>CM077201.1:10076070-11276070 GCA_039654625.1 Rhinogobio ventralis
CAGACACTTCAGTGCATTCAAGATACATTTTATCTGCATGCATGTCCCCTGGGAATGGAACACATGACCCTGCCGTTGCTATGCTCTACCAGTTTAGCTGCAGGAACTACTATCAACATCTGTAGATTACAGTCATAGGTTTTGGTTGTGTTGTCATTGTGAGGGACATGAAAAACCTCTCTCTCACTGAACAACAGACGAAAGAAGAGATATTTAAATGTAAGAGGACTACAAAGAACACAAGGTTTAGAAAACAACAGTAAAAAGAACAGGGACGTCTGTGAAAGTAAAGCGGCAAAATGAGACGCATTCTGATAGAAACTTCCAGCTGTCATGGCAACAATCAGAATCTCAAGTTACTTAGTGGAAGAAAAATTAAAGAGAGCAACAAAGGAGAGAGAGAGAGAGAAATGAGCATGACATGTCATGGGAAGAGAACACAAGCGATAAAAATAGAAGGAGGATGTCACACTTTTAGAAGCCGCCCACTCATTTCAAAGCCGACAAGTTTCACTCGTCATTGCGTGGGTGACAAGTCTCAAAGCACAGGGAAACCACAACACACTCTTCTGCACAGCAACAACCTGAACTTGCTGAGACATGGCCGACAAGACCAGGAAGTGACATCGATGAAAGAGAGGGCATTAAGAACAAAAATGGTTTCACTTGCACTAGATTAAAAATAAGGGATCTGAAACTGGCCTGCATCAACCGACAGCTGACCTTTTGATTGTGAACTCCACTGGTCGTTACATATTTTACACATTAGCTCCTTTCAAATAAGTTAAAAAATATATATTTTCATGTGGCACATTCATAGACATCAACCTGACCATGATCCGAGAGTAAATTTGACACTGTAAACACAACGAAAGCATAAAAAAATAAGCCTGATTTCTAACCTGGCACAAGAACAGAGCTTCTCCAACCATGCAAAACAAACACAGCCAAGCTCACTTTTTTTGACAGCAACACACACATTCATGACAACAAACAGATTATAACTCCATCATTTGCATGCACTGCCTCCTGTGTATCAAGAGCACTAGACTGAGTCCACATCACAAAAATATTCAGTGTAAAGCTGCAATTAACAAGAAGGGCAGGTCAAAGGAACCTGAATGTGATTGATCCCAAACCCATTGCTGGAACAATATCCTTGTTGATCCTGGAACAACATATCACAATGTCCAAAATATGCGCAAAAATTATATCTTTAGGGTTACCTCAAGGGCAGTAATATGCACTCTTTATGGGTAGAGAAGGTACAATGGCGTACCTTTAGGGTACAGCCCCAGTGACAGGCTAAAGATACAGATTTTTTTTTGTCTTTGACAGAGCATCGTCAAATCAACTTTTATGGATAGGGTTAGGCTTAGGTTTAGGGTTGGTGTTTTCGACTTACAGCTGAGGTTAGTGGTTGAACAACATTCTTATCTGGTTGACCGACCCCATTTATATTTACAACTACATCTATAAGGATTGAGTAATATAGTCACAGCTAAAACAAAATCTATAGAGCATTTGGTCAATATGTTATAATACCTACACACTATCGTTCAAAAGTTTGGGGTCAATATGTTTTTTTTTTTTTTTTTTTAAAGAAAATTAATACTTTTATTCAGCAAGGATGCATTGATTAAATTGATAAATAGTGACTGTAAAGATATTTATAATGTCATTTTCTATTCATCAAAGAATGTTTAAAAATGCATCATGGTTTCTACAAAATTAAGCAGCACAACTATTTTCAACAATGATAATAATAAGAAATGTTTGCTAAAGTGCCCCTATTATTGTTTTTCGAATATTTCCTTCCATGCAGTGTGTATTATAGCTGTTTATGAATGTAAACGTTCTGTAAAGTTGAAAGTGCACGATAAATAAAGTTATAGTCTCCCAAAAGAAAGAATCAACTCTGAACCACCTTAGCGAGTTGGCCGTAATTTGAATCCCACTGTGTTGCGGTTCTACGTCACTAGATAAGGCATTTGCATAATGCCCGCCTATGTTGTACGTTGTCCGCCCACAAGCAACTTCTTGTTATTCGCTTGCTCTTGAAAGATGGGTCAGTACCCAGTTTATTTGGACCAGCTGCTCCTCAGAATTACAACCTGTAAGTATGAATAATTATTGATGTATATTATTCTACCGGGTGTTCAAAATATGTAGTTTTGTGTTTTATATTGTATAAGTTAACGGCTAACTCACAGTACTGCAGTCTTACATCAGTCATTCACGTTAGTGCTCGGCTAACGTGTGCACCGTTATTGATAGTTACAGTTACATTTCCTGCATGTGTACCGCAATAAATTAGAAATATACACTTGTTAATGCTGATGGTGAGGAATTACAGTGTCATCATCTCATAATGTACCTCAAAATGAGTAGCACATCACTGAGATACATCCTGCTCATGTCATCCTTGCAATGGAGGTTCGAGTTGAATAACTAGTTCTTCTAATCATTGGACTTGCGCTTGGATTCATATGGTAAAATCAACGTACTGTCTTTACAGTATTTAAAAATATATTAAAAAAAAGAAAACCATTATTTTAAACTGTAAATATATACACTCTACAGCCCATATATGATAGTCACCTTTTGCGTTGTTATACAGTAGCACTAAAGCCCTCAATAAAAAAATCTTTATTTTGCCCTATTCTGTGAGGATTCTCTGTTTATGTTTCAAGATTTCTGACAAAAGAGTAAATCTGGTGGGCTACCGAAGATTACCAGTGCTGTTTGAGTCAGACTGCACTGCCAGAACTCAATGTTGTATAAAGAAAATGAACGAATTCCTGGACAAATTCTTCCTCTCCGAATACATACAGCGGCAGGGTCGCCAACAGCCTGCTGCAGTCATCTAATAGTTGTCATTCTAGAAGTGCAAGTCACTCTCAGCTTTAATACACTAATGCATGCATTTCGGTTTGCCTGCACAGCTGTTTGCCCAGCATATTCCCTGTAAGGCTCTCATTCCTAGAGGGCCGTCTCTGTGTTCGTGTTTATCAAACACACAGAAACAGAACTTGCAAGACAGCAGATATCATCTCATCAAGCTCATCAGACATCTACAGTTGTGCACCATCTGCTGTCCATCTCTCGTCGAGCGCTGAGCTAAAGACACTGTAAATCATGCATGGCAATAATATTAAGGACAGTTCAGCCAGTCGCACATTAAATTACAGCTGTCAGCCATCAGTGCAGTGCAGCTCCAGTGCAAAATTGCTGCAGTTTATTCCCAAATGACAGATAAACTCCACATTCACACCCAACAAATGACTGCTTGAAAGAAAAGAAAAGGAAGAGCCACAGACATAAACAAGTTAAATGGAGGAAAAACTCTCATCTGCCCATTGGTAACGCTTAATTAGCTTTCAATAAGGGCACGATGGTTGGGAGTCAGTGACTTGTTTGTAGTTTCTCTTATATAAACGGTCTGAACAAAATGAGGCTTAATTCACAGATAGCTGACGTTCAGAAACACATTAAGCCAGGGTGGTTTACTTTACGTTCTGTGGTTTATGTTCCTGGATGCGAGCCGTCCCTAGGACTCTCCCCTGACACCAGGCATCTATTTCTATCCTCTCTCGTTTAGGTCTCCTGGCTCACTATTACAGCCTGCAGAGAAACAGGGGTTCAACTGTGCCCGATCTCCACTACAGCCCTCCGTGGGGAGCGTACAGCTGGCATACGAACACACACATGCAGACAAATATAATTTTAAAAAGTATTTCTCAAGTAGGGGTCTGAAAAACAACCCAGGGGTTACTGGCAAGCAAACTCATTCAGCACCAGAATCTTATACTCCATTTTGTAGAGAAAACATGATGAACAGACCATTTAAAACTCCTCCTGTAGGCAAATCAATCAATCATGATAGTAAAAGTGAACTAATGTTTCATAGTTCCGAGTAACTCTAGGTCATTATTCTAAAAGGGTGACAGCAATTTTCAGCAACAAAGCAACCGGAAGTCATTCATTTTCAATCAGACTAAAAAATTTGAGGCGTTACTTATATACTTGCACTATGCTGCCAAAAGTATTGGGACACCCCTCCAAATCATTGAATTCAGGTGTTCCAATCACTTCCATGGCCACTGTTGTATAAAATCAAGCACCTAGGCATGCAGACTGCTTCTGCAAACATTTGTTAAATGAAAGGGTCGCTTTTGGGAGCTCAGTGAATTCAAGCGTGGTACTGTGATAGGTTGCCACCTGTGCAATATGTCCATTCGTGAAATTTCCTCACTACTAAATATTCCACCGCCAACTTTTAGTGGTATTTTAACAAAGTGGAAGCAATTGGGAGCAACTCAGCCACAAAGTGGTAGGCCACGTAAAATCACAGAGCGGGGTCAGCACATTCTGAGGCGCACAGTGCGTAGAAGTCGCCAACTTTCTGCAGAGTCAATAGCTACAGACCTCAAAACTTTGTGTGGCCTTCCGATTAGCTCAAGAACAGTTCATAGAGAGCTTCATGGAATGGGTTTCCATGGCCGAGCAACTACATTCAAGCCTTACATCAAGTGCAGTGCAATGCAAAGAGTCAGATGCAGTGGTGTAAAGCACACCGCCACTGGACTCTAGAGCAGTAGAGACGTGTTCTTTGGAGTGATGAATCACGCTTCTCTGTTTGGCAATCCGATGGATGAGTCTGGGTTTGGCGGTTGCCAGGAGAACAGTACTTGCCTGTTTGCATTGTGCCAAGTGTAAAGTTTGGTGGAGGGGGGATTATGGTGTGGGGTTGTTTTTCAGGGCTTGGGCCAGTGAAAGGAACTCTTAATGCTTCAGCATACCAAGACATTTTAGACAATTTCATGCTCCCAACTTTGTGGGAACAGTTTGGGGATGGCCCTGTTCCAGTCCTGACCTCAACCCGATAGAACACCTTTGGGATGAATTAGAGCGAAGACTGCGAGCCAGGCCTTCTCGTCCAACATCAGTGCCTGACCTCACAAATGCGCTTCTAGAAAAATGGTCAAAAATTCCCATAAACGCACTCCTAAACCTTGTGAAAGCCCTTCATAGAAGATTTGAAGCTGTTATAGCTGCAAAGGGTGGGCCAACTCCATATTAAACCCTACAGATTAAGAATGGGATGTCATTAAAGTTCATGTGCATGTAAAGGCAGACGTACCAAAACTTTTGGCGATGTAGTGTATATCTGTGCCATATATCTGCCAATAGACCATTTGGGTGTTGCCTGGTGGCAGAGCTGCAGTAGCACTCAATGGAAGCCACATAATAAAACAAAAAGGTGTTCACAATGTGAACATTTTTCTCATATTTCTGCCGTTTATATTTCACAATTCTAAGAAGAAATATCAGAATTGCAAGATATAAACTCTATATTCTGTATTTTTCCCCCTCAGAATTGCGGGTTTATATCCCCCACTTCTGACTTTCCTCACAACTCGCAATTGCAAGAAAAAAAATATTGTGAGATAGTCCTAAAAATGTTATGTTTAAATATTACCTACAGTGCATCCGAAAAGTATTCACAGCACTTTACTTTTTCCACATTTTGTTTCAAACAAACTTTTCACGTTGTCATTATGGGGTATTGTTTGTAGAATTTTGAGGAAAATAATGAATTTAATCCATTTTGGAATAAGGCTGTAACATAAAATGTGGAAAAAGTGAAGCGCTGTGAATGCTTTCCGGATTCACTGTACATAAAACGTACAGGTTTAAATATTATTTCATGCTGTAACTGTAAAGCTATTATGCCCCTATGAACTGCATATGTGAATATTATGTAGATCTATTGTTTACATCAAATCCATGCTTTAATAGTAGCCTAATCATTAGATGTTTTCATCAGTCCAGTCTGTGACTTAGCTTCACAGAGCGTCTTCGACGACGTTATTCTATAAATATGAAGACCATCTCTTTTGCATTCCGATTCTGACATCCAAAGGCATAAAGAAGACCATTTTTTTTCTCTTATTCCTTACATTTTGTCTATTTTCCTCCACTTGTTACCACTGTTTTTCTTTTGCACGCGCACGCAGCTGCAAATGACGTAAATATGACGTCAAGTCGTCGACTCCAAATTGATGAATATTTAATTGTGGATGCCATTTACACTATCGTTCAAAAGTTTGGGGTCAGTAATATTTTTTTATGTTTTTGAAAGAAGTCTTTATGCTCATCAAGGCTGCATTTGTTTGATCAAAAATACAGTAAAAACGATAATATTGTTAAATATAAAAAAAAATACATATATATTTTTCTATTTTAATACATTTTAAAATTGTATTTATTCCTGTCATGGCAAAGATTAATTAAGCAGCCATTTCTCCGGTCTTCAGTGTCACATGCTCCTCCAGAAATCATTCTAATATGCTGATTTTTTGCTCAAGAAACATTTATTATTATCATAAATGTTGAAAACTGTGCTGCTTAATATTTTTATATGAAATAGTCTTTACTGTCACTTTGGATTATTTCAATGCATCCTTGCTAAATAAAAGTATTCATTAAAACAAAAGTTTGGGGCTAGTATGCAACTGTAGTGTACATGACCTTTGCCATAATCTAATGCTTAGATAAAAAAAAAATAGCTTTAAAAACACTAATTTAGTAGAACATTAAAATATTTATTTGTCTATTTATTTGTTAAATAAATAGACAAGACAAATAATGTGTGGGTTAAATTTTATTTATTGGTGCATCCCTAGTAACTTTATTTAAAATGTGCAGAGACTACCATTAGAAGTGCAGACAGTGAATCTCACTTTATCCGCCGTCTGACGTTGCTGGAAATAGCAGTCGAGTATGAACAGCTACTAACATCAAACAATAGTGACTTAGCACCTCCAGCAAGGTGTGAACACACGTTTACAGAAGTCTGCTGGGACCAAAGCACAGTTAACTGTTGTATACTGCCTGGCAACAAACACAAATAGGTTAGCTTAGTTAGCTTAAAAAAAAAATAATGGGGTGACTAAAGGCCACATCGGACGCGAGAATTAAAAAGAAGCTGGTGTGATGTGATATGGCCGTATTAACCCTCTGTGGCATGAGTGAAAGATTCTACTCAATTACAAACCCAACTGGCCCAGTTTTCCACCATCAACAAGGCAGAAGTGTGTCAGAGGAACGAGCTGGGCTCGCCGGTGGTCTGGAATCAGGTCAAAATGGACTCCTGGGATGTGGTCACACACACCCAAGAAGAAGCAATGTTATCTACCTTATGAGAGAGTGGATTTGTAGTCAGATTGGAAGGATGAGTGGTTAGGGATCCCTTTCACGGGCTGAAGCAGAAACCCCGATCTACTGTACAAGCAATGCATTTCAAATAACTGCTGACAGGGCAACTTTAGCCTACATCTCCATACTATGCCACATGTGTCATTGAGAAGCTGAGGCCAGGTTAGCTAGAGTAATTGAGGCAGGGGTCACATGACTCTCGTCAGGGGGATTGGCACCACACTCCGGCAGCTGTCATCAACTCATAAAAATCTGTTGAGGGGAAATCTGACCTCGCTTCCACCGTGGCCCGTCGCTCCCAGCAGCTCTCAAACAAAACCCTTAGGATCTCATCTTCCCTCTCACTTTGGCTCAGAGCTCATGGGGAGGGGGCTCATATAAATGTCTCTGGTTGATGGCCCAGAGCTTCTGTTGTGTATTGATTTTGTTCTTTCTCATTGTGAGTCGATGCGTCAACCAATACCAAAACAAGCCGGAAAAGGAGACTACTTCTTGAACAACGGGAACAAACGGGTACTCAATCTCCTGAAGATCTACCTTCATGCATTTTAGTTTAACTAGCTGGTTAAGTTGCTGTTGGTTAATCAAGTTCTACAGGGTTTACTTGAAATGTAAAGTTGGAACCAAATGCTGCATGTAGGTCAAAATCAAAATACCTACACACCATCTATAGAGGGTATGTGTGTGACCTCACCGTCGGCCAGTGACTGCGGTTACGCCCACGCATTACTCGTGCTTTCAATGCAGGCAGCATTCTCTCCCCGTGCTCGCAACTCTCCCAGTGCTCACTATGTCCTGCTTCTCCCTCTATTAATGCACTATACATATAAGAATAAACCATCGAAAATGCACTTTCACTTTGAGGAGTGCAGTTCCAGCGCATGTGCTTCAGATAAGCAATGCAATCCGCCACAGTTCTAATTGGAAGAAAGCGTGTCAAAATGACCACTCAAACTGTAAATGTTTAGCTCATCCAAAAATTTTAGTTCTGCATTTGCTCACTCTCATGTTGTTTCCGCGCGTCACGCAAACATTTGAACATCCGTGTTTACTACAGTATGTCGTTGTAAATCTGTTCATCATATAAAGCCATCGTGTCTCTTCAGAAGACTTGGATTTGGATTAGACACTCGATTAGTCATTTTTTACGAAGCCTTTATTACATTTTTTGGATCTTTTAAGTTTGAGAGGAATGGACTTTAAATGGAGGGACAGAAATATCTCAGGTTTCATAAAGAATATCTTCATTTGTGTTTGGAAGTTAAACGAAATGACATGAGGGTGAGTACATGACAGAATAAAAATTTTTTGGGGTGAATTATACCTTATAAAATACAGCAAGTTGAGCCTTGGATGAAACAACTCTATATCGCAAATCATATAGTTTACATCAACGATGCATATCGTCACAGTTTTATATCATGATATATCGATTAACGATATATCATCACACCCCTAGGATTTACAGTTATTATTTTGTGTCAATATGCTGCATTTTGTGGTAAAATCATACCCTAGATATTGTTTTGTTATATATTGTATTGACAACTCATCAATTAAATATTTACCATCGTATATTCTGCATAATTGGATGTTTTTGTAAATTTTTTAGGGCTGGACAATATGATGATATGTATAACATTGATATAAGTGATCACCCGGACTTAGACCTACCTATATTGTATTTTTATAAAGCATTCAAAGGCAAAATATCTTTATGTATTTCCCTGCCATGGAAATCAGGCACATATAAATGTCAGGAAACACGATTCCTGGCTGCATGTCAATATCCATGGATCATTGGATCTCTGGTAAGTTGTAAGGAACACTATATGGAGTCCAACCTTTAGTTCAAACTGATAATCGTTCGTTTTACTCACGTTTTCGCAGTTTCCCCTATTAACTCCAGTCATGCAGCAGCTCTTTTGCCACTTAGTCCGGTTGAGGGGGCGTGTTCCGGCGGGAAAGTGATGTCAATGCATACCCTCTATAGTTGAGTAACTTCACTTTCACTAACATTATTTTATTTATTTTTGCATTAGGGATGCACAATCTGTATCATATCAGTCCCTACAGTTTTTTGCGATTCCGCGATCGCTGAACACAACGCAAAAATCAACAAAATGTTGCACCCTGCATAATTCCCCATTTCACCGCAAAATAATTGCACAAAAAAAAGTGAACCTGTCCAAAAAATCACGACATTCTGCTGGGATATACACACATACATATACATGCCAATATTGCATAATTTTATCCTCTATTTTAAAATTAGGACATTTAAGTAACTTTTCTAAACGTGTTTAAAAAAAAAAAAACGTAGTGTCGTGCATCTTGAGACAAAAAAAGGGCAATGACATATTTTAAGATATGTCAGTGCAAATAGCTTTCAGTTAAAATAACTCAAACATGCATTTTAGTCTGGGACTAGCTTAAGCCTTATCTGTAAAACCAGGGGTAAAAAAATATTTTTTAAAGACTGTTAAATGTAATCGTTATCAAATCTCAAAATAAATATCAATTTAAAATGACTGATCTGAGTTTTTCATATTTTACTTTACATTTATTTAGAACAAAAATAGAGTAAAATTTTAATATAGGTTATCAGCTATAACTGAAAATAAATTATCAGCTTATTGGTATTGGTATTTTAATATTGCGCATCTCCAATTCAAAAGGACCCTTGAATTACACCAAAATAATACAACGGAAAAGATTAAAGAAATAACTCACATTTAAAGAATAACTCACATTTTAATAGGAATCCATGCGATCTGGAATTTCGCATGAGGGTTAAATATTTCCACATGCAAATTTCACAGCGGGTTCAAGTTGGTCATGCAGATTTGCCATGTTGAACAACAGAAAGCTGCTTGGTTTAAAAGTAACTTCTGTGTGAGCTTTGCTTCATATATTGCTACACTATTGAGGCAAATGGACCTTTTTACTCTTGAAATTTCACCAAAATTGTGCTAAGATGACCTTTAGCTTGTCTAGACTGATGCAAAACAAAATGAAATGATACAAAACTTAAAATCAGTCTCATTATACTTCAACAAACCTGCCTACAGTGGAAACACAGGAACTTAGGGCCTGTTTACACGACACCGTTTTCAACTAAGCGTAAAACTTTTTATGCGTTTTGAGCTTTCATGTGTTTTGGGCTTTCATGTACACGACAACAGCGATTAGGTGCCTAAAAACGCAAACTTTTGAAAATGGGTTTCAAAGTACAACCCTAAACAACAAAAACGCGAACCTGTGAAAATGATGACGTCATGCACATGCGTATTACATGTTCAGTCTATAGTGTTTTATCGCCACCTAATGGCCTGGCAGCAGAATACAGCGTTTCTAGACCTCTAGCATCAACAAGGCATTTTCGCCCACAGGACTGGATGTTTTTCCCTTTTCACACCATTCTTTGTAAACTCTAGAAATGGTTGTGCGTGAAAATCCCAGTAACTGAGCAGATTGTGAAATACTCAGACCGGCCCGTCTGGCACCAACAACCATGCCACGCTCAAAATTGCTTAAAATCACCTTTCTTTCCCATTCTGACATTCAGTTTGGAGTTCAGGAGATTGTCTTGACCAGGACCACACCCCTAAATGCATTGAAGCAACTGCCATGTGATTGGTTGATTAGATAATTGCATTAATGAGAAATTGAACAGGTGTTCCTAATAATCCTTTAGGTGAGTGTATATATATTTAACATTACAGCAAAAACTGCTCATCATGATGGCAGGATATAAAGTATCAGTGAGTTACGTCATCGCTCACCTTTCAAGTCAGCACAAAAGTTAATTAATTTCAGGCAAAGATAGCCTGCCAAAAACTTTAGTTGTCCACTGCCAAAACTCCATCATCCCTCACCTTTAGGCCAATGACGATGTCATTTAAGAGGACTGGGTGACATTCAAGTGAACTAGAAATGGCAAACATGGATAACAGCAGTGCCATGTCCTAACAATAAACCATCAAGTGATAAATGGCATGTCTATCATGTTAATCTGAGTGTTTGTTAAGCCACCAAGCACACAACTGTCAACAGAGTTGCCCATCAAGATGTTTTGATGGATGCTTGGTTTCTATTTTTAATCCCTCGTGCTGGATAACCCTACACACGGTGATGCGTCACACCTGGTTATGAGGAAGATATCTAACAATTCGAGAAGTAGCATCTCCAAATTTAACTTTGAGAGGATGCAGATCTGTATTCAGCAAGGCATACTTATTTTTCATACCACAGAGACAAGGACAAAGGATAACAGCTGTAGGAGGATGTCAGTGTTACGGCACCCCGGAGAGATCGTTCCAGCCGGCCCAAAATGAGTTTAGTTGCAAAAATTTCATGCATTTGGTGCAACCTTTTTTAGATCCTATAACAACATTCAGTCTTTATCATGCAGTCTTTAAGGGTCCTTGGGTTGCCGTCTTTGGTCTCATGCTGTCAAACAGATTTAATACCCGTCAAGCACTGAGCCCCAATAAAGACTCTTTACAATTTAAAACACTGCATTTTCTGTCTCTGATCTACCCGCTGCTTGAAGAGCAGTGATATGTGTGTGTGTGTCTGGAGGAAGTGTAGATGAGGAAGGGCTCTGAGCCACTGAGCTCGCAGCCTGTCTTCATTATACTCTAAATGTGCTGTACAACTACATCCTGCTGTTATGGAGCCAAGAGTGACATAGTCACAGTATTCTGTCTGAAAGCTGACACAATGCTTCATTAATCTTTCCTGATGATCCACAGGCACGTCTGAATGATTCTGATGGAGTCTAAATGGTACAAGTGCACAAATATCAATCATTTTAAAGGGATAGTTCAAGCAAAAATGAAAATTGTGTCATGTTGTTCCAAATGGGTATGCATTTCTTTCTTTTTTAGTACTGGAGTAATGGGCAATGACTGGTGTGTAAACTTCCTTCTCCACTTCCCGAGGGCATTTACGGCCGAATGGAATGCACTATTGGTGTTTTTGTGTGTGTGTGTGTGTGTGTGTGTGCGGGTGTGTGTGTGCGTTTAATTTTGTATTGTATGGACCCTACTGGTTTTCAAAATCCAAATTTCTACAAAAGAAAGCAAGTTATGCAGGGTTTGGAGCGAAATTAAGTAATTGATGACAGAAATTTCATTTTTTGGTGAACTATCCCTTTGAGGATGTGTGAACAGCAAAAACAAGTGTGAACCAAAAATAACAACTTGGATTGATGCTTTTATTATTTATACTCCTGGAAAACACCAGAAGCAACTTCAAACTTGCTAATGATTTTGATCTTTTGTATAACCCCTAAAAGCTCAGTCATTTTTAACAACACAATATTTTCTGAGTAAAGTGAGAGAACCAATATAGGGAATCCAAACCACAATATATAATATCCCAGGGCCTCCATCTCTGGATCCCTCCCAATGACCTCAGCAGCTCCAAGCAAGAAAAGATGAGACAAAGAAAAGACATTCTCTCTCACTCTCTCACTCTCTCACTCTCTCACTCTCTCACTCTCTCACTCTCTCACTCGTGAATTGCTATAGAATGGGAGCTGGCCAAGGCCTTCAACTCCAGCACTGCACTCAGAAATCAATATACAGTGTGTATTGAGCTTGGAGAGCACACAGAGGAAGCAGAGATCAAAACTGTTTTATTGAACACACCAATCTTGGATTCGAGCCAGAATCTTTTTATTTCAAGGAACTCATCAAGTTATTTGACTTAAAACCAAACTGCTATATAATGAGAATAGGGAAGAAGAAAAAAATCTAGTCTTCTGTGAGGTTGAATGAAAGCTAAATGTGAGTGAATGCTTGAATACAATAACATCTGACCGTCACTCAAAGTAAGAATCAATGACGCCACAACACTGCGCAGCATCTGGTTGTGAAACCGCCGAGATTTAAATTCCCGAATAAATGGGATAATCTTTCACAGGTGAGAATGTATTGGTTTGTGCTTTTATATGTATTAAATCACAATATTCAACTCAATATGAGTTTTTAAACTATGGTAACTTTATAATGTTGCGTTAGCTGATGTCCTTCGTCTTCTTGTATTGTGTTAGTTTAGCAAAATCATCAGCTAAAAGTATATTGCAGATATTCATACATGCGTCTAACTAGCCTACGGTTGCAGACACACAGTCAACTTGCTCTCAAGTGTTCACGGATCAGCTTTGACCATTCCAATATGGTGGATGCCTTATGTATAGTTGCCCATAGAAACAGCCGCTAACGAGGCATCTATGTATGTATTTACACTATATTGCTAAAAGTATTTCGACACCCTTCCAAATCATTGAATTCAGGTGTTGCAATCACTTTCATGGTCACAGGTGTATAAAATCAAGCACCTAGGCATGCAGACTGCTTCTACACACATTTGTGAAAGAATGGGTCGCTCTCTGGAGCTCAGTGAGTTCAAGCGTGGTACCGTGACAGGTTGCCACCTGTGCAATAAGTCCATTTGTTAAATTTCCTCACTACTAAATATTCTACGTTCAACTGTTAGTGATATACAAAGTGAAAGCAATTGGGAACAACAGCAACTCAGTTAATGAAGTGGTAGACCACGTAAAATCACAGAGTGGGGTCAGCGCATGCCGAGGCGCCAACTTTCTGCAGAGTCAATAGCTACAGACCTCCAAACTTCATGTGGCCTTCAGATTAGCTCAAAAACAGTGCGTAGAGAGCTTCATGGAATGGGTTTCCATGGCCGAGCAGCTGCATCCAAGCCTTACATCAAGTGCAATGCAAAGAGTCGGATGCAGTGGTGTAAAGCACACCGCCACTGGACTCTAGAGCAGTAGAAACGTGTTCTCTGGAGTGACCAATCACACTTCTCTGTCTGGCAAGAAAATGGACGAGTCTGGGTTTGGCAGTTGCCAGGAGAATGGTACTTGCCTGACTGCATTGTTCCAAGTGCAAAGTTTGGTGGAGGGGGGGATTATGCTATGGGGTTGTTTTTCAGGGGTTGGGATCGGCCCCTTAGTTTCAGTGAAAGGAACTCTTAATGCTTCAGCATACCAAGATATTTTGGACAACTTCATGCTCCCAACTTTGTGGGAACAGTTTTGGGATGGCCCCTTCCTGTTCCAACATGACTGTGCACCAGTGCATAAACACAAGGGATGAGCGAGTTTGGTGTGGAGGAACTTGACTGGCCTGCAAAGAGTCCTGACCTTAACCCGACAGAACACCTTTGGGATGAATTAGAGCGGAGACTGCGAGCCAGGCCTTCTCGTCCAACATCAGTGCCTGACCTCACAAATGTGCTTCTAGAAAAATGTCAAATTCCCATAAACACACTCCTAAACCTTGTAGAAAGCCTTTCCAGATATAGTGTATCTATGAGGATGAGGCTCAGGAATGCTCCAGCATGGCCACCGTATGTAGCTTTTAACAAGATCCACTCATTTAAAACGCCCTAAATTACATCTTCATATAACCTTTATTTTGCTAATA
The DNA here is from genome assembly GCA_039654625.1 of Rhinogobio ventralis. Classification (NCBI taxonomy): domain Eukaryota; kingdom Metazoa; phylum Chordata; class Actinopteri; order Cypriniformes; family Gobionidae; genus Rhinogobio; species Rhinogobio ventralis. The sequence goes on from CM077201.1 coordinate 10,090,752, forward strand.
AGCATCTAAATAATTACAGCTATGTGGAAATCAATTATCTCTGCGAGAGAAGTTTTGTGTAAACGCATCGATAAAAACAGTGCATACAAAAATTACAGTATAGAAAAAAAGTTTTAAAACAGATTTGTTCAGTTCAGTTCTGTTATCAAAAAAAGTGCGCAGGTGCTCGGTTCTACACGGATGCCATGTGTAGTTCACACAACTTCATGAATGAACTCTGTGACATTATTATGAAGTTTTCTCCAAATCGCTAAACTCCGTCAACACAACTCGCTGCACAGTCTCTGCTCTGTATCTTCATGCTGACGCGAAGAATGCGACGGCAGCATAGGCAAACCCGCCATCGCGATGTTCATCTCAGCGCCGAATAATGTCCAGTACTTCCATACAAATTTATTTGGATTTGATGTGAGATTAAAGCAATGGCTGGTAACATGCATTCTGTATGCCTATCTGAGTGTGGTATAACCATACTTATTAGCGAATAATCAGAATAATGAAAATTGCATGTAAACTGGAGTGAAGAGCTCTGCTCATGTTATGTAAACATCTTACTGTGATTAAGCCCTTACTCTGATTATTAGAAATAATCGCATTATTGGTGCACATGTAAACATAGTCTATGAAGAACCTTCAACATTCATGGAACCTTTTCATTGGACAAAAGGTTCCTTATAGTGGAAAAAGGTTATTTTGAACATTAAGATGTTCTTTGCACTAAGTTCTTTTAGGAACTGCTCACTGAAAGGTTCTTTGGGGAACCAAAAATAGTTCTTCTGTGGCATTGCTGTGAAAACCCCCTTTTGGAACCTTAAGGAAGTGTTGGAAGGGTAACTCAATCAGTTAAGTGTAAGTTACCATGTTAAACCATTTGAAGCTTTGGAAGTGACCACTTACAGCCAAGTGGCAGCTCAAGAAGTTATCTCTAATGAAAAGGTCACTCTCCTTTATTGAAAGGGTATAAAAATGATTTGAAAAACCAAGTCTCACTACAGTTAAATTAATAGAGTATCAGTTAAAAAAAAATTAAAAAATTAAAAAAAACTGTGACTGCGACTGAAGGCATTGATATGATATTTTGCCCTATCCAAGTCTAAAGTGCAAAGACAATTATACATGAGTAGATTATACATTATTTTTGCAATTCATTTGGTGAGATTAAAAACTTTTAAACAGACGTTTGCATCCTTGCATAAACGCATACCTTTGACAATGGAAAGATATACAGTATGTGAAGGACGAGGGAACAACAAAAACTAACCAGGAGGAAGAGCTCAAGACCCTCCTCTAAATTATGTAATAAAATATTCCACAACACACTAATTGGGAGGGGCTCAAGAGTCTGAGTAGAAAGTGTGGCGCTTCCTACTGAGTGTGAGACACAGGCAGACTGTTGCAGAACAGGGCCGCATCCTGTCCTCTGGCCCTCATCCAGCTACACATACACAGTCACCCTCCCTTACACTCTGGCACACATAAACATATCGTCTTTAATCTTATTTACTGGTAAGCTGACATGTCCATTTTCTGGGTGCTAGCATGGCTGTAAGGGGTTGAGGTGGGGAGGTCTCCTCCAGGCAGACTGAAGGCCTGAGTCAGCTCTAACAGACAGTGGGCCAAGAGCGTGATGGATAGATCCAGTCACACCCAGAACATTAGGAGACAGAGGGGCCCCTGGGTCAGTCACATCTAGTCCACACACTGTACAGTGCTTCCATTGAGCTGCTTTTGGTCTAAACGTCTTTTGTTATGGTCATAAAACTACACAAAACTCATGTAACAGTTAAACTCATAATAAAAAATAAAAAAATACTAACATTACTATTCAAAATTGCACACTTATCACATGTTTTAGATTAAATATGAATATAAAAATTACATAATAATAATAATACAATGTTTTATACTCGTGGACCCTTTTCACTGACTGTGATGATGCGTTTTCAGTTATTAACATCGTAAATCTAGCAACGTTTATTATATTTCATTTTTGAAAAGTTTAATGTACATTTATCACACTATACTTTGTGTTAAATTCCCATGGCATTAAATTACAGACTAGATAACGCTGCTCCATGAGTATTTCTCATACAACGGCTGAGAAAGTGATGGAAATAATCATATCTCAATATTTTTTCCTCTTTTAAAAAGTCCTAAAAAACGCTCTTATGATTTTTGTCTTTTGCTATTGGGGCAAATGAAAAGGCAAAAATTATATTGTTGTAGTTTCCATTCACCACTATAGAAGTTTACCTAACTATGACGACTTCTACTTCTGAGAAATTCGGAAATGTGAAAAGAAAAGTTAGATGAATTATATTTACATTTAAATTAATTATTTTCCCCCATAAAAAAGTTTTTTAAACAAAAAGTCTACAACAAATAATTTAAGCTTTTACTTTGCAATTACACAATTTTACAGCTATACTTAAATTCATGAACACATTTCTTTTTTTATGGAAAATTATGACATACAGTCATTTGTTTATAATATTATAATCAGCCCACTGCATCTGATGCTTCCTAGACCAGGGGTGTCGAATCCTGCTCCTGGAGGGCCAGTTTCCTGCAAAGTTTAACTCTAACCCCAATTAAAACACACCTGAACTAGCTAATCATTACTAGCTAAACTCATTTGAAAAAGAGTCACGAGCGCACACACACACACACACACACACACACACACACACACACACAATCATGGCATTATCCCTGGACAACTTTCGATTCACTATACTTTCATATTGTTTACATTATATGCACTTGCGCGCCAACTGCCAACAAAACACAGACATTTGATGCAGTTTCAGTCGACTCATGACTGGGAACAAACAAACACACTTGCAGAACTCCGTTGCTGCTCCTGGTAAACAAACTGCATCCACTGTTTCCTTAACGCTGGGTTATTTGGGAAGCTGAACAAGGTTATCTTTTCCTCACAACCAAAAACACACTTCTTTAGTGACATTGTTGATTTTGTGGTCTAAAAACAAAATGACTGCGCTGCCGACAGCTTCCGTAACCCGAACATAGCTCATTGATGGGCGTGCTCTTGCTCTCGCTCTGGTTGATGTGAACACGCGCTCATCCGGGAGAAGTGCCCATACAAGGAATTTATGACGTCGTACAGGGCCATACTCCGAAACTTGTTCGAATCCTGAAGGAGTGTATTTGGCACAGAAATACTCCATCATACGTCCAAACTCGTTTTTTGAAATCTTGGCCATGTTTAGCATAAAAATACAACTCTTTAACAGTGTAAATAAGTCAGAGTGCATGAAATAGCATTAGACTCCCCCCTTTAATAACAAAAAAAAGAATCAGTTCTTCTTTCTTCAAGACTGGGTGCATCCCAGCCAAAACAGAGTACAGAGAACATGCAAATAGCTGGAATGAAAATGGAAAAAAACCTCTACAGTGACTAAGCACAGGCGTTCCAGTACAGTCTTCCACAGACTACTGACACAGCCCAGCTGCTCCAAGTTGAGAAAACGGATGGAGCGAAGGAAAATAATGGATGTACACATCCACTCCGCTCCCTCCTGCTGGCGGCTGAGAGGAGCTGTCACAGCCTGGCAGGGTTGAGGAACTTCAGACGAAAGGAATCTGCATGATGTCTTTACAGCACGTAAGCCTGTACATCCCAATGCATACACACAGACAAAGAAAGGCACTGTCAGACACACTCTAAGGTGATTGTGCAACACCACATAATTTTCTGAAATTCAAAAGCATTCAGATAAGCTCAGAATTTAATACTAAACCTACTTTTGATCTCAATAATAGGTGTTTCTCTGGTGAACAGCACTGCATGCAGCAATACTGCACCCTGTAAGCACCGCTGGGTCAGATGTGAGGTGGGAGGATGAGGCGGATACAAGCCCATCCAGCTTTGTGTGCAGAGGGAATTTCTCACAAAAACACAATGCTATTACAAATGGCCTACTAGGTTGACCATTAGGGCTTGAGAGAGTATAAATTGCCTTTGATGTTCCTAAAGAGCTGCAAAAAGCTGATCTTGAGAGGCTAACCCAGCGTACTAACTGAAACAAGTGATGAGCAATAGGACATTTATATATATATATATATATATATATATATAAAGTCCCCCTGTAGTCAATTATTTTATCCCTTCAAACTCATCTTTGATCACCAAAATTACATATTTCAAAGTTTTTTTCCTGTGAAAAAGAATTTATTCATGCTTTAAAATAGCTTCAATGTAACTTAACTTAGTTATTTTAGTTCATCATATCATAATATACATCATATACATAATTCAACTGCTATATTGCTAAAAGTACCTCATATCAACAGAAAAATATACTGGGATAACCTGGCTTCTCTTGAGACTCCCCTGCTTTGCAGCATAGTAATGCTAAGAAAATTGATATGCTAAAGCCCTTTAAATATAATTTAAATTGATTTTACATACTTCAATCCTTATCATATCGCAGACTGAATATTGCATTATTTTAACAAGTTATCACAGATAAATTTTTCTTCAATATCGTGCAGCCCTAGTAATAGTACATAAACATACTAAAATAAGAGTGGAATGGTGACCAAAACAGTGTCTGGGATGTTTCCCTGCCTTCAGCTTGAGAAGCTGGGATAGGATCAAGCATCCCTACATGGGACAAGCAGTTTGGATAATGGATGAATGTTAAAATAAAAATAAAATAAAAAAGTAAATAAGAATGAAAAAAAAAATACATATAAAATGCTGTTTATCCTTGCACTTAAACTAAGGTTTCTCCTGTGAGACTGACCCTGTAATGAGTTCATGGTGCCATTCCAGGGCTACATCACATAAAAGCTTATAAACCATGAGTGTGATCATGGAATCTCACAACTGGCCAATGAAATTCATTTCTGAGCCAAGCGTCAATGACTGGACTGAGCCAGACATGCTTTCCTTACACCTCACAGACTGTAAGGTCTTTCGCTGACCCAGCATACACTCACGACTAGTCATAGGTCTGTTGAGTTTTAAAGTCATTAACAAGGCTCGGTCAATACGCCGCTGGTGCTTCGGGTTTGGAACGAGAGTCTCAAGCGAGTGCCTTGTGTCAGTGCTCAGTCTATTCAAAGTCAGTGATCGCAGCCAAAACATTCAACCAGGTACTTCACTGACCTTCCAAAACAGTCTATTTTTCAGAAGTGGGAACAGTTGGGACCTGCGCCTGAGTTATAGAGACTTCCAGTGTGTCTCCATGGTTACTGGTTTAGCAAGTGTGTCTGGGTTTTTATTTCATTTTAGGTTGCCAAGTTTAATATCAGCACAGTAAGGTAAATATAGAGCATAGATGACACCTGAAACTACTGTGACATTTGTTTAACATTTTTACCTTAATTCATAGTGTTAATTTCACTTTTTTGTGAGATCATCATAGCCAAAAATGAGCACATGAGTAAGACAGAGCATATCCTCCATTTTGTTGTAGAGTCCTCCTTAAAAAAACATCTTAAATCAGACTAAAGTGCTTTGTTGGACATAACCCACAATGACACACTACAGCAAAGCTGCAACACTTCAAGCAATAAAATAATACCTGTTTTGACAAAATATCATGTAAAACTACAATTTTCAGACACACTGCGAGCTGACACTTGAAACAGACAGTGGTTTATAGGATGTGGAAATTAATGGGTCTTTATCATTGCTGAAGTGAACAGCGATACAAATGCAAATGGACAAACAAGTGACCATGACACACGAGCATATTCAAGCAAAAGCTAGCATATATTAGTTTTGTGAAACAAAACAAAACCAATGTTACTTGCCTATCGAGAAGAAATAAAGCAACCTCGGCGTCCGATTGCAGGCCTTTGTGCTCCTTGAGTTCTCTCCAGTGCCGGAAAGCTGATGCTTCTTGCCTGATCGTAAGCCTTCTTTTGTTCCATAGACATTTTCCACTTCTGTTTTTTATCTGCCATCTCTCTCTTTCTGTTGTCGCTAATGTCCGTCCTGTGTGTCTTGTCTTTTGAATAATGACTTGCACTGAGCCCTCTCTTCTCACCATCATTAGTAGACACGGCCCTTACTGCTGATTGGCTACAAGTTTGTTTTGGTACTCAGCCCAAGACACTTTTAAAAAGAATTTTTGAAATAACACTTACCCCACCTTTAATTTTATGAAGCGACGAGAATACTTTTTGTGCGCAAAAAACAAACAAAAATAACGACTTTATTCAACAATTTCTTCTTGTCTGTGTCAGTCTCCTACGCAGTCATCACAAATATCTTAATTTGGATTCTAAAGATAAACGAAGGTATTATGGTTTTGGGAACGACGTGAGGGTGAGTAATTAATAACAGAATTTTCATTTTTGGGTGAACTAACCCTTTAAGCAGAGAGACTTTTTGGCCTTCAACCTAGTAGGCCTAAAACTTTCTTTCCCACCTCACTAGCCTGAATTAAATCCTCTACTTTGGTGATCAAAACAGGGAAGGGAAATCAACAAATTTGTGTCTAGGCCTTGTTGCCTCTTTTTTCCTTTGTAAATCATACCCCAGTCTTCAAGCGCAGAGCCTTTCTGTCGAACAACAGTGACCAAAAATCACAGATCTAGTCAAAGAACACATTTTTTTTAGGATGACTGAAGTTTTTCCTTCTTCTCCAGCACATGGAAAAATCCTCATTCAGCCACCAAAATGAAAATATGATGAACAAACCTACACGTCTTCACATTTTCGCGACAGTTTTACTCAAAGATGGAGTATGACCATTCACAAAACCTGTACAAACGTTACCCACAGGGTGACAAACAGCTTACTATAAACGCAGTCAATGCCACATGGTCTAGCATTAATCTACTGTTTATTTTCCCAATTATAGCAGCGTCAGTGGGCAGAATGGGGGGCACACATAAATGTCCCTAGGGGTCTGGAAGATTTCCTGAGGAGTCTTGCAGCGCCACAGTGCGGAGACCATTCAGAGATGTACACCAGACACAGCATGAGGCCTAAACGGCAGGTCTGGAACATCAATGTTTGCTACAAATATAAAAACATACACCTGGAGGAGTGCTACAACCCTTAGTATGCATACAGGGCTATGATGCACTGAAAACACATGTTATGAAACTATTTAAGCTCTTAATAATAAATCTGGTATTATCACTGATTGGCTGTGATATGCAGCACTTCAGCTCAATATCAGATCGGGTCCCTATCTTCATTGGCCTAGGGAATAGCAATGAATTTGACGATAATGGCGGGCAGTTTACAAGCTAACATCTGTTCCATCGGCCCATGCCATACAATGTGATATTACGGCAATACTGAAAATAGCTGCTGTTGTAGAAAGACGAACTGTGAGAGAAGCAGAACAGAGACAGGAGTAGGCGTTCGTTTGTCAGAATATTTCTGTCCATTGAAATACCACACGGGTGTTGCGTAATGCAGCGCAGGCCATTATTGGATCTCGGGGTGAATCAGAGGAAATGAGCTAGTTTCAAGATTCTGTTTTACAGGTAAAGTGGTTCATGCAGAGCAGGGAAAAAAAACAATTGGGCTCTCAGTTCTTCTAAGAATAAACATTAGTTTTTTATTCTATTTTTGAGCTTTTTGCCACTTTTATTACAAAAAGAAAAGAAAAGAAAAACAGGAAAAGCGAGAAAGGAATCAGGACATGATACAGGCAGGGTTTGAATATTTCCACATGGAGCACCAATCTAGCTCAGATGAAAAGTTTGCTAAATCTAACAGAGCATTTATAAGCACTGCTGTGAACAACAGAAACAGCATTAGCTACATTACTATGATTCAGTAATACTGAGAAACTATTAGGGGTGGCCGATATGACCGAAATCAAATCACGATATGAGTAATTTCATTTCAAGATAACAATATACACTCACCTAAAGGATTATTAGGAACACCTGTTCAATTTCTCATTAATGCAATTATCTAATCAACCAATCACATGGCAGTTGCTTCAATGCATTTAGGGGTGTGGTCCTGGTCAAGACAATCTCCTGAACTCCAAACTGAATGTCAGAATGGGAAAGAAAGGCGATTTAAGCAATTTTGAGCGTGGCATGGTTGTTGGTGCCAGACGGGCCGGTCTGAGTATTTCACAATCTGCTCAATTACTGGGATTTTCACGAACAAACATTTCTAGAGTTGACAAAGAATGGTGTGAAAAGGGTAAAACATCCAGCATGCGGCAGTCCTGTGGGCGAAAATGCCTTGTTGATGCTAGAGGTCAGAGGAGAATGGGCCGACTGATTCAAGCTGATAGAAGAGCAACTTTGACTGAAATAACCACTCGTTACAACCGAGGTATGCAGCAAAGCATTTGTGAAGCCACAACACGCACAACCTTGAGGCGGACGGGCTACAACAGCAGAAGACCCCACCGGGTACCACTCATCTCCACTACAAATAGGAAAAAGAGGCTACAATTTGCACGAGCTCACCAAAATTGGACAGTTGAAGACTGGAAAAATGTTGCCTGGTCTGATGAGTCTCGATTTCTGTTGAGACATTCAGATGGTAGAGTCAGAATTTGGCGTAAACAGAATGAGAACATGGATCCATCATGCCTTGTTACCACTGTGCAGGCTGGTGGTGGTGGTGTAATGGTGTGGGGGATGTTTTCTTGGCACACTTTAGGCCCCTTAGTGCCAATTGGGCATCGTTTAAATGCCACGGCCTACCTGAGCATTGTTTCTGACCATGTCCATCCCTTTATGACCACCATGTACCCATCCTCTGATGGCTACTTCCAGCAGGATAATGCACCATGTCACAAAGCTCGAATCATTTCAGATTGGTTTCTTGAACATGACAATGAGTTCACTGTACTAAAATGGCCCCCACAGTCACCAGATCTCAACCCAATAGAGCATCTTTGGGATGTGGTGGAACGGGAGCTTCGTGCCCTGGATGTGCATCCCACAAATCTCCATCAACTGCAAGATGCTATCCTATCAATATGGGCCAACATTTCTAAAGAATGCTTTCAGCACCTTGTTGAATCAATGCCACGTAGAATTAAGGCAGTTCTGAAGGCGAAAGGGGGTCAAACACAGTATTAGTATGGTGTTCCTAATAATCCTTTAGGTGAGTGTATATCACAATACAGTTACTTTTGCTGAAAATAATGTTGTTCCGATGAAGTTTACAACGACTTTAAAATATAACAAATATGCATTCTACACAATACTATACTAGCCTAACTAATACAAGTAAAAGGCTCAAGCTTACTGAAGATGAGTAAACACTACAGTCAGCAACAAAATAAAAACAGAAACTAAATGCAAGCAATGGGACAATAAATACAACAGAACAAAGATTCAAAAACTGAAAAACATTTGACAGCATCATATTGCACTTTAATGGTTTGAACGTTTACGGACGTACGGCATAACCATGATAGAGGCGATAATCCCAAATTTCTGGGTTTAATTTGTCTAGCGATATATTGCCTACAAACTATAATATGAATAAAGGGCCAGATTGACTAAACAGGGCAAATTAGCATGAGAGCGCAATTCCAAAAAAGCGCGGATGGGAGTGGAAAGTTTCAAATGAAAGATCACAGACGCAGCAGGATCATTTCCATAATGATCAATGCAATCTACCAAGAGCAGCGCAAATTAGCGTCTGTTTAAGACATGATTTTTTTGGGGCGGTGAATAATGGCACAAACACCAGTGAATTGACTAGTGCAAACCTTAGTAAATCACCTTTCATGATTCATTTAAAGCTGCAGTTTGTAAGTTTTGCCTCTTTTTCGCCATCTCTGTTTAAAACCTGCAATTGTAGTTATTTGCGGAATTAACATCTTTATGTGCATCGTGCATCAGCATTGGCTCCTCAGCACAGATGAAACTAATGTTTTGAGGAAAGTGTGGCTGTCATTCATTCACCACACCGGTGGGGACTGGACACTGTACTTCGGAATCACAGATTCTATGTCTTGGAAGTATGACCAAAATAAGAATTTTCACCGGAAAATGTCATCTGAAAAAGTAAGTAACATGTCTGCCACTTTTGTTCTGACCGAGAAAAAAAGAAGCATTACAATAAATAAATTGCGCAAATTATTATTATTGTTATACTTTGTTCTCAAATTGTTAATGTTAACAACATCAGCATTGCGTGACTATGTGTATTTAGTGTTACCTGTAGAAGTGTAGATTTCAATTTCTGTACAGTCTAATCTTTTGCTATTGACTGCGGGTGAATCTCCAGTTGTCACTGATGATTGTCGTTTGGACCTTTCTGGATTACAATCCACCATCAAAATGATACATTTAATTATTCCAGCTGCTGTGAGAAAAGGCTATAAATGATCCGCCACCTGCAGCATCCTCACATGCGATAGCCTTTGGACTCCTTCTTTATGTATACAGACGTGACGTAATGACGCAAAGACTAATGGCAGCATGCTCGAATTTCCCACGGAAAGCTACCAGTACCACTCAAATTATAACACATTATTACAAGCTTACCGTTGTGAATCCGGCTAAGGTAAGATCATTTTGAACACTGGCTGGTTATGTACTTGCTTAAAAATTGATTTTGGATCATTTTTAACCAAAAAAAAGCAGCTTTAAATACTCTCCTCCCATAAATTTTGCATCTGAAAGGGAAACTCCTACAAACGCATATGCAATAAGGTCAGCTGCAAACATAACCCTGTCCACACCTTTTCAATGCTAATTTTTCACTGCGTGTTTTTTCCAAAAGAGGGGTTACACTGTTAGTAAATCTGGCCCCTCAATGTGTTAAAAATGTGTACGCAAAAAGCAGTATGTAAAAAGAGTATGATATCCGAATAGGTAGCACTCATGGAACTGTATGCTAACAATACCTGGATGATCTACTGATTTGAAAGTGTGCAGCTAGTGGACACTGTGCTATCCAATGAGGCCAAAAGAGCTGAAAAGTTGAAAAGTAAAAAAAAATTGGACAAAAGGCTTATATTCTTTCCAAGTGTAAGTGCTGTAGGTACCAAGAACGATTCTTGGAGTTGTAGGCCTACTTCTTTAACAACACAGGAATAAATTATTTAAAGCATTAACATTAATATAAGTGGCAGGTGACTAAATCAGATTACATGTCGGGAGTCGGTACGTTATGAACTTTTACCTCACTGAAAAATTAAGATTTTTCTAGGATGGCTAAAGTTTTTCTCCAGAACTTCAGTATGTGGAATATTAATCTTATTCAGCCACCAAATTGAAAATATGAGGAACAAGAACACTATGTCTTCACATTTTTGTGACGCAGGCACGGTTTTAATTAGAGATCGAGTCTGACTCATTTCATATATGATGTAGCGAGCGTAACAATAGCCATTATGTACCTTTTCTCTTGCAAATTCATGACAAACTATGGTTTGTCATAAATATGCAAGAGAAGAGCCACATAATCTCTATGCGATAGATTCAAAAATATATATTTAAAAAAAAAAAGTTGCATCCAGCAAGGCATAATATTTGCATTGCACCTGCAACTCGCTGTTTTAGCATACTAATGACACAACATCATCTATTTGATAACAGAAACAAAAACAAGATGCTAACAATAATGGTTATGAAATCTGTCGTTTAGCAGGCATGTAGATCCAAGTCAGGTTATCCTTATAGTCTGGCACGTGTGAGTTGGCACGAACAAGTTAGAAAATGTGCCCTCTCCCACTCTCTCTTGCTCACCAACACAAAAAAACCTCACACAGTACAGCTGAGAACAAACTGTACTATGTCAAGAGGCAGGTAGCTCTTACTTAAGGAAGCTCAATGGCCTCACACTGCAGTCTAACTTGACGCATTCCCTGAGTTGTGTTTGCAGAGGGCTGGGGCACAATGGCAAACCCAGCATAACACAGACAAACAGATACCTAAGCTTTAAACACCATAAAGTGCACACTAGTGTAAATTCTCTGACAAACCCAAGTCACGAGTCTGTTGTTCATGTATCCAGGCAAAGTGATGGTTGATGCAAACAAAAGTACATTATGCATTACAAATCGATTAATCCTGAACGCAAACCACAAAATACTGATATTTGTATTTACCTAGTATTTATGTTAAAAAAAATTTTAGAAGCACCTGGAAGCAAAAAATACACAACAATCATTTACTCACTATCATGTTGCTTCCGATCGGTCTTTATTAATTCTGTGGAACATGAAAGGATACATTTTAAAGAAATGTAATTGGTCACTCTTTTCCATTCAATTACAATAGGGACTGGAGCTTTCAAGCTGCAAAAATTATGCAAAAGCATGATAAAAGTACCATAAAGTCATCCATACAACTTGTGAGCATTCTATTCTTTAGTCTTATGAAGTCTTATGAAGTCATGTGTGTATGAAACAAACCAAAATTTAAGTTAACAAACAAAACAAAAAATGTTAATTGAAATAAAGATGAAAAAAAAATTATAAATAAATAAAAAAATATTAAATTTTATTAAATTAAATTACTAAATTACTAATTATTAAAGTACAAAAAAAAATGAAAATGAAAATATAAAAATAAATGCTAATTCAAAATATTAACAAAAACTATTCGGAAACAATAACATATAAATATTAAAATAAAAAACTCCAAGCTGTTAACTCGAGAAACGCCTTTTCCGAAACATTGTGACTATATCAGTGACTTGAATCAGATCAGTCCAATTTGTGAACTAAACATTCAACTGATTCATTGAAAATATCTGATTTAAAAGAATGATTTGTTCACTCGCTAAAGAGAGGTAGAATGGATGTCACAATTTAAAATCAATGTCAATTACAGTCAGTTTCTCATGCAAAGCTATCATATGAATTCAGAAGTGTTTCTGGGTAGATAATACATTTAAAAAGGCATGAGATTGTGACAGACTGGATTGTCAAATGAAGGTGTAAAGTCAGCTTCTGTGCGATAGTCAGCTTCTGTTGGACAGCGAAGATACTTGGCAGCTCTCTGACTGCTGGCAGCTGGGCAGACAGCTGCAGCGACGAGCGACTCGTTGGACGTGTGGTTATGTAACCATCAACATAGAGTCAGACATGCAGTTTAACATCAGGGGCTCCGCAAACAGGACCAGCACTGACTGACATCTGATACAAATACACAAAGGTGGCCCGAAACACTCCAGCAACCTGTGCAGCAAACACTGCAGTATATCCAACATGTATGTCCTCAGACAGTGTACAATTTGTTCTCCACTTGCAATCCCAACTACTGTCCTCCTCAGTATCACACTTGTGCACACAGCAAAACTCAAGCCCCTTGAGGCTTAAAAGGCAGGCAGAACTCAGAATCACAGGTGCGGGATATCACAACTAGATCACGCTGAGAGTCCCGTCAGAGATTTAGGGAATTGAAGCGGCCCATGCTAATGACGGAGCTGATGCCAGAGATGCTTTGCTGGAGCTCAGCCTGGTGCTGTTGATCCCCTCTGCGCCTGGGGATTTACCAGCCAAAGCCCCCTAAACCCCTCCTTCCATCTGAGCAAAGAGAAAAGAAGCAGCTCCAGTCACACGGCCAATCGCCAGGCCCATTTCCACTAAACTGAAACACATTATTCAATCAATCAAGTTCTACATATTCTCCATCTCCTAACTGTTTGTTTATTAACTATTTTGGCTCATATGATTATGTTTCTTAACCACCAAAAAGAGTGTAGTGCATTTAATCCACTTCCTAGAATTCCGGAAGCCTGGCGATCACAGAGACTCGCCTGGACATTGGATGAAGGGGGGAAACAGGTAAAACACTGTAAAAAAAAATTTAAAGTTCTATTTCAGTATTTCTACTTCAAAATGTCATGTTTCATCAATAAGTTAAGGCAACATAGTTTTACATTGCTTTAACTCATCAAAATAAGTTTAGTAATTTTCAACTTTTTTTATAAGCTATACAAGATTCAACTAATTTTAACTAAAGTAGGTTAATGTAATTTAAGTTGAAATTACTTAAACATCCTAGTTGATTGTACTTAAAGGCAACAACTTATTTTACAGTGTAATTATGTGAAATGTACAAGCAATTTCTGAGTGAAAATAGTTTCAAAGTAAATCCTACAGCACTTAGTGTAGGTCGAATGTGTAGAAAAAAATGCTCTCTGAAAAGTTGCATTGCTAAATTCACCTTTACCTTAAATCTCCAACGCTACAGCCATTCACATTCAGACAGACATCCTTGGCCATTGTGTCACAATGAACAATTTCTTGAGTGTCTTGCATCATCAGCATTGTGTTAAGATGGCATGTCAAGTTAAAAATAGTCTTTTAAAACTTTTAAAAAAGTGTCTCAAGATGATGTGTTCTATTCCATTCAGTTGCATGTCATCCAGCTTTTTTTGATGCAAGAACATGTTCTATGTCCTATGTGTCAAATGCTATAACATTAACACTTTAGTTGGGACACATATTTTGTGAATCCGACTGGTTCTTGCAAAGTTAAGAGGAGATGCACCAATTGCAATTTTCTGGGCCGATTCCGTTTTTTTTTTTGTGACCTGCCGATACCGATTTTTGCAGATTCCGCTTTTCTTTCTAAGAACTATGATTGACAGCATATACAAACAAAAATCTACAAACCACAAGTAAAAAGTCAGTAATACAATAAGAACCAATAAATGAAATAGAATAAAGAGCGATATGAAATAAACACGGCTTTAAGTTTTTCAGGTGGGTCTAGCAGTAGGTTATTATTCAGGTAAGGAATACTACAGAAATGAAAGTAATCAAATGTAAAATAACACTGGATAGTCTTCACTGTAAAATTTAAATACAAATTAATTCTTACAATTAAAGTTACAAAAGTTTAGTCAAAAGCTAAGTGATTTTCTTTGTCTTTTGTTCTTTGATTAACATGACAGACAGAAGCAGGAATATTAAGCCAAAAGTATACTTAGTTTTTTTACACGTTTGAGCAATCTCTGGCCACGAGTTACAACCCATGTAAATACTGCAAAAAAATGTAATGCACATATACAAAGTATAAGCGGTTACAAAAATCTGGCAGTGCGTGTACTCATCTGATGACAAAATTTGGGGCATGCGCACTGTACGCTGACCCTCGCATACGCTTATAAAGTGAAGTATACTTTGGCCTTTAGACTGCTGTCACTTTAAGAGCACGGACCCAATATACTGCTACACAACATGCGTCATCTTTCTCAACTATCTACGTTCCAGAACTGACTGTGTTTAACTGAATACTCACCAATACGGGCATTTTGACACAATATTGTGTGTATTTGTTTAAGCGCAGATAGCCACTCCTTTTGGTACTTGCAACTCGCGAGCTGCTTGAGAGGCGGCCTAATGTGTGTGCGCGCCACTTATATAGATCAGTGGTGCGTGTGCTTTTGGTGCGAGCGCGAAATCTGCAGGAATTAGTAAAATTATGCGCAATACAAGCACTATTTAACCGAAGAGAATGAGAGGAGGCGGGTGTGTCACTTTGCTGTCGGAGAGAAGAGAGCGAGAAGGTGCTGCTGACGTTATTGTCTGTGCCGCTGCAACAAAACATACCGGCTCAGAATCAGAAAGAAGTGAGACTGACCTGCTGGTCACCGGTCCAGGCCAATCATGCGTCGATCGGTGCATCTCTAAACTAAAGCCCAAAGTATACTTAAAGTTGGCATGGTGTAGGGTTTACTAGTCTTTTCTTCCCTATTGTGACATACACTCACCGACCGCTTTATTAAGTACACCTTGCTAATACCGAGTTGGTACTTGCTAAGGCCAGTCAAGTCCAATCGCCTCCTCCCCGTGGCTGGGCAACGAGTTAAACTCGGCTAACGGTGACCCTGGCACCTGACGGCAGATGGAGCGGCGCATCGGTCTGGGATATCATCAGCCGCATTAAATGCAATGTCAGATACGGCCACGTGATAAGAAGCGACAAAGGATCGATAGTGAGAATGGCGCTCCGAATAAGCCCGCACAGCCAGAAGACCAAAAAAGCGGTGGCTCGACCGTTTAAAGGACCGATAAGCGGCATGTCAACATTGGCCCAGAGGATGCCCTGGATCAAGCCAAATGGAGACGGGCATGCAAAACAATGGACCCTGCACTGGCGTGGGAAAATCGCAGAGTTGGACCCTTTTTTGCTTTAATTCTTTGTGGCATAGATTCAACAAGGTGCTGGATACATTCCTCCGATATTTTGGATCATATTGACATGATTTCATCACGCAGTTGCAGCAGATTTGTCATCTGCACATCCATGATGCAAATCTCCCATTCCACCACTTCCCAAAGCTGCTCTATTGTATTGAGATCTTGTGACTATGGAGGCCATTTGAGTAGTGAACTCTTGAACTCTGAAACTAGTCTGAGATGATTTGAGCTTTGTGACATGGGACGTTATTCTGCTGAAAGTAGCCATCAGAAGATGGGTATGCTGTGGTCATAAAAGGATGGACATGGTCAGCAACAACAACAAGGCTCAATTGGTGCTAAGGGACCCAAAGTGTGCAAAGAATAATATCCCCCACAACGTAACAACACCACCAGCCTGAACCATTGATACGAGGCAGAATGGATCCATGCTTTCATGTTGTTCATGCAGAATTCTGACCCTGCCATCTGAATGTTGCAGCAGAAACCGAGACTCATCAGACCAGACGTTTTTCAGGTCAATTGTCAAATTTTGGTGAGCCTGTGCAAATTGGAACATGCACAATGTTAAAACTAGAGTTGCAAATATCTCTTAATTGCCTCTTATTTGGATATATCATCACATATCACATAACGCAATCATAGCTCATCTTCGTCAGATGTGCATTTAATTCTTCATATATGCAATTATACATTGTGTCAGGTATTCTTAGGCAGACAAATTAAGCCTGTAGCTTGATGCATCAAATCCACTGTAGCTCGATTATACAGTAACTACGCATGAAAATGGAATTTGTACTTTGAAAATATATAGTTTGCTGCATCCCTAGTAAGACCACAAGCGATGTAGGGAAGAGGAATGTGTGTGAGTGAAACAGACAGTGAGTGTCTGTCTCTGACTGCTGAGCTCAGCCGTGTTCAAGCATCTCACGCTCTTTCACACACACACACACACACACACACACACACACACACACACACTCACAGACCTCTCCAATATTCAAGGAAGAAGTTGGGCCAGAACAAGCGTAAAGACACAGGCAGATACACATGTTTTCAGGGAGGAAAGGACGAGAGGGGGAGAAGTCTCAGACCGAGAGTAGAGATTTTGCATCAGCTTTCCTTGGGATATTATTTCTGTATGATGCTGAAGTAAAGAACTGCTCCTGGTTTTCAGCACTGTGATTCTGGGAAATTGTATACATTTGACCCTAAGAGCAATGAGATAAGACAGTTTAAAATATCACAGTACAACAGCGTAGACCCGAAAGAGCCGAGTGTTCTCCTCCTGTTCAATACGATCCATTTCAGAGCGATCAATAATTATGCAAGTAAACCACAAATATCGGACAAAAGCTCATTAGACAAATGTCTCTGCATGCCAGCAAATCTTACAGCTGTGTATCTAAATAACCAAAACGGTACTTTTGGATTCTTGTACACAACATTAAACATAGTCAGTCTGGAAGAGGTGCTAAAGTGCATCAATACAAAAACAGCCCTATTGGATTTAAGTTGTATAGAGTGTATACTTTTTAAAAAAAGATTTTCACCTAGATATGCAGATATTACATAATGGTCAACTGACCACTGGTATAATATAACCACAGTGCATATTAAAGGCAGGGTTGGGGATTTATTCCAGATTTTTTTTGTTATGCTGGTTGAAAGTATCTTCACATTCTGATAGCAATCAGTGGTCTAAATGTATTTATATATCATCTGTGGAAAGCGTATGACCATAAAATGTTCATCCAATTATTACATTCGGTCAGAATGCAATGGTACGATGTCCTATCTGCCTGTCAACATATGTATTTTCTTACCTCCGTGCACCTGCTCGCGCAGACATCACACGTCATCAATGCGTTTCATGCTATGCAGAGTAAGACAGACGTCAGTCACCGAGCACCACAACCGAAACAGCAGCCAGTGAACTGTTCGGTTCAGTTTGGTTCAGTTCACCCTGAACCAAAACAATGAGCTTATGCTGTGTTCACGCCATAACTACTATAATTCAGAAGCGATGGAAACCTGTGACTCGGAGCAGTTTGTATGCAGTTTAATTGCAACACTATCAACGCCAAAATGAATCTGCAGCAGTTAGGTGGTACAGGTCAGTGCTCTTTAAGTTGTTTATGTTCATTATTATTGTAATTTTATTTACTTTGAGACATGAGGTAGTTTAACGCCGTCTCTCATCTCATGACATTTAGCAAAATCTGCTGTGTGCAATCATGAATATGTTTTGAAGAAGGCATGGCTTTGGAAAGCGCTCTGAAGGGAGGGTGGGATCTCATGCTTTCAAAGATAACTTACTATTGCTAGCCGCTCTGAAAATTGCCTACCCTACCTTTAAGTTGTGACAATAAAATAGGGATGTAAAATAAAATAATATAATTAAAAAAATTGGTGGCCAGATTCAGTTTCACATCAACCTTTGAAGCTTGTGGAGTATTCTTAAAGGGATAGTTCACGCAAAAATTAAAATTACCCCATGATTTACTCACCCTCAAGCCATGCTAGGTGTATATGACATTCTTCTTTCAGGTGAATACAATCTGAGTTATATTAAAAAATGTCCTGGCTAATCCAAGCATTATTAATTGCAGTGAAGGCCAAAAAAGTGCATCCATCTATTATAAAAGTAATCCATACGGCTCCAGGGGGTTAATAAGGCCTTCTGAAGCGAAGCAATGTATTTATTCAACTTACGAATAAAAGCTTAACTGGTGTGATGTAAGACTAGGATGTAGTGCAAGCGTTTTGAACTGCGAGAGGCGGTCTGAAGGCGGTCTGGCAGAAGCTAGATATTTTACTTTATAAAGTTTTAAATATGGAATTTTTTCTTACAAAAACACATCGCTTCAGAAAGCCTTTGTTAACCCCCTGGAGTCGTATGGATTATTTT
Source organism: Rhinogobio ventralis (assembly GCA_039654625.1). Classification (NCBI taxonomy): domain Eukaryota; kingdom Metazoa; phylum Chordata; class Actinopteri; order Cypriniformes; family Gobionidae; genus Rhinogobio; species Rhinogobio ventralis. Next base: position 10,109,745 of record CM077201.1, read on the forward strand.
TATAAATGGATGGAAGCATTTTTTTGGGCTTCAAATTTTGGTCTGTCATTCACTGCCATTATAATGCTTGGACTGGCCAGGACATTTTTTATTATAACTCCGATTGTATTCGCCTGAAAGAAGAATGTCATATACACCTAGGATGAGTAAAATATGGGGTAATTTTCATTTTTCGGTGAACTATCTCTTTAACTAAAACTAAAACGTGTACAGTGCAAGTACCTTAATAAGCTTCAAAACCTGCCATGAATTTGACTGAATGAAAAAGTAGTATTGTACAATTATTAATATTAAGCTTTTATCAGCGACTTTTGTCAATATGAATGTTTTTTTGGGGGGTGGGTGGGGGTGGGGGGGGGTGGTGTAGTTACAGCCTAAGACGGCCTCTGACAAAATGGGAGTCATTTGAGGTCTCGAAACTGTGCAAGACAAAATACAAACCTTTAAATGAACACCCATAAAAAACACATCAGTAATAAAAAAAGAACAATGGACCTGAGGGAAGAGTGGGGAATTATTACTCCTACTTCATTAACTCCAAGCTATAATACCTGATCTACGTCTGGCTGTTGCAACACAAAATATAGAAAGGAATGATATGTTATTGTTTAGGCTGCCATTAGTGTTGGCCATGCCCATAGTTATTTGCATTACAGGAGTTAGCAATCCATGCCAGTACCAGAAAAGGTAATGCAATCTTCATCAGCAGTGGTAGCCAATATTCCCCTGGGATCATGCCAGACGATGTCCAACACAACTGCACAGTACAAACAAACACCTGACCAACATTTTGCACAATAAGACACAGCTAAATATGACTAAAGGGTACTGCTAATATGATACAATATAAAGTCATGAGATGAACAATTATCAATGAATAAAGTGAACACAATCCAAATGCAACAATTTCTGACACTGTTTTCTGTTTCTCATTTGCATGAAGTTTCACTTTTCACAAATGTTTCCACATCGATGGACATGCCTACATTACATCACCTATGGTCGCCCATATTTCCTTAATTCACTAACTCTCATTGAAAATGAATGACTTTTGTTCGCTTTGTCAGACCAATATATATAAACAAGAGTCACATGAGTACTTTGTGATCATTTGAAATTCTACAGTAGTGTTAATCTAAATGCTACTAATAAAACACAGACTAAATGGAAGATCAACAAAGGCTCTAATATATCAACAATGCTAAAAACAGGAAGAGAAAACTTTACAAACACAATGCTAAACGGAAAAAAATTTAATAATATTTTCAAACACTGGAAAACCCTTAAGAGCAAAACAAGATCTGATTGCCGCTGGCTTGTGAAAGTACGATGCAGAGAGTGTAGCCAGAATGTGGGTAGTAAAGTATGTGACGGCACCCAAGCTTGTATGTGGAACTGTTGTGGAAGAACTAATGATTAACCCATTGCAGCTGTTGGGACAGTGCTTGTTCACATCAAAGTGTGCAGTAATTGTGCATAAATAGCATATTTGGGGTAGACTAGCAAAAAGTGGAACAAACTCACAAAGGAAACAAAAGAAAAAGACAACTGAGCATGTGATAAAGATGATATGCAAATACAGTGTGGTCCAAAAGTCAGAGACCACTAGTGAAAATGCTTCTATTTTGCATTAATAGCATCAAAAAAGCAAATTCATAATTTTTATTATATTTTCATCTTGTTATCATCTTATATTGTAATCTTGTGCTTCAACGGAAGCCAGTGTTGTCTAGGGGTGTGCGATATTGACAAAAAATTATATCTCAATATTTTCTGGGATTTTCTCGATAACGATAATTAGATGATATTTTGCTGAGTGTGTTATTGTGCCGGTACCTTGGCAGGTTTAGGACTGTCATGAACAGCTGACTTTTTGATATTCTTCATATTCTGTGTGGTGGTCAGCTCACAGCAGTGACAGAAATGTCTTGTTGCATTCTACATTTTGTCACTTCTTCTTGAGTCTCTCCATCATTGTCTGACTCCGGTTTGAAGGTATAAGGCTGAACACTGCTACTGATAGTTTCTGACATTTTCAGTGCGTGAGATTGTCCTGTTTTGTTGTTGCCTGTATGCTGAAGCATGAGCTCTTGAAGCTCCACCCTCTTCTTGAAAGGGGGCCCATCAGTTTATTTGCCTTTAAAGGGACACGCACCCCCAAATAGTGGCATTTTTAACATGCTATAAAACCAATCTGTTGGGTCTTTTGGGCTAAAACTTCACATACACACACTGAGGACATCAGAGACTTATTTTAGATCTTGTAAAAATGGGCAAAATAGGTCCCCTTTAAAGGTAGCCTACATTTATGAAGTAAAGCTGAACAAAATATCTAAAAAAACATATAAATATTAGACGAAAAACTTAAGTGTTGAAATGCTGCTTTGGTAACAACTGAAATAAATAAGTCTAAAATGAAGTACTAAAATTAAAAAAAATGAAAACAAAAATGAAAAGCTACATTTAAAATTTTAAAACAAAAACAGTAAACATAACTAAAGCACAACGTTTTTGAAACCTATACTAAAATAAAAAAAAAATCAAAAACTGAAAATCAAAAGCTAATTAAAAATATATAGCCGTATATAAATAATACTAAAATAACACTGAAAGCAAAAAACAAGAAAAAATGCTACAGTATTTTAAATATTAAAACTTCTTTATTTCAACATTTCCAAATTCTCCACATTCTCTTTTACTTAAATAATATTAAACATTTTAACTGTGTTCTCAGACTTTTGGGCCCAACTGTATGTGCTTCTCCTGTAACAGCAGCAGGAATGCTTTCATAAACAGGATGCCAACATGAGGGAAGTGCCAGACTAGAGATGATAGTGACAATCACCTCCTGTTCTCTTGCTATTACATTAGTACACTATGCCTCTATTGCACTATGCACATTCTTCTGAAGGCAGAAGACAGAAAGTTGTCATTTCCGGCTTCTGAAAACAAGAGCAAATACTAAGTAACGGTGGGTGTGAAAGGTGGTGGATAAAAATGAGAATCCAGTGATCAGTGGATCTCCCAGAGCTTTGCTACTCATCAAGCCGTAAATCAAAGGGCAGGGAGTGAGCATTCTGGTGTCATTTTTCCCTATGGCATGGCAAACATCAAGTGAGTCCCTGACTGATGGGCGACGAAGGACATCAGGCTCATTCACTGTGGAATTATAGCACCTGATGCCCTTTCCAGACATCCCCATTCATTTTGCCTCTCTTCGCAGGCTCCCTGTGACGCTGGAGGACTCTCAGTAGGGAGCAGTGTGGTGTGATGACTGGGCATTTAATCAGTTTGGGTTGTTTAAGATAACGGCCAAGTTCTTATCTTTCTGCAATAACATACCTGACAGGATGATGATTCTGTTATTCTACTGCAATGCTGATACGGTGTCCCTAAAGAACACTTTCCTACGTTTCAGATATTTGGCTCATTTCTAAACAAAATATAAACTGTTACAAACCACCCAGCAGTCTGTATATTAACCACCCAGAGTCCATATTTGGAATTGTATTATCCAAATTCCATCATAAACTCCCAAATTTCAATAATATTACTCTTTTTCTTTTTCACTATATAATTTAAAACATTACATCCTGAACATCTAAACTAATCTCTTTTTCTCAATACAATACTAACATCGCTCAAAAATTTAGAAAAATCAAAAAAACATTCAAATAAAATAATTTACATACAAAGTTCTTTCATGAAACTCTAGATGGCGCAGGCTGATCGGTCCCTAACTTAATCTGCTTGTAATGACATCATTTTCTATAGGGCACAGCTGATTGGTTCCTGCTCTATCAGTAGCCAATGAGATTGCTGCTTCAAATACTTTGTCAGCATTTGTTGTAGCAGTAGCAGCACGCTTTCCGAAACCCTCCACCTCCCCAGCTCCACCTGTATAGATCTGACAATTCTGTCATTAATTAATCACCTCATGTCGTTACAAACCCATAAGACTTTTGTTCATCATTGAAACACAAATTAAGATATTTTAATGAAATCTGAGATTTCTGTCCCTCCATTGAAAGTCTATTTACCCAAAACTCTGATGCTTCACAAGGTTCATAAAGAGCAGCACGTCTGAGCTTCCGCAAGAACCAATGAGGTTTGCTCCCATGCGTCAAGCATGAAAAAAGGCAGTATGGTTGAACTTCCATTTCACTGTTTGCTAATCAATGTTTATATGTGAACAAAAGCTTAAATGAAATCTGTTCATCATATAAAGTGATCATGTCTCTTCAGAAGACTTGTATTAAACAACTCAATTCATATGGATTTCTTTTATGATCTCTATATAAATGCTTTGAAGTGACTTTCAATGGAGGGACAGAAATATCTAGGATTTCATAAAAAATATTTTCATTTGTGTTCCCAAGAGGAAAATTCTTATGGGTTTGGAACAAAACGAGGGTGACAATTTTCCTTTTTTGGATGAACTACACATTTAAAGCGTTACAAAATGAGCCAGAATATTTAATAAAAAAAAACTTAAAGAACTTTGTGAATGATGGACCTGCTAATACTTAAATAATCAATATCAGAATAGACTTTGTTGGCCAGTTCTTTTAAAGGAATTTTACTCTGCATTCAAATAATTCAAATATGTACTGCAGCACCTCTTAGGTAGAGTTACAAGTAAAAAAAATAAAATAAAAATAAAAAAACTTGCTAAAAGAGTGACTGCATGGGAGAAGCAAGCAGTGAACTTGATGTCTAACCGGTCCGTATATGTTTGTGAATATTTTCAAGGAAAAAGGAGATAAGAGATGCAGTGAGGGTTGATAAGGACAAGGCAATGGGCACATACTGTGATCCTTCAGATCTACACTTCATGCCATCCGCCGCTGATGGGGCCTGTGTGGCATGCTGGCACGAAACAAAGCACTTTAACTTCGGCAGAGAATGTTATTATTTTTCTTCACAGTGTGAATTTCAATGCCTCAGAATGCCATTGTTTTATGAGACAAATCTTTCATGTCCTCCATTTTGCATGTGAAAGAAATGTAAATGGAGCAGTTAAGCCAGGGAAAACTTCAAGATGAAATTCTGCCAACAGCTCATTAGTCTGACGGTTATAGCGCACCACAGGTGCTGCGGTGTCCTGGCTAACGAGGTAAGCAATGGTCATTAAAGATTCTCACACACTTACTGGCGACACACGGCCGTTAACCTCGGCAACCTCTGTGGATTTCTAGAGAGTTTGACGACGAAAGTTACAAATGTTTTTTGACCTTGCCATGCTCTTTTCTAATGAAACCATTAGAAGGAAGATATGCTATTAGACTTCTGTTTCTTTACAAATAAAGTTAACTTCAACATAATAGGGCCATCTATAAGAATTATGAGGAATAGTTCACCCAAAAAATTATATTCTTTCTGTCAATATTCACTCATTTTCATGTCATTCCAAACATCATCCAAGTATTTTTTGCTTACCGTTTTAAGAATACTGTGTATTCAAATACTGCTCAATTGACATACTATTTTTTGCATACCATTACATTTAATCATTTAGCAGATGCTTTTATCCAAAGTGACTTACAAATGAGGAGAACAATAGAAGCAATCAAACCAACAGGAAGGTAACAGCATACAAGTGCTGTAACAAGTCATAGGGTGCGTCTCAATCAGCTCCCTAGTTCAGTAGTCAGGGCACTGATCAGAGAGTCAGCCCAGTGACTGATTCCCTGACTACTTAACTAGGGAGCTGATTGAGACGCACCCTTAGTTAGTCTAGCACAGTACACATAGCAAGGTGGGGGTTTTTTTTCAGGAAAAAAAAATTAATAGAACAGAATAGGTAAGCTGCTAGTATTAATTGGTCAGGTGCTGACGAAAAAATGGCTAAAGACTCAGCTGTTTGAATTGAGATCTGTCCAATAACGCATATATAACGCAAAGAGAATACTATAGCATGCATACTATATAGAGGGGGAAGTAGGCATATTGAAATGCGGGAGTCAGGCTACGTCCGAAATCGCATTCTTGAGTAGATACTTATTTTGAATAAATAACTTCACAACTGCTAAAAAAAGTATGTTCTATATAATATGAATGCGTGTAGTATGAATGTAATCTGGATGTACTACATTCCCCATGTTGTCATTATCATCATGTGACCTACCAACTTCAGTTACGTCGCTTCACTGCCATTCATGAATCCTCTTCCGTGGCCTCATGGGAGAGTAATGTGTCCTAGGGGCAGGCGATATACCGGCAGACACGATTAACCGGTAGAAGATTTTGGACTATCGTCTCTGTAGCGGTTCCGCTGATGTGACGTTGCTGTGCTGCGCTGTCACGAAAGCTTAGCGTTTGCATGCGTTTTAAAGCATTGCGGTTTAAAAAAAGGTGATTTTAAACCATTGAACCACAGTATGCAGCGAAAGACGACTCATTTCAGTATATGCTCACGCTCTTGAGAGACTGTTTCTCAGCTTTGCCTGAAAGACGCAACATGAAGCCGCTGCTCATAGAGCGAGTGAGAACTGAACAGAGCGCTTTTTGCCACCTAATTGGGCTTGAACGGTTAAATACACATACCTGTGTCATGTGAGACATTTATTTGCAAGTATGCGGTCATTTATGTCTTAAGTGAACATAAACAGATGAGAAAAACTAAGAAATTGAGAAAGAACAACGCACAAGTATAATGGATCCTTGGTCTTGGTCTTGGTCTTGACTTATTGCTAATTAAACAAAAAAGAGAACATCTCTCACTGCTCTTGACTGAATCACTTTTGTAACTTTAATAAGAATAAATGTACATTTAATTTACACAGTAAAGACTATGCATTGTTTTTTATAAATGTTATGTAGTATTTCTAGGGCTTGAAGTTTCAGGTAGGTCCATTTCATTTGTGTCTGTTCTATTGTAGTTTGTTTTCTTTGCTCTTCCTTTATATCAGTTTATTTGTCTTCAGTAAGCTTGAGAGGTTTTTTTTAGGCTAGTATTAGTTTTTTAAATTATATTGAAAATGGTGATAAGAATTATGAATTTTCAGTGGCATCAAACATTTTGATATCATAAAAACCTTATTTAAAGCAAAAATAACTATATCGTAATATATTTCTATCATGATATAAAATTACTCATATTGTGATAAGATTTTGGTCATATCGCCTACCCCATGCAAACTTCAGAATCTTGCAAGAAGTAGGTCATCCAGGTACTTTTTCCCTACTCTTTTATGAGTACTGTGAATTCAGACATATTTCTTTTGTCACATTTACCTACTATATAGTAGCAAAGAATGCGATTTCATATGCAATCTCAGTTTTGAATCAGTTCTTTTCAACAAATCAGTCACAAATTGGACTGAACGATTCATTTGTGAATCAGACTGGCTGCATCCGAGCATCCGAATATGCATACTTCCCTAGGAATAAAACAGTAGTTGAAAATAATTGCATGTTCGAATTCACAGATGGCAAAAAGTACCCGGATGACCTACTACTTCCATTGAGATTCCGAAGTGCGCATCCAATGGACAATTTACTATCCCATTATGCCGCCGGGGAGGATTTGTGAATGGTAGGAAAGCGACACAACTGGCGCTGGTAGGTCAAATGGCATTTCATACTACATACAACATATTTTTTAATGGTAATGAAGTAATTACTTATTTAAAATATGAACCTACTTGTATGCGATTTCTGACCTAGCCGCTGACTCGTTCACAAATCTTGGTCTTTATGTGCATTTTTTTTTTAAACAACCATGAAGACTTTCATAAATTATTTTCTAGTCCAAAGGGAAAAAATGACAGCATACAAGTCAGCATTGACATGGGAGAGTAAATAAACGGTCTATTTTTGGGTGAACTCTAAATGTTATACATTTTCACATCACATCAGCTAGCAACACATCATCACTATAGCCAAAAAGTCACTTAAATATAAAATTCCAAATTGTGAACAAGTATTCATAATGAAAATGAAACTGAAAATGAAAAATGGTCTAACAATGCACTGCATAAAGTGCCATACAGAGACAATGAGTAACTTAGTCTCTCTATTTAAAGAAGATTGAAGCTGATTTTTCTCATTCTTAAAATGCAGGCTGCAGTGTAACTCCAAATTAGCGGACTAAAAGCAAACATTTTTCCTGAGTATCAGAAAAACAAACTGTCTCTCTTTACAAAGGTGTTGCTTATGATATACTCAAACAATTGTGACATTGTGATAAATAAAAGAAGGAAAAGGCCAACACCATTCCTCCCTTCAAATTCTGCTGAAGCACTGTTGCCGCTTAGTTCAAGCAATAACACGTCTCATTCGCAGAGCTCTCCGCTTTGTGCTGATACACTCAAAAAATAATATCATTAAGCTCTCCCTCCTCACCACCACACACTGCATTAAAATACACTAGCTCTAGCCAACTGTGTCTGAGGCAAACAAAGCCAAGTTTTTCATGTTACTTGAGATGAAGGAAACTGTTTGATCACATTAGAGAGTTGACTTAACTCCAAACAAAACCAGCCTGAATCAAATATATAGTCGCTAACATCAGTGCATATGAAACACTTTTCAAATGCATGAAAACATTGACACCAACAAATTTATGATTTCAATGGTTTAGAAATAAGTCATATCACTCACGGCAAATAAGTCATCTAGTATCTAATGTGGTTGACGACTGATGACTGTAATCATATAATTCCAATATGAAAAACTATCATAACAAAAATATGTAGTTAATTATGATACATTTTCTAAGCAAACCTCCCAAACTATAACGCTACTTTTTTATGATGCACCAATATGAAAATTTTGGCCGATACCAATAATTCTTTATATAATCAATATACTGGCCGATAAATCTAAAACCAAATTTTCATATAATTTTTGAGACCTGATTACAAAAACAAAAGTCTCACCATTAAATCCATGTCCCAAGCACACAATTATAATTTTCTCATTATAATTTTATGTAGCCTATATCCTTTTGAAAGTGATTTCAATCATATTTCAAGTGATTCAAAACTATCATGGAGAACAGCACGCATCTGAAGTGTCTCAGCTGAAGGAAATAATCCATTATTTATCGGCTTTAATATATCGGCCAAATTTTCATATCGGGCCGATAACGATAACATTAAAAATTAGCATATATCAGCCAATACCGATATGGTGGCCGATATATCGGGCATCCCTACTTTTTAAAACCATGTTGATGTTAAAGTTGCGATGAAACAGAAATAGCAACAGATCTTTTCTTCCATATTATGTACATCCAAGAGTAACGGATATGGATTATAATAAAATCATATCGGTTGTTGATTGGATTTTGAGATGTGGAAGTTGAAATCAAAAATGGAAGAAGATAAACGTGAGCTTGGAGGGGCGGAGTTTAAGCGGACTAAAAGAGTGGAAAAGTCCTGCATATGTCACCTGTCTTTCTCATCGGAAGGTCAAGTAATGACATTTTGATTAATGTTACATATTATGAGGCAAAAATATTTCAAAATTAAACATTCATGGATTAATTGTTCACAATAAGATCCATACATGCATTTAGAAAATACATTTCACGCCGACTTTAAGCTCCACAAAAGATTTTTAAAAAGTATTTCCTGAGCTAGAAAACCGGATCAGTGAACAAACCGTACCAGTTCTTTTCAATGAGACTTTTTCAGATATTTTTAGTAGACATCTTACATTTTGGACTGTTGCTCAAAGCTATCGGAAATTAAAAATATATACATATATATTTTAAAGATAGTTCTTCTAAAAATGAACTCATGCTTTCTGAAAGGATATGTTGAGGCACAATTACAGCCTCTTTAATGCTGTATGAGAAAAAAAAATCTATGGAAGTGAAAGTGAAAATCTCCTTTTGTGTTCCACAGAAGTCATGTGAATTTGGAAAAACGCGAAGGCGAATAATAACAATTTTCAGTTTTGGAGTGAACTATCCCTTTAAGTATCATTCTCTATTGAGCAAATGTCCAGTGCTCCCTAGCCTACCTCACACACGGGGGAACTCCGTCTATGTTCTGTCATTTCCAAAAATTAGGAAAGAGCGTCAGATTCCTGGGTTGTGTGGTTTGCCATGTAGCAAAACGTTATTCTTGGCTGACCGTCGGAACAAAACCATAGGCTGGAATGAGAGTTCGCGCTATATTTCTCAACTTGTTTGAACAGTCAAGAAAGCTGATTTGACTCATATTGTGCCGCATACTTTACAGAAAGTCAATCTTCATATTTCACGTATGAAAAGTGTAATAGCTTCGACAAATGTCACTTAAAACAGTCATTTCTGCAAAACACAACGTCTAAGTTTCACTAACAGACTTCATAAAATGTTATTCGTGCTGACTGTTGAATCAAGATATCAAAGAGGAATACTTAGTAAAATGCTTGCTAATAATTCACAAAAAAATCTATGTCTTTTATCGACTAAGGCATACATGAAAAAACAAAACATTTACACGCTACACCATACCTGACACAGCTGTTGGCGTTGCTGTAGCCATTTAACGTTAACGTTACTCTCCAGGGCAGCGTGCCGTGGTCCGCATCCCATCGCTTGTCAAACGGAATCGCTGCTGACGCCTCTCTGCGTTATTTGGACGCTCTCGGGAGCCAAAAGGGCTTCCCCTCCTGCTTGTCAAACTGGAAGCGCAATCATGCGTTCAGCTGATCAGCGCAACAACAACAGCCACGGTGTCGCGCAACGCAAACAGTTCACACCGCACCACCCTGCACGCGACGCCCCGGGGCCCCGCCCCCTTCCCATGCTCTCGCAGTTCTCAGGGTGATTAATAATCATGAGGTAGTATCCTCTCGCGTCTCCTATTGGCCGAAGAACTACCTTAATTTTTTAGCTCCCTCCTCACTGTCAGCTACTGCCAGGTGACGTCATGGAACATTCCAAAAATTCCTTGTCCCGGTATTCTTTATTTCAAGGGGACCCTGCAAAACTTGTTGTGTGTAGATAATTTTTTACAATCAATCAATAGGCCTACTCTTACATAAATATACAGTAGGCTATATATATGTTTTTTAAAGGGACAGTTCACCAAAAAAGTAAATTATGTCATCATTTACTGTATTGTATGGGAAAAAAGTGTAGGGGTGAAGTATTCCTTTACATTGGCCCTAGGTACACATTTTATCATTTCATATAATGGATATTATTTAAAATTATCAGTTAAACAGTCATCATAACCAAATTCAAATATTTCATGGAACATTAGGGTGAGAATCCCAAAACACATCCAGAGCAAGTGTTTCATGAACAGGTCCATCTGGGGGATGCATACTGGGTTGCTTATGTCAGCACAATTCCCACAATTCCCTGACTCAGTTGTACTCTTTAGCAGAACTGAAGCTTCTCAGTTGCACTAATAGTAGTATGACCCACACATGAGGACTATTAGCAGGGTTAACCATCAGTATGGACTTGAATTCATTTAACTCTTTCCCAGGGGCATGGAGGAAAAGTAGGAAACCAGAATATTCTGTAAAAACATTACTAAACTCCCAGGAAAGTTTGGTTATTCCCTAGTATATTATAAACTAAACCTGAGTAGTAAATTATTACTTATGCTCTTTGTTTCCCCTAAAATTGCCAAAATCCCATTGTATACTAATTTCCAATTAAGGAAGAAGTCCTAACAAGTTTAAAGTTGTACCAGTTCTGCTGGGAATTTTCCCTGTTGGGTTTATATTTCCAATCAGATTATTTCCTCATTGGCTCACCTTTTAACAATGGCAAAAATTCACAGACCATGTAAGTTGAGTTCACCAAAACACACACTGAAGGAGGGATCTATTCTGTTGTTTGTTTCTGAATATAGGGTACAACGGGGCTAAAGGCTCCACGGGGTAAAAGGCTCCTTTGATTTTATTTTCCTCTAAACCACTAGATGGCACAAAAAGTTGCCTCAGCACTTTCCAAAACATCCGCTTTTCAAGATGCACATGGAAATTTGTCTGATCTTTGACGCAATCTCAGGCAGCAGTTGATTCTGCGCTCATTTGATCTAATATTTGATGTTTTTATAAATGTTGTAGATTTTAGTAGCAAATAAGAATCACAAAAATTATTTAATATATTTTGAAACAAAGGTCTTGTTAATGTTTGTCAGTTTTGTTCAAGGTAATTAAAGCAACAGTTTTGCAATAACGGAAGAATATGTAAAAGTATGGTATTTGGGGTAAAAGGCATCCCTGCTGTTGGGGCAAAAGGCACCATATTTAACATGATAATAAAAAGCCGGCTGACTTTTCCATTCGTTGACATGACATGGTTAGATTCAGATTGTAAATATCATATATTAAGTTGGGTGTCCACCTTAGTGATAATCACCATATTTATAATGAAACCATCATATTTAAAAATGTGATATTAATCATATCATATAATAAAATATCATTTATTGTTACTACTGTAAATCTATATTAAATTATTAAGGGCTCTCCTTCAATGCTTTCAGAATCTTTTTTAAATGATTTCTATATTTCTATATAACTTCTATATTTTTCAGATATATTTTAACATATTTTAATGACAGCATATTTATTGATCAAAAATGAATTATTTTATTCATCAAAATAAACAGAAAATAGAAAATAGTTCAAACTTTGCTAAAGTGATTGTTTTCGAACAAGTATTAACTCAGACATTATTATTTTAGCGAAAGTATTTGTATCAATACTGTGTGCCTTTTGCCCCATGCTGAGCCTTTTACCCCATGTGTGGGGTAAAAGGCCCCCCTCGACACCCCATACATTTTTAAGATCTTTAAATAAAATAAACCACTTTTATGATTTATTTTCACACAAAATCTGTTGCTCCATAAATGTTCAATACAAACATATATATTTTTCTGTATATCATGCATTATAGGAGTAGTGAAAAGCAAATTATTCTTAAGGTGTGCCTTTAGCCCTGTTGTACCCTACTAGTGTGTGTGACACTCTTATGAATCTAAACACAGTCACCCTGACTACCATATGACAAACGGAGCAAGCTTTGTTTAACAGATGCAAATGCAGTGCTCGGTCGATACCCGAAGGACAGTTTAATTACTGGCCATAAACATAGCTTCCCAAACTCCACGCCTGTTGGGCCTCCAACCTGTTATTATGCTTTTTTATATTTATTTTACAAGAGTCAAATTACTCTCAAGGAAGAGTGGTGCTTGAGGAACTGAGCAAAACTTGAATGCGCAAGGTCACATTGGGGTCGATTAGATCAACATTGCGTGACAAAACCAGTGTGGTATTGTTCATTTTCCCACCGTAATGCGCAATGATGTCTTGCTGTTGAATAGGTCAACGTGTTGGCTCTAAAATTAGCGAAGAGATAAGGTGAGACTCTCACCGACTCTGTGGGGCCAATGTGGTGTATTTAGAAGGCTTAGACAGACTCCTGGAGACTCTTCGGTGTCCGGTAAAGTTCACCTGGCATTCAGGTGATGAGTCATAGCTCACAGCTGCCTGATCCCGTCACTGGATGCCACTGTTGTTCAGACTCCCTGTGGAGAACGAGACGGCTGCTGGCTTCATCGTCATGACAGCCGCCATCCTCAGCTGAGTCAAACAGGACACCTGACTGGGCGTGTGGCTGTGAGGTGCGTGACGGCTGTGTGGGTGGGGGGTTTAGGCCATGCAGGGAGGTCTGGTATGATTGGGTTAACCGTGATTGCAAAGTTCACGCTCTTTGAACTCCATTGGAACACCCTTTTGTTGGGTTTTCTTTCCCGAGAGTGAGAGAGTGAGAGAGAGAGAGAGAGAAAGAGAGAGAAGCACAGTAGCAAGGGCATTGCGTTGTGAATGCTCCACAGTGTGACAATATGATCCTAACAGGCTTATGTAACAGGGATGCCTGGATGCTCGTCTTCCAGCAGACAACGGCTGCACAGACTGTTATATAACTAGATCAGCCTCCCCACAGAGCCGGGCTGCGCCTGTGCATGGCATACAGCAGCCTGCCAAAGAGCAGGAGACGGAGACGTAGAGAGTGAGACAGAGAGAAACAATGCTGCCTGCTGCAGGAACACAAAGAGAGTCAAAGATCATGCAGGAGTGAAATGTAAAAGATATGATATTATATTTGGTTAGTGACCTAGATTTTCTTTTTAAAATCCAAAACTTGTTTGTTTATTTCCAGATTTAAAGTCACCATGAATGTTGCAGTATTTAGTATAAAATTATCCGTGCACATGGATCCGTTTTTAATTCATGTGCCCTCGTAATCTTGAATCAAAATTACTTCCTCTCCCTCTTGCAGCGGCATCTCGTCTTTTCTTTGATGACTTGGGTCTTTTTTTTGGCGCGAGATCAGGACAACCTGTCACAGCAAATCGCAAACCATGATTATCCCATTAATTCCCGATGGACAAAGTCAAGTCCTGCCATTCATTTTTGTTGTTGTTTGAGAAGCCGTTTCACTCGGATATACGTCATAATTGGGAAAGAAAAGAAATTGGAACTTCCATTTCATGCTGACTTTAAATCACCCAGTATTTTTTATATTAAGCGTTGAATTTTATTTCAGTTATAGATGAATTTCAGTTTTAGCTTTTATTCATTTTAGTACTTTTTTTTAAGGTGAACATTTTCATCTAATATTTTTTTTATTTCAGCTTAATTTCAGTTTATGAAAATTATTTTATCTAGTTAACAATAATAAAATGTATACCACATGGTATTTCCACACTGTAACAAAAAAAAAAAAAGTTCTACTTAGATGTTTAAGTAATTTCAACTTAAATTACATTAAAGGGTTAGTTCACCCAAAAATGAAATTTCTGTCATTAATTACTCACCCTCATGTTGTTCCAAACCCGTAAGGCCTTCATTCATCTTCAGAACACAAATGAAGATATTTTTGATGAAATCCGAGAGCTCTCTGACCCCTCCATAGACAGCAATTTAAAGGGATAGTTCACCCTAAAAATTAAAATGTTTATCTGCTTACCCCCAGGGCATCCAAGATGTAGGTGTCTTTGTTTCTTCAGTAGAACACAAATTAAGATTTTTAACTCTAACCGTTGTGGTCTGCCAGTCGTATAATGCATGTCAATGGCATCATTTTAGAGTATGAGAGCTATGAGAGTAAAAAAACATACACATACGAATCCATGCATTATACGACTGGTAGACCGCAACGGTTGGAGTTAAAAATCTTAATTTGTGTTCTACTGAAGAAACGAAGACACCTACATCTTGGATGCCCTGGGGGTAAGCAGATAAACATCACATTTTCATTTTTGGGTGAACTATTCCTTTAATTAACACTTTCAAGGTTCAGAAAAAGACATCATTAAAATAGTCCATGTGACTACAGTGGTTCAACCTTAATGTTATAAATTGACGAGAATACTTTTTATGCGCAAAAAACAAACAAAAATAACGACTTTATTCAACAATCTCTTCTCGTCTGTGCCAGTCTTTTATGCTGTTCATGTAGTAACAGTGCAGCGTGTTCAAAGCGCTATGTCAGAACCCCGGCTTATCATTGGCCGACGCTGTTCACGTGAGCACGACGCATGCGTGTGATGCTGACGCAGGAGCTAGCCAATAGTGAGCCACCATTCTGCCGTAGAACTCGAAAGCTCTGCACTGCTTACACTATTTCAACAGCATACCAGACTGGCACAGACGAGAAGAGATTATTGAATAAAGTCGTTATTTTTGTTTGTTTCTCGACGCTTCATAAAATTAAGGTTGAACCACTGGAGTCACATGGATTTTAACGTTCTATTTACTACCATTCTGGGCCTTGAAAGTGGTAATTAAATTACTGTCTATGGAGGGGTCAACACTTATTTGTGTTCTGAAGATGAACAACGGTCTTATGGGTTGGGAATGACATGAGGGTGAGTAATTAACAGAATTTTCATTTTTGGGTGAACTATCCCTTTAAACTGACTTAAACAATTAGTTAAATCTTGTATAACATAAAAAGTTGAACATTTGTTAAAGCAATGTAAAAAAAAACATATGTTGTCTTATTAATCGTATAATTGTTTACAGTGCAGAGTAATTTCTGAAAGGGATATGAGATATTATAGTGACCCTACATGTCATATATGTAAACATTTGATCTTGATACACATGCAATATAATAGCTCAGAGTAAAATCAATAGGTTGTAATATATCTCACTTTGTTGGCAATGAACATCACCCTTGTAATAACGGATTTTTCAGTTACTTCCACCACCATGTACATCTGATCCTTCCCCTATTACATGGAGCTCATATTGTCCTGAATACATTCCATAATGGTGGACAGAGATTAAATCTGAGATGAAATCTGATTGTGGAGGAAGATCTTCAGAAAGGATTTAAACATGGTAAAATGTGTTATATGGAGATGATCGGTAGCTTAGCCACATAGTCAAAGTATTGAATAAACACACATAAAATGGGGAATGTTTAGTGAATGAAATCTGCCTTTTTCTGTGGGTGCAGATTCAGTTTGGGCCTGACAGTGAGAAACTACAAGGATTATCTTGTGTTTTCATCTATGACCTTTTTATTCCCCCATAAATTTCCTCTTGTCTCATGCCCATGTGGATAATTAATGTAGTATTTTTGCATAGAGCAGCAAAAGCTAGAGGTGGTTTCTTGCTCCCGGGCTTCAGAACAGATAAACCCACCCGGGCATGTAAGGCATCACAACCCTCTGTCACTCTGCTGCCAGACTCTGGGTCTTGTGGAGTCTAATGGGGTGGTAATGTTGGGTAAATGTTTCCAGCACACATGTGCCAGCAGGACCAAAACTCAATTAGCTTTGCTCCATCCTGCAATGTAATCCAATGTGCTTGGGTTTTACACTTAGAAGGCAATTACACCTCTGACAGCTGCTTTCAGTCATTTCACTATAAGAGCAGCGCCTGCAAATCGAGTACAGTTGCTCTCAATATGATTTTTCTCCTCTCTAAAAAAGATTTTTTTCTAAAATCCAGTTACAACTGGTTTTCTCAAATGGGCATATATAACAGGAACTCCCAGGAACTAAAATGATTGTTTTTGAAACTTCTTTACAGCTTGTTGTGTAACTCCTGGAGCATATTAGGAACGTAGTCTCACAAAGCCAATCAATGGGCCATACTGCAGCTTATCTTGGTGTAACCCACCTACTTATAGACAAAAAAGGGGCATCTGGCTGATATATATTGTAAACTGACTAATTTTACTAGGTATGTGTACAGTACGTATGTACAGACAGACAGACAGATGATAGATAGACAGACAGACAGACGATAGATCGATCGATCGAACGATAGATAGATAATTAAACTACTTTACAGATTGTTTGGTTATTTATTGATGCAGACAATATCAGTGTGTACTAATTCGCATACTATCCGTCCTAAATAGAATTCAAAAATATAATTAGTAAGTATGTTGAAATGAGTATTCCAAAGATACCCGGATGGTCTACAATAGAATTATTATTTCGTTTTCATTCACTCCTTCAAGTAGTGGACTTACTTTAACTTTTTACTTTAATTCCACATTCGGCGCATAGGGCGACAAGCAAGTAGTGGACTACCCCTTGTCTACACAGGACACGAGCGGCGCGAAGTGATGCGACTGAAAACAATAAAACTTATTATAAACAGTGATTCTGTCTACACTGGATGCGGCGCGATGCTAGCGACAAATCTCCGACAGTAAACTGATACCTCGTTCTATTTATGATGTACTGACATGAAGGACAAATGCTTTGCAATGGGTGCTTTGTCACGTACAGTGTAGACAGCCTTTAGCTTTTGCGGCCTGTAGCGGCTAAAGGATTCGAATAGAGTGGTGCAGGTATGACGTCACTTTGTAGGCCAACCAGCAGTTAGCATCACACTGGTTCACATAGGATTTTTCCATAGGCTTTTGGATTATCACTAAAAACAAGCTCTGTGATCAACAAAAGTTTGTGATACTTGCATGTTTTGTCCATCAAGATAATTATCACAGATGAACACAAATGAAATGAATTTTTAAAGCCTAAATGCACCATTTAAATGCAGCTGTGCTAAAATGCTAACGCGCTTCCACGTTTTGGCCTACAAAGTGATGTCATACCTGTACCACTCTATTGGAACTACAAACACAGTTAAAAAGTGTTAAAAAAAATACAAACATGACAGATGTGCGAGTCCGGCGGTTCAGTAAAAAAAAGTTTAGATAAAGGGTGAGTGAATAATTATCAGTATCTAACTTGACGAAAATATATTTATTCATTGTTATCCACATTATAATTATTCTGCAACAGCATTGTGAACTTTTTTAATGATACGTTTGGCCATTAACTTTTAAATGCATCATTATATTTCAATTTCAAACACGAGGAGAGTCTCCGCATGAAAAAAAACACGGCTGGCAGATCAACGTGCTACTACATTTCTTTCTGATATGGTAGGAAATTAAATTAAATTGAATGTGGAGGATTTTAACTGTGACAAGATGATTGACAGGGCAGTTTAAATAGTGACAGGATGCAACAGAGCATCCGTTAAAGATGACAAAGTAGTGTATCTCAAAGCTTGCATACTCTTCTGCTACTAAACCTTTTCTTCACAAAAAGAGTACATACTTTCTTTGGGGCCTAAATAGGTGAATTGGGATGCAGCATGGGTGACTGATGCAGAATATCTTCAACAAATAACTGTTGTTGTTGAAATACACATCCCATTGACAGTGGGTTGAGTATCAGCATTGTGATTTCACATTGGCTTAGGGTTCCCTGGAGATACACTTACCAGTCTGGCTCTGGGAACTCAGGAACAGAGAGGGTCAAAGCAGAGACAGAACATCCTGCAGCACTGCTGAGTCAGTGTGTGTGTGTGTGTGTGTGTGTGTGCTGGTGCTGAGATCATTTTGTTGATGTGTCTCTCTCTCTCGTTCATTGTTAGGCAGTCCTGCCAGAGAGGGTGAGTTTCCAGATAGGAGTAAGTAGTTTATATGAATTGATGAGGAGAGTTATTTTTCTTTTATGCTTCTTCCAAAGTTTGTTTCTCATATAGCAATGACATAGTGTGTGTGTGCAACCCCGAGAGAACAAAACAAGCCTTTAGATGAAGAGTGGGTTGGGAAATGATACAGTGAGAACACATTACTGTAGACTTCAGGGAGGAACACTGCATTATACAGACTCAAAACTCAACAACGTCCCTTATGAATAAACAGTGTGGTTTGCTGGTCTTAGCTAGTTAAAACTGGTCTCCCAAACTAAAAACCACTAAAACCATCCAATATACCATTACTAAAGAAGACATACACTTCTGTTCAAATTTTTGGGGACAGTAAGAGTTTTTAATGTTTTTGAAAAAAGTATTTACTGCTGACCAAGGCTGCATTTATTTGATCAAAAATACAATAAAAATAATGTTGTGAAAGTAATGTTGTGAAATATTATTGCAATATAAAATAACTTTGTTCTATTTTAAAAATGTGTAAAATGTAATGTAATTTATATATGGTGTTCAAGAATTATTTTCTTTTTATTAAAGTTATATCTTTTTCAGAATTATTTAATGAATAGAAAGTTCAAAAGAACAGCATTTATTTGAAATATATATATTCTTTATAAATAATAATAATATATACATTTCTTTAAAAAAAGCATACTAAAAGTACTGACAAACTTTTCAAGAGTATTGTACACCAATCAGGCATAACATTATGACCACCGTCCTAATATTGTGTTGGTCCCCCTTTTGCTGCCAAAACAGCCCTGACCCGTCGAGGCATGGACTCCACTAGACCTCTGAAGGTGTGCTGTGGTATCTGGCACCAAGATGTTAGCAGCAGATCCTTTAAGTCCTGTAAGTTGCGAGGTGGGGCCTCCATGGATCTGACTTGTTTGTTCAGCACATCCCACAGATGCTCGATTGGATCGAGATCAGGGGATTTTGGAGGCCAAGTCAACACCTCAAACTCGTTGTGCTCCTCAAACCATTCCTGAACCATTTTTGCTTTGTGGCAGAGCGCATTATCCTGCTGAAAGAGGCCACAGCCACCAGGGAATAACATTTCCATGAAAGGGTGTACATGGTCTGCAACAATGCTTAGGTAGGTGGTACGTGTCAAAGTAACATCCACATGGATGGCAGGACCCAAGGTTTCCCAGCAGAACATTGCCCAAAGCATCACACTGCCTCTGCCAGCTTGCCTTCTTCCCATAGTGCATCCTGGTGCCATGTGTTCCCCAGGTAAGCCGCGCACACACCTGGCCATCAACGTGATGTAAAAGAAAATGTGATTCATCAGACCAGGCCACCTTCTTCCATTGCTTCGTGGTCCAGTTCTGATGCTTACTGTTGTCACTTTTGGCGGTGGACAGGGGTCAGCATGGGCACCCTGACTGGTCTGACTGGTCCCTGACCTGATGCACTGTGTATTCTGACACCTTTCTATCAGAACCAGCATTAACTTCTTGAGAAATTTGAGCTACAGTAGCTAGTCTGTTTGATCAAACCACACAGGCCAGCCTTCGCTCCCCATGTGCATCAGTGAGCCTTGGCCGCCAGATGACCCTGTCGCTGGTTCACCACTGTTCATTCCTTGGACCTCTTTTGATAGATACTGACCATTGCAGACCGGGAACACCCCACAAGAGCTGCAGCTTTGGAGATGCTGTGACCCAGTCATCTAGCAATCACAATTTGGCCCTTGTCAAACTCACTCAAATCCTTACACTTGCCCATTTTTCCTGCTTCTAACACATGAACTTTGAGGACAAAATGTTCACTTGCTGCCTAATACAGTATATTCCACCCACTAACAGGTGCCATGATGAAGAGATAATCAGTGTTATTCACTTCACCTGTCAGTGGTCATAATGTTATGCCTGATCGGTGTATACTATGTATTATATCCTTTACATTCCTTGATGCTTAAAATAATGAAACCAGAATAAGTTACTGTAATTTGCTGGTCTCCTATAGGGTCAGGCTAGTCTGCTTGCAGGTTTTGGAGAGTTCACCCAAAAATGAAAATCAGACCATGATTTACTCGTCCTCAAGTCATCTTAGGTGTATATGACATTCTTCTTTCAGACAAAATCGGAGTTATATTAAAAATGTCCTGGCTCTTCCAAGCTTTATAATGGCAGTGACTGTTGGGTCAGTTTTGAAGTCCATAAAAGTGCATCTATCCATCATATAACTGCTCCACACGGCTCCGGGGAGTAAATAAAGGCCTTCTGAAGCAAAGTGGGGTGTTTGTGTAAGAAAAATATCCATATTTAAAACTTTATAGACTAAAATAGCTAGCTTCCAGTGAAAGAGTAACCCTTGACGCATGCGTACTGACGAACGCAGAAGCGCAAAGGATAGAGTAAAACAAAACACTAGTCATGAATTAGAAGTCTAAAATGAGAATTTTTAAAGAGAAATGGCAGAGGATTTCGATATAAGAGAAGAGGGGCTTGAGTTTGTTGCCCAGCACTATCCGCGAGAGGTGTCAAAGCTTGCACTGCTCCTATACATCGCGTCAGGGGATACTCTTTCGCCGTGAAGTCGACTTGCGTACTGCTGACCGCCAGAAGCTAGTTGTTTTATTCTATAAAGTTTTAAATATGGATATTTTTCTTACACAAACGCGCCACTTCGCTTCAGAAAGCCTTTATTAACTCCCCGGAGCCGTGTGGAGCAGTTATATGATGGATAGATGCACTTTTATGGACTTCAAAACTGACCCAACAGTCACTGCCATTATAAAGCTTGGAACAGCCAGGACATTTTTGGGTGAACTAACCCTTTAAACACCAGCTTGGCCAGGCTGGGAGGCTTTTATAACAAGTAAAAACCAGCAAAACCAAGCCGTTTTTTCCCCCACTGAATTTCATTTTAGGGCATTATTGTGACATTAAAGTGATGAAGATATTTGTCATTCTCGTAGTAAAATCATTAAAACATTGAAGAATGCTTCATGCTTAATCTGATTTCATCTAATGCCATGTTTGTTTTAGTTTGGCATGGAGAAAGACAGCTGCAAAGCCCCATTTGAAAAGTACCGAGAGAAACACACTCCCTCGCTGACATATTTACTTTCCTCCAACCATATTTTCATGCGGTTTTGAGTTGGCACCAAGTTCATATTTCTTAGAACCTCTGTTCCATACTAGGCAGAGTCCCAAGATGCCGGACTCTAACAAGAAGAAACCAAAGGTTTCTGGCAGCAGCTATGAGGCAGACCTGATTATAAAATGAGGACAAAGACAATGTGAAATGTTATACTCCACTACAGCAGCCAAAATCAACTGTACATTATGGAAGCCAAACTGAGAGAGAGTTCTGTGACACAGCAGCTATGTGGATAAAGAGTAAAGTCCTACAGCACGCTCAGTCAATATCTTATTGCTAATTAGGAAGCTTTATCTCTGCAAACACACATTAGCTCTCTCTCTTTGTTACTCAACATCAGAGTCATTATCATTTCTCCTCATTGGCTGCTAGCATTGGTAAAATATAGCCATTTCAATCCTCTATCTCTCTGTAGTTAATTTAAAGTCATATGAAAATAGAGCCACAAACCCATTTGACTTCGGTAATGTGACTGTTAAAAAGTTTGGGGTCAGTAAGTCCCTATGTGCACTTGCGTGTACGGTGTACTTACCTCTGAAAGTACTGGGTAATATAAGATAACTACATGGGTTAAGGTTTAGGTTTAGGGGTAGGTAGTCATTACTCAGTTATTGTAATTAATATAGTAAGTAAATAGGGAACAGGACTGTAAAATAAAGTGCTACCTGCTCACCAATGCTGCATTTATTGAATCAAAAATACATAAAAAACAGTAATAATCAGTGTTGGGGAAAGTTACTTTTAAAAGTAATGCATTACAATATTTCTTTTTGTAAAGGTCAAATGTAAAGGACGAATGTAAAGGTCCCTTCACACCAACAGTGAAATTAATAAGCCTCAGGCTGAAGGAAATGTAAATTTACACCTGTACAGTAGAGGGCGCAGCTCAAACAAACCTCTGTGCTGTCATTCTGGATTAAAGAAGAATGGGATTTAAAAAAGAAAAGCAAAACAAAAACAAATGTGATGCTTATCTAAAGGCATTTTTGTTTAGTATGGTTGAATTGGATAATGTTTTTGAATGTCAGCAGCAAAGACATTGGTTAAAGGGATGGTTCACCCAAAAATGAAAATTCTGTCATCATTTGTTACTAGTAACTTAAAAAAAAAGAAAAAAGTAACTTAGATATTAAAAAAGAAAAAAAAAAGAAAAAAGTAACTTTTAAATTTACAACAAAATATCTAAGTAATGTGTTACTTTACTAGTTACTTTTAAAAAGTAATCTGATTACGTAACTCAAGTCAACTTGTAACGCATTACCCCCAACACTGGTAATAATGTGAAATATTATTACAATTTCAAATAAAGTTTTTCCTTTTTTAATATATTTTAAAAAGTAACATGACAACAGTTGACAATGATAACAGTTGTGTTGCTTATTATTTTTTGTGGAAACCCCAGATATGTTTTTTCAGGATCTTTGATGAGTAGAAAGTAAAAAAAATTTCTTATTTGAAATAGATTTTGTTTTGTAACAATGTCTTTACTATCACTTTCCAAACCTGTATGAGTTTATTCTGCTGTTGAATACAAAAGAAGATATTTTAAAGAATGCTGGTAACCAGACAGTTGCCGGCACCCATTCACTTCCATAGTCGGAAAAACAAATACTATGGAAGTCAATGGGTGCTGTCAACTGTCTGGTTACCAACATTCTTTAAAATATTTTCAACATAAGAAACTCATACAGGTTTGGAACATCATGAGGGTGAGTAAATGATGACAGAATTTGCATTTTTGGGTGATTTATCCCTTTAATGCGTCATTGCTAAATAAAAATATGAATTTCTTTCAATGAAAACAAATAAATAAACATAAATTCTTACTGACCCCAAACCTTTCAGTGCCGTATTTCAGATTTTTTTTAATTTTTTTATAAATAATTAATCATTTATATTTGTAATAATAAATAATTGGAGACTTGGTTTTATCCATCTGGAACCGATTAGATTATAAAAGGTGGGTGTATCAGTGTATCACACCAGATTTGAGACCCAAATGCAAGTTTGCAGTCAATTCATAAGTTAATGTTCATCCAAATAGCTAAAAATGTAATCATTTTTCAAGTAAATTTAATATGTTTTAAGCATATGTTTCCTGCAGTACCTTCATGGACCCCTGCATAATTGAAAACCTGCAGGCATAGACTTTCTGGCTTTAACATTAATTTCTCTGCCTGCAACTTTCATAGCAGAAAAGCAACATACTTTCAGTAATTAGCTTTTTTATTAAAACATATGAAGACGTAGTATTTTCTTTGGAATAACATGCAACAATTAATCATACGCAATAAGAACAAGAACATATATTAAGAAAGTCAATTTTGCTCCAATTGCAGGTTATAGCCATATAGTATGCACTTATTTTCCTCTCTTCAAGTAAGAATGGCTGATGCCAAAATCTTACATACCATTATAGCTAATGTACTAAACCTTGGGTCAAGAGCAAGGCCAATCCTAGAAATTGCATTAAATATCAATTGGTAACTTTCATAAATGTTTCAAAGTATGCCATTCAATATTTAAACTTCAACGCTCTCATAAAACCACGTGAACCACCTCATAGCCTGATCACAGAGGGAAAATAAAGCACTGCTGAGCTCTTGACGTCAACTCAAGGGTTTGTAACACACCCACCTGGTTCTAAAAGAAAACCACAGAGGAACCCTGACCTACAGATACAGACCTCAGCCATCCTTCTGCTTACACAAGCGTGCAGAAACATATCAACACTATTAGCAAAACACGATTGCATAAGCAGGCATTATCTATGCTTAGTCAAGCTGCCACGTGATAAACCACACATTTGAGAAGAGGGGCCTGATTTTCAGGGCCCAAAACACTTAATGTTCAATACCTTCCTTATCCACAAGCCACTCAAAACATCTCTGAGAGGAATTTACAAAACACGTTCCCTTTTGGTATCGCTAGGATACACAATTGTGAGCGTGATAATTGCTTGTAACTTGACAAGGGTTTTATGGTCAGTGAGGCCAGTTTGCGGCACTGAGACTAAATTGGGTAAACGGGGGAAAAAAAGCAGCGCTTAAATAACACATTGGTGGAGGTAAAAACAATAATTAAGTCAGTATCTGAATCTTTTAACTATGAAAAACTGCTGACATGAAATTGCACAACTGGAGTAGAATCAAGTAATTAAAGGCCACATTGTTTGACCAGTAATGGCCATCATCAGTATTGAGAAATGCATATTCTCCATGATATAAAGAGATAAAATCAGCAGCACATCAGTTCCACCTGGTGGGCAGACTGCAAATAAAAATTCAACCCATAGTGTTCTATTAGACTTGATTTAAATGGTCAGCAATGTTTTGATGTTCAATAATATATACTGTATATAAAGATTCATCAGGCTCAAATTGTGAAAGAATGGTTGGGAGGGAGCATGAAGAATCATTTTCACACATGAATTGGCACCTCTGAGTTCATTGAAAGTCTTTGCACCTCTTGATGGAAATAACATCACATTTATTTCCATCAAGAGGTGCATCAGTTTTGGTCAAGATCTTGTACTGACAACACAAGAGTCAAACACTCTGTAATGTCTACTCCTGCACATCTCAAAGACTTCAATCAATTTAAGGTCTAGACTCAGAGGTGCCAATTCATGTGTGAAAATGATTCTTCATGCTCCCCCTCCCAACCATTCCTTCATAATTTGTCCCTGATGAATCTTGACATTGTCATCCTGGAATATGGCAATGATGTGTTTTCCTACATGGTTTAAGAAATGAAAAGCTACACACTCCATCAATTAGGGTTAGAAGAACTCTTGCCAAACATATAACATGCTAGAAACATAATCATTGCAATAATGATCCAATCATAGACTCATAAGCATTTGCCTATTTCAAGCAGCGCATTATTTTTGGCCGGGCAGTGTATATACACTATATTGCCAAAAGTTTTGGGACATCTGCCTTTACATGGACATGAACTTTAATGGCATCCCATTCTTAACCCGTAGGGTTTAATATAGAGTTGCCCCACCCTTTGCAGTTATAACAGCTTCAACTCTTCTGGGAAGGTTTTCCACAAGGTTTAGGAGTGCGTTTATGGGAATTTTTGACCATTCTACTAGAAGCGCATTTGTTAGGTCAGGCACTGATGTTGGACGAGAAGGCCTGGCTTGCAGTCTCCGCTCTAATTCCTCCTAAAGGTGTTCGATCGGGTTGAGGTCAGGACTCTGTGCAGGCCAGTCAAGTTCCTCCACACCAAACTCACTCATCCATGTCTTTATGGACCTTGCTTTGTGCACTGGTGTGCAGTCATGTTGGAACAGGAAGGGGCCATCCCCAAACTGTTCCCACAAAGTTGGGAGCATGAAATTGTCCAAAATGTCTTGGTATGCTGAAGCATTAAGAGTTCCTTTTATTAGAACTAAGAGGCCAAGACCAATCCCTTAGAAACAACCCCACACCATAATCCCCCCTCCACTAAACTTTACACAATGCAGTCAGGTAAGTACCGTTCTCCTGGCAACCGCCAAACTCAGACTCGTCCATCAGATTGCCACAGAGAAGTGTGATTGGTCACTCCAAAGAACACGTCTCCACTGCTCTAGAGTCCAGTGGCAGCGTGCTTTACACCACTGCATCTGACGCTTTGCATTGCACTTGGTGATGTAAGGCTTGGATGCAGCTGCTCGGCCACGGAAACCCATTCCATGAAGCTCTCTACGCACTTGAGCTAATCTGAAGGCTGTAGCTATTGACTCTGCAGAAAATTGGCGACTTCTGCGCACTGTGCACCTCAGCATGTGCTGACCCCACTCTGTGATTTTACGTGGCCTATCACTTTGTGGCTGAGTTGCTGTTGTTCCTAATTGCTTCCACTTTGTTATAATACCACTAACAGTTGACGTTGGAATATTTAGTAGTGAGGAAATTTCATGAATGGACTTATTGCACAGGTGGCAACCTATCACGGCTTGAACTCACTGAGCTACTGAGAGCGACCCATTTTTCCACAAATGTGTGTAGAAGCAGTCTGCATGCCTAGATTCTTGATTTTATACACCTGTGGTCATGGAAGTGATTGGAACACCTGAATTCAATGATTTGAAGGGGTGTCCCAATACTTTTGGAAATATAGTGTATGTAGTAAAGAGATCAATAGAAAATGTTAGAAATTTTAAAATATAAAATATAAAAAATTTATATTTCTGGCAAAGTAATACTACTAATAAAAAAAACCTTCTGTGGTGGAGCCTGCAGGAAAAAAATATTTATTTATTATTTCACATTATCATTGTTGAGCCCTGAACAAACTTTAATCAATAATCTGTCAAATTCCACATCCAATGATCAAGTGCAAGACTTCTCATTTTGATGCGAAGTTGGCAGTCAGATCAATACAGTTGATTTGTAAAGACTTGACTCTGACTAACCGACCCATTATATGAGTTTATTGAAATATATACAGCATACACACAAATCAAACAACACCAGATCACTGAAATAGTAAATCCACAGAAACAACTGAAAGGGCAATATTGTATGAAAATGAAATGTTATAAAACAGCAAAGGCACTTCTCCACAGGTCTGAAAAAAACCTGGTCGCTTTTGATAAGACGGGTTATCGCTGAAGGCACATGAAGATTTACTAATCTTGTATGTTGCTCCTAATAATAGACTACAGATGAACCATCATGCTTGTGTTAAACGGTTACTTTGGAAAAAGGTCAAATATACTTTATATATTATACAGTACATACTTCACAATCAGTTTCTTCCAAAGTCACGAGCATAGTACAAGCAATACCGAATAATTTGAGGCAGACACTCCTACAATACTTAAGAAATTTCATATTTTGCTTTCATGACACAGTGTTAAAAAAATGGAAACTAAATGTTTTTTTTGTCACTTTTAAAACGTTTATGTCCACAAAATCATATGTAAATTAACTCCAGCATGTGCTTACAAGAAAAATGAATAACAAAAATAAAAGTAATAAAAAACTAAAAGTGTACTAAGTGTCACAGGCGGAAGGATTAACAAATCAATTCTCGGGAACAACATCTACCCATTAAATACATCAATTATTAACATATTAACCAGCCCTGAACTGTTCATTTATATGTAAGTGCTAATTAATTTTTTCCCCCACACTAAATTACCTATTGCCACACTAAAGTACATTTTACTTAAGCATTCTGCCAAACGACAAGCTAGAAATGCTAACATGAGGCAGCACCATATTATATTAATTTGGATCACTGATCAATATTACAGCACAATCTGTAGTTCATGGAAGTGCTGGAGACCCTGGTCAGCGTGTGTGACCTCACGGTGGAGTGTGTTGTAGTGAGCTTTACTGGGGAAGGGTGTGTCAGATTGGGCTTATCTCCTGGATGCACAAGTTTTAGGGGCTCTACAGAGGACATAGAGTTAAATCGTTCCCCTGTTTAAGCCCCCCAGTGCACATGGGCTGCCCACGGCCCTCCTTCCCAATTACTTGAAACAAAAAAGTGCTAAATCGTAGTGAAATTGTATATTATTGAGAATCTATTGTACAATGCATTGAAAAAGATGTTGATGTTGAAATGCTATCACTGTAAAAAATGTTTTCTTCTTCAGGTAGAGTAGGTTTCTAGCAGCAGTATTATGCATATTTGTATTCGTGGCTGACCACTACGTCTGTAGGACGGTTATTGAGTTTATTTGCTGCACTGGAAATGTGTGGCATCAGGTTTGAGTAGCTTACACCTGTTAAACTGACGTGTAGTGCTGTTACTTTAATGCAATACAAAATAAACTAGCAATATTGACTTTGAAAGACACACTAATAGCAATATTGTATTTGAAATGACAGCGAAATAACCCTTAAAGTCCACGAGAAGTGAATTATTGAGGGTATCAACAACACAGTAGAAGCGGGAAAATGTATCTAGGTCTATTTCCTTTCTGTATATATCATGTGTGGGGACACGGGGCATCTACGCTAAAGGTACACTACCGTGCAAAAGTTTGGGGTCAGTAAGGCTTTTTTTGGGAAGAAATTCATTTAAATTGATTAAAAGTGGCAGTAAAGACTTTTACATTGCATCTACAAATTTATCTAAATCTATTTCAAACAAATGCTGTTCTTTTGAACCTTCTATTCATAAAAGTAATAAAATAATCCACAAAAATATTAAGTAGCACAACCGTTTCAACCGTTTTCTGAAGGATCATGTGACACTGAAGACTGGTGCTATTTTTTATATTTTAAAATATAATAAAATAGAAAACAGTATTTGAAATTGTACTGATATTTCACAGTATTACTATTTTACTGTGTTTCTGATCAAATATTACGTTTTTTTTACTGTGTTTTTTCAGCCTTGGTGAGCATAAGAGACTTCTTTCAAAAGTCCCAAACTTTTGAACAGTAGTGTATGTAAGGAAATGCAGTGAATAATTCATTAAAACAAAAAGGGTGCTTCTCATTTCGTTTCGTTATAGCTCCTCCATCTTAAGATCTTAAGGACGTAAAGATGAGATGCAAGGATGGAGGAATCAAAGCAAGACGTATTTGTAAAACGAAAAACGCTATTACTCTCACTGTGCTTTAGAGATTTGCCATAATGTTAAAGTTGATAAATCAAGACATTCTTAATAAAGCAAGTATGTACATACTAAGTTGTGTGAAATTTATGATTTATTTAAACTAAACTGGTAGGACGTGACTTAAAAGAATATTACCTTTTTAAAAAAAAATATGTGTGCAGGTGTCAAGCCTCTGAGAAGCACCCAAAGTTAGATAGGAAATCTACTGATGAATGGCAACTTTCTGCACAGCAGTAATTCTCATGTCACGTGTTAAGTTGCTGAACAACTGAAGTAGACTGAAGTGTCATTTTTGCATTTTTTTTTAAATACTTGTCATGGCATTATATACTTTTTTTTTTGTCCATGCAATTTCTTAAACTTGAAATACCTATCGGCCTTATGATACTTGTCATGAATGGCCCGTTTCATATTTGAATTGCTTTCAATCGTGCCATTTAATGGTTTTTGGATTGTAATATTTCTAACACAACACAAACATGGACAGTAGGAATGGGTGAGGGACTCTCACCCACTCATGCTCAGTTAAAGTCTCGATCGGGTAACATGACAGGACCCACAAGCGTCCACAGGTAGAGCCCCAAACTCAGCCAGCTGGAGCAGATCTTCACCCACACTGCAGGCATAGTGCTCTGCATGGCCTGAGTGCTTATATCAGGTCTAAAGATGGATGTGAGGAAAAGGCAGAAAAAAATAACAGTATTTAGACATGAGCTAGTTTATGATGCAGTTTTGTACTATTCATTGTAACTGCATTAAATAATGACTAGTACATTCTTCAAAGTTTCTCCTTTTGTGTTCCACCAAAGGAACCACCATAGGATGATATGATGCTGTGTAAATGATGAGTAAATATTAGTGCTGTCAAACGATTAATCGCTTCCAAAAAAAAGTTTGTATTTACATAATATGTGTGTGTGTACAGTGTATAATTATTATGTATATATAAATGGACACACACACATGCATGTATATATTTAAGGAAATTTTGCTATATTTATATATAATATAAATGGTATAAATGTATATATTTCTTAAGTATATATACACACATGTATGTGTGTGTATTCAAATACACATAATTACACACAAATATATATTAATAATTATGTAAACAAACTTTTATTTTGGATGCGATTAATTGTGATTAATCGTTTGACAGCCCTAGTAAATATTGACCATTTCCATTTTTGGGTGAACTATACTTTTAAAATATGTTACGAGATTTCTTATATATATATATATATATATATATATATATATATATATATATATATATATAAATAAAAAGAAGAAGAAAAAAGAAGTGAACTCAATCCAGAATCCAAAATGAAACAACGAACACTTACTTGTACCAGTTAGTGAGAGTCATCATGATGTAGAGAGAGGCTAGAAAGAGATGGAAGTGGAAAAAGGAGTAGTTGTATGTGACGCCGTCCTCTTCGTTATCCACAACACGCCGCAGACCGTCTTCGCCCACCTCGTCCCCTCCCACAGTGCCCTTTCCCTCCTCTGTCTGCATCAGCCTGTTCACCTGAGCATTACTGGATGAACGAATGCTGAAAAGAGAACATACGTCACATAAACAATAGCATGAAAATGTTTTTTCTGATTTGGAGAAATATAAAATTGTCACACATGCCAGTTGACCTCACAGGTCACAGCAGCGCTGCGCTTTGATTTTTAACTGGAACAAAAGTGAGGCTGTGAGGGATAGACGTTCATCTCTTCAGTGGGTTGTACTATTATTTAATGTGTTTTTGAATGTTCCGCTGACGAAACACTGCAAAAATATATTTTCAAGAAATATAAAAAAAAAATAAAAAAAAAATACTGGCAACATGAGCTGTGGAAAATGATATATATATATATATATATATATATAAAATTTATTTATTTATTTTTAATCCTTTTATTTAATCCTTAATCCTTAAATGGACTTTTACACTGTTAAAATATATACATTTCAAATAAATGCTGCTCTTTTGAACTTTCTATTCATAAAACAATCCTAAAAAAAATCTATTACGGTTTAAAAAAAATTTAAAAATTTTTTTTTTTAAATAAGAAGCACAACTCTTTTCAACATGGATAGTAAGAAGAAATATTACTATAGCACCAAATCAGCATATTAGAATGATTTTTGAAGGATTATGTGACAATCAGTAATGGCTGCTGAAAGACATTTTCATCTTAAAATATATTAAAACGGAGAAAAGTTATTTAAAATATTAATCTCACAACATTACTTTTTTACTGTGTTTTTGATCAAATAAATGCAGCCTTGAGGAGCAAAAAAAGATTTCTTTCAAAAACATTAAAAAAAAAATTACCAACACCAAATTTTTGAACGATAGTGTATATATTAGTGCCACTCAAAATTCTAAATGAAAATAGAAAATAAATCTGTATTTGAACTGTTTCTAAAAAACCTAAATAATTGTTGATGCAAACTGAAAAATATTTAAGATTGTGCACCGTTTCTAACTACTAATCAAACAAAAGATTTATGACACACTGACTATGTTAAAGGTAAATTTACCATCCAACTAAGTAAGTTTTTTTATTTACTTGCCAAGGCCAATTTGTACTCACATTTGCTGCTTGGCAAATGTTAATTATGGACATTGCCTACAGGTGTCAACATCTGACACCATTGATCAATCAATCCATCTCCGGTGCATGAAATAAAATATTCCAAGGCACTCACGTGGTTAAACTAAAAAGCATTTAATACGCTGGGCTAATTTATTAAACATTAAAAAGGTTGATCAATGCGTTTTGGTTACAAAGCACATCTATTGTTCACTCAAGCATTCTTAAAGGAACATGCTGACTTTTTGGAACTATACTCTCATTCCTGCGTAATAATCAAGGAACTTTGCTGCCATACCATGGGTGCAGCAGGCGCAATGATATTAAGTACAATGATACTTGCTGCACCCATGGTACGGCAGCAAAGTTCCTTGATTATTACGCAGGAATGAGAGTATAGTCCCTAGCCATATCGGTCTAGAAAATCGTAACTTTTCATTTTCCGTCGGTCTTAGTATACGATGTAACTATACACATCACAACATGTAAATAGGAAAATGTTGGTCACTAATTGAGCAGTAGGCTAGGTGGAGCTGTTTACCTCCAGTCTTTGTGCTAAGCTAGGCTAGCGGTGGGTGCGTCAGACAGAGGTATGGCTCGCACAGAGATGAGAATGGTATGTATGGACTTATCTAACTCTGGGGGATACGGTGAATAAGCTAAAGTCCCAAAAAGTTGCCGTGTTCCTTAAACTATTAGCAATTAATGAATCATCAAAACAGATGGTTAACCCATCTCTAGTGCAGCTGATTGTAAACATCAAATTGTAGGGTCTAATGAATCAGCATGGAAAACACCAGTTACTGTATCTACAGGAGCTGAAGAAATGTACTTGAGATGGTCTTTATGCATTTTAAAAACAAATACTGATAGTAAAGAAGAGCTCAATGAAATTCTCAAAAATCTAAATCGTGTTCAAAAATGTTTTGCATAAATGTACCTGGCATAAAAGGTGCAGAAGAGGAAGATAACCAATCCCACAATGCCTTGAGCATCCCACCACTGCACCATCCCAGGGGAGCTTGTGGGCATTGCCTCAGTTGTGCTGATATTGGACACCAGGCTGAGCAAACTAGGGTTACATTCACGATCTACGGGTTGAGTCAGAAAAATGAAAGGTTTAAAAGTGAACATACTAAACCATTATATAATATAATTACACCAATTAAAGGTTTAGTTCACCCAAAAATGAAAATTCTGTCAATTACTCACCCTTAATTACTCACCCTCATGTCGTTCCTAAACCCGTTCATCTTCGGAACACAAAGGTGGAAAAGACATCGTTAAAATAGTCCATGTGATTACAGTGGTTCAACCTTATTACGTCTGTGTCAGTCTCCTACGCTGTTGATGTAGTAAATACAGTACAGCGTTTCCGAGTTACGTCAGAGCTATGCCAGAACGCCGGCTTACTATTGGCCGATGCTATTCACATGAGCACCACGACGCATGTGTGTGATGCTGACGCAGGAGCCGACCAACGTAAACTGCGTAGGAGACTGACACAGACCAGAAGAAATTGTTGAATAAAGTCGTTATTTTTGTTTGTTTTTTGCGCACAGAAAGTATTCTCATCGTTTCATTAAACTATGGCTGTACCACTGGAGTCACATGGACTATTTTAACTTTCTGGACCTTGAAAGTGTTAATTAAATTGCGGTCTATGGAGGGGTCAGAGAGCTCTCGGATTTCATCAAAAAGATCTTAATTTCGGTTCTGAAGATGAATGAAGGTCTTACGGGGTTGGAACGACTTGAGGGTGATTAATTAATGACAGAAATGTAATTTTGGGGTGAACTAACCCTTTAAAATCACATACTTCACTAGTAAAGACTGTGGTCAAACACTACACACCTAGTGGTCAGCTAAATCACATTTTCAATGCTTATTTGGATTGCTAATAGGTATATTTACTAGATCATATGTATACTAGACCATAACAAAATGTTGGTATAGAGGGCTAAATTCATAATCTGGATTCTAATGGGTAATTTGGCTTTATACGGCAAGGAGGCTATAAAGGTTGAGCATCTGGTTATGACACCACAAAACTCACCATAAAAAGCATCAACCTGAGTAGGAACATAATGAAAGCTTGTAAAATGAAAATAGGGACTAAAGTCAGATATTTTTTCTGAGTAAATATTTTTTGTGTGACTTACTAGGATTGTTGGTCATGGCGGACCAGGTGACATACATAGTGTACAGAGTAATAATAGAGGACTGAAGCAGACCAGACTGAGGTGAGGCATCCTACAAACACATGCAAAAATAAAGAAACATTTTTAGTAAAGCACATTCGATTTTGTAAACACTAGTGAAGCTCGCATGAAATTACAGAATCTAAACTACAGATTTTCATAATGGCTGGCACAATGAAGAAAGCTTGTCTGTTGTGGCAGGCCAGCATTGATATTCTGTATGCAAAGAAGGGAACAAAGAAGTTTTTTTTAAAAGACAAAAGCTGGAGGCTAATGCAAACAGTAGATGACCTTCAGTACAACGAAGAGACTGTTTTCTTATGCACATTATAAATCAGCATTCATGTCAGGATTTGTGTACAGAGGCAAAAAATAAATAAATAAATAAATCACATATTTAGAACAGCTAGTTAAAACGGTTTTGTCATTTCCAGTTTGTTGCTTCAGATTCAAGGTCTTTAATATCTTAATATGGCCTTTAAACAATATGTTTTTAAATTTCATGGAAACATCACGGAATGCTGCTTGCTAAAAGGACCTCATGAAAATAATCTTAGAAGGTGCTCTTTGGTTGGGTCTCAAACATAAAAACTAGGGGGAAAAAATCCAAAAGCACTTCTTCTAGTACAAAAAGCCTTTGTTGTTTTGGCTAATCGTTTACAAAAACTACACACTGACGCATTTTAGCATACAGCCTTCCTTACGCTGGGTTTAGACTACACAATATCAACACGATTTTGGCACTATACGTTTGACGTAGGATGTTGTGGTGATTCGTAAACGTCAATGGTCGTCAAGAAGCGCTCATTTCATTTCGTATAGTGTGTCATAGGTGGACATCAACCGACGCTTCACAATTTCACGACAGAAAGACTAGCAGGTTTAACTTTTTTCGGCCCTCGACGACAGGTTCCGTCACAGCTAGGCTAGCGGTGGGTGAAACGCTGTCGTGAACCCCTTGCTAGTATGGAAATAAATGGATATAGAAAAAAAGAAAAATAACAACGTGTGGTTATCCGGGAGGATATCCAATTTGCAAAAAATGTGGATGCAAAGTGGCTGCAAAAGGAGGAAACACATAGAACATGTTTGGGAACACCATCCCTCTGTGCAGATAAAGGTATGTTTATAACTTGAGGCCGAATGATTTTTATGATGCAGAGGGAATCCCGGAACGGTCATGGAAATGTAATGTACTGTATAACGCAGAGGTCACGTAAAACACGCAGACTGATGGATGAATGAATAAATCGAAAGTAGAGCTGTACAATAAATGCTCATGGTGTTTTTAACGTCTCACGAACCATATTTGGACATGAACACATGAACATTTCCAGAGCTGATCTGAGAGAACCCCTAATGAGCATTTTCATCATTTTAGTTGAATAAACACCAGTCAAATACACTCTGAAACAGGTCTTCACCACAACCCGTCAAAATAAAAGTTTGGTTTAACTAGAGGAAATTATGACAGAAATATATTACTATTGTAGGCCTACAATATAATGTACTTGTCAAAATAATAAATAATACATAATTTAAATATTATTTAAGAATATATTTTTTAATCCATGGTTTAATTTAGTTAAATTTATTTAGTTATTTTTTTTGCAGCACTTAAAAATAAAAGGATAAAAGTTTGTTACATTTTATGATTACCACCATTTTTGATAATATATTTGTATATATAAATATATAAATTTCATAGGACTCTATTATTCTTAAACATTTTAATAAATTAATAAATAAGTTGTTAATCTAGTTTATAATCATTTATTGAATTTAGTTGATTAGACATGTTTTATTGAAATTTTAATATACAAAACATACAAAGTTAGTTAAAGCATTTGTTCAACCAAAAAAATTCATTAATTTAATGGCCATTTTAACTGATGGTAATAACCATAATTTAATAACACAGTTTATTTATTAAATAATTGTTTAATACCATGATGCTGCAAAACATGTTTTCTGAAATGGTTATCATATCGTGAAAATCTCATTCTATTACAACCCTCCACGGGAGAGTCCCCCACCCCCGCTGTTAAAAAAAGTAACTTCTCTTAAACTTTTACTCAACATTTTAAAAATGAACTACTTTTTACTTTTACTTGAGTCGATTTTTAGACTGGTAATTTTACTTGTACTTCAGTAAAATTTCATTGAAGTAATAGTATGGAAGCCCGTTTCCGCCACTAAATAAAAACTCGCAATTGCTGAGAAATAAAGTCAGAAATGTCACTTTATATCACGCAATTGCGAGTTTATATCTCCGAATTTGGACTTTTTTTCTCACAATTGCGAGACAAAAAGTCGCAATTACTCTTTTAATTTTTTTATTTAGTGGTGGAAACGGGCTTCCATATAATAGTACTTTTACTTGAGTAGAATATTTTATTAGTCTTTCCACCTCTGGTCGCTAGTTCTGCCTTCTATATAACATCACCATTAAAGACGCAAGCAATGATTGGCCGGGAAGCAACGTGTAGTCTGACATGTTTCTAGTCCACATGACAAAAATTTAGGAGTCCAAATCGGACACAGTGACTATCGTTAAAGACAAAAATATTGTGTAGCCTGAACAAGGCATTAGAGTGTGTTTTCTGACAATAGAAATACTAGGGGTGGGCGATATACCGGTAGACATGAGAGACGCACAACATTAAGCTCAGAGCGAGTGAGAACTGAACTGAGTGCTTTTTGCCGCCTAATTGGGCTTGAACGGTTAAATACACATACCTATGTGTCATGTGTGACATTTATTTGCAAATAAACAGAGTCATTTATGTCTTAAGTGAACTTAAACAGTTGAGAAAGAACTGAGAAATTGAGAAAGAACAACGAACGCGTATAATGGATCCGTGCAGTCGGTCTTAAAGTGACAGCATCCACATTTACCTGCAGTCATTATTAATGCCAATCAAACAACAAAAAAAGAGAAAATCTCACTGCTCTTGACTGAATCACTTTTGTAACTTTAATAAGAATAAACGTATATTTCATTTACACAGTAAAGACTATGCATTGTTTTTTTTTATACATTTGATTACTTATACATTTTATCTGGTATTTCTAGTTTTTCAGGTAGGTCTATTTCATTTGCGTCCTTGTTCTATTGTAGTTTGTTTTCTTAATCACTGTTTATTTGTCTTCAGTAAGCTTGAGAGTTTTTAAGGACAGTATTCGTTTTTTTAATTATATTGAAAATGGTGATAAGAATTATGAAATTTCACTGGTATCAAAAATGTTAATAAAAACCTTATTTAAAGCAAAAATAACTATATTGTGATATACACTCACCTAAAGGATTATTAGGAACACCATACTAATACTGTGTTTGACCCCCTTTCGCCTTCAGAACTGCCTTAATTCTACGTGGCATTGATTCAACAAGGTGCTGAAAGCATTCTTTAGAAATGTATTGATAGGATAGCATCTTGCAGTTGATGGAGATTTGTGGGATGCACATCCAGGGCACGAAGCTCCCGTTCCACCACATCCCAAAGATGCTCTATTGGGTTGAGATCTGGTGACTGTGGGGGCCATTTTAGTACAGTGAACTCATTGTCATGTTCAAGAAACCAATTTGAAATGATTTGAGCTTTGTGACATGGTGCATTATCCTGCTGGAAGTAGCCATCAGAGGATGGGTACATGGTGGTCATAAAGGGATGGACATGGTCAGAAACAATGCTCAGGTAGGCCGTGGCATTTAAACGATGCCCAATTGGCACTAAGGGACCTAAAGTGTGCCAAGAAAACATCCCCCACACCATTACACCACCACCACCAGCCTGCACAGTGGTAACAAGGCATGATGGATCCATGTTCTCTTTCTGTTTACGCCAAATTCTGACTCTACCATCTGAATGTCTCAACAGAAATCGAGACTCATCAGACCAGGCAACATTTTTCCAGTCTTCAACGGTCCAATTTTGGTGAGCTCAGGCAAATTGTAGCCTATTTTTCCTATTTGTAGTGGAGATGAGTGGCACCCGGTGGGGTCTTCTGCTGTTGTAGCCCATCCGCCTCAAGGTTGTGTGTGTTGTGGCTTCACAAATGCTTTGCTGCATACCTCGGTTGTAACGAGTGGTTATTTCAGTCAAAGTTGCTCTTCTATCAGCTTGAATCAGTCGGCCCATTCTCCTCTGACCTCTAGCATCAACAAGGCATTTTCGCCCACAGGACTGCCGCATACTGGATGTTTATCCCTTTTCACACCATTCTTTGTAAACTCTAGAAATGGTTGTGCGTGAAAATCCCAGTAACTGAGCAGATTGTGAAATACTCAGACCGGCCCGTCTGGCACCAACAACCATGCCACGCTCAAAATTGCTTAAATCACCTTTCTTTCCCATTCTGACATTCAGTTTGGAGTTCAGGAGATTGTCTTGACCAGGACCACACCCCTAAATGCATTGAAGCAACTGCCATGTGATTGGTTGATTAGATAATTGCATTAATGAGAAATTGAACAGGTGTTCCTAATAATCCTTTAGGTGAGTGTATATCGTTATCGTGATATAAGATTTTGGTCATATCACCCACCCCTAAGAAGTATCTTGGATTTTTCTTTTCTCTAAATTTTATGCTTTTAATTTTTTTGGAGGGATATTTGAAGAGCAGAGATGGGACAGAACGAAAAGTACTCTGACATGCTTTGTTCCTGTAATACTTTACCTGCACTTTTGGTAGAATGGAAACCACAGATATGATGATGCAGAGAATCAGGTTGAAGCTGATAAAGAACTTGTGTTCGGTGCAGTTGTCGGGTTTGGTGTAGTATAGATAAAACAGCACAATCGCAGCAAAGGCCAGGGCGTAATGCAGGATAGTGAAGAACAACAGACCTGCAGACATAGAAAATAGTCTCATGTCTCAAAAGAGTGGATTGGGACACACCTCTTTTCAAGCCTATTGTGATGAACAGGATGTCTTACAGTGTATCTGCTCGTGTATCTGCTCGCCACGTACCTGAGAACCAACATTTGTTGTTGCCCTCCTCAGCATTCCTCACCCACACCTCATTCCAAGAGTGGGCAAAGTCAATTAGGAGGATGAGCTGGATCAGGATGAACATGAAGGAGCCCACAATACCAAAGTAGAACCAAACTGTAATAAAAAAGAAGAAAAGGAAACAGCTGGAAACAGTTGCGTACATACAGTACATCATTCGCCCATGCTTATGCATATGTTCTGCAAAAGAGAGAAAATGATACAGTATGCAAATAATGACAGAATTTTCATTTTTGGGTGAACTATCCTTTTAAACTATATTTATAACTAAGTTGCTTCTCCGAAGGGCCTGTATTTTCATACTTAGATTCACAATGAAGCATGCTAATGTCAAGATCTTGATTTGGAAGTTACCCATGATCTCTGAACAAAATGTTCTGCATCTTTAATTCCACAACATGAGAATTCTGGCAAGACAGTAACAACGTGTTCTCACTGCTAATGTAATATGCTATGAAAAAATAATAACATCCTATTCTACTTTTAATACCCATCTTTTCCCTTGCATCTCATAACATTCAAAACAGTCATTAAAAAGTAATTGACTTCT
This sequence comes from Rhinogobio ventralis, assembly GCA_039654625.1. Classification (NCBI taxonomy): domain Eukaryota; kingdom Metazoa; phylum Chordata; class Actinopteri; order Cypriniformes; family Gobionidae; genus Rhinogobio; species Rhinogobio ventralis. The sequence goes on from CM077201.1 coordinate 10,149,730, forward strand.
TCCTACGTCTAAAATGGAGTCCTACGTTTTGACAATGTCTTCCCAGAATAGCATTATCATGACTATTGCTGCATTTAGAGCTTAACATCATTGTCATTGTATTTCCCTTTGTGAATATATGAAAAAATGTACCATCATGAAATGTGCCATCCGGGATGAAAAAGGCTCCGACAGTGATGCCAACTAGGATCAGAAACTTGAAGAACCAGAACCTGTCGACAAAATATTTAATGATAAAAATCCAGCTAATTTAAAATTAAATTCATGTAGTAAATTATTACAAAAAACAATAGCATAATAAAGTAATGGTCATAAAGCATAAGTCAGGCTCACCCGTTCTGAACAGCAGCACGAGGGTCTTTGCTGCTTTTTACACGAATCATGATTGCAAAAAAAAGGAAAAAGAAGCATGCCATAGCAAAGCACATGCGGTAGACTGATTTGTAGCCGACGATCACGTCACAGTTAACATGGTTCTCGATCCCTGGTATTGTGGTCCCCCCTTGACAAAAGCCAGGAATCTGAAGAGACATTAAAATCAACACAATGCACTTAAAGCACACGTGAAATGAATGCGCACTGATGGTGAGCCCACCTTGCGGAGCTGCGTCTCCATGCCCGGCAAGATCATGATTACAGACACCAGTGTCCCCAGCAGGAGGAAGAAAGAGAAGATCAGCCGGGTGACAGTGGAGTTGTTGGAAGAAGGACAGCAGCCACAGAGCAGACATGGAGCAGAGCCACACAAACATGAGGCCTGTAACATGGAAAGGAGTAAAAGAAAGCAGTTAATATGGGGTAGCATTTATTGATTAATTCACAAAAAATCTGCAATACATTAGAAATTGTAATATACAGTGTGCAGAAAAAGAATTCTAACTAGAAAATGGATGTACTGTACAAAGTATCTACAAAGTGCACACTGGGGGTGGGCGATATAGCCTCAAAATTATATCACGATATTTCAAGAATATTTGCGATAACGATATTTATGACGATATAAAAAAATATATATATGGAACAAAGTTTTATTGGTGATTGCAGCTGGAAGGCAGCAGCATTTATAAGTGCAATCAATTACATGGAGCACTGTAATCGGTTTAAAAGTCCAAACCGAATGAAAATGCTCCATATAAACACCTCAATCGGAATAAAAATGCCCAAACCAAATGAAATTGTAATCGGTTTTAGAGGGGCGGGATAAACGTTTCCATGAACCGATCAAACGAAAAATTCCACCATGTAAACGACCTGATCCGACTACTTTGAGTGTACGTCCTTCTGTGACGCGATCGACGTGATATACAGCGCGCGCCTCCACCACAGTAGGCTATAATGTTGACGAGAGGAAAGTTAATTTTTCTGAAGTGTTAAACTTTTTATTTCGTAACAAGTTATGAAGATAATGTTGGAATAATGACACAGACATAGCCTGGCTACGCCACCTCATCTGACAGCGTTTGTCCCAGACATTTTTTACTTCAACTGCGCCTGACAGAAGAATTTCTTTTTCTGAGGTGTTTCTTACAGCAACACCAGATCGGCTTGGATAACGTCCCATGTAAACTGGCCACAGAATCGTTCAATCGGAATGATTTTAATCGGAATGACATAAAAGTGTGCATGCAAACGGGTCTATTCAAGCACGCACACACACGTGCACGACACTCGCATACAGAGCGCAGAGATCGCGCTGCATATTCAGGAGCACAGAAACTTGTTATCAACGCCACCCCGCGACTTTTAGCAATAAAATAGCTAAGCTACTGGATCACTGCATTATATTTCTCACCAACGATGGGGTTACATCGCTATTTTTAAGTAATAAACGCAAATCTTTGTTGTCAATAACTTAATTCAAATAAATGCTATAATCCATTCATTCAAATAAATGTAATCTTACGCACTACTTTATCTCTGTGTCTGATTCAAAGGAGGCAGAATGCTAGATCTAACGAGCCGGAAATACCCGTCAGCGTTACCCTTCCGGTCAAATATTGCGCTGCAAACATCAATAACAGCTTTAAGTTGTCAATGTTTTGTCAGTTGTCAAGAGGGCTGACCTCTTGTAACCAAGTAGCTCCCTTTTTGGGTACTAAATCGTCATCGAAGGCTGACATGTTGCTCTTCGTGTATACTCTCAGACGGGTGTTGTGCGCGCTACTAGGGAACATAAACGTCATAGCGTCGCTATATCATTGATATCGCGATATGACACATTTTATCATGTAAAAATGTATACCGGTATTATCGTGGACGGTATGATATGGCACACCCCTAGTGCACACTGTCATTAAAAAGTTTGGGGTCTGTCAGATTTTGTTTTATTGTTCTTAAAAGTCTCTTATGCTCATTAAGGCTGTATGTATTTGATAAAAAATATAGTAAAAACAGTCATATTTTGAAATATTACCATTTAAAATAAATGTTTTCTATTGTAATGCATTTTAAAATGTACTTCCTGTGATGCAAAGCTGAATTTTCAGCATCATTACTCCAGTCTTCAGTGTCACATGATCCTTCAGAAATCATTAAAATATGATGATTTGGTGCTGAAGAAACATTTCTTATTATCAATGTTGAAAACAGTTGTGCTGCTTAATATTTATGTGTAAACTGTGATACATTTTTAAGGATTCTTTGATGAATAGAAAGTTAAAAAGAACAGAATTTATTAGAAACAATATTTTTTTATTAGAATTAAAAAAAATTTCACTGTCAGTTTTGATCAATTTAATACATTCTTGCTGAATAAAACTACTGGCCCCAAACTTTAGAACAGAAGTATACAAAGCAAAGCATCTGTAAATGTAAATGACTAAATGTGAGCTGACCTTCATCAAAACATGGTATATAAAACTTTTATTTTGTCTGAAAAAAAATATTCTGTGAAAATTTATAGGGTGTGCAAATCTGAAACATGTACACTCACCTAAAGGATTATTAGGAACACCATACTAATACTGTGTTTGACCCCCTTTCGCCTTCAGAACTGCCTTAATTCTACGTGGCATTGATTCAACAAGGTGCTGAAAGCATTCTTTAGAAATGTTGGCCCATATTGATAGGATAGCATCTTGCAGTTGATGGAGATTTGTGGGATGCACATCCAGGGCACGAAGCTCCCGTTCCACCACATCCCAAAGATGCTCTATTGGGTTGAGATCTGGTGACTGTGGGGGCCATTTTAGTACAGTGAACTCATTGTCATGTTCAAGAAACCAATTTGAAATGATTCGAGCTTTGTGACATGGTGCATTATCCTGCTGGAAGTAGCCATCAGAGGATGGGTACATGGTGGTCATAAAGGGATGGACATGGTCAGAAACAATGCTCAGGTAGGCTGTGGCATTTAAACGATGCCCAATTGGCACTAAGGGGCCTAAAGTGTGCCAAGAAAACATCCCCCACACCATTACACCACCACCACCAGCCTGCACAGTGGTAACAAGGCATGTTGGATCCATGTTCTCATTCGGTTTACGCCAAATTCTGACTCTACCATCTGAATGTCTCAACAGAAATCGAGACTCATCAGACCAGGCAACATTTTTCCAGTCTTCAACTGTCCAATTTTGGTGAGCTCGTGCAAATTGTAGCCTCTTTTTCCTATTTGTAGTGGAGATGAGTGGTACCCGGTGGGGACTTCTGCTGTTGTAGCCCATCCGCCTCAAGGTTGTGCGTGTTGTGGCTTCACAAATGCTTTGCTGCATACCTCGGTTGTAACGAGTGGTTATTTCAGTCAAAGTTGCTCTTCTATCAGCTTGAATCAGTCGGCCCATTCTCCTCTGACCTCTAGCATCAACAAGGCATTTTCGCCCACAGGACTGCCGCATACTGGATGTTTTTCCCTTTTCACACCATTCTTTGTAAACTCTAGAAATGGTTGTGCGTGAAAATCCCAGTAACTGAGCAGATTGTGAAATACTCAGACCGGCCCGTCTGGCACCAACAACCATGCCACGCTCAGAATTGCTTAAATCACCTTTCTTTCCCATTCTGACATTCAGTTTGGAGTTCAGGAGATTGTCTTGACCAGGACCACACCCCTAAATGCATTGAAGCAACTGCCATGTGATTGGTTGATTAGATAATTGCATTAATGAGAAATTGAACAGGTGTTCCTAATAATCCTTTAGGTGAGTGTATATGGGTGAATGACATGACGTGCATATTTTTTGTGTCAAAGTGCATTATTTCCTTTTAAAATAATTCGATAAAGTCATGACAGGTATCATGTTATTTTATAAAACGTATTTAGTTTGAATTGATTTTCAGTACATTCAATAATAAATTTAAGGTGGCAAATACTTTGGCATAATTTTATGTTTGAAACCATTCATAAACAAAATGTATAAATATCAGTAGTTTTAAAGCTGTTTAGAATTTAAAAACTTTTGTCCAACAATTTGTATATATTTCAAATATCATGGTTGCATAGCTGCAAATATGGGTATTTTATTATCAATTGCCAAGGTAATAACAGTAAGCATTATAATGCAGCATCCAAAGGACCCTAAATTATCTTTGTGGCAGAATGAAAATGTTTGCAGATCTCTCTAAAACACCGATAAAAATAGCTACTTTCAAGTATGGGTAGGTTGGAACATTTTCCATTACAGGTGGTAAAACCAATGTAAACCTAGGAAAATGCTATTTTATCATTTCTTTTTTGTATTTAAAAATTCTGTGTATGTACTTGTTAGCATAGGCAAAACTTAGGGTACTCAAAGTGTAGCATAGGGTACTCAAAGCGCTTTACATATAGAAGGGGGGAATCTTCTCAACCACCACCAATGTGCAGCATCCACCTGGATGATGCGAAGGCAGCCATATTGTGCCAGAACGCCCACCACACACCAGCTTATTGGTGGAGAGGAGATCGAGTGATGAAGCCAATCGGTATATGGGGATTATTAGGAGGCCATGATGGACAGAGGCCAATGGGCAAATTTGGCCAGGATGCCGGGGTTACACCCCTAATCTTTTTCCGAAGGACATCCTGGGATTTTTAATAACCACAGAGAGTCAGGACCTCGGTTTAATGTCTCATCCGAAGGACGGTGCTTCTTACAGTATAGTGTCTCCATCACTATACTGGGGTGACAGGACCCACACAGACCACAGGGTCAGCACCCCCTGCTGGCCTCACTAACACCTCTACCAGCAGCTACCTAGTTTTCCCAGGAGTTCTCCCATCCTCCCATCCTGACCAGGTTCAACCCTGCTTAGCTTCAGTGGGAAACCAGTCTTGGCCTACAGGTTGATATGGCTGCTATATGAAACCAAAAACATTATTTAAGCTAAATAAATAATCAATTGTTAAAGAATGGTTGGGAGGGAGCATGAATGTTTTTTTCATCAAGAGCAATTAATTTAAGGTCTGGACTCAGAAGAGCCAATTCATGTGTGAAAATGATTCTTCATGCTCCCTCCCAACCATTCTTTCATAATTTGTCCCTGATGAATCTTGACATTGTCATCCTGGAATATGGCCATGATGTGCCTTCCTACATGGTTGTTTAAGAAATAAAAAGCTACACACTCCATCAATTAGGGTTAGAAGAACTGTTGCCAAACATATAACATGCTAGAACATAATAATCACTGTAATAATGATCCAATCATTGACTTCTTTAAACACAACCTGACGCAAATACATGCATTACATCCATTTTGAAAAAAAAAAAAAACTGACCCATAATACAATTTCAATGTTTGTTTGAATGATTTTTAAATTATTTTCGAGTCTGTTTGAATAATTCCTTTAGTGAATCAGCCGCAAAAAAACAATTCACATAGCATGTGTAAATAAACACTTTATTCTAAGTGAATTCCCCCTGTGAAATTCTGAAGCATTTTATAAAATTAATTTGACTCTATTGAGGCAGGAAACAGTCGGGAAATCATTGCAAAAGACTTTGACCTTCATAAATCTAGTCATGCATATTGTGAGTTAAATTAAGGAAATTCCACATGACTGTTGCTCATGCTAGGAGCGGTTGATCGGCTGAACACCAACTCCCCAAGCACAATTATAAAAAAAAAAAAAAAAAACATAATTGCCACTCATTTCTATTTCTTAAAAACCACCTGTAGACTGAACTGGAAGACTGTATTGAGGACAGATGAGAACAGGTGTGTCTTACTGGTACGAATAATAAGTGTCAAATGAAATGTCTTTTTTCCAAACATTGTAACCCATTCCTAACCATAATGTAAAATGTTGGGAATATTTGTTTGGCTGTACTTAGAGCAGATTTGGCTGTCATACAGTGTGTATTGTACCAACAAGTAGTAGAATGTCAGTGAAATAATCATTTACAGAAAATGGGTCATTTACAGAAAGTAGCATTGTATGGTAATACAAAGTTCAATCTACAAAATTTCTAAAACTGAAGATGTGTATTTTGGAACGGTCAGGATCAAAACCCGATCCTAAAACCAGCAGATGAAAGTATGTCAGCCAGTTAACATGTTACAAGAAATGTCACTAGTATCTACAGATCATAGTTCATCTACATTTTTCCCCAATTACCATTAATAATGTTCCAATGATGATGGAAATTCAATGTACAAATATTTTACGTACATTATAGATACTACCTTTTCTAACTTATTGAATCTTTTTTATTTGTAACCACATTTCACTTTAAAATTTCCTTTTAGCTATATCTTAGAAGTTCACAGATCAGAGCTTCACTTTTACACGTTAAATTATTACATTGAATTTAATTAAAATGTAGGCCTAATTCTTCATGTGTAAGTTTCAATTCTTTGAAAATAGGCGTTGAACTCTGAAAACCTGTATAACCTGAACTATTATGAGCAAATCATATCAAATAAAACACGTCGAAACTACAAGAACACTGTTACACTGTTATTTGTTATGAAGCCATGGATCTGATATAATAATGCAAATATGAACACACTTCCGTGTGTGTGCAGTTGTTTGCCAGCAAAAAGCTCTCCGAAACGACACATTTTCTATTTAAATACGGGCGTCCATTACGTTCATTTTATCAGTACGTTTTCTTATTTATATTATTCTGTATTTTCTGTCCAGATAACGATTTAGCGACGCTGTCAAGTGACAGCTCAGTTAGCTAAAGCATGGGGAATTAAACAGAATACTTACACAGCTCGCAAGAGAGCACAACGCCATACAGGCTCCCATTTTGTATTAAAAAAATAAACTACTCCAAACCGTCAGTGGATGAATTGACAGTCAATTACAGTATGAGGTGTTTCTCTTATTTTCGTCAGATGATTCCGGTATTTGAAGCTAACGATTGTAACGGGCAACTCATGATATTTCATAATAAAGGTTCCTCTTTTTTATATACATTTTTAAAATCGGGATTCTTAAGTGCTGAAGTAGTTTGATGATACATCATTCCAGGCTTTTAAATAATAAAAACATCAATATTTTTCTGTAAAGTACTACACTGATATGATTTTATTTTTATATGCTTCAGTGTGGTGTTAAATGATTATGTAGTGGTATGTTTGTTGTATTTTAAACTTAGTATCTATCATGTTTTTTTGTTGTTTTGTTTAAAAAAAAAAAAAAAGACATATACATATGCATACTAGTAATGTATCTTTATATTTACTTTATATTATTAAATCTAGTCCTGCCACATGTAAATTAAATTAATTCAATTACATTGTATATTATAATGTATTTTTCAAATTCTACGTTGCTGTAAATAACCATAAATACAGAGTCTATAATAAAGCATTATAAAATAAATTGATTTCTTATTTATATTCATGTGACGTGACGTGACCGTACCAACTGTAGTGGCTTTAACAACTTTTATTTTGAAACGTGAGCTCAGCAAAGGCGTTGATTACTTCAAAGTCTGTATTTGATAAGAGCAATTTAATTTATGATGTTGATATTTAAATTATTTGATCATATACAATGCTTATAAATAGCTTCCTCAATTACATTGATGATATATGTACAAAAGTGATAACAATTTTGATTAATTAGGTCAGATATTTAACAAACCGAAATCATTAACCTACACCTGCGTTTGTTTACTGCAGTGGACATTGAAGTGAAAATGGTATTGGATTTATGAGTGTGTAACTGGATGAATTTAGATAAGGATTTCAGATCTTGGGGCGTACAGATAATCTAAGAATATCAGCAATTGTGAAGCATAACAGTGCTCATAATAGCTTTGCATTAATCCTGGTATTAACATAATTATGAGTAATAACAACTTTTTTTTTTTTTCCCAAGTGACAATAACTTAGATGTAAGGTCATGGTGGGCCATTAGGACTCATTCAGTTTTGTGGTGCCAGGGTGGGTATCTATGATTTTTCTTTTATGAGTTTTTATTAGAATCAGATATCAACCAGATAGATTTCACTCTTACTGATTAAATAGGTTACCAATATAATTAAGTAACACATTTCAAAATCTGACTGAAATTCAACAAGACATTTGAGTGTCCTATAGGGAATGGTTCTGACATTTTAAGCTGATTTAAAAAAACAGCTATATATATTATTGCAGTGGAGTGTGCTTAAACACTGGGGGCCCACTTCTCTGACTTGTTGAATCGACCTAATCCAATTGAATAAAAAACATATATATTAAATAATAAACAGCAACCAGAAAATCTTTATTTTGTCATTTTAATGCTATGGTTATGTGAAATCACAACGATTTTATTCAGTATTCTTTCACGCTGCAGTGTACCGTCTCCCCCACGAATAATGAATGGTATCGTCCTCATTGCCGCTGTCAATCCATTGAATTCACGATCGCAAACGGGAGCCGAGATGGTGTCAAACCTTAGGACTGGGACAGGTGCTTTCAAAACACACCGTCTCCCGTGGGAAAAGGTGCATTAGTTCATCATTACCGTGAACATTAGCATCAGTCAGGGACTGTGGATATCTGTCTGCACCGCTGGTAAGTTCTCGCCTCTTCCTTTATGCTACCTTGAGCTCGGCATGAGCTTAATCTTCAATCACAGTGTATAAAATTCATTCATTATCATTATTAAGGTGAAACATGGACATGCTATACAAAGGCTTTGCATTAACGACCACTTGCGATGAAATACATCCAAGATAGATACTAGTATAATGACATATCGGGAGAATGGACACCCCTTTTGTTGACTAAGGATGGTAATTTATATACACATTTAAATGAACTCACTGATTAGATGATTCTCTGTAAAACTGTTGAATTGTGATATTTGAAGGTGACAGAGCAGATGTGAAGCATCAGGGCATGTGTGTGCAACGTTTATAGCCTACATGTTGTACACCCATGGGATCTTACTGCTGTCAGATTAATTTCAGCTGTAACCCGAGAGCAACTTTAATATATTCACTGTAAAAATTAAAATGTAAAAATGCAAGAGTAAAAGCTTGTTAATTGGCTAACTATTAGTTACCCTACCATATGAATAAAACCATATAAAATTATGTTTTATATATCATGTGGTCTTGTCCCACTTGCTTCATCACATATTTTTACAATAACAAACATATTGTAGTAGTTTGAATAGGTTTGTATATTAGATTTACATTAAATAGTTAGAAACTGTAAAATACACAGTCAGTATACTGAAAATCGCTGAAAGTCATGTCTGAATCCAATATTTGCGTATCATCCTGTTTACTCCGATGCTTTCATCTAGTCAGATTTTGAAGGCAGCGTACTGTATATGCATGATATCTACAATCCTGTGCTTGCAGTTCAGAGGAATGGAACAGCTGAAGGAAGTAAACTGATTTATAACTGTCCACTGTTTAATATTTTTTTTTAAATTTATGTTTCTATTTCTAGCAAAAAAATGTGCCTGATTATTTCTAAAGCTCATATGAATTTGTTCCAGATCATTAGACGTTATGATGCCTTGGAAGTGAAACCAGTATCATAAGGAAGTATCTTCATACACAAACACTGCCTGAGAAGTCATTACGTGGCAGTGAGGCAACAAGGCTTTAGGATATACACTCACCTAAAGGATTATTAGGAACACCATACTAATACTGTGTTTGACCCCCTTTCGCCTTCAGAACTGCCTTAATTCTAGATGGCATTGATTCAACAAGGTGCTGAAAGCATTCTTTAGAAATGTTGGCCCATATTGATAGGATAGCATCTTGCAGTTGATGGAGATTTGTGGGATGCACATCCAGGGCACGAAGCTCCCGTTCCACCACATCCCAAAGATGCTCTATTGGGTTGAGATCTGGTGACTGTGGGGGCCATTTTAGTACAGTGAACTCATTGTCATGTTCAAGAAACCAATTTGAAATGATTCAAGCTTTGTGACATGGTGCATTATCCTGCTGGAAGTAGCCATCAGAGGATGGGTAAATGGTGGTCATAAAGGGATGGACATGGTCAGAAACAATGCTCAGGTAGGCCGTGGCATTTAAACGATGCCCAATTGGCACTAAGGGGCCTAAAGTGTGCCAAGAAAACATCCCCCACACCATTACACCACCACCACCAGCCTGCACAGTGGTAACAAGGCATGATGGATCCATGTTCTCATTCTGTTTACGCCAAATTCTGACTCTACCATCTGAATGTCTCAACAGAAATCGAGACTCATCAGACCAGGCAACATTTTTCCAGTCTTCAACTGTCCAATTTTGGTGAGCTCGTGCAAATTGTAGCCTCTTTTTCCTATTTGTAGTGGAGATGAGTGGTACCCGGTGGGGTCTTCTGCTGTTGTAGCCCATCCGCCTCAAGGTTGTGCGTGTTGTGGCTTCACAAATGCTTTGCTGCATACCTCGGTTGTAACGAGTGGTTATTTCAGTCAAAGTTGCTCTTCTATCAGCTTGAATCATCGGCCCATTCTCCTCTGACCTCTAGCATCAACAAGGCATTTTCGCCCACAGGACTGCCGCATACTGGATGTTTTTCCCTTTTCACACCATTCTTTGTAAACTCTAGAAATGGTTGTGTGTGAAAATCCCAGTAACTGAGCAGATTGTGAAATACTCAGACCGGCCCGTCTGGTACCAACAACCATGCCACGCTCAAAATTGCTTAAATCACCTTTCTTTCCCATTCTGACATTCAGTTTGGAGTTCAGGAGATTGTCTTGACCAGGACCACACCCCTAAATGCATTGAAGCAACTGCCATGTGATTGGTTGATTAGATAATTGCATTAATGAGAAATTGAACAGGTGTTCCTAATAATCCTTTAGGTGAGTGTATATACACAGTCAAACCAAAAATTATTCAAACACCAGATTTTTTTTTTTTTACTAGTGGGTGCAGGACACTATAGTTCATTTATGTAAGTAAAGATAGCAAAATAAAGTAAACTGTGACATATTATGCCCAAAAATTCTTCATACAGTGGACTACCAGTAAAATTGATCAAAATTACCATGTTTTGCTGAAGTGTTTTGCAGAAGTGTTTTGCTAATGCGACCTTTTACACCACAGAATGAACAAAATGAAGCATTGCTTGGTCATTGGTTGACTTAAATTGGTATTATCTAATTGTGTACATAATTAAACAGCTGACAGCTGATTGGTTGATTGTAATCCATTACATACCTTTCTATCAAAGTTATCTGACATTATTAAGATGAATTTGTTCTGACACAGTTTAACTCTTGAGTTCTTGTCCTATTTTATTACCATTTTCTAAACTATAGCGAATAAACTGTGATAATGTGAGAAATGTCGAAGGTGTCTGAATAAATTTTGGTTTGATTGTGTATATATACATACAGGATTAACATGACATCATCTCCTCCAGTTTAGCTCTGATTCAGGTCCTCACTCTGTTAGGGTTAAGATCAATTTTTTAAAATGAAGGAATTTTAAATAAAATATAAAACTCAAGTTAAAATGTTACTACCGTTATTTTCGTCTAGACACGTGATGATATGGAAATAAAGCAAAAGAAGAATCGATCATCTTGAGAATGATCATCGACTGTTCTTAAGATCACTCGTCTCGTCCCGTTTTGTTGTCCGAGGATTGCCCTAATGCAATGTCCAAATGTGTGCCGTCCAGTTTGATAGACAGTATGAGGTCATCCCAAAAGTGTTCTGGAGTTGTCCAGTCTGAATGCCCTGTGAAGTGACCCCTGCAGTCCACCTCTATTTGTTTACATAGCCTGTCATGTAAAAATCTGTCACTTCCCCTGGGACTTATGTAACACTCTCTCTTGGAGTCTTGTTGATATTTTGCTTTTCTGTGGATATAGAACAATCACGAAATGAGATCTGTCAGCAGAATATAATATCAGTAATCTGGGTGCACCGTGTCTCTTTTAACAGAATTAGATTTTCAATGTGAAGGTCGTTGCTTTGGGCTTCCAGCTGTTGCATGACCGATCATGTGAGTCTAATAGAAAAACAAACACATCAATCAAAAAGTGCACATCGCAGTCTACAGTGTGCCATGTTTAACATACAGCAGGTTAGATTTGTTTCGCAAACACAGATCGTGTCTTGCTTTTATTTGGCTATTTGTGTGAGAAAGCAAACAGGTGCAGATGGTATAATTTTGCACAAGCTGCTCAAACTAACCCATTATTTTCTTACAAGAGTTCTTCACAGATTCATCTTTAATCAAAAATCATGTTGTTGGAGACAAACAGGTTAAACTTTGGTAAAATAGTAATCACAGGAGTTAATGTTTCTAGAATGGGCCTTAGTTATAAAGCAAAAGCATGTCGTTGTCAAAAACTTTTGCAATACAATATATTTTCTAGTGCTGTCAAATTGTTTGTGTTTACATAATATGTGTGTGTGTACTGTGTATAATTATTATGTATATATAAATACACACACATGCATGTATATATTTAAGAAAAAATATGTATATAAAGTATATATATATATATATATATATATATATATATATATATATATATATATATATATATATATATATATATATATATATATACATACATGCATGCATACATGCATACATGCAAATATTTCTTAAATATATACATGAATGTGTATTTATATGTACATAATAATTATACACAGTACACACACATATGTAAACACAAACTTTTATTTTGTATTAATCACGATTAATCGTTTTGACAGCACTCATTTTTTCTAGTAAAACACATTTAATATTTCAACAATATTTTTAATATTTAATACTTTTCAAGATTAAAGATATATGCCTGTACATGCCTGTTATTTTTAGTTTGGTAACTTGCATGACTAATTTTAGTTACACTGACATTTGGGATAAGAAATTAATACTTTTATTCAGCAAGTACACAATTGCCCAAAAGTGACCGTGTTACAAAAGATTTCTATATTTAATTTTTTTAATTCATCAAAGAATCCTGAAAAAAAACAACAACTGAATCACAATACCTTTTTTAAAGCGTATTTCAACTTTCCCATTACAGAAATTTTATTTTTTTCTTGTAAAAAAAGATTTTTCTAAATTTAATAAAATATATATATTTTATAATAATATGATCATTTGTTTCTTTAAAAAAAATCCTCATGTGTGATGATTTAGTAATTAAGAGACGGTGCTCTTCGAATCTTCATCTTTGAGGCAATGACATCTGATTTAGTTTAACATCTGTGGTTAAGCAAGTGTGGACAAATAATAAATAAGGAGTGTAGCTAGGAGTGCAGTGGATCCACTCCAGTGCTGTCTCTCATCCGTAATCCTCCAGCTTCATACAATATGGATTATAAAGCTACAAGAGCCAGAGCTAGTCAGGCAGCCTGCCATGAGAGAGACAAACAGAATGAGAGAGGAAGTGATGCTGTCTTTAGTTAGCCTAGCTGTGCTTTTACCAGTGAATAGTGTTTAATAGCCTGAGAAGAGTTCTTGAGAACTCAGTCCCCGGCTGAGCCTTGAATAATCCTTTTTATATTTTATAGCATTAGTAGAGGATTTCTAGGATATTGTGGGCCGTTGCCATGGTCTTGCTATGTGGTTGCTAAGTTGTTTTTGGTGGTTGTTAGGTAGTTTCTCACGCTGCTTCCGAAATCGAATACTTCCCTACTATATAGTATGCCAAAAACAGTACGCCAACAGAGTAACATGTCCAAATACATAGTTTTTGAAAAACAGTAGGCGAAAAGTCCCTGGATGACCTACTACTATCGCCAAGATTCTGAAGTGTGCATTCGATGGACACTTTACTATCCCATGAGGCCACGGGAGAGGATTAATGAATGGCAGTTTAGCACACAACTGATGCTGGTAGGTCACGTGACAGAAACCACATGGCGGATGTAGTACATACGGATTTCGTTTAGAGGTCGACCGATTCATCGGCACCGATAGCTGATTGGTGGAACAGTCGGTATCGGCAAAAATCCATGCCGATAGTTTTTCCAGGTTACTTCCGTTGCTGAAGCAGTACGAGAGCGACCTCTAGAGGCGGAATCACTGATGCCTCCTGCTGTTTGTTTTGATGTGAGGCTTCACACTGCACGGAGAGCACTGACACTTCAGATGCGCATTCAAAACTCTGACAGCGAAACGGTATGAATACAGAACACTATAGTACAGTACATGTTGTCATATCTTGTCATAAGTAATTAATTTGCTCATGACGGAAAAAACCACATGATTTGGAGGGATGATTTAATCTCCTGCCAAAGTTTTTAAAAAACTCCCAACTACAAGCACACACAAAAAAGGTCTAGAAACAATTTTTACACAAAGAATTACAAAGAAACTGCAAGTAACGCATTGAATTACATGTTGAATAATACTATTTCATTGAATAAAAAAATTAAATCATATTTTCTTTTAAAAACGTAGTCCAGCAAATTAGGGTATGTTTACGTTTACAAAAATGGTTTTCCTTTGTGTTTTTTTGTGTACAGACGACAACATTGTCAAAACAACACCCATTCACACAGATCTGTAAAATCAATTCAAAGCATTGTATTTTTCATGTATGCCAGTAGTTGGCGACGTTACTTAAAGAAACACTACGCACTTATAGGGCCCTATTTTAACGATCTGAACGCATGGCGCAGGTGCAATTAGGGCGTGTCCAAATACACTTTTGCTAGTTTAATGACGAAAAAATGACGGTCAGCACACCAGGCGCATGGTCCAAAAGGGTTGTACCTAGTCTCTTAATTAAACATTGGTGTAACATGCAACAAGCCAGTTACGCTTGCACCATGGCGGATTCGCAATTTACATGGCGCAATTTGCGAGCGAAAAGACTGAACGCTTCTCCAGAGAGGAATAATTTTATTTTTAATATTTAAAAATGTTTGTGTGCTGCTGCGTGTCAATGTGTGTGTAATAAGCAGAGTGTATGCTCGTTGTGCACACACCTATAGGTGCATATTACTAACGCGTCCTTTAAATAACACAAAAAATACTGTTGACTTTAGACCAGGTTTTTGTTGGTCAATGCCGCAGTCATTTTGAGTTGCCTCAAAATAGCAACGAGTGCATTTGCTATTTAAACCATGTGGCGCTGGATGTGAAATTGATAACTGCGTTGGGCTGAAACTAGCAAAAAACACTTGCGCTGCGCCTGGTGTCGCATTGCGCCGGGCCCATGATAGGGTGCATGATGTCACCATTTTCCATTTTCACAAATTAGCATTTTTGTTGTTTACACAGAGATGGTAACGGTATCGTTTTCAAAAACTTGCACTTTGAAACCCACTGAAAAACTCTGTTTTCTAAATGAACGGGCAAAATGCATAAGTTTTAGTAGTTTTAGTTCAGTGTTGTGTAAAGTGTATCACCCCTTAGAAAAGTCATTTTTAACAGTGTATAAACGATAACTGTAATGCTCAGAGGATAAAGGTTTAATATAAACAAAATTAAGTTTTTGAATTCTACTGTTTTTACACTGCAATAAACACTTCATGCCATCAAAACAAAGTGTGACGTTTTATGCCTGCTATCGTAAAGATATGTTATCTTTGCTGATATGTTTCATTGAAAATATCTGCATTAAAGATCTACATAACATTTTTAGTTCCTGTTCACTATGGCCTTGGGTGTCAATGATTTACAGTATTTATATATGCACACTGATTTATTAGTCTGTTTTTTGGAAGTTGCTTTGACCGTGTGTAAAACTGAGTGTGAGAATGTGGACCAGATATTATGAGCTTTTTTAATTGTCCTTGATTTAATCAGCAGATTGATGCTGGTCTGGATGGTCCAAAGATGCACTTGTCACATGTGAAATTCACTATATTTAAGACATATGTGAGTACATGCATGTGGTCATGTCCACCCAAGTCTTCACATATGTGAGTAGATATACACAGAGACTGGGATCACATGGACAAATAGCTAACTTGTATCTTGCAACAGCTGTGCCAAAATAAAACAGCAAAAGTGCATCTCAGCACTGTTGTCAGAAGAGATTACCTGTTGCTATGCAATATAGGTGATCTATCTTGTTGCCAAGGCAACTGCTTCCTGACTGAGAGAGAATAGAGAGTGATTTGGGAAGGCTTTGCGTTCTGTAGAGTGGCCTATTTGTGCTTGTGAAAGACGAGCCTCGGGCCATGATGGAACTGTCGAGATGGGTCAAGCATAAAAATGTTTGGTTATATAATTCTGTTGTTCGTCCTGTGGGCGAGAAACTATTTCTGGGGTGCCACCTCCATCTAGTGGTCAGAAAAGATTTGTGCATGTGCTTTATTCAGATAATCATCTGTTGTTCAAATTGTACTGTTTGCAAGCCTAATGTCAGCACTGTCTTTTCTTTAGCGATGACAGAAGTGGAGCCGGTGTTGGATTTTGCCTCATCGGGCCGCTCTGGTCGGCGTAATGCACTGCCCGACATACTGGGCTCCCCTGTTGGAGTCCCTCCTGATCTGCCTCTTAAACTGGCAGAACTATCCCTCACAGGTAACTCTTTTATACTTTGGATTTTGTTTAATATAATTATATATGTGTTCTATCGGGTTGAGGTCAAGACTCTGTGCAGGCCAGTCAAGTTCCTCCACACCAAACTCGCTCATCCATGTCTTTATGGACCTTGCTTTGTGCACTGGTGCGCAGTCATGTTGGAACAGGAAGGGGTTATGCTGTGCATGCTGAGGCGCACAGTGTGAAGAAGTCGCCAACTTTCTGAAGAGTCGATTGCTACAGACCTCCAAACTGCGTAAGGCCCTTTAGATTAGCTCAAGAACAGTGCATAGAGAGCTTCATGGAATGGATTTCCATGGCCGAGCAGCTGCATCCAAGCCTTACATCACCAAGTGCAATGCAAAACGTTGGATGCAGTGGTGTAAAGCACACCGCCACTGGACTCTAGAGCAGTGGAGACGTGTTCTCTGGAGTGACGAATCACCCTTCTTTGTGTGGCAATCCGATGGACGAGTCTGGGTTTGGCAGTTGCCAGGAGAACGGTACTTAGCTGACTGCATTGTGCCAAGTGTAAAGTTTGGTGGAGGGGGGGATTATGGTATGGGGTTGTTTTTCAGGGGTTGGGCTTGGCCCCTTAGTTCCAGTGAAAGGAACTCTTAATGCTTCAGCATACCAAGACATTTTGGAAAATTTCATGCTCCCAACTTTGTAGGAACAGTTTGGGGATGGCCCCTTCCTGTTCCAACATGACTGCGCACCAGTGCACAAAGCAAGGTCCATAAAGAAATGGATGAGCGAGTTTGGTGTGGAGGAACTTGACTGGCCTGCACAGAGTCCTGGCCTCAACCCGATAGAACACCTGCGCCACGCGCTTTTAAAAGAATGGTCAAAAATTCCCATAAACACACTCCTAAACCTTGTGGAAAGCCATCCCAGAAGATTTGAAGCTGTTATAGCTGCAAAGGGTAACTCCATATTAAACCCTACGGATTAAGAATGGGATGTCATTAAAGTTCATGTGCATATAAAGGTAGATGTCCCAAAACTTTTGGCAATATATGTATAAAATAAATATATATATATATATATATATATATATATATATGTATATGTGTGTGTGTGTGTGTGTGTATATATATATGTATATATTTATACATACATATACACAAACTTTTATGTTAGATGCGATTAATCGCGATTAATTGATTGTACATCCGATTAATTGATTTGACAACATTAAAATAAACATTGCAATTATTATAATGATTATAAACTTTATTATATTACCATATATTAACAATTATTATATTGAGTTGTTGATGCCACTAAAGTATGCAAATAATTATACACGGAAATACCATTTGGAATTAATACAATTTTAAAATAAAATAAATTTTAAAAAGTCACAGAAATGAATAAAATCTGAAATGTGAATATACTTTTGTTTTCTAATTATGCTCAGCTCCGTCGAAAATTTTTCTCTTGTGTAGAGTAAATTTACAAATTTTGAAAATGAATCTGTCTTTTGAGTCGGTTGTTATTAATGAATTGGTCAAACTGGTTCACCAATGATTCATTAATGAATCACTCTTTATTTGAATGATTTTTTATCTTTATCTAGTTATAACAAATGATCGGAAAAAACAAGTACATTCAAAAAGTGTGGGAACTCTGGTATTGGGTTCAATGATAATTTCAGTACTGAATAATAACAATAAAACCATCTATTATTCCTCAGTGTTTTTTGTCTCTCTGTGTCAGACGGTCCAGGTAATGCTCAGTCCCCGTCTACGGAGGAACCCCCCACTCCCACAGAGAGCCCAGAGGTGAAGGAGGGCTCCTAGGTGGCTGAGTCTATGCCTAGACCACAGAGATGGGGCCTTGGCCGCCCCCGCCTTTCCCCTGGAGCTCATCCTCTACCGACTGTTCCTGATGCCTGTCAGACTGCATTATGGGAAGCAACAGAGGGCAGCTAAAATCTGAAATGAAGGACAAGGTCTTCAAAGGGTCTGTGCAATGAAAGAATAGAATGTCCAAAAAACAGGAAAGGAAGCAGACTATTGCAAGAGGAAGTCGAAGAACAATCCTCACTTTTTTTTTTAAACACAGAGAAGCCAAAACGTGGGGGGACCTGCTTGAGAACGCTTTAATAAATTTTATGCATTTGTTTGACAAAATGCTGTTCTTTTTATGAGCTTTCTATCCAATAATGGCTATTGTGAGTTATGTACTGTATACATCCAGTTGTGGTTTGATATTGTATGATATGTGATCTTAGTAATGTCTTTGAAAATCGCCTCAGTCTTTGGAAAGGGTAACCGTGAAGAGATACTAGCAGATGTGTGCGAATATTCAAGCGTCATGTAGCATTATATTCAGCCTTGAAAAAAAAAAAGGATATAAAAAATATTATTTGTGAGTAAATTAATCATAACTGCCAAACCTGAAAAAAAAAATTCAGTATGAAAAGACAGGAAGAGAAAAGGAAAGTTTAAAGTAGGATACGTGAATGGTTATTTGAATGGTTCATCGTATTAAAATGAATAAAAGTGCTAAACTAATGTAATCTTAGTGAGCAAAGGATTTTATAACTTTAAAAAAACGCCCACTTTCTCTATAAACTCTTATACTGTATGTGATGTATAGAGTGTCCTTACTGAAGGGAGTGTGCTTAAAGTATATGTTTATGTTTAGATCTTCGATGTCAGTTGAAAATACATGTTCTTGAAAATACATATGAACTCGAGTTAATAATTGAGCTAATCTAAACAATATGATAAAACATTTGAGTATTGTTTCTTTTTTTAAATGTGGTGGTGCGAGGGTGTCCAAGAGCCATAGCCTTTTTAAGGTCTGTAAACATGCAAACTGAATGGAGGGATATGACTGTGATGTTTGACAAGTTCAGAAAGATCTTTTTTTATTGTCTGTGTCATGATAAGTGTGAAAAGTGTATTATTTAGCTATTAAACGCGGGGCGTTTTGGGATGTAGATTTTTGTCTAGTTTAATACTTGTATTTTACATTATCGTTCCATTTATACTCTACGCTGATGACTGCTAATGTATCAGTGTAAAATGTTGTAATTGCCAAACTGGGATAAAATTGCCTTTGTATGTTTTTACACTGCAGTAACTGTGCTGTTAAAAACACATCAATGAAGTCACACAATGTGTGTATTGTATCTAACATTACAAAGACAGTGAATCTGTGAAGCTCTTTATGTATATACACAAATATCGAAAACGTATGACACCGAAAGGGGCCAGTATGAGAAAATCAATTGAAACTTGCTGTACCTCAGAACCCTTTTAAATGCATTATGTGCTGTCTGTTCACCACCAGGTGGAGTCACTGATCGCGCGTGGCCGTTGCAAGCTACACGCCATTTTTTTTTTTCAGTATGAAACAATAAGAGGGTGACCATGTGTTTCTCTGCAATAAAAGTATAATGCCATAATATATTTAGCTTGGCTTTTTACAGGAAGTAAAGCGTGTGAAGCTGTTCTTAAGAACACAATCAATACAAATGGACCGATCTTATTTGTGGGTAGTTCACCTAAGCAGTACATATAAACAATTCAGGGTGAACAAATTATTTGATGCTGAGATGGTCTGTGCAAATCACTGAGTGCTCTGTGAGCGCTGGCAGTGAAAGTTATTGTGGGTTTGTAGGAAACAAGTCATGACGGTGCAGCGTTTGAAAAAAGTCTTTTGGTGAAAAGGTCATTCATTTTTTACCCTCATGTCATTCCAAACTGACTTACTTTTTTCTTCAGAGGAAAACAAATCAAAACTCATGTGCAAGATGTTCATTCTAGCATCGTTATATATGTACGCTGCTCTTTTCCAAGCTCCAAAAAGGACCAGACACACCACAGAAAACAGCATAAAAAGACAGACATGATTAGCAGAGAATGCATTTTTACAGTGACTTAAATTATGTTCTGTTTCTTCAGAAATATAACTAGATTGTATGAACACACTCCATACAAAATCTGATAGGCCTATTGTTGTCTATAGAAGAAATTTATGGTTTGGAATGAAGGTGAGTAAATGATGATAGAATTTTTATT
Source organism: Rhinogobio ventralis (assembly GCA_039654625.1). Taxonomy (NCBI): domain Eukaryota; kingdom Metazoa; phylum Chordata; class Actinopteri; order Cypriniformes; family Gobionidae; genus Rhinogobio; species Rhinogobio ventralis. Next base: position 10,170,623 of record CM077201.1, read on the forward strand.
TTTAGTGAATTATCCATGCAAATTATATTGAAGATATATATGGGTCTATTTTATCATCCTTTTGTGCTTTTAATAATGGTTTCCAAAATAATTACATCATGGTGACGAGTGGAGCATGAGCTTGGTTTGAGAACAGAATGTTAAATGTTCTATATTGCTGTACTCATTCTATATTTTCTGTACTCATTGTGTTACCAATGAGCAAGCTAGTTAAAGCCAGCCAAGTTTCCACTACTGAAACTATTTAAGTTGATCATTTTACGAATTAGCTTACTCAAATATTTGAAGTCGAGCAATTAAATACAAAATAAAAATCTGCAAGTTCTGCTTACTTAAATTTCTTAACTTAAAAAAATTATGTAACCGATTGCCTCAATTTTTTTGTTTGTTTGAATTTTGCCAACTTATTCGGGTTTACAGTGTATCACCCAATATTTTATCTTTCACACTCCCAATGAATCGTCAAAAACAAAACATCATGGCCTCAGTCTGACTGATTACTAAGCAGAAACAACAGTGACGGCTGCTGACATTATGGAGTCCCTCCTATTCTTGGCTCTATAGTACAGGCTTGATGAGGGCAACATCCAGACTCCATCCTATAAAGATTAAAGGAGACTTCTAATCATGAAAAGACCCCTTTTTAAACATCTGCCCATCTGTGCCATTCTGACATTTTAAGACAATATCTGTGACGAATCTGCAATGAAAATGACACTTTAGGGTTTATATAGGCCCTGATAATTTGATCTTATCTTAAGTTTGTCTAAATAAGTATTCAATTTGAAATGCAGATTAGTACCAAACAAAAAGCATAGTGTAAATGATACAGACATTTTCTTCCATACTGTCTTAATAAGCATTTGCTTTCACATAACAATAAGCTGAAGTAGAACTTTCCTATGGGATAGGAAATAGAGTTAGTATTGTTTAAAAAAAATTCTTTGTTTCTACATGAGCTAAATATTTTATATTTTGAACATCATTTAAGCCATGTTAAAAGAAAATAAATAAAATTACAATAATTAATTCACTTTATTATATAATATATTTTAAAATACTATATATGTTAATTAAACAAACATATAAATCATTATTTTTTTTACTATATAATATAGCATGGTTTAGATCTTTAATTATTGTACAATCAAATATTTGGAAATTTAATGAAACCTGTTTCACATGTATTGTACACTCACCTAAAGGATTATTAGGAACACCTGTTCAATTTCTCATTAATGCAATTATCTAATCAACCAATCACATGGCAGTTGCTTCAATGCATTTAGGGGTGTGGTCCTGGTCAAGACAATCTCCTGAACTCCAAACTGAATGTCAGAATGGGAAAGAAAGGTGATTTAAGCAATTTTGAGCGTGGCATGGTTGTTGGTGCCAGACGGGCCGGTCTGAGTATTTCACAATCTGCTCAGTTACTGGGATTTTCACGCACAACCATTTCTAGAGTTTACAAAGAATGGTGTGAAAAGGGAAAAACATCCAGTATGCGGCAGTCCTGTGGGTGAAAATGCCTTGTTGATGCTAGAGGTCAGAGGAGAATGGGCCGACTGATTCAAGCTGATAGAAGAGCAACTTTGACTGAAATAACCACTCGTTACAACCGAGGTATGCAGCAAAGCATTTGTGAAGCCACAACACGCACAACCTTGAGGCGGATGGGCTACAACAGCAGAAGACCCCACCGGGTACTACTCATCTCCACTACAAATAGGAAAAAGAGGCTACAATTTGCACGAGCTCACCAAAATTGGACAGTTGAAGACTGGAAAAATGTTGCCTGCTCTGATGAGTCTCGATTTCTGTTGAGACATTCAGATGGTAGAGTCAGAATTTGGCGTAAACAGAATGAGAACATGGATCCATCATGCCTTGTTACCACTGTGCAGGCTGGTGGTGGTGGTGTAATGGTGTGGGGGATGTTTTCTTGGCTAACTTTAGGCCCCTTAGTGCCAATTGGGCATCGTTTAAATGCCACGGCCTACCTGAGCATTGTTTCTGACCATGTCCATCCCTTTATGACCACCATGTACCCATCCTCTGATGGCTACTTCCAGCAGGATAATGCACCATGTCACAAAGCTCGAATCATTTCAAATTGGTTTCTTGAACATGACAATGAGTTCACTGTACTAAAATGGCCCCCACAGTCACCAGATCTCAACCCAATAGAGCATCTTTGGGATGTGGTGGAACGGGAGCTTCGTGCCCTGGATGTGCATCCCACAAATCTCCATCAACTGCAAGATGCTATCCTATCAATATGGGCCAACATTTCTAAAGAATGCTTTCAGCACCTTGTTGAATCAATGCCACGTAGAATTAAGGCAGTTCTGAAGGCGAAAGGGGGTCAAACACAGTATTAGTATGGTGTTCCTAATAATCCTTTAGGTAAGTGTATATTAGAATGTATTAATAGCATATTTTATTATACATTGCATGTATATTGTAATAAAACGATATATATATATATATATATATATATATATATATATATATATATATATATATATATATATATACACACACACACACACATTATATAATAATACATTAAAATAAATCCCACAAAATCAGTGACAAAATCCCCCATTTAATAAAATGCTAATGCACTCATTATTTATATGAGGGATAATATGAGGGATAATATAAGGCAGATTCAGTGAGACTACAGCAATATTGTGACCCCCCTCCTTTGATATATCAAGCACATGCATTGACTTTGTGTCTGGCTGTCTGAGGATGGTGTTAGCTTGCATGAGGCACCCAAATATGCTGTGAGGGAGTGTAGTCCCTCCCCCCGCCTTTGTCGTTGCTATGGTAACATGTTGCCCAGGGAACCACCTCGGCTAAAAAATGCACTGTATTGCTAAAAAAAACTCACTTACAGATATGTTTGTCTTGTATGTTTTGTACAAAGAACATGCTCAAGACTCTTTCATTTGATGTTTTCAGACGCCAACAACTGCCTGCTCGCATCATGTGACACTGTTCGTATTTGAAGCACAGCATGGAGGGACACTGTGGAGGTGGATTGGGTAAAGCCTGAAGCAAAGCTGAAAACAAAGGCTACATCCTCACAGCAGCGAGATACTATCACATGCCCACATGCGGTGCAGACAAGAAGCATGCTTCAGTTAATAACTACATGTCGTGTAAAAGCACAGCTATTAGTCACAACCCCAGGCAGGTGACCTCAGATCTTCTATAATACAGACACTGGTGAAAACCTTAACCGAGGAGTGACCTTTTCTTTGGTCCTGAGCCTAATAGTATTTTGTGGCTTCTTGGCTCTACTGGGGCAGAGGAATTTGTTGTGTTGTTGCAAATGATCATGTGTTGATGTGAGCCAATGAAAAATAATCGGCAGCTTTTGCAGTGCAGGGGTGTGGGGTGGCAGTGCCAACTCAGACGCACGGCACATGCCATTTAACGTGCCAGTCAGGCTGCCTGAGGTAGAGAGACAGAGAGAAAGAGTAAGAGATGGAGCAAGAGGAGGAGGGGTAAGCCAAAGTGAGCGCAATGGATAGAGAGACAGAGGTGCAATGATGGAAAAAGACATGCAGACAAACATTAAGTCAGACCTCTTGGCGAAAACTTCAATGAATTCCTACATGTGATTTATTGCTTGAGCCACAGTAATCCAAGATGAGAAAAAAGGCTTTCAGTGGTTTAAAATTTGCAATGGCTTAATGAATTGCATGAATCATTATTACATATTCGGGTCTTTAGCGACCCGGATATATATCTAACACGGATGGCTCTCTAGCCTACCTGTCGCGATAATATAAAACTCTCCTGATATTAGGATAACAATTACAGAAGAATAAAATAAAGCATATTTTGTTACGTTTTGGAGGTCAGTTTGAGCAGATGTTTTATACCATCATCACTGTCCTCGTTAGAGCTTACTTCCCAGTACATTCAGCATTTGGCTCATATTCGCCTCCTCAAACATATTCTCAAAATCATTTTCAACATCTTCAAAATCAATATTTTGATCGCTGACAGCTTCTTCACCAGATCCACTGTCAAGTGACACTGACACTAATATTTGATTGCGTTCAGTACTTGCTCTGCAGTAAATCTGCGGTAACTATAACTAAAACTTGTGTATCAGACTTGTGTATAAAGCTGAATTGCACTTATTCAGTCATCAAAGATTAAAATACTGTTGTGCAGATTTTTTTTTACTTACACAGTTACACACCTCGGGTTGTTAGTGACCCTATAACATAAAAAAATATTGTTTATGATTAAATAAGTGGTTTGCAGCTGGTTTTGCATTAGAATTACATTGGACATGAAGTGGCAACCAAACACAGTATCAAAATTGTTTAATAATAATTAATTAGGGAAGAACAAAAATGATTCAATAACAATGATACTACTACTACTACTACAATTAGGCCTAATAATAATAATAATGATGAATCCTTTTTATTATTATTAATTTACATCTTTTTATTTTGCATTATTATTTGGTTAGTTGCATTTAGCACCATTTATTCTCTGTAGACCAACCTGTTGAGAACCAGTGATTTAAATAACATCAAACATCAAAAGGAGTGAATAAGTGGATCATTTAAAAATAATCACTAAACACAAGTGTCCTCTGGACACTTGATGTTCTGACTCAGATGGTCAGCTTCAAGTTAACATAAAAGCCTGAAATGTCTCATCTTAGCATAAATGAGTTTCTGGCAATAACATGGCATTATCAACAGCAAGGTCATGGGTTTTTAGTTCCAAGGAACCCACATACTGCATACTTTAAGTGTAGCCTATGTAGGCTAAGTTAAAGTATAAAAGCATCTCCCAACCTACATTAAGAAATGTGAATGTCAGGTAGCACAATGAGGTTATTAAGCAACTGAAACCATTACAACTTCAATGATTTTAAATCTCACATTTAGTTGTAAACTGTAGGCCTATGTGTTCGGACTGCCCCGATTGCCCTGTATAATTTTGATTCTCTAAAAAGAACCGACTCACTGGGGTCATTTGTTTAAGAATTGGACACTGTTTGGTCTGTGCTTATAATTAAAAAGGTAGGAACGAGTTCAATTGCTGCAGTAAGTGCTGTTCCCTGGTTGGTTTACAATGTGTTTGGTGTCATTCATTGCATAGGGATAAAAGACTAGAAGACAGATTTAACCGAATTTACCTCCTCCCTTGTGACCGACTAGGCGGGTATTCATCTCACCCGCTTTCTGACCGTTATAATCAGATCTTTTGTTGAAATGTTGGCGGGATGTTCTGGGCCGGAGAAAACTAGGCAGCTGATATCTGCCTCTCCATTGTGCATTTTGATCGAGGCAGCTACCAGCAGCATTACAACTTTATACTGGAGCAACCGTCAGCGCTCCCTCCTAGGAGACGCTTGTATTTTTCCACTTGGGCACCACTGGGAGAGACACAATAGGAAAAGTGCCAAAGAGAGCAGTTTAGATTGTGGAGAGACAGTAGGTTTAATGTCATCTGCTCCTGGAACAATGTGCTTTATGGTAAAAATCATCTGTGCCTAATGATTACACCTAGCAATTAATGAATATTGTCCACAATAGTTAGTCAAACATTAGATGATACATTAAGTTGAAACCTTATACCAGTGAACTGCATGCAGCAAAAAATAAAATGGTAATTGCAACTTTTTGGCTACATTCATACTGCGAGCCAGACATGAGATTTTTAGGTCAACTGTCACAGTATGAAAAGCACAGGATCGTGGGATGCCATAATGTAGCGAAGGATACATCTATGCTGCTTTCAAAAATCAATCAGATGAAGGTATCTCAGGAGAAAGGAAGTAAAGCTAACATTGGATTCGGGTGTGCCTTGATGTCTTCATACCTTGAAATGCATCCTTCGAAGGCAGCATTTTTAAGATATCAGGCGCAGTCCAAATGTCTAAAAGTGGAGTTAAACCATAGACTGTATAAAACAATGGACGTCGTGTCTGTGACGTTGACCGGTTTCTGAAGAGCATTTTTGAAGGCCAAAGTGGGCGGAGCCGGTTGTCGCCATCTTGGCAGCGCATCACTCCCGGATAACCGAAAATGGGCAAAGAGGCAGGACATGGGTGGAGCTGAGGTGACGTGATGGTTAATGGACAGCAGACAAAACGGCAATCCAACTGTCACTCAAGTTGCCACACCCTTAATTATGCAGAACTTTAAGGCTTAATATAAAATTATAAAAAGTTATTTAAAAAAATCACCCCCCTCAGAGTTGTCATGAAGGGCAAAATTAGCTATATAGACCAAAACCACTTTTTGTACCAGGCTGTAAACATATTTTTTTCTTATGTAAAAATGGGCATTTTACCATGGGACTGACTCCCTTTTGGAGCCTGTCTCTAGCGGCCAAGTCGTTGAATTGCAGTTTAAGTCACTTCTGTGTTGGATTCAAGAGAGAGACCGGGAGGTTTCCGCTTGAGTTCAATGCAGCCCAGATATTGCTGCAAGTATAGTATGAGGCATGCGCCTCCCCCAACATAAACATCACAAACACAGCTGTTACAGGTGCTTGTGAAAGCATGCTTTCAGTAAAAGGTCCACCATATTAGAAATAGTTTTAGCTGTGTTGTATCATCAGTAAGCAATTGTATAGGCTAACTCAATTAGGTGAATTCATCTCACTTATAATAAACCCATCCAACATATTTGCACCAGGCACATTTTTTGACATGACGTGCCTCAACTGTTTGAGGCTGTCAACACTGAACATATCAAAGTAAACATTATAAACCGTGACATTTGTCTTTCTGAACGGGTGCATGATGATGCTGTATTGAAGCGTCCATTGTAGTGCGTTGCATTGTTGACTCTAACATGTTCATGACCTGTTTAATTTTTGAAGGTCAATTAATTGTCAATTCTGATTTCATGGTGACTTTAAGGAACACATAATATAAGAATTAATATAAAAGTTGCAAGATACAAACTCATAATTCAGAGGAAAAAAGTCGGAAATGGGCTTCCATATGTAGTGGTCTGAATTGCATGTCTATTGATTTTTTTCTGGCTTGTATGAGGACAATAAAGGCTGCATACAGTTACCTTTCAGACATTCTAACAAATTTTTTCACTTATGAGATGTAAGAATGGACAGATCATCCTTCATGGATGTATCTAAGAAAGACATGCCATTGTTTGATACTGAGAGAGTAGTTAGTGTCAGTAAAGAGAACAGAAGGCACTGAGAAGAATATGCTATGGTATTATATGTGACAGCATTCATGTACACAAATGTCAAAGATTTGTGATATTGGCATGTTTGGTCCTTGACAGCTCAGAGAGAGAGAGAGTGAGAGAGAGAGAGAGAGAGAGAGAGAGAGAGAGAGAGAGGGGGGGGGGGCAGCATATATGATTATCTTTTACATAAACATCAAAATTTACAATGACCTTGTCTGTACTGTATGTGCCTTAGTTAAACATTTAACACCAAAGTCTTTATCTTGGGGGTTGGCTATTTGAACTCAGGGACACTTAGGTCACAGGGGCAAAAAAATAAATAAATAAATAAAATAAAATACAAATTCTGGAGTGCTGGACATCCCAACACAGAGATGAGGGCTTCATTAATCTGTAATTCATCACCAGCTTATTCAGCCCCTAATGGAGGCAGCACAGAGCACATGTTAAACATGGATCCTAGTGATGTAATGGCAAACTAATGCTTTACACTGCATTAACTTCTTAATACATTAGTGACAGGCTCTCACATACTATTTTTTTTTCATTAAAAAAATGATGATTAAATTTGGCTTGATAAAAATTATTTGTGTGTGTGTATATATATATATAGTAAATTAGCATGTTGTTTTATATTGTTAGCATGTAATGTGGGCAAAGACAGGTGTCTTTTCTATTTGTTGTTTTATTTTAATTCCATTTTAAATTTAGGAAACTGTTTCCTTTCTCTTAGTGGCTTTGGGAGACAAAGCAGAAAGACATTAGGAGGTGATGTGTTTGTGTGTAAAAGCATGTGCAACCAGTATGTTATTGTGGTTAGAGTAGGGGAGGAGCATCGCTCTTATGGGAGCTAACATCCCCCACTCTGCCCAAAGAGGAGGAACATTACATAACACTATGGCATTACGTTTCATGACATCATTCAAGGATCCAACTAAAATTTGATGACTTCAACCTAGGCACTGGAAAAAAAACTGTCTCAAAAAAGTAAACATTGCTATTGCACACCAGCATTCAAGTAGAGGTGTTTTTGTTTTGTTTTGTTTTTTGCTACCTATTCAGGCTAGTGTGGATTCAGTGGTCCATTAGAGAGAGAGAGAGAGCTCAGTGGTTCTGTAAACTGGGTCACTGTCAGCGGTGGGAAATTAAACACACAGTATCTATCTGTCAGTCTGTCTGCCTGCAGGCAGTTTGATCCTCAATCTAGCCAATAGATGTTCAAATGCATTTATCAGAATGTATTTTGGCATCAAGTCTATGCACATCTGGTGCACAGTCAAAGTGCACATCTGGCTGTCGATAAATTGGCTTTAAAAACATTTTAACAGATCAAGTGTCAGTTATTAGGCTTAGCCCAATTATAATAAGGTTGACATAACAAAGGAAGATCAATAGGACGTGTTTTTCATCATGATCAATTTATATTGACAATTTTATACTGTACTAAAAGACTATACTTAATCCATCGTTGGAATGTTTTGGTGTCTGAACGTATATATATATATATATATATATATATATATATATATATATATATATATATATATATATATATATATATAAATAATCATACATACAAACACTAGAATTACTTGCTTAATTCCAGTCAGCAACATGTGTGGTAAGCAACAAATGTGTAGCAAGTATGTCTCTGAAAGGCCTGCTGATGAAATTAAAATCTATACTCATTTATAATAGCTTTTATGATAGCCTTTGCCCCCAGTGACTAGCCCAAAATTTCCTTGGCAGGTTTTTTTTTCCAGCTCTCTTTGTGTCTTTGTGTAAGACTCCAGAGACCCTAGACAGGGCGAGGCGTCTAAACACCATCTGCTCCCCCTTTTCCCTGGGCAGCTTACTAAATGTCTCCCCCCTTATACAGGATGAATGAGATCCAGGGTGGGGCAGGAGGAGACTGGCAGAGCATGATACAAGCACTTTTGGACAGAGATAAGGCCTACAAGGAAAATATTAGAGAGATATTTAACTGAGGAGCAAAAAAATATCATATAATCTAATATAATGCAAATGCATGCCATTAAGTGTTGTATTTTCCCTTTGGATAAGAGCATCTGCTAAGTTATTATTTGCAATGTAATATTAATGCATTTAAAATAGTCAAAACAAGAGTCAGAGTAACTGACTCCAAACATTTGCCTTTCTCAGGCAGAGACCAAGACCATTCAGCGACAAAGAAACAAACACCAGCCACAAGACAGTAAAAACCAGTCAGCTTGAAATGCAGTGCTGAGACTAGCTCTGCCATTTAGCTAAAGTTCATGCAATGACAGAGGATTCATTGAGGCATCGGAAAGAACAGAAGCGATACAATCACTAAAGCCAAGTGAACTGTTAATTACCCGATTGCTTTGCTCTAAAAACTATTTGTAAATTAGGTCACAGACATGTTGCTGCTTTGTTCTAATAATTTATTGGACTGTATCATCTCTGTATGACTAACACTAGGGGTGAGGTCAGGTCTACTAAAGCCTCATCTCACATTGTCCTGGAGTTACTTTTTAAGGAAACAATTTGCTAGTCTCAAATTGTCATAGGCTATTTTATTCCTTTAAATTATGCGTTCAAAGTATTCTATAGGCCTACCAGTGCTTCTCAATGTCCATTTATAATTTATGACTGCGTTTCGATTCATAAACAAGCATTATACTGTGTAGGCAGTCTTATATATGCCAATAATTTAAAAGTAAATTAGGACTACGAGCTTATTATGCTATTGAAATTACAGCGTACTACATATCCCAGAATTCTCTACTCGACAGTCATTGGTCACATCCAAATGTGACGTAACACATTTTGGTCCTCTTTTGCGCGAACGGTTGATGCTGAGGCATAGAGGAATCTGCGCGCGGTCAACTCCTGCTCTGATTTCCGCTTCATCTAAAGGTGTGTGCTTTTTGTTTTCAAATTTTATTATTTTTGCAATGCATCCCAACCGTTCCTCACGTGACAGGCAATTAAAGTATCAAAACCGTAAACATTCGTAGGGTTTCTTTTTTTTTTTTTTAAGTTACACCATTCTTTACCTCACTCTTTGGGGAGGGGATGTAGATAATAGACAAGGGCATCGAGAATATTCTGTGTGGTTAGATAGTTAGACTTAAAAATAGCCATCGCAGCTTAACTGCTCGTCGTCGCGCGACCATTAAGATTTTTGTGTTTACGTCGTTTTAATCGGGAGGGAATTGTGCAGTATCGGTGCAAATAGTCGAGGTGCAGCTCGACATTATCCAACTGGCTCTCGTTTAGTTTTAATGTTTATTTTAGTGGGGACACAGACTTGAACAGTTTTCTGTTTTACCTCAAATTTTAACAACAAGCCCGCCATATAGTCCAAAATACAGCGTGACAGGTGATGTAAGGGTCTCGACGTCTTTTGTCTTCGTTGTTTGTGCATTCACCAACTAATCCTGACAAATTATTTTATTTACCTTCGCATACATCAATAACATCGATTATTAGACATAGCAATATGCATTTTGCATGTCAGCACTGAGATTATTCTGTTCAATGGGCAGTGCAGTAGTGTCTGGTGTAAAGGGGGAGAGATTTGGGTGTGATCTGGTTTGCTGGAATACATGATACATCCATACCATTATTTGTAAAGGTTGCAATTAATATGAGCATGTTCCTTGAGCAGTATTAGCCTCTTATTGTTATTTATTATAGAGTATATGTAAATTATGGCTTTTTGCAGGCTGTTATAAAGATAATTTAGGGTGTATCTCGGCCATCTATTGTCTCGAGATGAGATCCTGCATCCCATCGGATAGACACCAATGCTGGATGTTTATTTTCAGCCATCGAGTGATGATTTGTTGTCAGGTCATATTTAAGATGTCAAGTTTGTCTAATACTTAATATGCGACGAATCACTACAGCTCGAGGATCATTGCCCTTTTGTCTTTGTTCGTTTCTTACACAATATCCCCTTTGTTTTAATTTCTCAATGGCCAGTTGAATCACATTACATTACAAAAAGACATGATGATTTGTATTCTCTACATTTTACCCGAGTAGAATCTGTATTGTAGATTTTAATTGAACTATTATCGTTTAATTAGATGATGATGATGATGACAGCACGTCTGAATAGATGGATCCGGTGGTTTTTGTGCTGGCAGCGACTGGTCCTTCTCTTGGCTTCCAGCAAAAAGAAGGATGTATTGCCTTTAAATAGGCAGTACATTTTGCATTTTTAACAAGAGTTTTGTCTTGTTTCCTTCCCATAATAGCATTCATTTAGTAAATTATGCATGACTATTGTGGCATGCCACTCCCTTAAGTAGTGCACTAGTGTTATTTCTAGTTATTTATTTTACACAGCAGAGACCGATTCCACTCAATGTTATTTTTAATGAATAGCTACCTCGAAGATGATAGAAATTATGTTGTATAGCTCAGGCTTGTTTACAGTATATGAATGTTATTACCTGTTAACATATGTGACAGAATACAGAAGATTGTGTAAGAATAAGTGTGCTGCATCAATGTTTCTGATATTATATGCTTTGATTTGGCAGGTGTGCGAAACCATCAAGGTTGGAAGTGCAATGGCGTCCTCTGGAGGTAAGATGAGAAAATAGGAGCAGCTAAGCTCCAATTTCGAAATCAATATGCTTCACTATAACCATAATCTAAATGAAGTCATTCTGCAAATAAAATGGAGCATGGATTATCAAATGCAATGCCGTACGGTTCATAGACTTTCAGGTTAAGGAACTGGACAAGCGTGCCTCAGGACAGGCTTTTGAAGTCATCCTGAGTCCCACAGCTCCAGATGCCAAGGGAGAATTCCCACTTTCTACCCCCAAGAAGAAGGAGGTATCTCTGGATGAGATCCAGAAAAAACTGGACGCAGCAGAGGAGAGACGCAAGGTAAGCAGTGGTTTAGCAATGAATTGCATACTATCCTGCATTCTGTTTCTCATTTGTTCTTCATTTCATATTAGAACCATGAGGCAGAGGTCCTGAAGCATTTGGCTGAGAAACGAGAGCATGAGAAGGAGGTCCTTCAGAAAGCAATGGAGGAGAACAACAACTTCAGCAAGATGGCAGAGGAGAAGCTTAACCAGAAAATGGAAGCCAACAAAGAAAACCGCACAGCCCGCATGGCAGCTATGAATGAGAAATTCAAAGAGAAGGTGAGATGAATACATACAGTATGCATTGTATATTACTCCATAACGCTTTAGTTCCATTGAATAATACATTGTTTTAATGGATGTTTGTTTCTTTATTTTAGGACAAGAAGCTTGAAGAGGTACGAAAGAACAAAGAAACAAAAGAGGGGGGCGAGGGTGAAAACTAAGTTTCCTCTCTCATTTTCCTTTTCATTTAGGGTATAGTATTGGGTTTTTTAATGTATCCAAAGATTTATTTTTTGTTCCATTAAATGGCCTGTTTTCCATGTTTGGATCCATGTACTTGCCACTTTTTTATTAAGGGGTTTTGGGGAAAAGCTGGTGCACAACATTTCATCATTTTGTGTGTATTCAGTTGTGTCTTTCATCATCCCCTCTAACCTGTAGATTTGTCCAGTTGCAGCTCTATAGCATTTAAAACAAGCAGGGTTTTACTGATAAGGAAGCATGCCTGTGTTATGCATAGGTCTAATATATACTTGGTATATTGCATTGTGCAAGTCCACCTGTTCCCTTGTATGTCAGTACTGCCATCCTTTGAGCTTAATAAAGTTGCACAGTTGTTTGTTATGGTACCAGTTTTGCCACGGCCTCTTTGTTGATCTGCAGTCAGCCAGAGTGTAATGTGGAGTAAAATAACTTCTTAAAATTTGTACATTGTGGAGATGAATGGCAGTTTCTGTAATTCTATATAGAAAAAAGATTTTGCCAAAATAATAATTAAATCTTTTGGGACACTTTTTTGATGTACTCTTTATAATCTGCATGAGATTCTTAGTGTTAATACTAAACATTATCCCCAAGCATTTCCTTTACTAGATCAAACTTATAGTAATTCATACTTAATATGCACTAATGGAAAAACAAAATGCGTTTTAATGTATTCCGATAAGGAATTAGAAAAAAATCTAATACATGGCTTGAGACTGTATTTGAACTATACTGGCAACTAGTGGTTTTGAGCTTGTCAAACAGGTTTTTTTGAAAAATCATCTCAAAATGGTTTCAGAAAAAAAAAAAAAAAATGTTGACATATTGACAACTATTATTAATTTATCCTTTGTTGCCAAAATAGAGTTACGTGCATGAAAATTGATGGAAGTTGTAAACAGCTTTGCAATGATGAATGGCTTGTTGTCCACATGCTGTCACATTATTATGTGTTCAGAAATAGTGCATCAATCTTTTCTAAAATGAATTGTACCTTATTTCCAAATTCTGAACTCCCTTAGTAGAAGCAATTACATGCATCCAAAAAATAGATCATGTCCAGTAATATGTTGTGTGAATAAATGTTTTTTAATTGAATAAAATAAAAATGAAATCATGTGCTTATCTGTGTCGGAAGGGGTATGAAACTCAAATGACCTCCAGTCATCCACACACTGTTATTTTTCAGTCACTCAGAAAACTGTAGACAGAAAAACCTACCGATATGACATACAATTCAATTTACAACAAGAAGTCTTGAATTATTTTTATTCTGCCTCTTTGACAACGTTATGCTGGTACAATACTGCAAAGTGCATGGGAATATGCAATTATTACTTGACTGACAGAAATATTTTGCCTTCCTGTGTCTAAATTCACAATGTGGATCTTTGTTTCCACTGTTAACAGAGTTTGACAAGGACACATTGTCAGCCAGAGTGTGGGTGATGACATAAGCCTTCATAGTTAGCACAAGAAGTGAAAACAGAACATTCACAATGTGTACATATTAGACAATGTGTACATTAAAACTACCTTTAAATTAAATGAATTGCAATTACAGGACAATAAAAAGGTAGTGTTTAAATATGTCTAAATGTGGCTTTTGCCAAATCTGCTGTTAACTCTGAATGTATGGTAAATTTGCTAATTTACACATACAGTAGCAATATCTAATATATCCCATAATTTATACACATCTTTTGTGTGTGTGATATACTACAGTGGCTCTCGCACCTTTTATTAAAGAGGGCATGTAGGCGGTATTATTAAGAAGATGGTAGTTTCACGTTTCACAGCCCATACATTTTACAGGGTGTTGCCACCTTAAAGGGTGTTTCCTATTGGCGAGTTTTTCTAGACGGAGGCGGGGACAATGCTCTTGTGTCTTTCTGATTGGACAGTTTACGTGCCCATCAGAAATCTTAGATTTCGGCCATCTGACAGCGATACTGCAGGGAGCTGACAGGAGCCTCTCCCGCTCAACACATTTTCACGTGATTTTTCATTATGAAATGTTCCTTGTTTCATTTCGCTTCCTCAAGACGCACATGAAAGCAATGCAGTTCTCTGACTGAGGGGATTTTCCTCATAAAAGGTAAACCAGTTCTTTTACCGATCATTTGTTTAAGGCAAAATGAAAGGTGACAAATAAAATGTCTCTATGCACTATATATTATTTTAGATAAAGTAAAAAAAAAAAAACATAAATAGACTTTGTGTTAATGCGTTAAGATGCACAAACGGGGAGGATGAATTATCATTGCTAAATATAGATTATCGACATTGGTTAAAACATGTACAGTAACGTTACATTGGGTTTTGGGTTGTTGCTTGCACCTGTAGACGTTGAATTTCATCAAGATATTTTATTGTTGCGCTTCCGGCGTCTCACGTTTCTTTTTCGAGAATTTACGAGAAACAGCTTGAGGGTGTGGGAAGGGTTGTCTGCCTTTTGGGATGCCATCACTAAAATTGTCCACAGCTTTTTGCCTCCTCCTTTCTCGTTTTTTTTTTTATTAGATTCGAAAATTAAAATTAATTATTTTGTCCAGACCTTCTGTTTTCCAGACATTATGATCGCAGGTTTCGTTTTATCAATTTCGTCCTTATTAATTCATGTTCACGAGGAGCTTTACGCAGAGAGCTGATGTTACGTAAGCGGTGAAAAGAAACGCCCCGTTTTACATCACGTTACCTTAATATTCAGGATAAACCAGTTTCTGTAACCCTTTTACATTCAGTTACATGTTTAATTTTTTTTTTAATAATATTTTCATGATCCTGATATTCGATTTGAACATGGACCGCTTAGATTGTGGTTTGCATTCAAATAGAATGGAAACAATAAAAAATAGGCCACGATCTTAAAAACACACCAATTGAAACGTTTTTAAAACGCAAAACTATGAAAATGTCTAAAACTATGATAACCTACACGGTGTAAAATAAACAAAACAATTCAGTATTTAAGGCACAATATGTAAGACTTTTGGATTAAAATATCCAAAAACTACTAGAACAACGTTATATATTTTGTTGACTTGTGTACTTATATTATCCCAAATGTTTCCAAGAATGTTTAAATCCAGAGATATACACAATTTTAACCAGGACATGGGCCGTGTCGTCTATCAATGACATCATACCCGCGTTACTTTTGATTTCCATTTATTTTGTAAAAACCATGGAAACACCAAAGACGCTTTAATATATTATGTGTGTTATTAGACAGGTGTGCAACTGTTCGGATAAGTTCATCGACAGAAAACAAATCATTGTTATATAGCTCAACACAGTTAGTCTTATTGTTTAAATCTTGTTTTCTTGATTTAGCGCGAGTACCATATTTTACCATGCCTAATATCGATCTAATTTAATGAAGTGTGCAACAAGTGTCTCATAGTAGCCGCCGAGCAAACGCACAGAGTAGCATTATAACATAACTTTCAACACACTCAAATGTATCTAATATGATAAAACAGCGCTGCGTTACCCCACATACGCATGACAGGAAGAAGCGTAAGCGGTAGTCTGCGGCATAAGCTTTGCAAAATCAAGGCGTCATCAAGCTACGCCTTTGTTTTGAATAAGCGACCTCTAGCGGCAAAAAAAATTGCATATTGTGGCTTTAATTTAAAGAAAAATTATTTCTGGAGTCATTTAAAGTTATTGTGAGCCAAAGTGTCATTTACAAACAATTTTTAATTTTGTTAAATAAAAAAAAGGTGTATTTAGGATATACATAAAATGTGTGCCATGTATTTGTCCTTAGCATTAAAAAGTAGTTGGCTATTTTATTCTGGAAATAATTTAACTCACCATCCTTTCCTCCACAGAATGTTATACAATACATTATCTGAGCTGTAGTGTAAATGTTTATGTTGTTAAATTGATGCATGTATTCAAACTGTTGGTAGACAAATTAAAGTGTTTAGAATGTAAAAAAGCATTTTATTTAGTTTTTTTTCCCCCTTGAAGAATGCAAGGGTAATATTTAACTCTTGAATATTTTCCCCAAACAGATATCACAATAGACTGCGGCTTAATTATTACTCACCATGGCGACGGTTGTGATGGAGCAGATTGGGCGGCTGTTCATCAATGCACAGCAACTTCGCCAGATCCCACGTTTCCTGGAGTCAGCCTTCCCTAAATTGCCTTGTACTGTGATGGTGAGCGACGTGCCGTGGGTTTTCCGTGAGTCACATATATTCACAGGCTACCGACCGCCTGACCAGAGCTGGCGCTACTACTTCCTCACTCTGTTTCAGAGGCATAATGAGTCTGTTAATGTGTGGACACACCTGCTGGCCTCCCTCATTATCTTAGTCAAGTTTCAGGAGCTGTCTGAAACTGTGGATTTCCTGCGAGACCCGCACGCCCAGCCACTGTTCATCTTGCTCCTAGCCGCGTTCACCTACCTGGGCTGCAGTGCGCTGGCCCACCTACTCTCAGCCAAGTCTGAGCTCTCCCATTACACCTTTTATTTTTTGGACTATGTGGGCGTAGCCGTTTACCAGTATGGCAGCGCCCTTGCCCACTTCTATTACGTTGTCGAAGAAGAATGGCACGCTCAAGTGCGAAGCTTTTTCTTGCCAGCTGCAGCCTTCCTGGCCTGGCTGTCCTGTACGGGCTGCTGCTATGGCAAATACGCCAGCCCAAGTTTGCCCAAATTTGTTCACAAGCTATTCCAGGTGGTGCCCTCGGGCTTGGCCTACTGTTTGGACATCAGTCCGGTGTTCCACCGCATCTATAAATGCTACAGCTCCGAACAAGGCTGTGCAGACCAGGCAGTGGTCTACCACTGCTATCAGGTCCTCTTCTTTTTGATCAGCGCCTACTTCTTCTCGTATCCCCATCCTGAGCGATGGCTTCCAGGACGTTGCGACTTCTTCGGACAGGGCCATCAGATCTTTCACGTGTTCCTTGTGCTCTGCACTCTAGTGCAGATCGAAGCTGTGCGACTGGATTACATCGAGAGGAGACCTTTCTATGAACGTCTTCATGGTGACTTAGCTCACGATGCAGTGGCTCTTTTTATCTTCACAGCGTGTTGCAGCGCACTCACTGCGTTCTATGTGCGCAAACGGGTGAAGGCGTATCTAGAAGAGAAGCAGGAGTAGATGTCATGGCGGGGACCTTGCTTGCACATGTAGGAGGGATTGCACTGATCTACAACAACTGAAGCAAATAACAATGAAAGACCTTCTTAATTTTCAGTTTATCTTATATTTGTTGTTAATGGTTTTATTATGTGGCCTGCCAGTGCATTTTGAACCAACTGCTTTCTGTTTACCAAACTGGTGACATGCTTTAAAACATGTCTTAATGCTTTAAAACATTACTTATGGAGAATGGCTGTAAAACATTGGATTGCCTGCTGGAAGGTGCTCAGTTCCTAAGCGGATCTGTATGATGAGTGCCATTACAACCTAGTAAACCCAGATTACGTGAGATCTGTGAGGGAATGTCAGCATTTTGCTGATAGGTTAATTTGCATACAGGATAGTTTATGTAGGCCATCACTGGATATGTTCATACTTTCATTTTGCCTCTAAATCCATCTCATTTTGGTGTTGTAGTGTTCTGCTCTTAATGATTTGTTACATGTCATTTACACATTTGCCAGACTTATTATATTGCATTCAAAGTACACTTACTGCGTTCCCTGTGAATCAAACCCATGACCTTGGTTTTGGTAATGCCACATGCTACTGTTACAAGAATGCACATGTGAGTAAATAAAGTTCCCATGCCATCAGACCAGTGCAATCAGTAAAATGTGGAGCTCAGATGAACTCATTTGGATGTCATTTAAATGCACAGCTCTTAAATCATGACAGAAATGTTACAAGCTCCATAAGGAATACCTTACTGAAAGATGGCTGATTTTTAACCAGTTTCTCTTTAATTAATCAGATCAAATTCCTCCCTCTGCAGTGCTTTTTAGATTTTAAACAACAATTCTTGGTTTTGGCTTCACTTACTTCGACAGACCAATGCAAATCAGTGTCAAAATGACTTCTGATTTGCCTTACAGTGTGTCTATAATTACCTGCGAATTGCAATCGATTGGCTTTGCACTGCCAGTGCACACTTCCCTGCCTTTTTGATGTCTAGAGGGCTCAAATACCAGATGCTATGAAAAAGACAGTAGGCAGGATGTCATTGGACTGAAGTATAGGGGATGTAGCTCAATAGAATCCATGCTTTGCATGTATGAGGTCCTGGGTTTAATCTCCAGCATCTCCAAGCAATGTTGGACTTGGGCAGTAGTGACCTAATGGTTAGAGAGTCAGATTGGTAACCCGAAGGTTGTGGGTTCGATTCTCAATACCGGCAGAAAATGACTGAGGTATGTGTGTGTTTATGGTTTGCAGGGTGTGTGTGTGTGTTCACTACTCACTGCTTCTAATGTGTGTGCACTAACTTGGATGGGTTACATGCAGAAGGCAAATTCCGAGTATGGGTTACCATACTTGGCCTTTAGGTCATGTCACTTAATTGTATAGTCAAATTGAAGGATTTCCGATGCAACCCTGGCTGATTATTAATTTGACACAAAAATGAAAAACTGTCTTCTTTAAAAAATCTTTATGATTCTCAAATTTATTAGAAAGTTGCTCAATGACACTTTTTTTTTTTTGCATAATGTTACAATAGACAGTTCACCCAAAAATGAAAATCCATCATTTACTCACCCAGTTTTGAAGAATGCTCTTTTTTTCATACAGTTGATCAATGGGGTACAAAATAGCTTTGGATTACATTGACTTTCATTGTATGGACATATTTTTGTGAAATATGGCAGTATGTTCATTTTTGGGTGAACTATCCCAGCCAAAGAGGCTTTTGAAACAATTGTGTCCTTCAAAGCTATGATGTCCTTTCGTCATGAATATGCTCCTTTTGTATACAAGGGCTATAACTATGGCCTTTACCTTTACTCATACCCTGATACGAATGCCTTTGTGTGTTCTGTGCATATGTGGATTTTTCTATTAGAAGTTCAGCACTTTATTTACAAGAACAGTCTGAGCATCAAAACTAATATGTTTTAAATGTATATTCTAATGTGCCTGACTACATGCATGCGTCCTTGTGTGAGTATGCATACAGGTGCTTGTCGTGAGTGTGTGTGCGTTTTTGAATGCGTATGTATACCTATGTGAGATGGCTACTGATGAGAAAGGATATGAAGGCTCCGTCTTAGTCTGAACCTGTCTGGCCTTTTGATGACCGTGAAATACATCTTGTGTGTCTCCCCTTGTTATAGACCTTGTCCATAAATCAATACAGATCTGTCAGAAAGAAAGTGGAAGGATGATCTACTTTCCCATGGAAGTGATCCATATTCATTTGAGATTAATATTGTGTCACTAGACTGTTGCTGCATTTCTGGCCCCAGAAAAAGAAAGTGTTGCTGTGGTATGAGCCGTTTGAGAAAAAAGCAGTCTTGATAAACGGTGACCAGCATTCATTTTTGCAACACATGGCAGAATAAGGGGCCATTCACACAGAACATGTTTTTGCGAGATGCTAGGTAGTGGAATAAAAAATGCAAGGTCTAGAGAGGCTTTTTAAAAGAGTCAAACTTATTTTAGTGCTCATTTTTAAAATGCTGTGTCATGCATGAGTCGCTACAAAAGACAAATGTGTCCATCTAGTGCATATTTACTGCGTTTTTAAAATGCTGCAAAAGACGCGAGACGCAAGCAGAACGGACAAAACCCGATTTTTCCACCGTCAGGCCGAACAGTTCTCATTGCGTAACCATTCCGTGCCGATCCGGGCCAGCCGGTATGGTTACAGTTTCATTGTCCACTGTGGGGCTGATAACGGCCGCTCTTTGGAATGTAATTCAAACGCGTCAGTCGTTGTCTTGGTAACGCAAGTTTGTTTAAAGACCGTATGTAAATAGCGACCGCGATATGGAGTGCGATCAGGTATTTCTTTTAATGTTATTATTAATCTGCGTTTATGTCCCTCAAATCATAGATATGTATGGCTCAAATAGCACGCTTAGCCAGCTACAGAGAAACTGGTAGCTAGGCAACAGACAAGTGACAAATCCTGAGTGGCGACGTCACTACACGCATTTTACCAGCACGGTTGGCTAACCATGCTGAGAATTTCGGGCCGAGAGCGGTTTGTAATCGTGCCGTGCTGTACCAGGCTCAAGTGGAAACACAACTGGAACCTTTCCTTACTATTCTAAGAACCGTTCGGCCTGAAGGTGGAAAAGCAGCTAAAGACTAAGTCTTTAGTATATTTACAAAAAAAAATTACCTTTTTTGCATTTAAAATGCGAGACGCAGGGCAGTGGAATGGAAAAAAAGGAAATACATTTTTTCAAAATTCTACTTATTTCAACTTCACACAGCATTCTAAAAACAGCACTCGTGCAAGATGCTGTAAAAGATGTGAATACAACGTCTAGTGCATGTTTACATAGAAAAGTGATGGAAAAGTGCAGTGGAATGCAAAAATGTGTTCTGTGTGAACAGTCGCTAAGGGCTGGTTCACAGAGAATGTGTTTTTGTTGTAAAAAACGCAAGACGCAGGTCAATGGAATGGAAAAAAGTGCAAGGCCTAGAGACTTCTTTTTTTAAAGTTGAGCTTTATTTAACCAAAGACTTTATATATATATAGGAAGACAGTGCACTTCGATTATGAATGGGAGAAAGTGCAACGCCCAATATGGCGAATAAGCCCCGCCTTCTAAATGAAAGAGCCAATCGCTGATTAGTAAAGTCATCGCAACACTGCAGCTGCCCTTAGAAGCTCCGGTTCCTATAGAAACAGGCAGTGTTCAGAGACACGCATTTAGGATTGCGCATTAGCTTTGTCCAGGCTGAAAAATGCAGTTTTTTTTATTTATGATTCAAGCATTTAGAAACAAAATTTATGAGACAGTTGTCAGATTTCATTGGTGATTTTAAATATGAAATTTAATCGTGAGCTTGGTGAACAGTTTTGGAGAATTTTATGTTTGTCCATTCAAAGAGATAGGAGCTGCACTTGCAATCCCGAGAGGAGTTTTAAAGATGGGCGCCGAGTGAAATGACTTGTCTTAAAGGGACTTTGTTTTATATTGAGCCCGGCATTTTTAGAATACCGTGCCGTGTCATTTGTGAGACACTGCAAAAGACGCCCGTCCGGTTCGTGGTTACATTGAAAAACAATGGAAAAGTACCGCAGTGGAATGGAAAAACGCATTCTGTGTGAATGGCCCCTTAGCCAGTTTTAACAGCACCAGCAGACAACAATGATGTCACAGATTGATGATGTTGTCGGAGACTGGAACTGGTGAAGTGACTAACATGTTGTCAGTTGGCTCATGATGATTTACAGGGCAATTATCTCAGAAAGAATTATCACATGGTGGGTGCTTATTTATTGAAAAACCATAATGATATAAATAAGAAATTATTTTAGAATATTAATTATTACAAAAGATATTCAACAGAAACAGAATATGTTGTTTTTACTGTTGTACCAGGCTGTGTTTAAGAAATAAATGGACCCTCTGAAATCACATAGTTGAGCGAACGGGGAGGCTGCCAAGAGCTGATGTCACTGAGAAAGACAACAGATGAGGTCATATCCTGGCACGACCGGGATTTGACCTAAAGCCTCAATTCCTGTAATGCTCACATGGAATTTTAAGGAACTCTGTAAATGTTTTCTGCTAAACTGTGAAGTGTCTCTTTATTCATTTCTGTACTAATCTACTCACCTCAAAGACACTTAAAGAATCTGAATAGACTTTTCTATTTTAAAAATGACCATGTTTAGAGTTTGTTTTAGTGATTGTGTTCCTTTTGTATTGTACTTAAGTGAAGAGGAAGGACTACTCAGAAAGTTACTTTAGAACCTCTTGATTTCGTTCAGCACTTGAACTCAGTTTTTAACTGTACTCAACCATGAGCCCTTGCACGGAGCAGAACTAACACTCGTGTGTTCTGCTGCAGAGCAGAACAGGAAAATAAAGACTGGTGTTAACCTAAACTATACCATTGTGTGTGGAAATGATTATGTGTTGATGTACTATGGTATTTAAGTGAATAAACAACTGTACGTCCTACCTTCCACTACATGTCATTGTGTTTCCTGTGCAGAAAACAATATAGTCCTCTTTAATATAAAACATCAGTTTGGTGTATGCACACACTAACAATTGAGTAACAATCTGTGAACAATAAAATCCATAGGTACAGTGACTGTCACTATGAAGTGATAAAACAACAATGCCAGATCACTGAGTTCACAAAGTTCACCCAAAAATGTAAATTCTTTCACTCACTTGGAATGACATGAGAGAGAGTAAATTGACGGAATTTTCATAATTTGAATCTGAATTTGCAAAAGTGAGCTGTCTGCAATCTAGTAAACTAGTCCAACTTAAAGACTTAAATAAAAATTATAAAAAAAAAATTAAAAATATTTAAAAAAAGAAAACTCTGAGGTAACACTTTATTTTAAGGTGACGCAGTTAACTAAACCAAACCCTAACCGTAACTCTATGGTTAGTACATGTAGCTAATTAATATTTCTTGATACTAATTTGAGTAAGTACAATGTAACTACTTCACCTTAAAATACACACAGAGAAAAAGGTCAAATTGATTGTACATTTCAAAAGTACCTTTAGGGGTACAACAGCTTGTCGTTGGGGCAGTACCCTTAAAAAAACATCTTTGTACCTTTTTTTTTTTACCAAAAAAAGGTTTATCGTAGTACCTTAAGGTACGCATTTGTACTCTAAGGTACTAATATGCACCTTTTAGGAGTAAAAAAAGGTACAAAGATGTCTTTTTAAGGGTACTGCCCCAACGACAAGCTGTTGTACCCCTAAAGGTACTTTTGAAATGTACAATCAATTTGACCTTTTTCTCTGTGTGTATTTTAAGGTGAAGTAGTTACATTGTACTTACTCAAATTAGTGACAAGCTGTTGTACCCATGAAGGTAAAATTTTGACACCCTTTTTCTCTGTGTGTAAAGTGTAACCAAATTGTCTCGGTTACGCATGTAACCCTTGTTCCCTGAAGGAGGGAACGGAGACGTAAGTCAGAAGTGAACCGTAGAATTGGGATATCACATGAAAGCCCTATCACCTTCGAGTGTGTATTAAACTAGCCAATGAACATTGGCGTGCAAGATTTGCATGTCGCACTCCGCCCCGCAGTGCGGGTATAAATACGGAAGTGCATGCAAGTGCACCTTTACTTTTCACTGAGGAGACGAGCAAGTGGCCCACGCTCAGCAGCGGCACAGAAACTGTGGTGACGGGACGTACGTCTCCGTTCCCTCCTTCAGGGAAACGAGGGTTACATGCGTAACCGAGACGCTCCCTTTCAGTCGGTCACGTTCGACGTACGTGAGCCTTCGCATTTTCTGGCAAAAGGATCGGACTTACGCTAGTAGAGTCTATTGCTGTTCCGCATGACCCATACAGTCAGACTTAAAAACACTGGGAAAGTGTGCCAAGAGGAACGCTGCGGAGACCACCTCCTGCCCGAAGGGAGGTAACAGGTGGCAACACACATATGGTCTGGCCAGAGGGCAGAGCAACATATGGAATGTCTCTGGGATGGCTTCGGCCACAGGAGGGAGACAACATCTGGCAGGGACGACAGAGTGGACTCTGCCCAGGGAAAGACACAGGCAACATATGGCACCCAGCCAAAACAGCAGTATTCAGAGTGCTGGCCTAGCGACAGACACTCTGCAGTGTCTGAAGCCGCAAGGGGTAGCGGAGGAGCTTAACAGGGTTCACCAACGGGAACTTACTGAAGCATACAGTGCACTTGTCCACTCCGAGGAGGGGAATGGCGCAGCAAGCCGACACAAGAAGCGGGGCTCCAGACGTTACTGGCCGCTAAGGGCGAGCACGCAGGGAGCAACTGTTTCTACACGGAGGCTATAAAATCTAGCAAATGTGTTTGGTGTCACCCAGCCCGCAGCTCTACATATATCTGTCAGCGAGGCGCCAGCGCCCAGGAAGAAGCTACTCCTCTCGTGGAGTGAGCTGTCAACCTGAGCGGGCAAGGCACGCCTTGGGTTTGGTACACCAAGGCGACAGCATCCACTATCCAGTGGGCCATCCTCTGCTTGGAGACATCCTTTCCCTTCTGCTGACCTCCGTAACAGGTCCTAAAGCTTTGTGTTCTGTCCACGTAAACCCACAGAGCGCGGACAGGACAGAGCAAAGCTAGGGCTGGGTCTGCCTCCTCCGAGGGCAGCGCTTGCAGGTTCACCACCTGGTCTCGCTTCATCGACCAAAAATGCGTGCAGGTCCCCTGCCCTCTTAATGGAAGCCAATGCAACCAGGAGAACTGTTTTCATAGTTTTTAACTCAACTGATTGCAAGGGTTCAAAGGGTGGTCTCTGCAGTGCGGTAAGCACCAGAGGGTATATAGTGATAGATTTAGTCTCCTTGCCCCCCTCAGGAACCTGACGACTAGATCATGCTTCCCCAAGGACTTACCATCAACTTAACATGATGTGCGGCGATAGCGGCAACATACACTTTAATGGTGGAGGGAGACAACCTTCGCTCCAACCCTTCTTGCAGGAAGGAAAGCACTGACCTAACCGAGCAAGTTCGGGGGTTCTCCTGACGAGAAGAACACCTTTCGACAAATAGGTTCCACTTAAATGCATAGAGGTGCCTCGTAGAGGGAGCTCTAGCGGAAGTGATGGTGTCTACCACGCCCTGTGGTAGGTCACCTAGAACCTCTGCGTCCCGTCCAGGGACCAGACATGGAGTTTCCAGAGGTCCAGACACAGGTGCCAGAGAGTGCCCTGTCTCTGAGTCAGAAGGTCCTTCCTCAGAGAAATGGACCAAGGAGGAGCTGTCACAAGGAGCATCAGTTCCGGGAACCAGGTCCGGTTGGGCCAATATGGTGCAACCAACAAGACCTGCTCCTCGTCCTCCCTGACTTTGCACAATGTCTGTGCAAGAAGGCTCACTGGGGGAAACACATACTTGCGTAGGCCTGCTGTGATGACCACCCTGATGGTTGATGTGTGCAACGGTCGCAGTGCTGTCCGTACCGACCAATATGTGCTTGCCTCGTAACATCCCTTTGAGGGTCCGTGGAGACCACAGCATTCCTGGACACTTGTTCTAAGGGAACACCCGCCCTCAGGAACGAAGGGTGCCGCGTTGCCACGCCCATCTCGGGACCTGGCCATGAAGCCAGTGCTGAAGCGGCTTCATATGAAGCAACCCGAGCAGCATTACTGCGGCTGAGTATGCCACATGCCCCAGGAGCCTCTGAAACAATTTCACTGGGGCCACTGTCCTGCTGCTCAGCGTACTCAGGCAGTTCAACATAGACTGGACGTGCTCCTCCGTGAGGCACACTGTCCGGTTGCCCGAGTTCAACTCCATCTCCACAGGGGAGAGTTTGCTCTTGTCCCAGTTTACCCGAAGACCCAACTGGCTGAGGTGACTGAGCACCATGTCCCTGTGTTCGCACAATTGCTCTCTCGACTGGGCAAGGATGAGCCAGTCATCGAGTTAGTTGAGAATGCGAACAACACACTCTCACATGGTAGCAATGGCCACCTCGTGAAGATGCGGGGCGACATAGCTAGCCCAAAGGGTAGGACCTTGTACTGATATGGCCACCCGTCTGTGTCGCGGGAGAATCGAGACATGAAAGTACGTGTCCATCAGGTCAATCGCTGCAAACCAATCTTGGGGACAGATGCATTCGAAAATGCGTTTCTGCGTAAACATCTTGAACGGCAGCCTGTGAAGGGACTGATTCAAGACTCACAGGTCCAAGATTGGCCATAAGCCACCGCTTTTCTTGGGTACGATGAAGTAAGGGCTGTAAAACCCTGACCTCATCTTGGCTGGAGGGACCGGCTCGATCGCGTCCTTCGACAGTAGGACTGCAATCTCCTCCTGAAGCACAGGAGCGTTCTCTGCCAGCACACGGGTGAACAGAATGCCCCCGAAGACCGGGGGGACACCGGGCGAACTGAATCGCGTAGCCGAGTCCGGATGAGCCAGCGAGATGGGCTGGGAAGCTCTAGCCAGGCTCCCAGGCTCCCAGACTCCGCATCAGAGGGACCAACGGCACAACAGACGCACCCGCAGTGGGGCAGCGAGGTGAAAGGGACCTGACTTGGACGGCGGTGCGGCCCGAAATGAGGTCTGCATGCTGGGAGCACCCTTGTTCCACAGTGAGACAGGAGGTGTGTGAGACGGTGTGTTCAGCGTGGCCTGCACACACATAACGCTGCCAGCTGGCGCTATGAGAGGGGGCTGAGGGTGGCAAGACCCGGAAGAATGGGAAACTGCTCTTTTATTGAAAATTTGGGTACAATTTGGTTACAATTTGGCGGAACTAAAGAAATAAAAGGAAACATAGGATTCTCCACCCGGCCCTCCTCCGGGGGAGGGAGCGATGCCTTCATCGTCTCCCGTAGAGCAGTCTCCCGATCCTCCGGGTCACCCGTCTCAGGGCCGCTTGTGGGTCCGCTTGCCACCTGGCTTGAAATAAATGCGGGCTGGGAGGACCTCTGCTCGATAAGAGTCACACTCTCTGGAGAAAACCAGTCAACACTGCTCGGCTCCGAAACGAAAGACAAAGGTGCGCTTGCATGCACTTCCAGATTTATACCTGCGTTGCGAGGCGGAGTGCGACATGCAAATTTCGTTTCGTTTACTACACACTCGAAATTGTCATGCAAACCTTTTTATCATCATTATTTTAGCCGTCATCATCATATACATTTTTTGTCAGTCACTTTGGTACATTTCCCAGATCAAAACTGAAATTCTACTTTTTCAACTTCCACATCATCTTGTCACTTGAGCACATCATAAAAGCAATTTCTCATCCTTTTGCAAGTGCTTTGGTATATGCATGCATATGTACAGTTGTTTGCTGTTTCCTACATTATCAATTGCTCGTGTCATGTTGCTCAAAATGAATTATGTCTTACTCCTTTTAAACATCTAGGTATTAGTTCATTACACAAGTTATTAAATACAAAATGGTAGTTGTCATAATGCATCAAGTATATATTTTTAACATTTCTATTAGTCTTTTTTATTTTATAAATGTGTCATGAGTTGATTTATTGCACAGGTTAATCTTGAATTTCACTAATGAAGGGAAATGTAAAGCATTAGATCAACCAATGATCAACCAGTTCTCTAAAATAGATGCATGCCATGAATCTTCGATTGGAAAAGATATAAAGACAGAGCACAACACAGAGCTACAATTTCTTATTAAAGCTGCAAGCAGCGATGAAAGGGCCCTTGCACCAGGGGCCACCGCCACCCGGTTGCCTCAGGAGAACAGTGAATAGTGAGCGACATGCATTTAAGCGGATAAATATAGGATAAAAATAGCAACGTCATTTTCATGTGTCACACTTCCTGCTGCCAGCAGGTAGCGCTTTGACTATAACTGAATATTGCCATGCAGATGTCTTCAGGTCAGGACTATTAACAAACATGTGAAGTTTAGGGCAGATCGAACATGGTATGCCTGAGCTACAACAACTTCCTGTTTTGTGGCGTTAATCGCATACATTAGCACTTAGCCAAGTTTTGCATGATTTAACGTGTTTCTAGCATGTTTGGTACTTCATGGCATATTTAAATGTGTTTCTGGGAGTGAATTACAGTGTAAATCATGCCATGTCCTCTTGCCAGCAGGTGGCGCTATGACTAACTGAATATTGCCATGTAGATGCCTTCAGGCCAGGTGAAGTTTGGGGAAGATCGGACATTGTATGCCTGGCTTACAACAGCTACCTGTTTCATGGCAAAACATCAGACTTTGTCAGGCCGCCACGGGCACGCCCTTCAGCGAAAACTCAAGATCTTCACAATTTAACATCGCCAAGGCCTTAAAATTAGACTGACAAAATATAATGTTGATCTGGTTAAATCTCAATGAAGATACTCATCACAATGTAAAACGAGGCATTTCCTGTTGTCTGCAGGTGGCGCCATGACTAACTGAATATTGGCATGCAGATGTCTCCAGGCCAGGAATCTTATCAAACGTGAAGTTTGGGGCAGGTCGGACTTTGTATGCTTGATTTACAACAGCGTCCGGTTTCATGGCGAAACATCAAACTTTGTCAGGCCACCACGGACACGCCCTTCAGCGAAAACTCAAGATCTTCACATTTTAACATTGCCAAGGCCTTTAGATTAGACTGACCAAATATGATATTGATCTGATTAAATCTCTAGGAGGAGTTCGTTAAAGTACAACATCTGGAAATGCCAAAAGCTGCAAAAATGACTTCCTGTTGGGTTTTCAGATTTTGCAACCTTTTTTGTAGGTATTGGGCTGTTACATGTTTCTACTGAATTTCATACTTGTACGTGAAACGTAGTGCAAATGGCGCTTAATTGAAATTTTGTAGGTGGCGCTATTGAGCCCTTTTGCCACACCTAATTCTGAAACCCATATCAGATGTAAATTTTTTACCACTTCTGACACGTGTGCAAAGTTTCCTGAGTTGTTTCGGCCCTCAAAATTGCGATTCATTTCGGAGAAGAAGAAGAATAGACTGAGCGATTACAATAGGGTCCTCATAGCATCGGTGCTCGGGCCCTAATAACAGAAGAACAACAAGGAAACAAACAGGGTCAAAAGCCGGGGAAAAAAGAGGAGTAAGGATGTGTGGGGATGCTGACATGTTTCTGATGAAATAAGGGCCACTATTGTGGACTGTGTTCTCAATAATGACTTTATAATGGCTGAGACGGGTCGAAAGGTGCAGCCGATCATTCCTCAATCATTCAAGCATTTCATAGACAGAACAGATATGTATTTCAACAATGTGCACTGTACTCTAATACTACTTACTATAATGTTTCATATTACAGTACCATATTACACTTGCATTTTACAGTCTATAGTAGGCTAAATACACTTTATACAGATAATATCACACATACGCATATAGTATGTATAAATAGTCATGTCTTTTTCTTTTATATATCGCAATTACATTGTACTGTAATTTGTTGACAGACCAACAGTAAAAGCATAACTGTGAATTCTGTCCAGTCTCTTGCAATTAATATCCCATGTACAGTATGTCAATTTATACTGATGACATTTATATATGCCATAGGCTACAGATAAAGTGCAGTCTTGTGCATTTTCAGTCATTGTCATCAAAACTGTAGCGATAGTTTACATCTGAAAATACTGTAACATTGTTACACTGACAACATGACAAAGCATTTTGACTAGCTTGTGAATAATGACACAAGGACTTGTCATTTTTATGGCACTGATATGTTCATTGACATAAATACTTACTACCTAGCAAGTAATTTTGCGTTTAAAAGACGTCTAATAGCCGTGCAAACACAGCCCTGACGTCTAGGCTAAAACAAGACAAAATCATTGAAGGCTGTCAGTGAAAATTTAATAGACGCCTAACCATAGCCCAAGAATAGACTAGTCATCTAGAACATGAACATGTCAAAGAAATGAAACACCTTGTAATCACTGTTGACTTTGCTTACATAATGGAATATCATACATCGCACAAGTTATTTTGGCAAAAACAAAATGTAGCCTAATTCAAGGTTATTTTGGCTAGAAGCGGGTTACTCGTAGCCGGACTACGGGTCTAGTTAACTTAGACAGTGAAATGACAGCTATTGCTTGCTGGGTAGATAAACAAAGGATTTTGAGGAAGTTACAGGCTTTTGCAGTAATCCATTGTGTGGTGCTGTTTGTACGAATTGTTTTAAGGAATGCGCTTACTGGTTTGCAAATCTTAAGGATGATTCGAGAAATCCAAATACCAAAGTGACAGAAAAAAAAACTAATAAGAAAGGATCTCTGTAAAAGCACATGCACCCACCACAAGATGGCAGTGTTGTCCAAGACAACATTGAACAATAATGTTTTTGCAAACTGAATGTCTCACAATCCTTTTCAGCTATTTTACATCACAACACTTATGTAAAACAGCATCTATATTATACTTCAAAACATTCATTGTGTCACCAACAAACCAATGATTTCCCCAGCTTATCTTATTTTTGACATGCACATATATTCCTAGTAGTGGTTTGCTATTCTCTTTCTTGTGGAAATGTTGGCTATGAGTCACATCTTCCCATCAGACCTCTCTAGAAAAGTGAGAAGAGTGCAAGGCTTGACACACGACATTCAAGGTCTGATCACATTCATCTAGGCTCCAAGTTACATTCCAAGTCCAAGTGGGATGTTGACAGTCTAAAGCATGTCGCATGAGTCAAGGGCTCTATCTCACACTTCATATCTTTCTTAGATTTAATATGCTCTATAAAGAATGGTTTGTTCTTCTCCTCTCGGTTTCTGTTGTTTTCTCGCCCCCTCTTTCTTTCACCCCTTCCTGAAGACAAAGGCCTGCTTGTCAGGCCCAGTGCTTAATATTCTGAAATGCTGATTGTTAGCTGTCACTTTTAGTGCTGCAAAACATAATAATAATAATAATAATAATAATAATAATAATTGATCAAAAATATCTCTACAAAGCTATAATCTGGAAATCTATCTGAAACAGAAGTGTGTCATTTCATTTTAGCATGCCATTCTTGCATCAGAATTGTGGTGGACAGGAAAGGCTTTCATCTTCAAGGCTCAAAAAATATCTTCCTTAACCGTGACCAGTTCAGAATAGTATAGACTGATTCTGGGCTCCTTAATCATCTTATACATCTCTGATTAACTTCCCAATGGGTTACACGAGCAATGTGAGGCAGGAAAGCTCTGATGACAGAGGAAGTGTGGGAGTGATGTTTAGAGGTCTGCCAGGCTGACTCATGTTGACGAGGAGTTGGCTTTTTTGCCCTGTAATAAATAAATAAATACAGTGCACCCGCTAAAAGTGAAAACTTATGTTTAATTTTTAAGTGGTGTCAAAGCTTCAACTGCACTGACGAGTTTAGTACACTTTTTAGACCACTTGAAAATTCTCTCAGCATCTACTCACCCTCAAGTTGTTCTTTCTTTCTTCTGCTGAACACAAAAAGATATTTCGAAGAATGTCAGAAACCAAACCATTGACTTCCATAGTATTATTTTTCTATACTACTATGAAAGGCAATGCCATAAAAAGACATCAACTGTTTGGTTAGCTATATTCTTCAAAATATCATCTTTTGTGTTTAGCAGAAGAATGAAATTCATACAGGTTTGGAACAACTTGGGTGAGTCAATGATAAGAGAATTTTCTTTTTTTTTGTTAACTATCCCCTTTAACTTTCAAAGAAGAAAATAAAACTGATGAAGAAAAAATAAACCCTAACCTATCCCTAACCCTAACTCATAATTTTAACTAACCAAATAGTCATAACAAAATAGTGATGTCCCAAGCAGATCTCAAGGATCGGTATCAGGGCCAATTAAGCATTTTCTAACTGATCGGTATTTACTATCCTAAGCCCGATCCTTTATTTTACATCAGCTGTCATGCAGGTGTCATGCAGAAGGTGGTGGTATGCACCTTAAAATTGGGTGTGCCAAATGCCATTAAAAGGAAAAGAAGCTCAAATGTGCGTGGTTGACAACCAATGAGGTCTGTTCTAGCTTGTAACACACACACAGGCTGCATCCCAAATCACATATTTCTCTACTATATAGTGGCCGAAAAACAGTAGCTGCATCCAAAATCGCCAACTGTGAGTAGGACATTTGAATTTGAACTTACTTCGCAACCGTTAAAAAAATACATTCTTTATAGTGTGAATGTGTGTAGTATGAATGTAATCCGGACGTACTACATCCGCCAAGTTGTCTTATCACATGACCTACCAGCGTCAGTTGTGTCCCTTCACCTCTATTCATAAATTCTCTCCCGTGGCCTAATGGGATATTAAAGTGTCCATCATATGCACACTTCAGAATCTCACCGGAAGTAGTAGGTCATCCGGGTACTTTTCACCTACTATTTTTCGAATACTATGAATTCGGACATACTACTCTGTTGGCGTACTGTTTTTCGCATACTATATAGTAGGGAAGTATTTGATTTCGGACGCAGCTAGCTAGGTCATGTGATAATGACAACATGGCGAATGTAGTATGTCCATATTACATTCATACTACACACATTCATATCATTTAAAATGTTTTTAGTGGTCATAATAATTACTTATTCAAAATAAAGTGATTTCGGACGCAGCCACATTCCAGCTTCTGTGTTTAGCATATTTGATGAAGTAATTTCTTTATTGTATATTTTTATCCGTCAGACTACCTGAGACGATGTTGCCAGAGGCATCATGCCCATTCAAACCAAGGGGGCACATGCCCCCTCAGATTTTTGAGCCAATTGGATTTAAACCTAGCTTCCAAAAGACAAAAACAATTATTTTTTCATTCGATAATTAACCGTTTGAAGCAAACGATCATACCGGTGTGATTAGAACGTTCAGTGCATCATGTGATCAACTGCTAAATTCAAATCTGCGTTCACGCTTTGGCAGGGAGCCAGAGGCTTACATACTGTATATCACAACTGTTCAGTGTTTTCAACCATAATGTTAATTGTATGTTTCTGACACTTAAATACAGATAAGTACTAGCAAAAAAACATTTACAGTTTTGTAAAATATACACTGATGTCTATGAAAGCGGCAATAATCCTTTCAAATATAATTTGATGACATGTTTTATTGATAACCAATATTCTACACTTTTTTTTGTGTGTGTGCAAGTGGTTTGGGGAATCCATCCAAAATTGTACAAAATATACATTTTTGGCCTTCTGTTAAAATGACTTTTAGGCCTACTGATCAACGAACTTAGTGTACACTATCAAAGAACAGCCTCTGATTCACAAAATGTGCCGTACAACGCCGAGATAAGGTGTAGTTTGCCTGTCAGTTCTTATATGCTTTAAATTTGTTTGTTTCTATAAGCTACAAAATTTGTGGAAGATTGAATCAATGCAGGACTTATAGGCCTAAATATTCTTAATATTCTGGAAATGTGTTAATGTATGTTCTCATTTTGATAATTCAAAAGTAGGCTATAATCGGATATGATGACATTACTTTCACTGTAATAATTAGCTACTGTAAAGTTTTATTGTAAATAATAATAGTTATTTTAATTTTTTCCACATAAAAGTTCTACTGTTACCCCAAGTGGTGCCCCCTCAAAAAGTGCATGACGCCCCTGTTGTTGCCATAACCTTATCTCCACTATTTGTTTTTCTTTTGGTTGCATTTTTTCTGAAATGTTGAAGTTTGTTCTCAGGTCAAGTATTTAAGGTATGTGTCAATGCAAATATTAACTTTCTAAAATGTCACACTGAGAAATGATCACTGAAGTACAAGTGTAACAATTAGCCACCTTTACAAAATAATAAAAACAGTTACAATACTTATGCTATATGAATATATAACAAGTTGATGAATAATAAGTGTATACATTGATGTGTTGTCAGCACTGCATTAAAAAACACATACACAAGTGCACACATTATAGTCAGACTTTTCA
Source organism: Rhinogobio ventralis (assembly GCA_039654625.1). Taxonomy (NCBI): domain Eukaryota; kingdom Metazoa; phylum Chordata; class Actinopteri; order Cypriniformes; family Gobionidae; genus Rhinogobio; species Rhinogobio ventralis. The sequence continues at coordinate 10,204,711 of CM077201.1, forward strand.
AGTACAGAAAAAGAGTATAAATGGCTACATAAATAGACTCCCTGGAGAGGTAATGAAAGTGTAAAAGGTAAGAGCAATTACACCTTTGTCATGTTCTCCTACACAGATTAGCCAACTGGACCATAGCTGCTGACAAACATTAGATTGGTATCCATGGTACCAACATTGTGTATTCGTCTACATGTCATCACTTCCACTCACAAAGAAGAGTTCACAGAATAGAACCACATTTTCCTGCAGATCAGTTCGAGGAAATCATTGAAACTTAAAGTATAAATGGGCTCCTGCCGTATATATGTGCGCTGATGAATTCTCTCTTTTGTATTATATGGTTAGAGGGCTCTAAATCATACAGGCGAGATGGGCATAATCACCTTGTCGCCTGCTTCCTGTCTTCCAACTATCAATTCCCTCTCTTGTCACCATCAATTTTCATCTCAAAATGTCCTCTTAGCTTACTACGTTCCTATCTTGTTTCAAGGAACCTTGGCCATCTCCACATTCAAAGCTCCTTTTCTAAATGTTCTATTTGGTCCATCAGACAATGATTTGGATCAAGGTTGGCGAGGTAATATCAAGAGGCTTGCATCTCCTATCGTGTGGCGTAATTAAAGATCACGCTAGCGCTTTGTTCAAAGATATTAAATCGCATGGCCCTTCACCGCGACAGCCACCTCTCCTCTGGCTTTCCTGCCAGGCGGGCTGCCTCTCGCCTTAGATTAGGCCTCTTCCTCCCTTTGTTGTTGCTGAATTTCTATTGTGTCCCACCTTTTCATTATCTCTCTGAGAAAAGCACAAAAGCAGAAATCAATATATTCTTCAGAGCTAATCCCCTCAAGCATAGAAGAAATAAGAAACCTGAAGAGACTCAACATATGTTGAGGAATGCAGCTCACACACATCTTTAGAGGCCCTGTGGCTCAACATGATACAAAACTTGTGCTTTCTTAACAGTTGAATGGGCCTGTGGCTGGTGCTTAATCCACAGGGCATAAAGCTATAATGATGATATGTCAAAAGCCGCGCTTCCACCGAAATTGCACAGAACAATTTGTCCCAGGCCTGTTGCTGTCTGCATTTCCATCAAGGCCTAAAGTACTGTGATATTAAGCAAATTAGTCCAGTGCTTGAAATAAAATGCTGCGAGGAGTCAACCAATCAAAATGCTGCGTGAACTCAACCAATCAGCATGTTCTAAGACCCACCCCCAAAAGTTCCTGAACTTTAAAAAAAGCACTACTTCGCGAGCAGGGACTTTCTGCGGGGGGAAATTTTTACCCTGAACTTCATTTAGACCCTGGTCCCTGCGGTCGAAACCAAGCGGCAACCTTCCTGTCTCTCTCTTGTAGTGATGTGTAGTTCATGAACGATTCGTTCATTTTGAACGAATCATTAATATGACTCAACAACAACGAGTTGTCTCAGAGAGCGATTTGTTCATTTTGTGTTGACTGTGCATGCGCAACATCCCATATGTTCTGTACAGGAAACAGAATTGATTAGTTCACCTCTCGTGTCTTCGGGTTCGAGTCATTCGTTCATCAAGTCCCAACCCCAATAGGCAAGCAGTCACCGGAAACAGAAAAGACAGCTGTGTTGGATACAGAAATTAGTTAATTCACAACCTTCCTTACAAACAAGGTAGGTTTGCGTAGGTTTTTTTTTTTTTTTGTTCAGTTTTTTAGCTAGTATAATGATCGATTTTCCTATAAAGACTGGCCACATTGGGTCAGAATGGATAGGCATAACAAATGTTTATTGCACATATCTTCTGATAATTTTATAATAATAAATATATTACAACATGCAGTCAATAATACGAATGTAATGTTGTATATTTTGTGAGACACTGAACCGGGAAGTGGTCAAGTGACAAAAGAACGAGACTCGTACCCGAAGACTCAAGAGATGAACTAATCATTTCTGTATCTGCATTCAGCCTATGGGGACTTGAACGAATGACTCGAACCCGAAGACTCGAGAGATGAACTAATCAGTTCTGTTTCCAGACTGCATGCATTGCATATGAGACTGTCACGGCCCAGATCAGAAATGATGACGGAACTAACAGCTCAAACCCAAAGACACGAGAGGTGAACTAATCTTTCCAGGGAACAGATGTGATTAAAAGTAAAGTGACAAAAGAAAGAACGATTTGGATCGGGAGGTAAGGTGAACTAACAGACTGCATACATAGCCTGAAGACCCAGCTAAGCAATTAATTAATCATTTCTTTCTCAAAGTTTGGCCATGGCTGCATTAGCTTATAGTTTATTTTTTATTCCAAAGTACTAAATGTGTTAGAAAATTTATCATGTAACATTTTAATTATATTCTGCTGAAATGAACGAAATGACTTGAAAAAAGATTCGTTCATTTTGCTGAACGAGATTCAAAGATCCGAGTCAGTAAAATGATCCGAACTTCCCACTACTACTCTCTTGAATCCAACACGGAAGTGACTTAAACTGCAATTCATCGACTGGCCGCTAGAGACAGGCTCCAAAAGTCAATTCCATAGACCCCCCATAAAACGCCCAAATTTACAGCAGAAAAAAATATGTTTACAGCCTGGTACAAAAAGAGGTTTTGGTGTATATAGCTAATTTTGCCCTTCATGACAACTGTGAGGGGGATTAATTTTTTTATAACTCATCCGTTTAAATTATAAATGCATAATTAAGGGCATGGCCAATTGAGTGACAGGTAGATTGACACTGCTGTTCCAACCAAGCACCTCAGCTCCACCGCCTCTTTGCCCATTTTCGGTTATCCGGGAGTGACGTGCAGCGCCGCCCACTTTGGCCTTCAAAAATGTTTTTCAGAAAACTACGGGTGATGCCACGAACACTACGTTCCTTGTTTTATACAGTCTATGGTCAAAACACACTGAGTACCACCTCAAAGTCCCTAGTTCCTGGGGAAAGTTCCTGCGGTGGAAACACCATAGGTTAGGCTATAGGTCTTGAAAGTTTTAAAGATCATCAGACTTGAGACATGATTGAACTAACTTACATTACTGAGGCATTGAAAGACTTAATATGGTACACATTCATTAACAATGTGTAAAACCTGTGTGCAAACATTTTCAAGGAGAAATCATGATTCACCAATAACATGATGCACATCTATTTAGGATAAAGAACCATAATATTTGGTGTCAAAAAGATTTATTCATGTATTTATTTGCAAGATATCAATACTTGTTTCGAGCAAGAAAGCATTCAACTTATCAAAAATGACAGCGTGACATTTATTATGTTACAAAAAAATGTGTACACTTTAGTTTAGGGTCCAATTCTCACTACTATTCGCTTATTAGCATGCATATTACTAGAATATTGGCTGCTTATTAGTACTTATAAAGCACATATTAATGACTTATTTTGCTCAACCATATTCTACATCCCTTAATCCTATACCCAATACCTAAACTACCACTATTAACAAGAAGTAATTCGGAGTTTATTTAGGCAAAAGTCGTAGTTAATAGTAAAAAAGAATTGGACCCTAAACTACTGTAAAGTGTCAACAAAAATTCTATTTAAAAAAAATTCTGTTCTTTTGAACTTTCTATTCAAAGAATCCTGAAAACGATGTATCATAGTTTGTAGTTTCCATGAAAATATTAAGCAGCACAGCTGTTTTTAACATTGATAATAATAGGAAATAATAGGAGCAGAAAATGACACTGAAGACTGGAGTGATGATTACTGAAATTTCAGCTTGGTCATCACAGGAATAAATATGTATTAATATTTGACAATATTACTGTTTTTACTGTATTTTTGATTGAATAAATGCCAGTGTTGGGCAGTAGCGAGCTACAAGTAGCGACGCTACTAGCTTAACTACATTTTTCAGTAGCTTAGTTACTTTTAAAACAGTGTAGATTTTCCAGTAGCTAACTACTTTATCCAGCAAGTAGCGCTGGATAAAGTAGTACGACCAAAAGCTACATTCCGTTTTGGGTTCTGACAAGAATGAGCCTGTAATGAGCAAAGCAGAGTGGTGTGACGAACGTTCAACTCAATAATCAGCTCTATGCCAACGTGCTCCACTCACCGCTCACCGGTAAAGCAACGTTCGCTCAAATCCCGCTCTGACATGAAATTTCTCTGTACTGTAGCCTACTATATTTGTTGTAGTCATTAAACAATGTATTTTGTTTCATATTTATGTTTAAATATTATAATGTTATTTTTAAATTTCATCTAGGCTATATTGATTATGAAAAGTGCAAAGATGCGTAATATATGTCAAAGATATAGGGTCAGAAATTATTTTGACCACTTCATTAAGATTTGTTTTGTAGAAAGCCTTTCTTTAAAGTGAATTTTGTTTTGTATAAATTGTATCTTAATTTTAATCAATGTTTCATCAGCCAATTGCATGGATTTAATAAATAAGAAGCAAATAGACTATAGCAGACAAAAATCGTGACATGGAAGTGCCGGAGTGATCACTTGCGTTGCACATGAACTGGAGAACGTCTTATAAATAAACCAAAACTCAGCAGGCTACTTGCCTCACAGACATGAGAAATATGTGTATAGAAAGCTTGAAATGTCCACTTTTAAATGAAACAATTCGAAACGAAAAGAAATAGTCAAGCAATGCGCACTGTTCACGCGAGCAGCTCATGACTATTCAGAGCGTTTCTCTTCAAAATGCTGCGCGCGAGTATTTAATTTAAGTTGCATACATTTTGTTCTTGCACTGATGTTAAATGTGTAGCCATTTTGCACTTTGACAGTCAGTTTGAGATACAGGCTATATTTGAGTATTTTGTGTATCGGAGAGTTTACAAATCAAATGATTCTGACAGTTTTTGCCATTGAAATGACTGGGGGAAAAGTGACCCAATCAACCTGAATTCACCCTATACTCTTTGAAATCATAATTACATTGCATTATGTTGCTTGAAACCCCAAATATTATAACATTCTTCATTAACAATTATTCAGTTATTTGTAACAATGTCATTGTAAAAAAAAGTTTCAATGTAGCTAGCTACTTTTTGATAGTAACTTATAGTGTAGCTAACTACTTTTTCAAAAGGGTAGCTTGAATGTAACTTAACTTTAACTTACAAGCTTGTAGCTTGTGAAGCTAGTTTCAGAGTAGCTTGCCCAACACTGATAAATGCAGCCTTGGTGGGCATAAGAGACTTCTTTCAAATACATGAAAAATATTCAACCAAATCTCATGAGAAAACAAAACTATTTCACGAGGTGGCGTTTTTGTATGAATTTGTATGAAGTGATATGGTAATGTAACATTTTTAGAAAAAAAATACAGGTCCATTCCCAAACCCACCCCTAAACCTAACCAGCAGCAGATCATACAAAAATGTACGAATTGCAAAATGTAAAATTGTTACGAATTGCCATGAGTGTATTGAAAAAAATCAGACGACCCAAAACTTTTGAATATGTACACTTTAACATTTAAACATTTTATTTTAAAATATATTTTATATATTTTATTTAATTAAATAAATGCATAAAATATGTATGATATTAATACACAATACTGAATATATATATATATATATATAAACCATGTGCATTAATGCTCTAGGATAGGTTCTACAAAAAAAAATTGTCAATAACAAGTGGTTGTGGTATTTGTGCGTATAAACTTTTAAACTGGTTATGAGGACATATGAAGATGTTTGAGCATGGAATTACTAACAGTGGGCCCTCGTGTGCGAGAACCTATTTTGTGGCCATGTAATTTGTAAGCAATTATTTGTCAATGAAACCTAAGGACTGTAGACCACAAGGAAGTGCTAGCATTTTCCAGTCGTATAAAATGAATCACTAAAAAAGGTGAAGAAGATATGTTAACGCTAAAGACTTGGGGGAATCGTATAATGCAGTTTTCACCCATTTAACAGTTGGAGGACATTTAGGATCCATGGCAGAATCAATGCTGAGAGGATGAAGTGCTTTCGTTGTCCACACAGCCTGAAGATCAGTGTAAACATTACGGCCATTTAGGCGTCTAATGATTGTGTGAGGGGGTGTATTTTAGTTTGATGCTTCGTCTTGCTTGACTTAAATGACATGGATGGCCTCATTAAGACGGAGTAATGGCTTCATGGCAGAGGGCATGTGCTTAGATGTTATTCTTTCCAGTTATCGCTTTCAGTAATAGAAGATTTTAAAATGAACATTCCTGTCTGAAAACAAGACCAGGTTAGAGCCAGCATTTCCCTCACTGTTTCATTTCTGGAGGTAATCAAAAGGCAGACTGGCTTTGTGTAGTGGCGAGCGGATTTGATCAATACCAGAATATGAGGTCACTTTCCAGTGGACTAATGATGCATTCAGCACCTACTCCATCCTCTGCTGCAGTGTTCTGGGAAACACTTTACATCACAGTGCCCATGTTACACATTTCACAAACTATTTTAATAAACTACATAATAAATAATAACAATGTACCATGCTTCACAAAAAATAGTTAGGCTACATCTTGTCATCCTTTGGGGTCAAGCAAAACGTGACTGGGCCCACTCATCGTTTTACTCATAAACTAGATTTAATTATATCACATGGAACCAATCCTACTGATATAGACATCATACCATTTTGATGTCACTGATCACTACCTTGTAACGTGCACACTGTGTACTGCTGATATTTGCCATACTGCTCCGCGTTATCGACCAGGTAGAATGATTCTTCCAAACACTATAGATAAATTCACAAATAAACTACCAGATTTATCTTAGCTGCTCAGTGTAACCAATCACACAAATGAACTAAAGAAAATGACTAGCAGTATGAGCATAATTTTCTCTAGTACATTAGAAATGGTTGCACTGATCAGATTAAAAAAGGTTTGAGAGAAAAGTACTGCACCGTGGTACAACTATTACTCATGCTATCAAGAGAGAAACTCGTATTCTAGAGCGCAAATGGAAACAAACTAATTTAGAGGTCTTTAAAATCGCATGGAAAGACAGCACTTCCCATTATAAAAAGGCTCTAAAAGCTGCCAGGGCCGAGCATATCCGTAAACTAATAGAAAATAACCAAAACAACCCCAGGTTTTTATTTAGTACAGTGGCCAGATTAACAAATAAACAGACATCACCTGAACAAAATATTCCAGTACAGTTTAGTAGTAATGACCGTCGAGGAGTGTGCTTCAGCCATCTTCACACTTTTCCTCAGGTGCAGCAGTCGGAGGAGTTGACGGACAATTCGCTGCGGTTAAGGTTGGGTCTACTAAATTAGAGATCGGTGGTAAATAAGACTTTTATTATAAATGACTTTTTTTACTTCGCGTGCGTTGGACTGCTTATTTAAACTCAGCAAAAAAAGAAACGTCCCTTTTTCAGGACTGTGTATTTCAACAATAATGTTGTAAAAATCCAAATAACTTTACAGATCTTTATTGTAAAGGGTTTAAACAATGTTTTCCATGCATGTTCAATTAACCATAATCAATTAATTAACATGCACCTGTGGAATGGTCGTTAAGACCTTAACAGCTTACAGAGAGTAGGCATTTAAGGTCACAGTTCTAAAAACGCAGGACACTAAAGAGACTTGTCTACCGACTGTGAAAAACACCCAAAGAAAGATGCCCAGGGTCCCTGCTCATCTGCGTGAACGTGCATAAGGCATGCTGCAGGGAGGCATGAGGACTGCTGATGTGGCTAGGGCAATAAATTGCCATGTCCGCACTGTGAGACGCCTAAGACAGTGCTACAGGGAGACAGGAAGGACAGCTGATCATCCTCGCAGTGGAAGACCACGTGTAACACCTGCACAGGATCGGTACATCCGAATATTACACCTGCGTGACAGGTACAGGATGGCCACAACAACTGCCCAAGTCACACCAGGAACAAACAATCCCTCCATCAGTGCTCAGACTGTCCGCAATAGGCTGAGAGAGGCTGGACTGAGGGCTTGTAGGCCTGTTGTAAGGCAGGTCCTTACCAGACATCACCAGCAACAACGCCGCCTATGGGCACAAACCCACCTTCGCTGGACCAGACAGGAGTTGCAAAAAGTGCTCTTCACTGATGAGTCACGGTTTTGTCTCACCAGGGGTGATGGACGGATTCATGTTTATCGTCGAAGGAATGAGGCCTGTACCCTGGAGCGGGATCGATTTGGAGGTGGGGGGTCCGTCATGGTCTGGGGCAGTATATCACATCACCATCGGACTGAGCTTGTTGTCATTGCAGGCAATCTCAATGCCTTGCGGTACAGGAAAGACATCCTCCTCCCTCATGTGGTACCCTTTATGCATGCTCATCCGGACATGATCCTCCAGCAGGACAATGCCACCAGCCATACTGCTCGTTCTGTGCGTGAGTTTCTGCATGACAGCAATGTCAGTGTTCTGCCATGGCCAGCGAAGAGCCTGGATCTCAATCCCATTGAGCACGTCTGGGACCTGTTGGATCGCAGGGTGAGGACTGGGGCCATTCCCCCCAGAAATGTCCAGGAACTTGCAAGTGCCTTGGTGGAAGAGTGGGGTAACATCTCACAGCAAGAACTGACAAATTTGGTCCAGTCCATGAGGAGGAGACGCACTGCAGTACTTCAAGCAGCTGGTGGCCACACCAGATACTGACTGGTACTTTTGATTTTGAGCCTCCCTTCATTCAGGGACACATTATTCTATTTCTGTTAGTCACATGTCTGTGAAACATTTTTAATTTATGTCTTATGGTGTTGACTCTTTTAGTGTTCATACAAATATTTACACACATTAAGTTTACTGAAAGTAAAAACAGTTGAAAGTCAGAGGACATTTCTTTTTTTGCTGAGTTTATTACGGAAACCTGGCTTACCGTCGGTGATTCAAGCCCTCTCTCGGAACTTTTACCATCAAACTGTTTGTTTTTAAATTCACCTCGCCTAACTGGCAGGGGTGGCGGATTACTTTCGATTTTTAAAGATACATTTTCCCATCGCCAAATAGTTCAAAGTGATTACAGACGTTTTGAGCTGCAATTGTGTAAGATTGGAAAAAGTTTGCATATGCCAAAATGTCTCTGAGAAAATAAAGGACATTAGCATCTGAACCGACTCATGCATTTAGCATCCCCATCCGAGACGACGTCACGCGGAGTGAATCATCTACGAATGACTTTAAATTTACATGTCTCTCCTTTCACCTGCATCTACCCCCATCTCCCCTCCAGAATTCACCCAAAATCTATATGGTCTAAAGTGAACAAATACTATACAGAATTATACATGTTTGATATTATTTGAAATGTCTCAGTGCGACTGGTACAAAGGTCTCCTCCCCACAGAAGTAAACCAAAAAGTAATAAAGGTTTTGAGAGTTTAGAGATACTTTGCTTATTACGTTGGGTGGTCTTTTGTCAATACAGGTCTATGGGACAGTGATTAAATGTAAATTCCCATTGTTAACACGTTTTCATTTGAAAGAGGTTTCTATCTTGGTCTGGTATTTAAGGAGATGTTGCAAAGAGGTCGGGGCTCGAACCTTTACATCGGTGAGCCCGTAACGCTGAGTGTCTCATAGATGCTCAGCGTTATGTAATTCTCAGAAGTCAGGTATCCATATTTTATTCTATACTTCAGAGCATTTGATGTTATGTATGGATTATCTTTGAATTGATTATGTAATTGGCATGATACCTTTACCTGACTAATAATAAATTGTTACACTGATTTATTGACTTACTCTGGAATTATTAACTATGAACGGGTATAAATTCAACAAAGGGTTAAACGGAATAATTAAATGTGTAAACTATTAAATATAAATGACCAAATAACCAATTGGGATTCTAACCTAAACTCGAGGTCATAAATAAAATGGAGTCAGATAAAACTAAATTAGACTTAAATCCCTTTGCCCCGCTGAAAAGACCGAACGCTCAAGAAACCTTCAACCACCAATCGTATGCCTCCATTGGGACGATTGGGCGGGCTTACAATTGCTTACACTTGAATTGAATAGCCCACTATTGATTGCCTTGTTATATTGCCCTCCTAAATACAATGCAGACTTAAACGAGTTCGCAGATTTTTGGGGTGAATTTGTACCAGAGTATGATAAATTATTACTTCTTGGAGATTTTAATGTACATGTGTGTTGCACAACAGACTCATTAGCCAAAGAGTTTATTACGTTGACAAATGTCTTTGACCTAGATCATCATGTAAATGTTCCTACCCATCAGGGTGGACATACTCTTGATCTTGTGTTATCATATGGTATGTCTCTGTATGATCTGGAGATGGGCAAAATGGGTTTTCTGATCATAAATGTGTTATGTTTTCTATTCCTACATCATCAAACTCTTTGCAATTCAAAAAGCTGGTCTATAAATCACGATTAATTAACTCTGCTACTAGTACAGTTTTTTCATCAGCTTTTTGCGATTCTATGCAAGCTATGGATGCAAACCGGATGCAAAAACTCTTGTACGGTGGAGTTTAAACAATTTGAACCTATTTCTCTTTCTTATCTTCGGGAAATAGTGGGTCAATTGAAGCCGTTGGGCTCCTCTATGGATACCATCCCTCCATTTCTTTTGAAACAAGTTTTCGATGCAGTAGGGCCTTATCTTTTAAACATCATAAATCTTTGTCTGGAAACATACCCGGTACCAGAAGCGTAAAAACATGCTATAGTTCGGCCGTTGTTAAAGAAGCCAAATTTAGACTTAAATGTTTTGGCAAATTTCAGACCCGTTTCTAATTTGCCTTTTATTTCAACATTTTTAGAGAAGACAGTTTTGCAACAGCTGCAGAGTTTCCTGGATAAAAATAAGGTATTCGAGCCTTTTCAATCAGGTATATATAATTCAGCAGAGACTGCTCTCCTGAAGGTTTTAAACGATGTGTTAATAGCTGCTGATTCTGGGTAGACCTGAGCGCAGCTTTTGATACAGTGGATCACTCTATTCTTCTTGCGCGCTTGGAGCTTTGTGTTGGTATCAAAGTTGATGTTCTTGAATGGTTTAAATCTTATCTTTCAAATAGGAAGTTTAGTGTTAATATTGGGGAATATTCGTCAGAGGCGGCTGTTCTGCCTTGTGGTGTTCCTCAATGATCCATTTTAGCCCCTATTCTTTTCACATTATATATGCTCCCATTAGGGTCTATCTTCAGGAAACATGGGTTGTCATTCCACTGTTATGCGGATGACACTCAAGTTTGCTTACCCCTAAAACCAAATATGGATGGGCTGGAATCACTTAGGGCCTGCCTAACTGATGTGCAAGCATGGTTATCTTTACATTTTCTCAATTTTAATGAAAATAAAACTGAAATAATAGTTTTTGGCTCATCTGATCTTCCTAGTCAAATGACCCTAGGAAATGTAAAACTTTCTGCAAAGCCCTGGGTAAAGAACTTGGGTTTTGTTTTTGATAATGGTCTTAAATTTGACAAGCAGATAAACGCAGTGGTCAAATCCTGTTTTTTTCCTGTCTTTTAGCTAAAGTAAAACCTGTTTTATCTTTTAATAACTTTGAAAGAGTAATTCATGCATTTTTAACATCAGGGCTAGACTATTAAAATTCACTGTACTATGGGATCAGCCAATCAGCTTTATCCCGGTTACAGATGGCACAAAATGCGGCAGCAAGACTTCTGACTTGTACTAAAAAACGGGACCATATTACTACGCTCTTTGCACTGGTTACCTGTAAGATACTGTGTTGATTTTAAAATTCTTCTCTTGGTTTTTAAATCTTTAAATGGTTTGCCCCCCCCGTACCTTGCGGATTTACTGACAGAACATTGTCCAGTTGTATCTTTCCGGTCGTCAAATCAGAGATTGTTACGTATTCCGAAATCAAAGCTGAAAAGTAGGGGTGACCGTGCTTTTTCAGTGGCTGCTCCCAGACTGTGGAATGCGTTACCCTTAATTATTAGATCTGCACCGTCCACATCTGTTTTTAAATCTAGGCTAAAAACCTATCTTTTTGAACAAGCATATAGCCAATAATGTATTGTATTGTATTATGTGTTTTATGTACATTGATGTAAAGTACACTGGTCAACTGGTGTTGTGTTTAGTTGTGCTATAGAAATAAAAGTGACATTGACATTACAAGAAAACGATATCTATGAAAAATTTCAGTCTGGATTCAGACCCCATCATAGCACAGAAAATGTGCTCGTTAAAATTACAAATGACTTACTTCTAGCTGCTGACCAAGGCTGTATCTCAATACTAGTTTTACTTGATCTTAGTGCCGCATTTGACACCATAGATCATAAAATACTCTCAGACCATCTACAAAATTACACTGGTATTCAGGGACAGGCATTAAACTGGTTTAGATCATATCTATCAGAACGTTACCAATTTGTCTTTTTAAACGGGGAAAAATCTAAGATAAAGCCGGTAAATTATGGAGTGCCGCAAGGATCTGTGTTAGGCGCTTTGTTATTCTCAATATATATGCTGCCACTTGGTAATATTATAAGAAAACATGGAATTAGAACTGTTATGCCGATGATACTCAGTTATATATTTCAGCACGACCAGATTAAATCTCTAAATTATCCAAGCTGTCAGAGTGTATTAAAGATATAAAATATTGGATGACCTGTAATTTTCTCCTATTAAATTCAGATAAGACTGAGGTATTACTTATTGGACCAAAAACCTGTACACAAAATCTCTTAGAATATAATTTTTATTTAGAAGGATGCACTGTTACTTCATCCTCTACAGACCTGGGTGTTATATTAGACAGCAACTTGTCTTTCGAAAATCATATTTCAAATATTACAAAAACAGCCTTCTTCCACCTCAGAAACATCGCTAAGCTACGGAACATGCTATCTGTCTCTGATGCAGAAAAGTTAGTTCATGCATTCATGACCTGTAGTAGCTGGCTGTCCTGCATCCTCAATAAACAAGCTACAATTAGTCCAAAATGCAGCTGCTAGAGTTCTTACTAGGTCAAGAAAATATGATCATATAACACCAATTTTATCATCTCTACACTGGTTACCTATTAAGTTCCGTATCAATTATAAAGTATTACTGACCTATAAGGCCCTAAACGGTTTAGCTCCTGTGTATTTAACTGATCTTTTATCGCCCTATAATCCATCTCGCTCTTTAAGATCACAAAACTCTGGGCTTCTGGTAGTACCTAGGATATCTAAATCCACTAAAGGAGGGAGAACGTTTTCATATTTGGCACCTAAACTCTGGGACAGCCTTCCTGATAATGTTCGGGGCTCAGACTCACTCTCCCAGTTTAAGTCTAGATTAAAGACGCATCTCTTTAGCCAAGCATTCATATAATGCATCTCATAACCTTGTACTCCAGTTATATCAGTGCACATGATTGTCTTTGCTTAATGTTTTGAACAGCAGCTACACTAATTATTTTCCTGTTCTGTTTTATCTCGGGGAGTGTCAGCTCCAGTCTGGATCCAGCAACTTACGAAGACTTCAGATGACCAACACCTGTGAAGAGACGACTCCAACTCCTGCGTGGGCTTCAGATGATGCAGCTCTGCATCAACACACACGCATATGTACATTTCTGAAATCCATAACTTGGACACAGTCTCCTCTGATAACAAACCACTTTAAATTGTAATGTAGACACACGCATTTTCTGTGAAGCTGCTTTGAAACGATATGAATTGTGAAAAGCGCTATACAAATAAACGTGAATCGAATTGAATTGAATCAATTAGTACTGATTACACTTTAACATCAACTCTAACTGTGAATTATAATGCAAGTAAAATGTATTATTTGAATTTATGAGCTGTAAACAAAAAGTGGTGCATGTAGGCAGAGATTTCCGGTTGAATTTCATACTAAAGGTGTCATTCTAGAGCTTCTTGAGGATCAAATCATGGCAGGATCTCACAGCAGGTCAGTCCAGATTTTTTTGCCATTTTTAGTGTTTTAAAATAAACTACTGGTCAAAAGTTTGGAGTAATTAAGATTTTTATTAAAAAAAAAAAAAAAAAAACTGTATTTTTGACCAAATAATGGTAGCCTTGGTGAGCACAAGAGACTTATTTAAAAAACATTAAAAACATTTCAAAAACGTCTTAATAAATTTTTGACCAGTAGTGTATATTTTTTAACACTAAAAACATTACAACAAAAACAGCTTAAATATGCGACTTATTTTTGGCAATTGTTGACATTTAAACCCATCATTATCATCATGGTCATTAGCTGAACCAAAAATTCTGCATTTACTCAGCATTGAGTCATTGGCATTTGGAGTTACAGTGCTCTCCACTAATATTGGCACCCTTGGTAAATATGAGCAAAGGCAGCTGCAAATATAAATCTGCATTGTTTATCTTTTTGATCTTTCATTAAAAAAATTCTAACCTTTCAAAACAACTGAATCACATAATGAAATAAATTATTGTTCTCTAGTTCACGTTGGCCACAGTTATTGGCACCCAATTATTGCAATATCCTTTTCCCAAGATAACACCTCTGAGTCTTCTTCTATAATGCCTGATGAGTTTGGAGAACACCTGACAAGAGATCAGAGACCATTCCTCCATACAGGATCTCTCCAGATCCTTCAGATTCCCAGCTCCATGTTGGTTCTTCTTCTCTTCAGTTTACCCCACTAATTTTCTATAGGGTCCAGGTCAGGGGACTGGGACAGCCATGGCAGAAACGTCATTTTGTGCTCAGTGACACATTTATGTGTTGATTTTGATATTTGTTTTTAGATCATTGTCCTGATGGAAGATCCAACCACGGCCCATTATAATATCTCTAGGTCAGGTTTTGATTTTGTATCTGTTGGTATTTTCTAGAATCCATGATACCATGTATCTGAACAAGATGTCCAGGACCTCCAGCAAAAAAACAGGCCCACAACATTAAAGATCCAGCAGTATATTTAACCATGGACATAGGGTACTTTTTTTTTGGATGAGCAAGGAGGATTTTTCTTGAAACCCTCCCAAACAACATGTGGTGATGTAGGTGCTGTTTGATAAATTTTTTTTAGGCTTTCTGACTTCAAGATTCAACTAATCTCTGTAGTTCTCTAGCTGTGATCCGTGGAGAGTCTTTGGCCACTCAAACTCTCCTCCTTACCGTGCATTATGACGATATTTTATAATTGTTGCCCTGATGGTGGAAATGGGAATTTTCAATGCTCTAGCTATTTTCTTACAGCCACTTTCTATTTTGTGAAGCTCAACAATCTTTTGCTGCACATCAGAACAATATTCTTTGGTTTTACTCATTGTGATGAATGATTAAGGGAATTTGGCCTTTGTGTTTCCTCTTATTTATACTCCTGTGGAACAGGAAGTCATGGCTGGACAATTTCATGCTCCTAGTCACCCTGGTGTGCTAAAAAACATAAATATGAACGGGAATATACTTCAGAGATATTATACAGAGATATATTGGAGAAAAACATTTATTTTCCCCCCACTTCCAATGGTTTTACTTCAATGAAAAGTTAGAATTTTGTCAAATGAAAGATCAAAAGGATAAACAATGCAGATTTATTTTCACAGCCTTCTTTGCTCATATTTACCAAGGGTGCCAATATTAGTGGAGAGCACTGTACCTATAAATAACTGAGGAAAAATAAAAAAGCAGGTCCAATATCTCTCAGCCCAAAAGTTTGAGACAATGAGATTAATTGAATGATTGGAGGCACATATCCATTTACAAATATTCTAGACCTTAAGAGAGCCCTGTGGAGGGGTAAATTACCATCAGCTTCAGAGAAAATATAAATTCGAACCCCATTTCTGCCCACCCCAAAGCAACGTGAGTGGATGTTGTCTTGTCTTGCCTTAACTCAAGATTAACTAAAGCACTTAGAAAGTAGGACACTGGCCCACTGAAGATATATTTGCCAATTTTAAGAGCAACATTAAAATACATTGGAATACATTTTAGGGTAAACTTAAATTAAACCAATAGATTGGGAAGGAGGATTGCAGTAGGATTTAGAGAATTACCATACTAAACAGAACCTCGGGCGACTTTTGCTCCTGGGTCACTTTTATTTATGCATGGCCTTGTGTAATCAGCCATTTCTGAGGTAAGTTCGTGGAAGAAGCGCTCTGAGGTAAGCTGACAGGAACTGATATCTGTCTTTAAGGCCTATGGCACGTCGCAGGCTGTTTCATCTGTGTTTACATGGCACACATATCGACTAGATCCCATTCCTTTTGACAAGATGGCACAGATTGCAAAAAGCCACTTGAAACGGCTCAAAATTATGCTTACATGAAACAGCAAATAAGCACTGGAAAAAAATTGAAGTAAACAGAACCATGAAAGGACCTGTTCACAGCACAGACACATGCACTTATATCATTTTTGGTTTGAGCTCTTTAGCACCTTTGCTTGTTTGGATATCCCACCAGCCCTCTGCCTCCTGATCAGGCCAATTCATCATGGGAAAGATGAAAGCCGGATTAGAAAAGATTGTCAAGGAGATGAGAAATGCACAATTCTATCTGAAGGTCACCAACCTGCCAAACATAGCTAAACAGGAAGAAGAAAATGAATTATGTCTTACGGCCACAAAACCTTTTTTTTGTGTTTGTGAAAATAATCAAATGCATATTTAAAACAACAGCACCAAGTGAATATAGTTTTGGTTTTACATGAATCATTTGTTGTTGTTGCTAGCTCCTCTAATTTGATTGGCTGAGTGGCATTCCTAGAGTGCGGATATTTCATATCTGAAATAACAGCTGATACTCTAGTATAAGTCAAGTCACCTTTATTTATAGCACTTTATACAATACAGATAACGATTCAGTGATGATGCAAACAGAATTAAATTCTGCTGTAAAGCAGCTCAGCAATAGTAAACAGTTATTATTCAGTTGAAATCAGTTCAGTGTTCAATCATTTCTGTTCAATAACTGTGTAAAGTACATAAATCATGAAATGAGTTCAATTCAGCTATAAAGCAGATCTGCAGAAAACATGTCATCATCCAGTTAAGTTGAGTTCTCACTCAACAGTGTCAGTCAATCAAATCAGTAATATTGCTGAATATAAAGTGACCCCAACTAATCAAGCCAGAGGTAACAGTAGCAAGGAACTCAAACCCAAAAGGTGACAGAAATATAAAAAAAAAACCTTGGGAGAAACCAGGCTCAGTCAGGGGGCCAGTTCTCCTCTGACCAACGAAGGAACATGGTGTGATTATGATTCAGGTTGCATCACAAGTCAGAAGTTAAATTGTGGATAGGCAGCATTCAAAATATTTAATCCATTTCCTTCTGCTTGAAGATCGGATTCATCACGCTGGTATGGAGTCGAAGCTGGCCATAGGGGTGTGTGCAGAGGACTTGTCTGGTTCTTAAGCTCTTTGCTGAGGATCTTTGCCGATGGCTGTCGTGTCAACGAGGTCTTCACAGGGGATTGTTCTTGTAGACACAGTCCCTACTGACATTTAGGGCTGCGATGAGGTCGTGTCTAGGTGCAGGTCCACCATCTGATCTAGATACGGACCGGATCCGGCTGACTATGGTAACCTCAGGATAAGACTAATATTAGCAATAGATTCCATTCTTCTTATAATGTAACAAGTACATCAGGTGTTATTGGAAGTGTTCCCGGTTCCAGTTGACCTAATTTATGCAGCCTAACAATCCCTTAATGGATTTGAATTATAGAAATGTGATAATGTGTTATGTTTATGCCAGGTTAAAAATGTTTTTTTTTTTTTTTGTCTAGATTTAAACAGTGCGTCTGCTTCCCCAACTATGCTAGGAAGAGAACTCCGTTCCAGAGTTTGGGTTCCAAATAGGAAAAGGATCTACTACCTGCAGTTGATTTTGATATTCTTGGTATTATCAACTGGACAGAATTTGAGACCGCAATAGACGCAAAGGGCTATAACGTGTTAAGAGCTCGCTCAAGTACTGAGAAGCTAAACCATTTAGTGCTTTGTAAGTTATTAGTAAGATTTTAAAATGTATGCAATGTTTATAGGGAGCCAATGCAGTGTTGACAGAACCGGGCTAATATGGTCATATTTCTTGGTTCTAGTAAGAACTCTAGCTGCTGTATTAGGTGTGCAGGGCAACCACCCAGTAGAGCATTACAATAATCTAGCCTCGAGGTCATGAATGCATGAAATAACTTTTCTGCATTTGTCATTGATAGCAAATCATTTTTTAGGCTGTATTTTTAGATGGAAAATGCATTTTTACAGATGCTAGAAATGTGGCTTTCAAACAGCACTCATGCTTATATAATAATGCTTAATTGACCTCAACAGGTTGTCCTTACAGTTCTTGAATGTCCAATTTTGTTGAGATGTTTTTAATGGAGTTTAGCTAGTCATCAAAAACACATTAAAATGTCAGGCAGAGTTTATTTGTTTGGATTTGTTGTGGTTCAAAGACATTTTACACATCCAAGAGGCTTCACAGCTGTCAGGAAACAAAACACATACTGTAACGGTGAATTCAGTAAACACTTGTGCCATATTTGCACACAGTATATCAGTAAAAAAAACAGCATCTTATTCACAACACTTGCAATGTGAAGTAAAAAATATTTTCATTGTCATTCTTTTCAGCATAAACATGCATACTTTCTGTGTAAACTTTAACAAAACTCAATTAACTGCTTGCTGTGTTTTCAATTAAACATCCCAGGGATTATGGTATTCATCAAATGATGCAAAGGAGTGTTATAACCGGGCATCTAGACAATGAAGGCAGCATATGCAAATAAACAGCCGTTTACCTCCAGTCTTTGTGCTAAGCTAGGCTAGCGGTGGGTGCATCAGACAGAGTTATTGCACGCACGGAGATAAAAATGGTATGTATGGATTTATCTAAATCTGGGGGGATACAGTGAATAAGCTACAGAAGATACAGACTAACACTGACACTCAAAACTGTCCTGTGTTGTGGTGCTCAGTCCAATCCACTCTCAACAGCATTTCTCAGAAATCACTTACTGCACCTTTATGTACCCAGACCAAATGCAGACATAAATGAACAGCTGGACTTTACATTTAAATGTACACACCTTTTCTGCACTCAGTCCCCAAAGGTACCTAAACAGCAGGACGGAGTTCCTCTAAACTCTGTAATCTTCATTATCTTCATTGCAATGAAATGTTTTCACACAGAGACATTTTAAATGATAACAAACATGAATGAGGAAATCACAAATGTGCTTTCCTGCAGCCCTCACTCAGTGGGGTCTCTAACTAAATGGAGGTATTTTAATTTACTGGAGGTGAGCTTCTTTCTTGTGAATTCAAAGCCTTACAGCCTTTCAAGTGATTAAATTTTGTAGCTTGTGAAGTGGACTGTTATGATAGTCAGAAGGTACTGTAAATCAGGTTAATGACTCTGAAAAGCAGTAACAATAGTGGTTTTATACAGAGTAAAATGTGCTCTCATCAACAACCCTCTCCAGAGCACTACATACTCCCATTACCTGATATTATCACAAAAGGGTGGCGGAGAGGGGCAAGAATCACTGGAAAACAAAGCACACAATGAGTTGAATATCTTGACAAAATCTAAATGAAAGTGTCTGTAAGAAAACAAGGAAGCTGAGGGGTCTAGCTGCTGAAGTTTGAAATCAGCTCTGTGGATTGACAGAGGGAGAGATGTACTGAGCGAGAGCTGACACCTTCACAACGGAGTACAAATCAAGAGGAGCGGGACTCAAAGATATAACAATGGAGTTGCATTGTTAAATGCTGATTTTGTGAGTGATTTCTGTCCGTTCAGTCCTATAAATGTCAATCTGCTAAATAATGACAAAATATTTCAACCAAAACCTTTTTTAGGGTCACCAGCGAGTGAGCTTTGCTCTTTTAGAGAATGACGTGCCCTGAATCTCGACATATAATTAAAATATAAATTTAAGTAACTGAACAGTATCATAGAAGTTATAGAAATTGTAGATTAGAAGATTCAATGCCATCATGACATGCTACTTTCTTACATGCTTTGCCATGTCGATATCTGTAAAGGCAAAGTGAACTGCCGCAATTTTCAATTAAAATAGCAATTTTTTGCACACTGACGAATTGTTCACAAGAAGAGCATGCATTAACAAAAAGTAAAAATGGCCAAATTTGATGTCATGTCGACTTTATGGGTCTCTTCTTTAAAGTGTCTCTGACATTTTACATCTGCACGATACCAGAAAAAATAGCCAAAAAAGACAGTCTTCCTTCAATTTTCCATGATTTCTGTCTCTCAAGGGCCCTCTAAATTGCAATTAGGCTGCTATTTCCCCTATATGCTTTTCCACACTAAAAGCCAATTACTATTCATTCTTTTTAGATGAAAGTGTTGAACGCAGACACTCCAAAGCTCCGCCTGCTGCCGTGATTCGCTTTCAGTTCACTCAAGCCTAAATAAACTCATTAAACAGGATTGCAGAATGTGCTAGAGGAAATATTTGTAGTATTAATCAGTGTCGTGTTGAAGTAGACTTGATGGCTTGCTACACACTCCTCCCATGCTGTTTAAAGGGCCTTGGCTTTGTGTTAGTATTCCTCAGGTCCGGTGAGCCCGGCTGTAAATATTTACTGAGAAGACTGCCAGAGGGCGATAAGGAGTCTGGGGCTATTGATGATAACACTGAGAAATTTGAGAGAGTATTTAATGAAATGCCATGTGTATTTGGCACCATGAAAGTTACAGAATGTAAAGGGATCATTTGTTATGCCTTTACACTCTGTGGTGACATGCCAACCAATTTGTACCAGCAGACTACCTGTCAGAAACATCACTGATATATTAAGGTAACCTCATTGAGTTTTATTACATTACTTCAGGGTGACTTTAATATTATTTAAAGCATTTATTAATATTTTGAATTAGCTTTTTTCATATTTTCTAACTATAAGGTTTAGTAATTTTGTTATGTGCTTTTGCCATTTCATTTTTATTTCGGTTTTAGTTTTAGTAACTTTAGTAACTTCAACAAACTTATTTGATTTAGTTGCAAAGGCAACATTTCTAATTTTCATTGAAGTTTTTCAGTTTATATTTTATTTTATTTCAGCTTTATTTCAATTACCAAAAAATATTTTTAATAGTTTTAGTTGGCAATAACACTGCATTACATATGCATGAGTCAATATAACATAAATCATGAAATCAAAGATTCCCTTTGCAGCTATACCTCCCTCTTACCATTATTTAAATTAATAAGTGAATTTTCTCAGACTAACATTTCTTACACAAAAGGGGCCTCCATTCATGACACTTTCGTAAATATATAAATAGTATATATATATATATATATATATATATATAAATAGTATATATATAATTAAATTCGGAGTAATTTGCACGTTTGCACGTAAAACGTGTGCGTCACTCCCAAATAACCGAAAATGGGCAAAGATGGAAGTCTATGGAAGTGACTCCCTTTTGGAGCCCGTCTCTAGCGGCCAGTCGATGAATTGCAGTTTAAGTCACTTCCGTGTTGGATTCAAGAGAGAGATCGGAAGGCTGCCGCTTAGTTTTACCCAAAGTTGAACAGTTTTCAACTCTCAGCTACAAAAAAAAAAAAAAAAAAAAAGTCAGGCCAAACGAACTATCATCAGTATCATCAGTTTGCCTAAAAGAAGACAGAACTTACACACCAGCAGGTGTAAATTTACTTCGTATTTTTACATTTAAAAATATGAACATTTTCGGCTTTACAAGCGATTTACGATTTATTTTGTTCTGCTCCTGTTTCATGAATGAGGCCCAAGGTGCGGACAGTCCAAATGGCTATTTAAAATGAATATGCACTTATTTTTTTAATGAAACAATATATATTAACAATACATACACAGTATGTTGGTTACAAAAACACGCCCGAATACAAAGCTACACTGCCATCAATGTAGAAAGATGTTCTTTGCAGCCATATGGTTCCAACATTTATCAGCAGGGGCTAATGGTGTCATGATAGCCAGTCAAACCTTGACCTCTTGGTTCCAGTAGCATGTTATATATACTACTACAAGGAGTGCTACTTCTTACAACCTTGTCTATAATCACTAATTGTTGTTTAATTATCCATATTTTATCTCAGTAATTAAGTGATGCTTCCAACAGTGTCCTTGCCATGATGCTGCTGAGAACATCAGAGGAACATTCCCAGCAGTGAAGACTTTTGCTCTGTGACCTAACTATCTGTCCATGTTCTGAGTAAAACCGGAGGAACAGCTTGTCTCTCTTCACCCCCTGACGTGCTCTTTCTTACCTTGTTCTCCCGTGGCAGTTTCTCAGTCCTGCAAATCAGACATATGGAATGGGGGAAGGCTTGCCAAAAAAGATGCACTAACAGAGACTGGTGGGCCTTGAGGCTCTTGACAGACATTGCCAGGGAAATAGGGCCTTCTCTGCCTCACTGGCAGATGGCTAGAGAAAGTAGAACAGAGCGCAAAGAGAGATAGAGGAAAAGCTTGAAAAGACTGATTCAACCAAAGCCAGGTGTTTGAAACGAACCTCCTTACAAACTCTTGATCTAAAGTGTCACAAGTAGAGATTAAACAAACATCTATGCCTAAGATCAAATAACATGAGCCCTCAGTATGTTTTACACATCTTTTAAAAACATTTACACTCACATGATATGACTCAGTCATATCAGTAGCCCAGTTTTATTTTACATAGAGGCCCTGTCCCAAAGGGGGCGCTCGCGAGCACGGTCTTCTGAACTTAATGGACGCACATTCGGCAGCCATTGTAGTGCACATGGAGTGTGCCATTTGGGACAGGGCCAGAGATGGTCGCCTCATGGAGATGGTCATGTTGAGATCACATGACCACTTTCACTTGAGGAATAAATTTGGCTGACAGCAAATTAAACATTTCTACAATTTTTGTGTGATGCATCATCCACGCCACAAAGTGTCAGTATAATTCAAAGACGTCTTGGTTTGCATCTTTAATTTCCCTTTGATGGATTACAAAAATGGGACTAGTGCAGATTGATAGACTGGGTACTGCCTCATCAACACTCTCTTCCATTAACATGAATGCCTTCGAGAATGAATCATAGTAATGCATTCTTGCTTATTCTGAATGAAGAGAGAAAGACATCAGCAAATGAAAATGCAGTTGTGTTCAAAAACACACTTATTTTCTCAATTTATTCCAATGAAGTTTGCATTTCCCCTGTAAACTGTCCAAATTAGACCAACCAATTTTATAACAAGCATGAAAAGTGCAGTCACACCTCAACAACCTTTTAAAAAAAAGTCTGTCTGATGAATGTAGTCTTTGTTTAGCTTCCTTATATAGCATGTATGTGATATCATACATACAAATGTTTAAAAAGAGACTTGTTGACATGTATTGTAAAACATTTCAATCTTGTATCCCTGGCATTCATCTTGGTTCTGGAGAAATCAATTTAATACCGCTTTGCAGCATGGATTTGTCACATGGGGCTCCATGTAATGGCTTTTATTGATTGTCATTTTACAGATTTTCTTCTCCACTGAGGACATATGCACAGGACAAACCTCTGTGATCAAAGGTGTGATGAAGCAATCATGAAGTTTTGACCACATGCACGATTCCATCACATCATCATTGACTTTGTGTCTAGTTGTCCGGCTGTCTCTGGCTGTCTACAGCTGCTTGAAATAAGGGGTTGGTCAGGACTCATCAGCTGTGCAAACAAGGTCTAATCTCACTTATCCTCTGTTTACTTGCCCTTGAGGCAGGTAATTAGTCTTAATGACAGTGTTAGATAATAGCCTTTAACCGAATCTCTTTATGGGGGTTTTAGGGGACGCAAACTATCTTCACACTTCACTGTAACTTCTCTCTGTGCACAATTTGTCAGTAGCTAAATATGTGATAAATATGACCATTTATGCACTTGCCTCAAGCTTGAACAGTAAGATTATCCCAGTTCGCTATGTTGTGAATGCTATAGGCAGGGTTTGTCTGGCTGACCCCTTTTCAATCCTAGCCTGCAAGGATATTCATTCACTTATCAAGTTACTGTCCAAGTAAGGCTATAAGATTTTTATCTGCCTAATTGCCCACAAGATATAGGACAGTGAAAAATGCGGGCTAAGCAACAACTGGGGCAAACATTTACTAAGTTGCTTGGGTCAGAACTACGAACCGAGCTCATTTATTCAAAGTGCACCATACCAGACAGTGGTTAAGAATAAAAGTAGTTTCTGCCTCAGAGTAAAATGATAAAAAGGGGTCATTGCAAGGTAAAGTTTATGTGAGAACTGTGAGAAATAAAGCATTAAGTCACCTTGTGAAATCTATATGCCCTCTAAAAAATTATGTGTTGGCTCAACAAAAAACAAAAAAAAATTTATGCAACTTTGAGTGAACTTTTGACTTTGAGTTGTAGCCCTGGGGCCAACTAATCTTATCTATTTCAGTTCAAATCAACAGCTATCATATCACATGCTAACATAACTTGGGTACATGGTCTGCAACAATGCTTAGGTAGGTGGTACGTGTCAAAGTAACATCCACATGGATGGCAGGACCCAAGGTTTCCCAGCAGAACATGCATTTCCCAGCAGTCTCCCAAAGCATCACACTGCCTCCACCGTCTTGCCTTCTTTCAAACTGCGATGCACTGTATTCTGACACCTTTCTATCAGAATCAGCATTAACTTCTTGAGCAATTTGAGCTATAGTAGCTCGTCTGTCACTCCCCATGTGCATCAATGAGCCTTTGCCGCCCATGACCCTGTCGCCGGTTCACCACTGTTCATTCCTTGGACCACTTTTGATAGATACTGACCACTGCAGACCAGGAACACCCCAAAAGAGCTGCAGTTTTGGAGATGCTCTGACCCAGTCATCTAGCCATCACAATTTGGCCCTTGTCAAACTCGCTCAAATCCTTACACTTGCTCATTTTTCCTGCTTCTAACACATCAACTTTGAGGACAAAATGTTCACTTGCTGCCTAATATATCCCACCCACTAACAGGTGCATGATGAAGAGATAATCAGTGTTATTCACTTCACCTGTCAGTGGTCGTAATGTTATGCCTGATTGTTTTATACATACATACACATATATATATATATATATGTGTGTGTGTGTGTGTGTGTGTTATATATATATATATATAGTCACAATTATCTTTTTATACCTGTATTTATTTATTAGAACAATAAGAGCAATCATGAGATTAATAGTTGTGATTGTGAGATACAAATTATGAGAGGTATCAAGTTTAAAAAAAAAGACCATTTATTTCTATTTATCTGAAACAAGCTTCCACAGTTATGACTTTTTCCAAAATAGTTTAGCAGTTACCGGTTTTTCATTGAGTTTATCTTAGTTGTTTGTTCATATATAAACCACTGACTATGACCGATGAAGCTATCCTACAGATATTAAGATGTACGTGACATTTGTTTAGGCTCATCTTTCTATTTCCGTTCCCTGCTTTTGGCTATACAGATTGCTGGTGTATCAGCGGACGATGCTATTAAATGTTGACAAATGCTCTCGTCGACAAGCAGCATAGGTTAAGCTGTCCCTTAACATTCACCAGGAATAATGAGGCAGGTGCTGCGGACAGAGA
Organism: Rhinogobio ventralis; assembly: GCA_039654625.1. NCBI lineage: Eukaryota > Metazoa > Chordata > Actinopteri > Cypriniformes > Gobionidae > Rhinogobio > Rhinogobio ventralis. The sequence goes on from CM077201.1 coordinate 10,230,236, forward strand.
CAAATCACTAGCGTACAACTTATCTTAAGTAGCAGAGAGAAGAGACTGGCCTGATCTTGGACAGAGAATGAGAAGGAGTGAGAGAAAGAGAGCTGGAGAGATTACCATCTGTCTTTTAAACACTTAAATCAGTCCTTGTGCTGCTTCAGCAGCAGTTTAAAAAAATAAATTAACAGCCCTCCTTACAGGTCTCTGAGGCACTGCAGGAATCGATCACAGGTGAAGCAAATTGCATCCTAGAAGATAGACACAAGAACACAAGAACCAAAGAAACACAACGCTTGTGACGCACAACTTGTTCAGGTTTGCTTTAGAAGTAAATAGCACTGAAAAGCTAAAAACTAAATATAATGCTACTCAGTTTAGTGGTTGTGGTTCTATCGTCACCATCTGCAGAACAGAGTTTGATATGTGTATAGGAATCACACAAAAAACATTAAAATGTAAAATACTAAAATGTAAAGAAATCATATTTTCTATAATAAATTATCAATAAGGATTAAAAATTTAAAAAAATGGATCTTGAATTAAACTGTAAATACAAAAGATTATCATGTGATATCCTCACATGGTGTGAATGTATTTCTAAAGTTTAAATCCCAGATCACGACTTGATCCGCCTCTGCTCCGAGCTATTGCTCAAAGCTGATAGTTTCACAATTAATTTTCATATCTTTTTTCACTTTATATGAGCTGCATATTGTGAGTGTCAAATTGAACAAAACACACGGGAAACATAGAACTGTGAAAAGTAATTTTGGGTGGGGTGCAGTGGGACCCTGAATGCAACATGGAATTGCAAAAGAGCATTCCAGATGTCATCAGCATTTCCCACAAGTCACATCAGCGTTAGTGTTTAGGCTATAGTTTTAGGTTGTTATATGAACTTAAAACTATTAAAATTAGTTTTCATTAATTGGAATAAAAAAATATAAATATGGAGTGGCATAAACTTATAAAAAAAAAAAAAAATTATATTACCTTGGCAGCTAACTGGAAAAAAAAAGTCTAAAACTAAAATTGAAATTAAAATAAAGCCTAATAGAAATATTAACAGAAGCAAAAATGGTAACACTTCACAATAAGGTTCCATTTGTTAACATATTTAACTAACAATGAAAACTACTACTAAGGCATTTATTAATCTTTGTTAATGTTTCAGCATTTACTTATACATTATTAAAATCAAAAGTTGTATCTGTTAATGTTATTTATTGGACATGAGCTAACATGAGCTAAAAATGAACAGTTGTATTTTTACTAACTAACGTTAACAAAGGTTAATAAATACTGTAAAAATGTCATTTTTGTCATTGTTAGTTAATGTTTGTTAATGCATTAACTAATCACAAAAAATTAATAAAAACACAATAAAAAGACAACTACTAAAACCTAAACTAAAATTAAAATGAACACTGAAAATATAAAAAAGGTTATTAAAAATATAAATAAATGGTATAATAGTAAATAAATAATACTACTATACTACCCTTACACAAATTACTATATTTAAGTAAAGATCAAGTATATCTTAAGTATACTAGTATAAATGCACTAGTAGTATACTTGTAAGTGTACTATTTCAATATGACTTGGGACTAACTTGGCCCACTTTTTAGTATATAAAAGCATTTTAAGTATACTTTAAGTGTAACAGTAGTAAACGCTGAGTACACAACTAGTTAACAACTATGTTTTTCATTTGTACTGCAGCTATACTAAGTGAACTTATAGGTATACTCTCACACAATTATACTTGTAAGTTTTCTTTAAGTAAACATAACATTAGAATACTTAATTATACTTTGAGTATATCTCAATCAAAAAATTGAGTACAAGTATAGGCCAAATAAAAGTATTGAAACACCCCTCCACATCATTGAATGCAGGTGTTCCAATCACTTCCATGGCCAAAAGTGTATAAAATCAAGCACCTAGGCATGCAGACGCTTCTACACACATTTGTGAAAGAATGGGTCACTCTCAGGAGCTCACTGAGTTCAAGCGTGGTACCGTGATAGGTTGCCACCTGTGCAATAAGTCCATTTGTGAAATTTCCTCACTATTAAATATTCCACGGTCAACTGTTAGAGGTATTATAACAAAGTGGAAGCAATTGGGAACAACAGCAACTCAGCCACGAAGTGGTAGGCCACGTAAAATCACAGAGCGGGGTCAGCGCATGCTGAGGCGCACAGTGTGCAGAAGTCGCTAACTAGAGTCCATAGCTAAAAACCTCCAAACTTTGTGTGGACTATAGATTAACTCAAGAACAGTGCTTAGAGAGCTTCATGGAATGGGTTTCCATGGCTGAGCAGCTGCATCCAAGCCTTACATCACCAAGTGCAATGCAAAGCGTCGGATGCAGTGGTGTAAAGCACGCCGCCACTGGACTCTAGAGCAGTGGAGACGTATTCTCTGGAGTGACCAATCACACTTCTCTGTGTGGCAATCCGATGGACGAGTCTGGGTTTGGCTGTTGCCAGGAGAACGGTACTTGCCTGACTGCATTGTGCAAAGTGTAAAGTTTGGTGGAGGGGGGATTATGGTGTGGGGTTGTTTCTCAGGGATTGGGCTTGGCCCCTTAGTTCCAGTGAAATGATTAAGCATACCAAGACAGTTTGGACAATTTCATGCTCCCAACTTTGTGGGAACAGTTTGGGGATGGCCCCTTCCTGTTCCAACATGACTGCGCACCAGTGCACAAAGCAAGGTCCATAAAGACATGGATGAGCGAGTCTGGTGTGGAGGAACTTGACTGGCCTGCACAGAGTCCTGACCTCAACCCGATCGAACACCCGATCGAATGGTAAAAAATTCCAATAAACACACTTTCCCAGAAGAGTTGAAGCTGTTATAGCTGCAAAGGGTGGGCCAACTCCACATTAAAACCTACGGATTAAGAATGGGATGTCATTAAAGTTCATGTGCATGTAAAGGCAGGCGTCCCAAAACTTTTGGCAATATAGTGTATATTTAGACTTTTCTGTCAGTATAAGTCAAGTATACTTGTGTATATTTCTATTGTGTACTAAGTACATAGTATTGAAGGTATTCTTTCAAATTTTTTGTAAGGGTATAGGCCTGTCCTTCTGATAATGAAGTGAATCAACTGCAATCAAATACTGATCACATTCAATATAGTTTCTCATTTTCTATCTTCTAAAAGCACTAGATTATTATTTAATCTGACTGCTACAAGTAAGGAATAATATTTCAATAATTCAACGGCCCGGAGTCAATTATTCCGCTTATACTATGGTTTCCACACCTCAAAACATTGTTCAGATGATGTATTTTAAGACATTTGTCAGGTTTTGTCCTTGAAACACTCTTGTTTGCAGGACTAATTTCCTACGCATCTAAACTAGGGCTGGGTATCGATTCAGGTGTTCCAATTCGATTCGCAAGCTCGTAAATCGATTCAATTTCAATTTCGATTTTCGATTCGATTTCGATTCGATTTTCGATTCAACACAATGAATATAGATTTAATACAAATACTATATTTATAAAAAAGAACAGTGAACATAAGTTTACAAGTGGGTAATTAAAAAGAAGTTAAGAGCCACAAACCTCTTTTTATTTTAGGTACACTTGGGTACATTAAAACAGAACCCATCTCTATATTTCAAATGCATACAATTATGTTAAATACAATACAATTTGGATGCAACTTTATTATAAAAAAAATTTATCTGAGAGGCTATTTTTTTGCCCAGCCCTAATCTTAACCCAAGTCTCCATTGCTAATTCCAAAACGTTTTAAAGCTAGTAATTTAGGCTTGAGCCACTGATAGCAGACTAATGCAGTTATTAATGCAATGAGAGAGAGATCTCATTACCTGAGTATTGTGTGTCTCTCAACAGTTTTCGGCAGCAGCATCTACTCATCCCAGACCTGTTATTACCTCGCTAGTGAGAAATGTCATGTAGCTTTTTAGTTGCTAAACTATTTTACTGACAAAATCGCCAGAGCAGCACTGTCAACATGTTTCTGTGCAAGTGTGTGTCTGTACTGTATGTGTGTGCATTTGAGTGGGAGAGCAGAGAGAGCAGGAGAAAGAGAGTATGTGCTTTTCGTACATAATAAAACATAATTTTGTGGAAAAACATGGAAAATTTGTCGTTTTTATCCTATTGTTTACTATATTTATTTGCTTGGTTTTGGATATTTTGCTGTTGTAGGCTGTAAAGACATTTGAAATAACTGAAATCATTTGGCGAAGTGATATGGAACTGTAATGCGGTCATCCAACGCTTTTCCCTGAAAATAATTGCACACCTTAGAACGCTCGTCAACCAATCAAATTCTAGCATTCAACAGCCCCATATATATATGTGCATACACCCATACACCACTGGATATACTGTGCCCTTACAGAGGTCAGCATTATCTCTAAAGGTTACTTTGTAGACTGCTTCTGTTGACAATTTACTTTTGCTTTTATGATTGTATATGGATTTCTCTCTCAAGAACAGCAAAGTCAAATGACACAAGGGCACCTTTCTTTTGCTTGACATTTCTGGTTACTAATGGCCCATCCTCAGCGTTCACAATATCAAACAGGTTTTCAGATCGTTTGGCTGCCCTTGTTTTTTTTAAACTCGTCCATCCATCTTTCTTTGTTCCACGTTCAACATATGCAATATGTTTCCACATTTTGATCTTCCTGATCATCCATACAAAACAGGCTGTTTTTTATTGATAATTTGTGCATTGGCTAAAAAAATTAAACTCAAACATTAATTTTGGGGAAAGCAAAATGACTACATGATTATAACACATGATTGGCTCATTTGATGTCAACTGAACTGAACACCAGAAAATATTCCATCCAGTCAAGCTCTGTAAGCTCTGTTAAGCATTAAAGCCTTATTTCTTTTCATAAACTCTATTTGGAAGCTTTCATTATGAAAAAGTGCACTAACCCTCTGCTTTCCCTTTAATTTACAACTTTAATCAAGAGGAACTGTAAACAATGGGCCATTAGCATATTCACACTACATCAGTCCCATGTATCACAAGTCTCACACAGACATTAGTTCTTCTAATGACTGAGTGGAAAGAGTAATATGTCATGGTTTTCTGCATTTTTGTTTCTGTGTTAATGTATCTGTACTTGTTTCTGCTGTAGTGGTGGTGGTAACACTTTACAATTAGGTTTCATTAGTTAACATTAGTTTACATGAACTAAGAATTAACAAAACTCCTACAGCAGTTAAAGCTGCAGTCCGTAACTTTTTGCGCTCTAGCGGTTAATAAACAGAACTGCATGCATCTTGCGGAAGAACATTGCAGCCGGAACTACTTCTCTCTGTTTATGTCTATGTCAAGTCACGCAGGGACTGTGCTCCTCCGCAGCGGTTCCTACCAGACCGGTCTGAAATAGTCCCAATATAAACACTTATTATAAGTGTACCATAATGATTCAGGGTAAGACAAAAACACGGTTTGGAAAATGAATTCATGTTGTACAAAAGTTGTTTTTGTAAACATTAGTGAATGCACTGTGAACTAACATGGACATTCAATGAACCGTTGTATTTATATTAACTAACATTGACAAAGATGAATAAATACTGTAACAAATGTATTGATCATAGTTCATGTTAGTTAACACATTAATGTTAACAAATGAGACCTTATTGTAAAGTGTTACCGTGCTGTGTTTGTGTAATCATTGCCTGACCTCAGTGAAAATATACTCAACAAAAAAAGAAAAGAAAAGAGGGAACAAGATGTATATAATACTTCTTTCATAAATGACAAAAAAAGGGTTGCAAATGTGTATCTCATATGACACATTATCAGGCCAATTCAGTATTAAGATATTAAAGGTACAGAATAAGGCAGAATTGAGAATAATAGGGTAACTGAGAATGAATAGGGAAAAGTCATGTGAGAGGAGGCAATGCCACCATCACGATATGATTGGCTATTGCGCTGTTCCCATTAATTCGGTCTCTTGATTTTTCCAGATTTGCTAATCGGCATGAATGAAAAAATAATAGTGTTAATGGGAAGACTTATTAAAAAGTAGTAGATCGAGTCCATCAACACACCTATAATGCTTGCACAGTCCTATAGTTTGTCCTGGGTCGACATTTCATTCAGTAACATTAGGCAGTTTTTATTTATATGCTAATTAATTGATGATTCAGTAATCTTTCAGAAGATGTGTCATAGCTCCCCCTACCGTATAACAGTAAAAACACGGAAAGCCGGAAAATTCCATCAATAGAGTGGTGCAGGTATGACATCACTTTGTAGGCCAAAACACAGAAACAAGTTAGCACTTCCGGTTCCATATCCCCAAAGTCAATGGGTTTTTTCAATGGGGTTTTGGTTAAATGGCTGAAATAAGGTCTGTGGTGAACACAAGGTCAGGACACTTTCATGATTTATTATACTAATTGTTTATGTCTTTAAAAAGGCGGTTGCTAACAAGTGGCAAAATGGGACTACAGAGGCGGTCAGGGAGATTAAAACGTCATCACGCCGTGCAGGTAACCTCAGTCCGCTTTTACAGCCTCATTATGCTTAAAATTGTGCTCTATAAAATATTATAACTCAAACGTTCTGGGAAAATGTTTTTAGATAAAAACCGAAAGAGTTGTCGGAAGCTTAGTGGTGGTGATGTTAGTTAAAGGATTAGTTCACTTCAAAATGAAAATTTCCTGATATTTTACTCACCCCCATCTCATCCAAGATGTTCATGTCTTTCTTTCTTCAGTCGAAAAGAAATAAAGCTTTTTGAGGAAAACATTCCAGGATTTTTCTCCCCTTCTTTGACGTCCATGGCAACCAAAATGTTGAAGGTCCAAATCAATGCAGTTTTTTTTTAAAGCGCTTCGAAGGGCTTTAGAGGCTCTGTGTGATCCCAGACGAGGAATAGGGTCTTATCTAGTGAAACCATCGGCCATTTTCCCCAAAAAATAAAAATGAATATACTTTTTAACCTAAATTGCTCATCTTGTGCTGCTCTGCTACGTGCTAAGGATTGCGCAATCATGGCGGAAAGGTCACGCCCGATGAAGGCAGAAGATATTTTTTGATATCTTTATGTTGGGACCCCCTCGAAAATGAGATGGTACACCTCGAGGCGTTTATCCTAATAAATCACATTTGAAACGGAATAATAGTTGGTGTGATTTCCTTAGATAGCTTAAGTGTGGCCAGACAGAAATGAGAAGCTTGATGAATATGTACATTTACAGAAAGGTAAAGAAAACAGAAAAAAAAGATTTTATTATGGAACATTGATAAATATGCATTTCAATGGTATAACTGAGTTTGTAATCAACAAAGTGAGAAACTTGCACAAAAAAAGGTAAAAGCGAAAAATAAAAAGTTATCATTTGAAACGGTGTAAATGCACAGCCAGAGTAAACATCAAAACCACGACTCCACTGAGATAGTTTCAAGTAAACACTTAGATGGTTTTGAGGTCACATTTTATTTTTAAAGATTTCATTTTCAATTCAGTATAAAGACGTGGGAGTCATACAAACCCTTCTCCACCTCCAATTAATCTCTGTTGCAACACAAACCTGCATCTGAAAAGAGCCATGGAGTGCATAAACAGAGCAGATGTTTCATAAACAAAATATGAGATATTTATGCAGCAAAGCAGACAGTAGAACATACAGCACTGACAAATGTCGGTGGTCAATTAAATATGAATGATTTTAATCAACTAAGTCGCACATTCATGTGCAAGTAACATTTGTTTTGTTGCTTCAAGGCCCTGGCAATATTTGATATTTTATAGCTAAAAATGCAACATAATTGATGACACATACAAGGTCATTGTAAAGGGAAAATTGAATTTTTCTCTGTTTTGAACTTGTAAGATATTTCCCAAAGGAGACTGGGTAATGTGCCTGGATGTAAATGCCAATTACAGGTCGTTTAATTCTAATTATCATTCCCTTCTGCACAATAAATCCTGGGAGTATAAAAAGTCCTGCGTGCCACCGGATGACTGATATGTGGTTACATAAAAAGGCAACATTTCTCAAAGTGACTCAATGACACTCTAGGAATACAAAATGTGTTTTCGCATGGTAATACTTCATCATCTGCCAGCCCATCATGACCAATAATACAAACAGAAATATCTCTGATTTCATAGCATTCCCCCATCCTGAAATCCCACGCAGCATCTAATTCATGTCAGCAAGCACGGTATTCCATATAATCCAATAATAACAACAACCTGGCTTTTCCGCACCCCCGTTAGATGTGGAATTTCATGGGACATATTTCACAATCTATCCCCAGAGACATTTGAACCCCTCTGGGGTGTAATGCAAACCCTGCATTTACATAATGAAGTCCTCTGTTTATTATAAACTTGTGTATTCGGTTCACAGAAGACCATTAAACAAGCACAAAATAGAAAAGAACAGGAAAGTCGCCGTGCCGGATAGCGTATTAAAATGCAAATGTGACTTAATCTTGATCCGTGGCTCTCCATGGGCCAACGCAACATGAGCCAAACAGGTAATGCATCCTCCAGATTTGGCCTCCCTCCACAAAGCTGCACAGTACAATGTAGAGATGGAGTGTGAGATGGAGATGATATCTGTTTTATTGTGCTGTTGGCTGGGGCTTTTGTGTGGTCTGGGGACTGTTACGGGAATTGCGAATGGTAGAAAGGGGCAGAGGAGGAGAGTAAACACATATCACTCGAGATTACATGTTGTTAGCTATTTTGGCACTTGTTAAAGGATAAAAGCTAATCATAAACAGACAAAATGAGCCTTGTTTGATATGGGAATGAATTTGTGGTTGCGTTCCCTGCTTTTTTGCTTTTGCATGCGTAATAAAAAGGCTTTGGAATTACTTTAGTTACCTCTTTGAGCAAATTTGTTGTAAAGACTAATCGAGTTGTAAAGACCAATTTAATCAAATCTTGTATTCGAACTTTCAACTAACAAGCTCATCTAACTTTTAAGCAGTGTTGCCAGATCGGGTCAAAGATTTCCAGACCAAAAGCTCTCAAAAACCTGCCCAAATCTTTCACTGCCAAAAGAATGTCATATAGTTCTATTGTCATGACCACCAGTATGTGTACAAGAGTTAAAGAGTCAGAGAATGTCAGAAAATGTCTTATCGTTACTATGATGTCCAGAGTTGCCTGTCCGATGACAATAGCCAATGAAAAAAAAAGCAATCCATGAACAACCTTATAGTTCCTCCTGACTTTGCCGATTTCCACAAAAGAGTTCCTCTGAGCAGAATCTTTAGTCCATAGCCATCCGATGTGGTAACAATCCTATCCAGATCAACAAAGCTGACCTAAATATGCATTAAGCATATAGAGAACAAGAAAAGTCCTTCTACAAACATACAAAACTTCTGTTAATTATCTGCATTGAATCAAACAAAAGAAATTACAGTTCAGCCTCTTTCACAAATAAATTGGCCTCAACATACATCTCTTCAGAAATTAACTAAAAATAAAAGTTACTTAAAGTTGAGCATGAAAACAAACGTTTCCCAACAAGGACCAGCAAGGCATGTTTGCATGCTACCTGAGGAGTAGCCATACTTTCTTCCTCTACTGGTCAATTAACTTTATCTAACCCCAGCATCACTTGATTGCCCCCTAACAGTGAGGAATGAAATTGCAGCCTATCAGAGATCTGGTAACAGGCTGGAAGACACCGTAAACCCACTTAAAAGCGCAAGGATATGAAACATCATTTTGTGACAACTTTCATTCATAAATTCACCCCGTCATATTCAACTTACGCAGAAAGTGTAACGCCTCTCGCAGGTAAAAACACCTACACTACGTTCTAGTGATACATCGCGCTATAGTTACGCTTTTTTGGTAAGTTGAATACGGAAGGCGGTCAGGCAGAAGCTAGATATTTTACTTTATAAAGTTTTAAATATGAATATTTTTCTTACAAAACCCCATTGATTCGCTTTAGGAGGCCTTTATTAACTCCCTGGCACCGTGTGGAGTACTTTTATTATGGATGGATGTGGTTTTTTGAGCTTCAAACTCAATGGACCCCATCACTGCCATTTATAAAGCTTGGAAGTGTCAGGATATTTATTAATATAACTCTGATTGTGTTCATCAGAAAGAAGAAAGTCATATACACATAGGATGGCTTGAGGGTGAGTAAATCATGGGGTAATTTTTATTTTAAAGTGAACTACTCTTTTAACTGGCTGAGTTAGATGGTGATTAACACTAAACAGTAGAAAATCAGCCCAGTCTCCCCAGCTGTAAATGTTATTGGCTGTTAAAGTCTTGTGTTGTGTATAATAAATTGACATGTTGATAACACATAAGCAGTCTTTCATAATGCTCTTTATTACATGTAGATGCATAGTGAGTGTGATGGTGCTTATGGGGTGTCGCTCTCGAATGGGCGAGTATGAGGCTGGGAGGGAAAAAATCAGTAAGAGCTGTGTGTGTAAACCTCACTCCCCTGATCTCAAGAGGCGCTCTAGCAACTGACGCCAGAGGCTGCGGTCTTTAGCCTCCTTGTTGGCGCGCACGACTCCCACACCGGAGACCGTGGTTCAAGTCCCGCTCGGAGCAGGGTGGTTAGGATCGCTTCCATAAACATGTTTTTTGGTTTTATTTGTAGTAAAACCACGTCTCATTTTCATAAGGGTTATGTTGTTGTCTGCCATAGCTCTGTCTAAACCTATTATAAAACGATGTGAATATTTGTCTGCTAAATTACTACTGTAACTTTGCAATAGATAATGATGGCCTTTAGCATACAGTATTTTGAGTGATGATAGTAATGGGGTGCTACTGCTAACAGTTGCTAGCAGTTTAATGCTTAACTAAGTAAACAAAGACAAAACTACAATAGCCTATTTTACAATTACAGATTACACTGACCTGCACTTGAAGTCCTGAACAGGTCAGTAGTTTTGCCTCTCTGCTCCACCTGGGTGCTTCCACTCCATTCTCAAGTCTCTTACATTGATTACTCTTATCAAAACCGGTTGGCGGAGTGTGTGCGCGAGGCGAATCGCATTGCCAATCAAGACCTAAGACTAACCAATTCATTCTAAGACAACGCTGATTCATTCAGAGATTTATTATTCGGAAATAATCACTTAAGTACATTCGGCAGGCAATAATAATAATAACAATAATAATAAAATACAGGCAGCGGGCCAAACTGGCTGCCAGGCCACTGGGAATTCTCCCGGTTCTCCCGATGGCCAGTCCGCCCCTGAGTTCCATTTACCTCCTTAAAACTAAATAATGATGACAAAGTATAATTATAAAAATGATTCAATTGCCAGGAGAACAATACAACAGGAAAACCAATCGAAACATGGCAAATACAGTAAAAGAAAATGAGCAATTGACAAAAATGTTTCCATTCATGAATGATCTCCTCGGCCTGCTGATCGCTGATTGGCTAAAAGTGTGTGCTCTTTGGTAGGGCTGGGTATTGACTCCAATTTCACGATTCGATTCAATTTCTATTCACAAGATTTCGATTCGATTACGATTTCAATTCAATATCAATTATTTTGGATATATATCAGATACAGTACATGGCAAATTTTCTCGAGGGAAAAAAATCTCAACTAATGCTGTAAACTATTCAGTGTCATATCACTATAATATTAAAGGTTAAAAATAACTTTAATTACACTCAAGAATGTTTTTTTTATAATAAAAAAATTATAATAATAACTTTACAATGACAATCATATTTCTACTCCAATTTGTTTTTTTTAAATATTTTTTTATATATATAAAATGGTGGCTCTCATAAAAACTTATAATAACTTACTGATTTATTCAAAGATGCATTAAATATTGAAGAACATAAAAAATTATAATAAATATGTAATGTGGTGCATATATTTATCAAAATGCTCCTCTCTAGAGTTAATTTTTCTAGCAAGTTTATGGTCACTGGATATGGTTTACATGACATTGTTTACAAACTGTTTTATTGACGTCTTATTGGCGAAACACTGATTGAACGATTACATGTGACGTGATACGGATTTTGGTAAATTGAACTCTATCTTTTAACATACATTAAGATGTACATTCATGTTTATTTCGCTCTGTAACTGGTATTAAAGTGGATGAGATGATCAGTTCACTTCTTGAACAGGCGCGACTGCGATCTGTCAAGCCACATTAAACAGCGCCGAAACGGTATTTATTTTTTGAATTGGGTAATAATGATGATTAAATAATGATTAAATGGACGTAATTTGAAATCTGAGACTTTGTTTCATATCAAAAGTAGCACAAAGATTATTGCGATTTATTGGATGGAAGGCGCTACAATGTTCTGTTCATTCATCAACAGAAAACAGGATAGACTAATCGATTCTTGGGATTTAAGAATCGATATCGTTTCATGAAAATGAGAATCGATTAAAATCGAGGAATCAATATTTTTTACCCAGCCCTACTCGTTGGCGACGTCAACACCAACGTGTGCTCATCTGCGATGAATCTGTGTGTTTAGTAACGTCATGAGGACTGATTTTCTGGAGTATGTGCGCACTTGAGTTTTGTTTTCACAATCAAATTCAAAACCTCCAATTGGGTGGAAACCCACCCAATCTGGCAACACTGCTTTTAAGCATACTCATTATAGGAAACAAAATGCTACATAATGCAACTGCATTTCTCAAGTGTCGTTTTTCAATAGTTTATTCTTCCTGACTCCTCCTGACTTAAGCAAGCACAATTAGTCAGGAGAGCTCCATTTCCTAACCCCTTCAACCTTGGTTTCAACATGAAAACAAAAGGGCCGAGATGAATGTGAAATTAACGCTGACAGCTGCTGACTCAGGTGGTTATAAACGGATGTGAAAGTAAACTTCGAAATGGCAATTACATTACAGCCCCCAGGAGAACCCTCTCTATTCTCCTGGATTTGTTGCTCGCTGGGCAAGCAGCCATATCTGTTGTTTGGCTGTGGAAAAGGAGATACGTGTAGTCAACATGGCAACAAAACACTTTTGTCTTCCATATGCAGAGAAAACAGGGAACAGGAACAAAAACGAAGCTGAAACAATTGTCTTGTCGCTGTTGCGATGTCAGCCTGTTAATAACAACAGCATATTTTATTTATTTACCGTGGTTCATTGCCTACTAGTGAAATCACAATGCAAAATGCTAGCAAATGTGATTTACATCCACTAATTTGTAGGTTTGGTGCATAAAGTTACATAATTATAGTAGTGGATTACAATCAAAGTGAAAACATAACCACCAGACCTATAAATCAACATTTATCCACTGACCAATGAAATCCCAGCCCAACAGCAGATGTAGGAAGGAAGCTTTCAAATGAATGTTCATTCAAATCAAATGAGTTCATTTTAGTACTTGAATTGGTCGGCAAGAATCATTGCTCCCATCAAGCTGAATAACTGTGTAAGGAGAATTTAATATAATATAATCAATTACGATCTCAAATCATAATGTTTCAGTTTGGCTTGGAAATGAGCAAATGCTCCAGACATGATATCCCGATTAATACATCACAATCATGTAAAATTTTTGATGCACAGCCTAATTAACATCCATGATCTAATCCTTTACCATATTGTGAAACGCCAACAACCAGCACATCCGTCCCTACTATCTCCACTAACAAAGTAATGCCCATATGAATAATTAAGTACCCAACTCTCCTGGATATGCACATGATCTACAGTAGATCTGTGTTGGTATACACTTCTAATTCTCATATACATAGTACCTGAGATCATGCCAGTGGGTGTTCAATGTCTGAGAGAGTGAGTCTGCTGTATACCTGAGGGTAGAGCTGACACAAGATGAGCTGTTGTTCTTATCTCCCTGAAAGAGCCATACCTCAGGAAACCCTTTATCCCTGTCCTCTATATTTTATGAGCTGAGATCATCACATGCAATGAGAGTTTCTCATTTCCTGTGAAGGGTAAAACTAAACTTGTAGTAATGAAAGACAAATGGTGCTGACCAACCCCAGCTGCAGTTCTGGTCCATTATTTGAGCCAAGACTGAGATGAGCCTTTGGAAAATAACTGTAATAACAGAGCGTGAGTCAAAAAAATCAACCAAACAAGCCAAAAAGTCTAGGGACAATATGGGTATAGCATTAATAATCAAATCACTTCATTTTGCAATGAGAAAATCTACACATTTTTCTATACATACAATGTTAAAGGTGCAGTGTGTGAATTTTAACGGCATCTAGTAGTGAGGTTGTGAATTGCAACCACCCACCGCTCACCCCTCCCTTTCGAAGCACAGAGAAGCTACGGTGGCCGACACAGGACAAAGATGTCGTTGTGTGAGACAGCAGAGAGTTTGTCCGTTTAGGGCTACTGTAGAAACATGTTGGCGCAAAATGGTGACTTCACTGTAAGGGGACCCGCGATGTATGTAGATAGAAATGGCTCATTCTAAGGTAATAAAAACATAACGGTATGTAAGGTCTTTATACATCACTGAAAACATAGTTATGTATATTATATTGCATTTATGTCAATAGATCCTCATAAATACTACACATTGCACCTTTAAGCCATATGTATTACACAACTAAACACAAAAATCTCCGAATGGACCAGCTCAGTCACTATCTGAAAGTCATACAGCACATTAAAATATGCTGTCCAACAGAAGTCTTCAGGTCTTGGAGGAAGCTTAAACAGAGCGAGATACTATCACTGGTTTAATGGAGCAAATTATTTCTGCTTCCCAGCACTGTTTTTTTTTTTTATTTGCAAAAAAAATATGTTCTTAATCAGTATTTTTTGTCTTGTTCTGCAGTATAATTATTAAATCATCCTTTAAACAAGAAATATTTAAATAGCAACACTGTAGGAGATATTCTTACCCCACTGGTAAATTGCTTTCATTTGTCTTAAGTATAAATCTACCAAATTTAATGAGGTTTATTAGGACAAAAAAAGGAAGGAAAAATGCCAATGGGGTAAGAAAAACAAATATAATTTAAGATATATTATTTGACAAAGTTTGAAAAAAATTATCTTTCACAGTTTTCCATAATCTCATTTAAAGAGGTTTAGATATGTTTAGATATTTTACTGAAATAATTAAGAACAGTATTTTGCAGCACTTCAGATCATTTTCACAGGTTGGAAGCCATTCAGACTTTAGTTAGTAAAAACTGTCTGTCACTCTATTGTCATATAAAGATTAGGTTACACTTAGGGTCCAATTCTCACTATTAACTACAAATTTTGCCAAATTTTTTCCATTTAGTTGATACATTTATCCAAAGCGACTGTACACTTATTACAGGGACAATCTCTCTGGAGTTCAAGCACCTTGCTCGATGTGATACTCATGAATCAGAGAGTTTTAACCCACAACATTTTGATTAGCAGACCAGATCTTTACCTTCTAGAGTACCTGTGATGAGAAAATACAACAATATACAAAATCTTGTCTGAGAAGTGTCCTATAGCAACAACCATGAATATGTATGCAAGCCAAAGGTGTGTTCATGCCATGTCGGAATTACTGTAATTAAGAGATTCAGACTTGGGAAGGGCATTCACATCCTTGTAGAACTTGTAAACACAACTTCGACTTGTACCAGGACCACTGCAGATTCATTTTAACATTGATAGTGTTAACAAATCAAAAAAGATGGAATCACTGCACTCAACGTTTTTTTTTGGTGTTGACTTATTTGATTGTAATTTGGTGATTGAGTTTGGAAAAGAGTAATGAGAAACACCTGTGATAAGAGTCTCCACCTGGATGATATCGTCTTGGTCTGGAGTGAGGTTCCGTAAGGTGTGTTAACTTGAAAATAAGTGGGCAGCCAGAAATCTATGAGAGCATGCTGCAGTTCCATTTTTCACCACAGATTTACATTGAAAATGTGTGGGGCGCTGTAGAGCTGGGGAGGGCTCAGAGGCCGACTGCCCCACTTAATATCATAATACATGCCTGTTGAATCCATGCGCTACATTTTAATATATCCTGTTCACTTTACGACTTAAAATATTTGTTGCAGAATGCTGAACACATAATTTATTATTAATTCAGTGTATATAGAGGTCTATGTTTGGATGAATATTTTGGTGGGCCTGTACCCCACCTGCCCATACAGATGAGCTGTGGCTGTTGTAGACCCTCACTTCTCTCTCTCTCTCTCTCTCTCTCTCTCTTTTCTTCTTATGCTATCACTTTCTGAGCAGAACAGCTCAGCTTCTGCATAAGCTCATTGAAGCGAAAGTCACGGCGCACCAAACAAAGACACAAAGTAGTTAGCGCTGCCAAGCCATGCACCCACACACTGAACAATGGCCTCAATGCTCACTTCCCCCAGCATGAGCCCTGTAATGTTAAGAATTTCGCGAACATCGATTGTGTAGTGGGCAGACACAAAGCGGTGCCATCGGTAGGTAGGTGGTACTTATGCCAATCATATTGTTTCAATTCTGTAGGATGAGAAAATAGGCAACAGTCTTTTATTGTAGTGAAGAAAAAGGCAACAGAGCACTGCAACAGGTGGAGGAAAAGGTCTTAGCTTTGGGGCTTTTGATCTCTGATGATGCCATATGTAATAAGATACTTACAAAGCTTGTTTTGTAAATGCTGTTTCTTTTTACGGTTATAAGACCCAAGCCAAAGCAGAGCTTGAGCGAGGACAGTAGGTCGTAACATGGATCATTTGACAGGAAAATGGGAAATGACCATGTCTTACGATCAGACAGAGGCTGTCTTTCCTCTAGCTCTCCTTCTTTCTCATGCTGCCTCTCTCTTTCTGTTGTATCTTCTTTTTTCCAAGGCTTGCAGAACATAACCAGATATTAACAATCTTCCATTGATAAATAATCAAATTGAATTTGGAAATAAGTAATTGAATTTAAAATGTACTGTATATATATATATATATATATATATACACACGTTTAAAAAACAAACAAAAAACAATTAGGTTGTTTTTATATTCTTCACAAAAACATATAAATATGTTATAAAATATTAATAATAGATGTTTAAATTTAATATTTACTTATATACAGTGTTGGGTAAGTTACTCTAAAAAAGTAATTAATTACTAGCTACTAATTACATCTTCAACAGTGTAATTAGATTACTGTACTAATGACTCTCTCTAAAAAGTATTGGATTACTAATTCCTTTCTAAATCATATATCAGATTCAACCAGTTGAACAATACGAATACGACAATAAGATAGTTAAGACACGAAACTGCGCACTGCACTTGTAATTAATTCAAATAAACAGTATACAATTGCATAAATTATTCTTGAACTGAATGAAGTGTGTAAAGGGGTTACGTTAAAAACATACATTTTAACATTATACGTTGAATTTTTGATGTTAAATCCACTATTGTTTTATATGGAATTGTTCTATAGTCTATACAGTATTTAACTGTAACTGTAATTAAATTTCAGAAAAATTAAGAGTAATCACTTACTTTAGTTTTTCAAGAGAAAAGTAATTAAATTACAGTATTTACTTGGTAATTAATTACACCCAACATGTTAAAAGGAAATCTTCAATTATTGTGACTTTCCCAATCCCTCCATCTCCATAAGCTTATTTAACTCATGGTTGATGGTATAAAGTGTATCTGAAAAAGGCAAGAACACAAGACGAATTTTATCCTAACTGCAATTGGCATTTTAAATAGCACTTTAAGATGAATTCTATATAGGTTTTTATAACAGTTGTGGGGATTTCATGTAATATTTTTGTTTATTTTATAATTGTTTGGGTTTTCGTTGGACAATTTTGTACCCTGTGGGGATAGACAATAGCTTTAGATTTTTTTTGTTTTGTTTTACATTGTACAAACCTCTGGCTACATTTTCTTGCACACTTGCAACAGAGTTTCATGCAATGGGCTACTTTGTCTTGGTTTAATGATAATAGCTTATTTTACGACCGCCATCAATTTCCCTCATGAATTCAAAAGGTTCCTCTGCCTTATCTGAAAATCTGCTGTTTTCACCCAGCAGCAGTGAATGTGACTTCCAGCAGGGGGAGCAAGAGAGCCAAAAATCAAGTTCAAGTAGTCTTGCTTTTCTGCCTGACCACAACAGCGAATGCAGAGGTTTCAGGCCAGCTATTCCCTGGGGCTTTACTGAAAGACCTGTCCACTCCGCCAGAGCATTTTGGTGCTGTTTTGCAGCTAATGCCCTTTTAAAGGCCACAGTCAAGTGACACAGATAAATCTTATAGCGAGTTAAAACAATGAAGCAGGGGTGAGGTCTGTTCCAGCCACTCTGTAAGTAAAATATGTTTTCAGAATCGGCTCAATGTTTTTCTTGATAACGGTACAGGTGGAGTCAACATAAAAAACTACATATGAACAACACTACTTGCCAAGCACAGTGCATTCGTGCACAGCGGTACTACACAAGACTACTGTGCTGTGGAACCATATAGTAGAACCATTTTGGGTCCCCCCAAAAAACCTTACAGTTCTCAAAAGACTCAGTTTTTTCTTATAGTGTAAAGAACACATTAATAATCCAAAGAGCCCTTTTCCACTAAAGAACCTTTTGTGCAATGAAAAGATTCCATGATTGTTAAAGGTTCTTCTATAGATGTCAATAAAGAACCGTTATTTTTGTCAACACACAGCATTAGGGTCTGTTTAGTAGGCTGGTACCAAGATATTCAGCAATTAATACTATGATTCATATATGATAAATATACAGCCTAAAGTACCCTCACTGACTAGTGACATAAGCAAAACCTTACCATACGTACTAAGAGCAACACTGATGCAAAGTTAAATATAACACATTGTCTACCTGGTTAAAACCACATGTTAACATCATCACAATGGTAGTTCACCTGGCGCAGGAATCCCTAAAAGCAAAACATTTTTTTTCTCAAAATCAAGTTGAGCCAATCATCTCCAAAAATGGCATTTGACTAATGGTTCTTGAGTCACAAAAAAATATGTCATAACGACAAATGGCCACATTCTTAGGAGCCATTCACACAGAATATGTTTTTGCGGTTGCAAACGTGAGGGTCAGGTCAGTGGAATGAAAAAAATAAACTCAAGGTCTAAAGAGGCATTTTAAAAGTTGAACCTGTTATAACTTGAGTGTTTACATGTTCAGTAGCTATTAAAAAAAATAAAGTTTGACTTCCCATGGCACTTTATAACAAACTTTGCAAACTACTTTATTGCAGTTATGTTGTCAACCAACTTTGCATGTGTCGACCATTTTGCAAAAACAAACAAACACATAAACCTCACGAGGGAGCATGCCCTGGGACCCTGTTAAACGGTTCACACCTCAACCCCCAACGTTCAAACCGAAACTACACACTTGCAAACAAAGGAGACAACCAACCCCCCCCCCCCATCTACTATTTTATAATCACATATATGCTATACTCTATGTTACTTACTGTACAAGATATTATATTTCAGAATTGATGGCTCATTTTGAATGCCCAACAGTGAAGATGCATTTTGCTTGCATAGTGTGTATATTTATGGCTTCTACCAGCAGGGTCTAACGTGTATGAGCAAGAGCACAAGCATGGACAGTCCACATATATGTGTTGCTACGTGATCTGACTTATAGAAGTGGCACACGCCATGCTAGTTTTCATTTTCATTTATATTCAGTTGTTTATTTTCAGTGAAAGAGAAAGTTTCTTTTACTTTACATCATAGCTAGAATATATTGTGTATTGTGTATTGTGTACAGTGTATTGTGTCATTAAAAGTCAATGTCCCCCTTCAAATCTCTGTTTATTCCTTATGCGATACTCAAAAAAGACTCTTGCTCGGGAAGAATCTTAGAGAAAAAAAAGCCCATGAGATTCAAAGGATTAAGAACCTTCCCTGTTTTGACAGCCAGGAAGAAATATACATTTCACTGGCGTCTGATATCTCTTTACCTCACCAAAATAAATGTTTTTATTACTAATGCTCCCTTTAATATCAATCATATTTGCACCCAATGCATGACAGCCTCTCACCTTGCCTTGATATTACTTACTGCTCCCCTATTATAAATGCAGGAATGCAGTTTGCACCTGGTCTCATCTCAATATCAGATCTTGGAGTCTGTTAGCACATACAGATATGGCTGAGAATAAGTCATATGTAATTATATTACAGTTTACAATGCTTTGAATGATGCTGTTGAGAGTTGTTTGAACAGTGAAACTAAACTGTGTAACAGCAATGAGTTTGGGGCTTGATCTTGTCTTGTTCTGGTAAATTGTTCCCTGAGCTGGTTGATATAATGTTGCTGAATGATCAGGTGCAGTTGAGTAAATTAATTTAAGTTGTTTTGACAACAACACACTTAACCTAATATTCTCACTGACACGCAAAAAGGGTTCATTTGATTACACCACACCATTGCTTTGATGTGAACTGTCGTATCCTTTTTAGTCAAGGTCATTAAAGTTTATAGTAAGCAGAGCTGGCCATGATCGAGTAATTTATTGTGCAATCACCTATGAAATATGATTCTTCGTAATGAATAAAGAAGAGCCTCTCAAATGGGGTGGTCCACTACCGTTCAATAATTCCGGGTCTGTAAGATTTTTGAAATAAGTCTCTTATGCTCACAAAGGATTTATTTGATCAAAAATATAGTAAAAACAATAATATTGTTACAATTTAAAATAACTTTTCTGTTTTAATATGTTTTAAAATGTAATTTATTCCGGTGATGGCAAATCTGAATTTTCAGCTTTATTACTCCAGACTTCAGTGTCACATGATCCTTCAGAAATACTTCTAATTTGCTGATTTGATGCTTCAGACACATTTCTTATTATTATCAATGTTGAATGTTGAAAATTTTTTTTTTTGTGGAAACCATGATTCTTTGATAATTGGAAAGTTCAAAATAACAGCATTTGTTTGAAATGTATCACCTTTGGTAAATGTAATGCCTTGCTGAGCAAAAGTACTTCATCCAAAAAAAAGAAAAGAAAAGAAATTACTTAACCCAAATGTAAACGGTAGTGTACACATCATTGAATGGTAGTACTGTACGTATCTCACTTAAGGTTCATGCATTTTGGGTAATATACCAGGACCATTCACATACAAGAATGATTAAACATGCTTACTGTTTACACATCTGTTACAATTACAATTTTATTTCTTCTTTTAAATTTCATCTCACAGTTTTGTTTTTCTATTTTTTACTTTGAGGTGCAAACAGGTGCACCTCCCCGGAACAGCTATAATCATAAACACATGGTCACATGACTCTGGTCATCCATATCTACCATGTCTCATATTGGCCTTTACATGCTACTCATGATGTAATGTAGGTGATTTGATTATAAAACACTAAAGGCCTTGATATACTTCAAGCAAAATCGAAGAAAATCAAAACTAAATTCTTCACCAAAATCAAACTTGGTCCAAATATTATTGGTCGTAATAGGTAGTAATATTTTCTGGTTAATTTCTTCTGTTCAATCAGTCAAGGTTCAGACATCCGCGAGTAAAAACATGAACACACTGGAGAGCCAATTTATAGTAGAAATTGAAGTTGTAATTCTAATTGAAAGAGACACTGACACAGTTTTTTCATCTTTAATACTGTAAGGTTGCTGCTTTAAAGCAAGCTATTGTTTAAGTAAGAAATAATTGACGACGGGCCGTTGAATTATAAAAAAAATAATGCACACCCGAGGTGGTAATGCCTTGGGTGTGCATTATTTTTCAATAATTCAACGGCTGGGAGTCAATTATTCCGCTTATACTATGGTTTCCACACCTCAAAACATTGTTCAGATGATGTATTTCAAAACATTTGTCAGGTTTTTGCCCTTAAAACACTTTTGTGTGTAGGACTAATTTCTTAAGCATCTCATCCCAAGTCTCCGTTGCAAATTCCAAAACGTATTTTAGAGCTAGTAACTTAGGCTTGAGCCACTGATAGCAGACTAATGCAGTTATTAGAGAGAGAGAGAGAGAGAGAGAGAGAGAGAGAGAGAGAGATTAAGCGCGTATTTACCTCAGTCTGTGCGTCTCTCAACAGTATTCGGCACCAGCGTATCTACTAATAGCGAAATTTTACGTTTATCTCAAGAACATTGTCCTTATTACCTCGCTAGTGAGAAATGTCAAGCTTTTAAGTTGTTAAACTATTTTACTGATAAAATCCGTCAGAGCAGCACTGAAAACGTTTCTGTGCGAGTGAGTGGGAGACAGAGCGGGAGAAACCGTACATAGCTTAATAAAATTTAATTTTGTGACAAAAAACATGGAAATAAACAGTTGTTTACTATACTGATTTGCTTGGTGAGTGTCATTATGGGTTTTGGTTCTTTTGCTGTTGTAAACTGTAAGGACCTTTTAAAGACTTGGTGGGGCAGTATTATTTTGTAGTATTGGTTGGTTACACTTTATTCGATTTATGATTCACAGGTTTTTTGGGGAAAAAAAAGCTGCTTATAAAAAGCATTTAAAGCATTTAACAGTTTCTTGCAAGAAAAATACACTACTTAGGATCGTTTAGGATTGCACCAAACGTAATTTAAGAGTAACTTTAAATACAGTTAAAATAACTTTATTTATAGACCACGGAACATGATACACAAAAGATCCAGTTCAAAGGTTTACATATGCTTGATTCTTAATTCTTAATAGTGTATGATGTTACCTGGATGATCAAAAGCTGCAAACATTCACTGATGGTCAAGGCAACACAACACATTAAGTGTTGTAAGTGGTGTAAACCTTTGAACAGGGCGATTGGAAATTGTTCTTATTTTATTTAAAGTACTTTATGTAGTACTGCCCTGCAAAATAAAAACAATTTACCCCCCTATCATCCTGTGAAAATGTTTACACCCCCTGAATTTTAATGCATTGTGTTTTCTGGAGCAACAGTAAATGTTTTCATCATTTGTAATAGTTGTGTATGAGTCCCTCAGTTGTCATTATGATTTTTGAGATCCATATTTTCACACTAGAGTCACTGCTGGAAAGGGTTAAATATGCAAAAGATGCTGGAAACCCAAAGAATGTGCTGGATTTGGAAGATTTGTCTGAAGAACTGTGGGCAGAACAGGACTGCTCAGGACAAACATTTGACTTATCATAAAAACATATCATAAAAATCATCCAGAAAATGACACACAGTTCTGAGAATCTTTTGAACTGCTTCATTTGTGTAAATGCAGATATTATATCTTGTGGACTTTATGTAAACATCTGGTATAATAAAACATTTTCGTTGCAGTGCTAAATAAAAAAAACAACATGTTTCCATGATCATGTACCAATGTATCAATGTGAGAGTGTTTAAATAGAAACTAGAGCACAATTGTGAAGGAGTGGTCATCTGCTCATGTGATTGTCAGTGGCCGTCTTGAGAAGCGATCAGATATGAGGGGTGCAAAAGCCTTGGAAAACTGCTCAGCAAAAGAATGGATGAGGACATATGCTTTTTATAAGTTGGAATCTTGTAATTCTGGTAATTCTGGCAATTCCGGCATGGAGTGAACGCACCTGAAGTGCTGAACGTGTCTGTGAGGGAGAACTGTAAAAGTGTGTGCCCCGTGAGTCGCGCCAGAAAAATACAACCGCACAATGTCTCTAGTAATTCAAGTATGTAACTAATTTAGTGTTGATATATTTTTTAAATATTGTGTGCTATCACAAAAAAATAAGTATCATGGGGATAATGGAGGGGCACAAGCAGAATCTTACCCCCTGCTAGAATCTAGCCCCCTCTTGACCCGGCCCTGTTTGAGAGGAAGCATGCAGCTTATATTTACATATTCATCTAAACAGTATGTTCGCTAACAGTATACCGCTGGTCATGTATTCCGAACTTCTTGTAACCCCACGAAGAACAACTTTGTCGTGTGTATATCGGGGCCTTAAGAGCGTTACCCCATGACACTGCCCCATCTAGACCCTTAAAAGACAATCATTCCAACTTGCACGATGAATGTGTAAGCCTGACGCAGACAGGTTCTTTCAAGTCCCTTCCTGTACCCTGCCATGCATGTTAAATATTTTCACAAGTTCCAAACTCTCGTCTGCATTTTCTCTGAGGAGTAGAGAACGAGAAAGATAGCTATCATTAACGAGCATGTTTCATTAAAGGAAGGCTAATGGGTACTCTTTGAAGCTTCGCCAATGGCTCTCTCGTCAGAGATCACTGCACTACACTGATTGCTACAGCCGCTTCAGCATCACTTACCGTCACATTAACACACCAGCATGTGCTGCCTCCTCTGAACAGGGCCTGATAGGGGTGCGTCAAATTAATGAAGTAGAGAAGATCTGCTCTCTTTTCTGTAGACTTGAAAAGCTCATTTAGTCCTTTATGACTTGGATGTCTTCCTCTGTATCTCTGGCTCGTGTTCAAGGGGAGGGGGTTCATTTTTGCTTTACAGGACTGCCGCTGATTGCTAAAAGCCAGCTGTTACCTGTTTGTTAATCTTTTACACTGCTGTCGAATTACTTAACATAAGTTATCTTGCAAAACTGAATTGCAAATCATACCAATTCAGTCGAGCATTTGACACACATGGAGTCTTTTTCAAGCTCTTTTCATGCAGTTCTGTTGTTCTATCTTTAGATTCTCTAACAGGTAACAATGGCATTCAGATGGTGTCACAGCAAGCAGTGCTCAGTGTAAACAATTTGCTCTCAATAAACACCCACCAGGAGTAAAATTAGTTACCTGGGACTAGGGAGGCAGTCTCAGATGGTTTACTCATGCAGAAAACCTACTGATCTGCAGGCAGCACTGTTCCCTTGTTCAAACAAGCATATTTTGCTAGGGACGAAGTCTCTTGTGTACCCTTCTTACAGGTACATCCCTGTAAATAATCTTGTCATGCTAACTACTGTAGCATAAACCTCTTGAATTTACAAAAACAACACAATAGTTGTGACAGTACTGGTAAAGATACATTATGCAATCAGAATATGAAGTCAAAGTAAACAAGCAAAACATTTTGTCAGAATTAGACAGATTGATTGAACGTCTGACTGGTAGCAAATGGACTATTAAAATCGGTAACACTTTATGATAACTGCATGCTATAGCATGAATCATTAGTAAATGGTTGATTCATCATTTATAATATAAGCACTTTATAAATACAGCTATAAATGCTTTACTCCTGACTCTATAAGCATATCTATAATGTGTTATATTGTATTTTCATACTTAATTTAGAAATTATTAATTGATCATTAATAAAGTATTACATTATTTACAAACCAGTTATTTAGGATGGTTCATAAGATCATTTAGAAAGTGTAAGTAAATGAGTAATAAACAATTTAAATGTACATTTATACATATTATTTAGACATAGTATGCTTTATTAACACGCATTCCTACTGTAATTCATTTTTAATTCAGGTAGTTATAAAACATTTAGTAGTTAACTATTTTTAACATTTAATCAGTTTTGAGAGCTAAAGTGAAGACTATTTATGCCTTGTAAAGCTTTTACAAAGGAGATTTAAAGGCTTGTTTGAAAACTTGTTCGAAAGCCAAGAAAAGTGTGAGAAAAATAAAATAAAAGCCTGGAAGTTTGAAGGTTTATAGTCCTTCCAGAGAGACAGATAAATAAAGCAAAGATTATTGGAGTACAAGAAAATACAATTTCTGTCTTTATTTCAGAATTTCATGTTTAATTCAATGGGTTTTTTTGTATTTATTTGCAAAATGTACAAGCAGTTTCTGAGTAAAATATCTTTCAAAGTAAATCCAATACCATTTTTTTTGTAAATATAGAGGACTGTCAAGTCCATACAAATTTCTAATTTACATTTATTCACTGACAGAGAGCCAATTGTTCAGTTTTGGTTTTTACCCAACCCTGCTGTTCACCAGTAAAACTTGTCAACCAGTATGGTTCTGCTGACCAAGGAAGTATTTCTAAGACCCCCTGGGTACACTAACAGTCACCGTAATGTTGTCAAGCAAGACATGTTCCTGGATTAACATATTTTGTTGATCCTGGAACAACATTCCTGACTGAAAATGTAGCCCTACCCCTACCTCAAAACCTAACCCAACCCATAACTTATCCCTAAAATCAGAGGGAAATAATAGGAGAATAACAATAATGTAGAAGCACCTAACCCTAGTTGTAATCCTAAACTTGACATAAACTGTAAACCTGTCCCTCAAATCTAACTGGTTGATTAGAATGTTGTTCCAGGACCAACAAAGATGTTGATCCAGGAACATTCCCCGTACAGCAATCTAAAACACAACATACACTGGTGATGAGCTACAGCAGGCAAAAACTGCATCACTATATAGTTCATAAAAGTTCACAACACCATTCAAAGTAAAATAGCTTTCAAGTACTTTACTGCATGAATCACTGTACTAATCGCACAGCTCCAAAGCTGAAGAATAACGTCTATTATAAATTGATTTCCTTAATGACAAGTCAATAGTCCAACTAAATGTATAGTTTTAGAGAGCTTAGCGAAGTCGCAAAGAATCAAGCCATCAAATCTGGTGAACACTCAGAAAGCACTCTCTTAAATGATCCAAACACATCAGTCATCAACGGGAATCGTGCACCCATTGAATTTAAGTGCTGCTGCTAGTGGTTATTCATATGGGGATTGAGATAGTGAGTCAGTAGTATCCATCATTATCTTTTCAGAGAAGAAAAATGCATTTGGCAGGGAGGGTAGTAGAACAGACAAGATGACTGCACTCAAAAACTGTCAATTTGGAATCGAGTATCTCAAAGCAGTAAAATCTCCATTACGGTCAATTTTGTGTTATATATCAAAGAACGGATCAAAGGTGGAAGAGTTATTTTTAACCTGTCATTTCCACATGAATAAATACAATTATCCCTCAAATAATTGTATGTTAATGTCCTTTCTTTGCGCTGCAAGGTTGAAATGTTCTGCAAATTGAGAAGAAAACTTCTCAGAGAAACTTTAATGGATTGCTAGGTGGAATAATGACAACTCGTAAAATGTAAAACAGCAGCCACTCAACCACAGTCTCTGTTCAAGGTGGATATTAGTTCCACCAAAAAGTCATTATATGCTAACTTAATATCTATTTATGCTCATCACAAAAGTCAAGCAAACCTCTGAGTAAAGGTTCGTGCACAAACACAATGCATTTGCATGGTCTGATCAGCCAAGTCTCTTGGAGATTTAGATTCATAGCTATGTAAATGCAAGTTAATGCAGGATCTAGAACCTGAAGTGGGGACCACTGAAGTGGGCACCTGATAAATTGCAGCAATAAGGCCTGTGTTAAGGCCCATGCCCTTATTACTAAGGTTTAAACCATGCTAAAATGAGACCAAGTGAGGGATTAATAACTACAACCATATAAAGAGACTTCAAGCGCATTCGTCTCCGTCGGAAATCCAAGCATCATGCTGACGGTGACAAATGTCTGTTCTCGTGTGCGGGTAGTGTAAGTAATTATATACAAATGAACTTGTCAGAGACTGCAGCGGAGACCATCGCCAGCGCTTGTTCCCTCCCCACTTGGCTTCTCTCCTGTGAAATTCCCACACCGCCTCTTCTGGAGACAAACGAGCTTACGCATGCTAATACAAAGACGCATCTATTCATATATTTTCATTCTGATTCAGCCCGTCTCCTGCACGTGCGCCTTATCACACACACGGACGAGAGAGCAACACACGCTTACCGTAAATACAAACACGAGTGCAGATGAGAAAGTGCCAGAGTGTGGGAAACATTTCTCACTCTTACCAATACGCTGCAGTCGGCAAAGGGGTGGGGAGGGATTGCTGAAATGGAAAATACATGCGAGCCAGCATTAAAGACAAATGTTGATGTAGTTTTATTAGCTGACTTCATCTATATTGAGTTGTCATTGTTTTGCCTGAAAGTTCATATGAAACCAAATGGTGAAAAAAAAGTATAATGCATATTGTAATTTATTTAATGTAACATAGGCAAATTAATATAGGCTATACCTATATTTAAAGAATCATGACTGAAAACTACACACTCATAAAATGTAAAATATTCTACTCTGACGCACTTTATTCAGTGAATGATTAATAAGCGATCAGGCTTAAAATAGTCAATACACTGTGCAGTACATTTTCATTCCACTCATCCATTATTTTCTTGTAAATTTAAGTACAAAAGTTGCACTGAATTTGTTTGCATTTGCATGCTGCCTTCTAAGACAACTCAACGGCATTTCTCACGTGATTGCCATATACATACTCCGTTGAGCCTAAACATTATGACTACCTGCCTAATATGCTGTTGGTCCTCTGTGTGCTGCCAAAACAGCACCGACATGCCAAGGAATGGACTCTACAAGACCCCTGAAGGTGTCCTGTGGTATCTGGCACCAAGACGTTAGTCCTGTAGGTTGTGAGGTGGAGCCACCTTGGATCGAACTTGTAGGTCCAGAACATCCCATAGATGTTCAATTGGATTGAGATCTGGGGTATTTGGAGGCCAGAGCAACACCGTGAGATATTCCTGAACAATGTGCACAGTGTGGCTGTGTGGCATTATCTTGCTGAAAGAGGCCACTTCCACCAGAGAACACCATTGTTATGAAGGGGTGCTCCTGGTCTGCAACAATGTTTAG
Organism: Rhinogobio ventralis; assembly: GCA_039654625.1. Lineage (NCBI taxonomy): Eukaryota > Metazoa > Chordata > Actinopteri > Cypriniformes > Gobionidae > Rhinogobio > Rhinogobio ventralis. The sequence continues at coordinate 10,258,818 of CM077201.1, forward strand.
GTAGACGGCACTTGTCAAATTTACATCCACATGAATGGCCGGACCCAGGGTTTCCCAGCAGAACATTGCTCAGACCATCACACTCTCTCCACCGGCTTATTAGCATCCCACAGTGCATCCTGGTGCCATCACTTCCCCAGGTAAATGGTGCACACCTACACACCGACTACGTGATGTAAAAAATCCATCTGATGTAAAAGGACCAGGCGACCTTCTTCCACTTCCGACACTTGCATTGTAGTCGCTGATTGGTCTGCGGCTATGCAGCCCCATACACAGCAGAGTGTGATGCACTCTGACACATTCCTCCCATAACCATCATTAAAATTTTGTGTGAGAGACCTTCTGTTGACTCGGACCAGACGGGATAGCCTTCGTTGCCCTTGTGCATCAATGATCCATGGGCGCCCAACACCTTTGTCCCTCCTCGGACCACTGTTGGTAAATTCTCTCCACTGCTGACCAGAAGCAACCCACAAGCCTTGCCGTTTTAGTGATACTCTGACCCAGTCACCTTGCTATAACAATTTGGCCCTTGTCAAAGTTGCTCAGAACTTTATTCCTGCCTATTTCTCCTGCATGTAACACATTGATTATGAGATTGTTTGCTTACCATTTAATCTACCCAAACCGTAACCCTCATGCTTCCCTTGGGTCATTTTGACCCGGAACATATTTTTAAAAAATTAAAAAATATTGAGAGTTCATCTGAGTGGTCCAAGACCCTAGGACTTTTGTCGCACTTGAACCACGAATACACAAATAACAAATCCAAAAAATTGCTAAAATTTGCTCCATATATAACTATAAGGCCATCTATTGGAGTCATAAAATGTTATATTTTTATCCACAAGAGGTCTCCAATGACACCCAATGTAAGATATTTTGAGCTGAATTAAAAGGGTTATGCATTTTAATGTTATTTTGAATTTAAATGGAAAAAAATGTGCTTAAATTATTATTTATTTATTGATATAATATAGTAATTTAAAGGTAAAAAAAATAAAATAAATAAAAGTATAATTATAAGGCTTTGGGTCATTTTGACCCGTGAGGGAAGGATTTGTTAGTGCACGGGAGGGATGAGGGTATGTGGCCTTGTTAAGAGATGATCAACAGTGTTCACTATATCACATACACTCACCTAAAGGATTATTAGGAACACCATACTAATACTGTGTTTGACCCCCTTTCGGCCTTCAGAACTGCCTTAATTCTACGTGGCATTGATTCAACAAGGTGCTGAAAGCATTCTTTAGAAATGTTGGCCCATATTGATAGGATAGCATCTTGCAGTTGATGGAGATTTGTGGGATGCACATCCAGGGCACGAAGCTCCCGTTCCACCACATCCCAAAGATGCTCTATTGGGTTGAGTTCTGGTGACTGTGGGGGCCATTTTAGTACAGTGAACTCATTGTCATGTTCAAGAAACCAATTTGAAATGATTCGAGCTTTGTGACATGGTGCATTATCCTGCTGGAAGTAGCCATCAGAGGATGGGTACATGGTGGTCATAAAGGGATGGACATGGTCAGAAACAATGCTCAGGTAGGCCGTGGCATTTAAACGATGCCCAATTGGCACTAAGGGGCCTAAAGTGTGCCAAGAAAACAAGGCATGATGGATTCATGTTCTCATTCTGTTTACGCCAAATTCTGACTCTACCATCTGAATGTCTCAACAGAAATCAAGACTCATCAGACCAGGCAACATTTTTCCAGTCTTCAACTGTCCAATTTTGGTGAGCTCGTGCAAATTGTAGCCTCTTTTTCCTATTTGTAGTGGAGATGAGTGGTACCCGGTGGGGTCTTCTGCTGTTGTAGCCCATCCGCCTCAAGGTTGTGCGTGTTGTGGCTTCACAAATGCTTTGCTGCATACCTCAGTTGTAATGAGTGGTTATTTCAGTCAAAGTTGCTCTTCTATCAGCTTGAATCAGTCGGCCCATTCTCCTCTGACCTCTAGCATCAACAAGGCATTTTCGCCCACAGGACTGCCGCATACTGGATGTTTTTCCCTTTTCACACCATTCTTTGTAAACTCTAGAAATGGTTGTGCGTGAAAATCCCAGTAACTGAGCAGATTGTGAAATACTCAGACCGGCCCGTCTGGCACCAACAACCATGCCACGCTCAAAATTGCTTAAATCACCTTTCTTTCCCATTCTGACATTCAGTTTGGAGTTCAGGAGATTGTCTTGACCAGGACCACACCCCTAAATGCATTGAAGCAACTGCCATGTGGTTGATTAGATAATTGCATTAATGAGAAATTGAACAGGTGTTCCTAATAATCCTTTAGGTGAGTGTATATTCAGAAAAGTATTCATAAAATAGAAAGATTTCCAAAAGCAGTTCGATTACGGGCCCACCCGAAATCTGTGCCCACAGAACCCTGCAGATTTAGGCAGAGTAGGAACGCCATCATTATGGTAAGTTTTACACATCCTCTGCCTTATGCATGTGAATTATTAAGTACTTTGTCTAATTTGCTTTCAGATATCCATCTGGTAAGGACACAGTATTGTGACTTCAGTAACCAACAAGAGTGTTGTCCTCTCAGCTCCATTTAACACATTTTACTACCCTATAATCCGTTCCACAGAATCCTGTATTTCCCCCCAAAGTCAGAGCATAAAATGTGAAAAGTCTGTAGATTCCATCTGGGCCTATAGCTAAGCCTGTTTTCCACTTATGTATGGAACACAGAGATATTCAGAAAGATTTCCGAGCACCCTTTACTTTCAGCAACATAGTGTCCATTTTTTCAGTTATATATAGAAAAAAGAGAGATTCAGAAATATTTGGGCACACACAGCAAATCACAAACTCAAATATGTGCTATCCATCATATTTTGGGCAGTGACTGGAGGCATTTCAAATGAAGTAGCACAAACATTGCTTGTTATTTGTTCCCCTTTAGACAGCTGGGTCTTTGATGGGTCTGGCCACAGTGAGACCACTAATGATGTGTTAACTGTCAAAACATCAGACTGTCACCACCAGAATGCACAGATAAACACCCATAAATGTGCACATCTCAGATATGTAGACGCAAACAATGTCAAATTTTATAAAAGAGAGAGAAATGAAGCAGGTTTATAAAGTCATATCTATTATTTGTACGGGTCTATACCATGTTTTGGCAAACATTATGTTTGAGCACTCAATCCTAATCACTTTGCTGTTCACATGTGTTTTTTCTGCAGATCTCTACTAACAAGTTTTGTTTAAAGAAAAGAGACTGATTACAAGTTTTTTTTCTTCATTTCACATCATAGTGACATCGGCAGTAAGCATTGCACTTTGAATGTTGCTTTCAGAAAAGCTAACATATCATGGCACCTGGCACTAGGGTTTATTATGTATGATTAATATAGCATAGTTAAATGATAAATTAATAATAACATTAATTAGGCTATAATCTAATAATGAACCTGTCTAATGTCTAAAACATATAATAATTCTGTCTGCCAAACTCTGATAATGTATAGAGTATTATATTAATATATTATCCATAAAAAAAAACAATAGGCCTATACCTTTAGAAGCACGGATGTGTCTGTCACCGCATGCTGCTTTAAGTCAGACAGTCTGAGTGCAGTGTGCAGTTTGCCTTAGGTTCATCATGAGGTACTGGAGAGACCCATTGATACCTTTTTTCTATTCAGCCCTATATCTGGAGATCCTCTTGTGTTAAAACAGTGGACGCGAACTTGACATGTTTTTAAAAAAACGTTCAAGTTTACAGAGCATGTTCTCGAGACTCCGTCGCTATAGTAACAAAGCCGCTAAAATGCAACCACGCGCAAATGAGCTTCTGTACTACTTATTGTGAAATTGATTTCTTTATATTTGCTATTATTATTCACCACACTGCAAAATCCTTATGTGTTTATTGAACTATGTGTGGACTGTGGACCTATGTAAAATATGGTCATTTTGCCTATAAATACTGGACGATTCTGTATTTCACGGGACAGGTGGCAACCCTACCTGGCACTGATGCCAGAATCTCATCATCCCCTGGAGCTACGACGCTGCTTCACTTTGATCCTGTCAGTTTGGGATGGGATGCTACATTCGACCATCACTCTGTCATCAAACAACTGTTAAAAGCAAGCAGCCAGCATTTCTTAACAATAACAGATTTTGTGCCCTCGTCCCCTCATGTGTTCCTGGATCGATGCCCGTGCCCTGCAGTTCCACGCCAATCACAGTCTCCATGTGTTTCTGTCTTTACTTCTCATGCTAAACATGCCATTAATATCACTTTGTGTCACTTCATTAAAACATCCCATTACTTTCCATCATGGCTGACGTCCACTAATGCTTCTCTGGCTCTCAGGGTGAGATTAAAGCCTTAATGTTCATTCCCTACTCTCATTAGGACGCAGGCTTAGATAGCCTTCTCATCGCTACCTGTCACGCTCAGAGACTCTTCTGCTGCGCAGATGAAGATCGAGGACTGCTTTGGGGAGTTTTGTTGTTGTGCTTTCTAAAATGGCTGCTACCTCAAACTGAATTCCCAGTCTCCATTCTGAGCAAGATCTAATATCACTTCATTAGCTATTTCATTTGGCTACGTTTTTTTGCATTGCTATTTTGTTGTTGGACCCTTTGATAGTTCTCATGGGGTATATAAAGTCTCATTAAGACAACTGCCTCTGTATACTGTGCTTTTAATGACATGCCAGATCTTAAAACAGATTTTTTATTTGTTGAGACTTGTGTAGGATATAACTGATTAACAAAAAACTATCCAGTAATGATGCTCACAGCTTCTTTTTTTAGTGCGGTTCTTGACTTTGAGTTGTGAGGCTGGCATAGTTACAGAACTTCTACGTTTTTGGATTTGGATTATTTGCATAATCCATTTAATTTTTTGGGCCTGTTACCATAAATAAAAAGGAGTTAGAAAACTTCTTAGCATAAAGTAACGAGTGATGCCGTAATGGCAGCTTCCTTAAAATGATGTGGTGGGAAAATGTAAATGCATGCATATTTCAATGCAAATAAATGCATTAAAAAGGAATGTTCTGAGTTCAAATTAAAGGAAGTTTAAATTAAAGAAACATTTTCAGTGTTCAATTATCCAATCACAACTCAAGTTGACAGTTCACAGAATTGAGAGATTGTCTATGAACACTATTTCCATAGACAAAGATATCACATTGCTTCAAAATACTTGCATAAAGCACAAAAGTTGTATGGGCCCCTAGTATGATAGTTTTATTTTGTGTGTGTGTGTGTGCCCTTTTTTAAAGCTTTTGAATCTTCTGTCTGCTTTTATTGTAATTTCATAGAAAATAGCATGGAAAATGGCCTTAAAGTTGCAGTATGTAAGATTGACAGCTAGTGGTTGAAATGGTTACTGCAGTCCAAATTCAAAATATTGGAGAGAGTTGTTTCCCCCTCCTCCTCAGACTCAACACTCACGTGGGTTGCCAATTTGAGGACACACAACAGGAACAAGCGCAATTAACAATGGAAGGCGAGGAGACTCACACATTCTAAGTTGATCAGTTGATATCACATTTTAATATGCTCCCGTTCATAGAGATTTTTAGATGGGTGCTGTGGCTTTTTTTAGGTCTGGTAGAATCTGCGATCTCTGACCCAGTTTGTTCGCTTGCTTTCATGGCTGCAATATGCTGTGTTTTCCGCCAACTGCCAACCTGTGGTGGCGAAAATACTATTGGGGAAATTGGCAACGTGCGGTATCTCACAGACCAAAACAAAAAAACATTCCAAAGTAGAATAACTGGCTGTAGCTTTGTTTATCAGAAAAACAAGTATGTGAACTTAGCAAGTTTCCTAAATATCTGCACACATATTATGTTATTTTTATGCTTTAATACAGTCAAAAACTTGCATACAGCACCCTTAAGATAAGACCTTTAACCTTTCTCGTTCTGCGTTTTGCAAAATGGTTTGGGTTTGGAATGACAGAGTAAATTATGTAGTAAATGACAGTATTTAAACATTTGCTCAAACTATTCTTTTAATATTTATTAACAGCATTTGTGGCATGTTTAATGTTAAATGTTAAAAAACTGCAGTCTTGTTGCAGTTTTTTAGTAAAAGTAAAACTCATAGTTACAGTTATATCTAGCCAATAGCGCAAGTAAATCAGATCAGTGTTCAGGGTTTACAAGCAAATATTTGAAGCTTGAATTTTGTTAAAGCACTTAAACATGAATTATTGAGTAAAACCCTATTTATATTATGAGAGGTCATGTTTTTTTCACCTTTTCTATGTGGATGAACTTATGGGTGGAGTCTGCTCCATGTAAAAAGTGCTTTACAGATGCACTAGGCTATACAGATGCTTTACATGTCATGTCCTCAAAGATGTAGTGAAGAGGATCGAGCAGAACCTGTGCAAAAACAGCTGTTCCAGGACGTTTTTTTATTTGTAGTTGTCTCATACGTTGTAGATAAGCTGTTATTTGTAAATGCTACTACTGTTCATGTTAGCTTTGGATATACGGTTTTAGCTTGATAAAAGCTTTAGTACAGCAGAATACATGATTGCCTTCTAGCCTTTTTTCATATAATCGTTCTAACAAATGATACTACAGTTCACAAAGGGATTATTTGATTACAGACTGTAGATCTATAGTGATCGCTACTGACTGTAGAGCACCGTTAGTTTTGTCTTTATACAACGAGTGTAGCCAAATATCTGTCGCCAGAACGATGAGACCATTACGAAGACTAATCATGGATTTATTACAGTGGCCATATCAAACACAGAACCATGTTTAGCGTGCCTGCATTTACACTGATCACTTAAACACCAACAAACAGCAACATTCGAAGTTCGCTAGTGGGCTTAAAAAGAAGTTGTAGGTGTTTGTCGGATAAATTTGAATTAGCAATTAGGTAACTGGCTAGTGGAGCCAAACAGTGTTTCCCTTTGTTAATGTCCTTGCTACAGCATAAAAATAACAATAGAAACTTTTCATGGAAAACACATCAACAAAGAATAAAACATACATACAGGTTGTGGCCCATAAACAACAGCTTCTGCTTTTAAAGTGGGAACTGCTGTCCTCTGTAAAATGTGCAGCGCAGAGAGCTATATTTGGATTCTAATGTTCAGGAAGGTTCAGCGTTTTGACGGCATGGCAACAACACTACTCACACTTCCTCTTCTCAACATGGCCTTTGTTGCGTGTTCCAGGGGGCAGGGTTTATGTACATTTTAGGGTTAGTGATGTCACTAACCCACGAGAAGCTCGTTGTAGTCCCTACCGGCCATTTGTTGTATTCCTTAAAAAGCTATTTCTTTAAAAGAAAATATCCCCATTTTATTTGAACTTTAAGCGTCGTAACTTTGCAGATGTTGTCTATGCTCAAACAGCAACATTACACACTAACTAAAGTTAAAAAAAGTGAAATCATAAATCTCTTAGAGTAAATCTCTTTTTACTAATTCAGCAATTCCCTCTAATTATTTGACTAAGGAGGATCATACATTGGATAAGCGAAACTAATTGTTTATTTCAGACCATGTCGAATAAATCACTGATGCAAAATGCTTGTTATTGTGTTTGGGGTCAGTTGGGAAAATGCTCTTTTTTGTTTCATGGCTATCCACACTGACACAAACAGTTCCCATTTTAAGCAGGCTGCATGCACAATAAACAACATGAATCCGACAGAGAAGTTATTTTTATTATATGGCCTTGAAAAGTATGGCTGTATTTTTGGTTATGCATTTTTCTGTCAGTTGTGGCTATATGCAGAAATGAACTGTGTAGCTGCGTAATGTAACTGGACATGTATCCCTGTCGGATCCCTGTTTGTGAGATGTTTTAATAATTTATATGCTGTAAAATATGTTCAGCAGCATTTTTCATCCTTTTTCATAAGCAGAACGAGTTATTGGACTGAACAGCTAAGGGACATATAAAAGTAACACTGCCTCAGTGAAAGAACAATGCGCAGAACTGTTTAATTATGTAAGATTCACCTCAAAAACTTGCTGTTTGGATTATTGTCTTGAAATATATTGTGGTTATATGTGGGAAAGTTTTCTCGGACCCAGTTTTTTTGCTGGCTTCCATGGCTGCAATATGCGTTTTTTTTTCCGCCAACTGGCGACCTGTGGTGACGAAATACTATTGGCTTAAGCGAACGCGATTTCTACCGAGGGGGACCCCGGTAGATGGACTCGATCTTCTCTAGCTATGTTTAATCATCATTCTGAATCTGATCCAGACATAGTCTGACAAAAATTGGATTTTTCTTTTATTTCTTTTCAGTTTTGTGAAACTTACCCATATTCAAGTGGTGATTTGATATTGTCATAAATAGAAGAGGACAACTTTATTAAATGTATAAGCAGAAGGGAACGGGAATCCAGAAAGGTAAGTCTTTGTTGAATATCAGAAGGAATGAATCTTATCTGGTGAACACAGTCCTTGTTTATCTTGCAGGGATCTGGAAGGCTGGCTGGTCAGTGCGGATGCCGGCGTGCAGGTGACTGGGTGACAGGAGCCGATAAGGATGAACAGGAAACTGATGACAGGAGACAGACGTCGGGGACCAGGTAAGTAGCACAGTTGAGTGGAGAGAGTCTGTAGTGTCCGTAGACGAGACCAGACAGGGAATGAAGGGAGATGGTGGCTTATGAAGGTGAACTGATGAGTGATAACAGGTGCAGATGATCAGAATTCGGGTGATTGGGAACGAGTGGGTGGATCTGGTACTGATGGCTGCAGAGGGGGCGTGTCTTGCACTGTGACAGATAAATTGCATGTTCCGATATTCATATAACTAAATATTCTGGGGGCCATGAAATTTTTGTGAAAATGATCAAAAACACTGGTGGTGACTGGTAACTTTTAAAAAAAAAATGCTGGTGGGAAAGAGTTAAAGGGATAGTTCACCCAAAATGAAAAATCTGTGATATTATGGTAGTCAATGGCTGCTGAGATCTGCTTGGTTACAAACATTCTTCCAAATATCTTCCTTTGTGTTCAGCAAAAGAAAGAAATTCATACTTGAGGGTGACTAAATGATGACAGAATTTTCATTTTTGGGTGAACTATCCCTTTAAGGGTCTTCACTTAAGGAAAGGGGGCAGGGACTTGCTGCTGAGACCAGGCTTACTTTATAAATATTAATTAGGCAATTAAATTGATCTCTTACTGTTCGGTGGTGACAAAATCAAACATGCCCCCACCATAAACGATTCCTATATGGTCCAGTAGACACAATCTGTGTGATGAACATGAAATAAACCCAACTAAATAACCTAAAACTTGCATTGTTTTCTTTCTATATTATGATGAATGTTTTGCTTTCCGTCCTCGTTCTGGTCCTGAATATTTATTTTATCATGGCCTTATTTTATAATGAATGGGGAAACCTGGGGAGGAGTGTCAAACAAGCATTTTTACTCTCTCATTACAACGTGGCGAAGCCTTTGTAAATGACTTTGCGGCACGAGTCGGCGTGCCTGTTTAAAAATGCATTGGAATTAAGGAGGAGAGTGCAAGCATATCAGCTGAGCTCAACCGAGTGTGTTAGCGAAGGAGCAAGGACAGGAAAATTGACACTTGATGATTTCTCCTGCTGATGTGAAGGAATGTTCAATCACATTTAAAAGGCTCATTCCCTCTCCCCATATCTGTCACTCTTTGACAAGTTCTACAGGGAGATTTTTGGTGCATCTATTTATTTATAGCATGGAAACGCCTCTCAGCTCTTTGGCTCTGCTTCAGGAAGATTATGGTTCCCACCTGGACTTTAAAGAACTAAAAGCTCAGAGTTAAAGTAGATTTCGGTCTCCTTAAAGTTCACAAACCAGACGGCACTTATATTGACAACACTTATTTTCTGCTCTCTGATGGGGTCAGCTTCTGAGATCAAAGCTCACCGGTGCACTGCGACTTTGAGGACTTGATTTGAAAACCATCACTGTTGAATTTCACACATTGCATTGAACAAAACGACATTAACAAGCATTAGAACATATTGTATGCATCTCTTCACCACCGTAGCTTTCAAAAAAGCTTTTAAATTTTTATAAAAAATACTTAATTCAAAATTGAAAAATGTGTTTTCTACTTATGTCAAATCATGTCATTATTTTCAGAAAATACAACATTGTGCTGGACCTTTTCTGGATGTTTGTTTTTCTCATTATATTGAGTTTGCCCAGCCCATTTCCACCCTTGTGTATGGCAGGCATTATTTATGTATCTATTTTTATCTAAAAATTGAATCAATTATATGAAAAGAGTTTTTTTCTGCCTGTCTTTGATGTGTTGTAGAGGTAGCAGCAGGTCCCCAGCTAAAAGGGAAAGTTCCCATAACATTCCACTAACGTTCTTTCAAAGTTATGGAAATCTTAGGACAAAACTTAAAATAATGTTTATGGAACGTTCTTATAATGTTACTAATAGTTAATATAGCCTACGTTCTCGTAATGTTGAGAGAAAACATTGTTAGAATAACATCCTTATAATGTTATTTTTATTTGCTGACTTTTCATAATGTTATAAAATGTTCTGAGTACAAAGTTCATAGAACGTCTTTATGAGGTAATTTGTACTTGATGAATCTTCTCGTAATGTTGAGAGAAAACGTTCCTAATACATTAAAAAAACAGTTTTGAACGTTCAGAAAACTTTCAGAAATAATGTTTTAATAACATTTTCAAAATGACAGAATGGAATGTTTCATTTTCAGAAATCATGTTCATGGATGAGATTATTAACGTTACTGTAGTATGAAGCAGAGCAGGGCCGAGTGTTGTGGGAGCTAAACGAGGCCTCTGGAGCGATTGCTAATAAGAGACGTGTGCAAAACACGGCTTGACGACAGTGGAACTTTTATTATGCCACAGTCTTTCCGGTCAAGCGTATGTGGAGTAATGCAACGCTGTTCTATCAGATACATGTATCTATTAGATACATTTGAGTGTGTTGAAAATTATGTTATAACGCTACTCTGTGCGTTTGCTTTGCGGCTGCTAAGAGACATTTGTTGCACACTGCAGTAAGCTAGTTATTAGAATATATTAATATTAAAATGCTGGATGGCTTGTGTTGCTAAATGGCATGCAATTAAAATTTAAAAGATATTGTATGACGGAGAAAATGCTGTATTGCTGTTACTAAAAAATAAAGCTGCATTTGATTATGCTATGTTAGCCTCTTGACAAAATAGTGTTTTTCTCTGAGTAATTGGTAAATCAAGAAAATGAGATTCAAACAATAAACGTTTTGAGATACATAATAATTCAATTTCTGTCTATAAATGTATCCAAAATAGTTGTTCCCTTGTCTAAAAACACATATAGGGCCAGATTTACTAAACAGGGCAAATTAGTGTGAGAGCGCAATTCCAAAAAAGCTCAGATGGGAGTGGAAAGTTATCTGCATGATCTACTGACGACATGCAAATTAAAGCAATTTACCAGTTAGTGTCTGATTTAAGACATGGGGCGGTAAATAATGGCGCAAACATCAGTAAATTGACAAGGGCAAACCTTAGTAAATCAATTTGCATGATTCATTTAAATACTCTCCTCCCCACAAATTTTGCGTCTGAAAGGGAAACTCCTACAAATGCATATGCAATAAGTTCTGCTGCAAAAATAACTGTCCACGCCTTTTCAGCGCGATTTTTCACTGCGTGTCTTTAGTAAATCCTGACAGTAGTTTTTTAATGCCAAAAGAGGGTTCGGCACTGCCGCAAGCTGTTAGTTAATCTGGCCCATAATATATTAAAGCGTCTTTGGTGTTTCCATCGTTTTTACAAAATAAAATCAAGGGTAAGGCAGGTAGGACGTCACTGATATGCGACGAACAGACACACGGTTCGTGTCCTGGTTAAAATTGCTTATTTCTCTGGATTTAAACAATATCTGGGATAATGTAATTACACAAGTCAACAAAATATATAACACTGTTCTAGTGGTTTTAGGATATTTTAATCCAAAATGGGAATTTAATGGGAATGCTAGCAAAACATTCTAAGAACATATTTTACAGTAAAAACTGTCACTGTGATAAAACCATGGTAAGCGTTGTGGTTACGTGTTTTAACTACAAATACCACAGTAAAACTATGATTACTCTGGTAACCCTGTTGAAAAAACAGCATATGCTGGTTAGGTATGTTTTGGAGCATGGCAGCTGGTTTGAGCTGGTTTAAGCTGGTCAAGTGCTGGTCCTAAGAAACTAGCTCCAGCTCAGGACCAGCTTAAACCAGTTCATCACCAACTAAGGACCAGCATAAACCAGCTCAAACCAGCTGCCATGTTTCAAAACATACCTAACCAGCATATGCTGTTTTTTTCAACAGGGAAGTGCTGTGGTTACAGTGCTTTAACTACAAATACAACAGTAAATGCGACAGTTACTATGGTATAAACATGGTAAATTTGTGGACTTTTTACATGATCCCTTTCCTACCGTAGGTGAATTTCAAATGAATATCACAATGAAAACTAACTTTATAATGCTTGCGTCCATTTGAATGATTTGAACATCACACAGCTTTAAATAATGGGACAAATAGCAGTATTGATTTGAGACACAACACAAAATTTTATTCATAAATACGGGATGATCGACTACTTCACGGGACAGGTGGAAACCCTACCTGTATGTGTCTTGAAGTCATTTAAACTCCTTATCTTTTTATAGCAATAAACCACTTTGAATAGCTGGGAGAGTTTAAAACGTAAATAGCAAGTAGATAAAAAACCCACAATGCATTGAGGCGAACGTTTCTGTAGCATATATTCTCCTGCTGCCGGTAGGGACACTAATTTAGGTAACGCTCGTATGCCCTGACCAGGAAGACTTTACAAAGCTTTAAGATAGAGACTAAGGATATTACACTGTACTGTACAATAAAGCTGGATATGAACTGAAAAACATGAGATCAGAACAGACAAAACCACATTAGAAAATAAAACTGCACAAAACACACAAATGCAACCTAAGCAACCCAAAATCACTTACACAGGAGCCCAAGCAAGAGACCTAGATAGATGCAGAGCAATATCCATCCAAGTAATCTGTAACAAAGACTGTGATCTCTGGGAGTTGGTCATTGGTAATTGGTTACTGGAGCTGTAAAGATATTCTATAGAAGGATGATTACTAATGTGGAATAAGATAGCAGAACATGAGCGTACATAAATGATCCACCATGGGGGAAGCTGTGCATTTGCATGATAAGAAAAGAAACAGCTTCCTCTCCTGTCTTCCGACGTGCAATGCTGTAAGTTTTCCCTTTTCATCATGTCATGTTCTTTGCTTTGGATCAATATCTCATCATTACTGTAAATTTTAAAACTTTCATGTTTTTTATATATATATATATACACACTCACCTAAAGGATTATTAGAAACACCTATTCAATTTCTCATTAATGCAATTATCTAATCAACCAATCACATGGCAGTTGCTTCAATGCATTTAGGGGTGTGGTCCTGGTCAAGACAATCTCCTGAACTCCAAACTGAATGTCAGAATGGGAAAGAAAGGTGATTTAAGCAATTTTGAGCGTGGCATGGTTGTTGGTGCCAGACGGGCCGGTCTGAGTATTTCACAATCTGCTCAGTTACTGGGATTTTCACGCACAACCATTTCTAGAGTTTACAAAGAATGGTGTGAAAAGGGAAAAACCTCCAGTATGCGGCAGTCCTGTGGGCGAAAATGCCTTGTTGATGCTAGAGGTCAGAGGAGAATGGGCCGACTGATTCAAGCTGATAGAAGAGCAACTTTGACTGAAATAACCACTCGTTACAACCGAGGTATGCAGCAAAGCATTTGTGAAGCCACAACACGCACAACCTTGAGGTGGATGGGCTACAACAGCAGAAGACCCCACCGGGTACCACTCATCTCCACTACAAATAGGAAAAAGAGGCTACAATTTGCATGAGCTCACCAAAATTGGACAGTTGAAGACTGGAAAAATGTTGCCTGGTCTGATGAGTCTCAATTTCTGTTGAGACATTCAGATGGTAGAGTCAGAATTTGGCGTAAACAGAATGAGAACATGGATCCATCATGCCTTGTTACCACTGTGCAGGCTGGTGGTGGTGGTGTAATGGTGTGGGGGATGTTTTCTTGGCACACTTTAGGCCCCTTAGTGCCAATTGGGCATCGTTTAAATGCCACAGCCTACCTGAGCATTGTTTCTGACCATGTCCATCCCTTTATGACCACCATATACCCATTCTCTGATGGCTACTTCCAGCAGGATAATGCACCATGTCACAAAGCTTGAATCATTTCAAATTGGTTTCTTGAACATGACAATGAGTTCACTGTACTAAAATGGCCCCCACAGTCACCAGATCTCAACCCAATAGAGCATCTTTGGGATGTGGTGGAACGGGAGCTTCGTGCCCTGGATGTGCATCCCACAAATCTCCATCAACTGCAAGATGCTATCCTATCAATATGGGCCAACATTTCTAAAGAATGCTTTCAGCACCTTGTTGAATCAATGTGGCATTAAGGCAGTTCTGAAGGTGAAAGGGGGTCAAACACAGTATTAGTATGGTGTTCCTAATAATCCTTTAGGTGAGTGTATATATATATATATATATATATATATTATTGTTGTATTGTCTCCCATAGGAAAATTTATCTTGGGCAATCGAGAGAGCAGGTCAAACATACAACAATCTGAATAAAAAAAATAAAAAAATAAAAACACACACATATACATCACCCATTACACAGCACTAAATATTACACTAAACATTGCACGTTGCCCATCGACAGGCCAGGAATAATGACTGCTTTTTTTCATAATGTAGGAATAATGCCAGTATCAACTGATAACTGAAATAAGGGAATTCATGCTGGGGTTAAAGAGCTGAGATACCATCTGGCCCACTAGACTTTTTAGTATGCAGCCCTTTAAAGATTCTAGTGACAGCACTTGGGTCCACTTCAATCCTATCCTGGGTGAAATCACGTATTACGAGTCTCTACACTTATCGATACTACGTTTATAAAAGTTATTAAAATTAATTTGCTTTATCAAATTCATTTATAACCTGCATTTCTTTCTTATTTGAATTTAGATGAATCATTCCTCTAACAGCATCCCACAACTTTTTAGAATTATTAGTTGAAACTGCTTCTCTAATACGCAAGTTATGCTGCTCTCTCGCCTCCCTCAATTTTCTCCTCAGTTCTTTTTGAACTTCTCTCAATTCCATTACATTATTATTCTTAAAGGCTTGATTTCTCCTCCTAATACAATGCTTAATCTCAGGGGTGATATATTCATTATTATTTGGATAAATCTTAATGGTCTTTTAGGGACCAAAGTATCAACACAAAAATGAATATACCCTGTAATCACATCCGCAATACCATCAATATTATCATCTTGATAAAAAATGTCCCAATCTGTAGCAAAAAAGCAACCACTCAACTTTATAGTATCACACCACACATTAACTGTTCTTAAAAGTGTTTTACTCTTCCTAAAGGCGGACATGTAGATAGGAATTAACTGGATGGTATTATGGTCCGAATTTGAAAGAGGAGGTCTAATCTTAGCATATGCACATATGCTTCTTTGATGTTATCATAGCATGTCTAATATTTTGTTTTTCCGTGTACCACTACAAACATACTGCTGAAACCCTGGGTGAGCATAGTCCATCTTACAATGATTAAAATCTCCTAATACAAATATCGGTGCATCAGGTTTGTTCTGTAATTGCTGATGGACACAATCAGCTATCTTTGAAGCAGCTTTATATGCTTTATATTTCAGATAAATGCTGTTCTTTTGAACTTTCTATTCATTAAATAATCCTGAAAAAAAATTGTACACAACTGTTTTCAACATTGACAATAATAATAAATGTTTCTTGAGCAGCAAATTGGAATATCATAATGATTTCTGAAGGATCATGTGACTTGCATTTTAAAAAATGTAATTGCATTTAAATTGCAAATAAATTGCATTTTAAAATATATTAAAATAGAAAAAAGTTGTAAAAATATTTCACAATAATACTGTTTTTGCTGTATTTTGGATCAAATAAATGCAGCCTTGGTGAGCAGAAGAGACTTCTTTCAAAAACAATCAAAATAGAACAGTTTCCAAACTTTTGACTGGTAGTGTGTATATATATATATACACATACATACATACATACACACACATATATTTGTATTTTGTATTCAAACAGGAAGTTTGGGTAGGACATATTGTTCTAGAGGGCATTTTAATTGACAAAAATCTGCATTGTGAAACATACTGTAAGTAATCAATATTTTGGTCCCTGCTCATAATTTTAAATGTGTTTATCTGCAAATGGTAATTTTATCAAATTTTAGGGGTATATTAGCATATAGATGGCTTCAAACTCACATGAACTAAAAGCCACACAGCTCCAATTTTGATTTCAAGTGGTTTTTAAAAGGTGCTGAAATGGTTGGATGTGATGGTATAGTAATAACTTGGGTGATTGCAGTGCTTTTGAAATAAATCTGATATTTTTTTGAAAGGACAGGCCACTACTCAAACTTTTAAATGGATCTGAAACCATGGAGCCATTAAATGCTCAGTCAATACTTTTCTTTGCTTTGTGTTGTCTCGCACCTTGGCCTCTGCTGAAGCAGAGGGAAATATTAAATGCTTCTCATGTTAGTTTTAGTGCAGACTGGAGTAGACAGATGGCACTAATACCCGTCTAGTTTCAGCATTGAGGTTTATCTGGAATTCCCTGTTTATTCTGGCTAAGCGTGTCTTATCTCTACATAAGATGTTTTTTTTGTGTTACTACCTTAAAAAGGAAAAGTTCACAAAATCAGTCATTACACCATCTTCCTCTTTTTGATGTAACCACCTCTCTCCAAAGTTGTTGGGTGGAACTGAAATGGAGCTGCTGGTGATGTGCAATGAGAAATACATGTGGCCAGTTGCGTAAACTGATTAGACTTACAAGTTAGTCATCTAATTACTGCTCATAACCTTTTGAAGTCAGTTACATAAAATGTTACATTGGTCTATGAATCCAGAAAGTAGAACCAAATAGCTCTAACTAATTGCTAGTTGGTCAGACTAGTTCTTAAGTTCTTCGGAATTACAGGTAGATGGTGTCTTCAAGGTTCAAGGCCACTTCTATGGCGATTACCCAGCCTCACCACTCAGTGTTTTTATATTCCTTTACATTTATCATCTGACAATCACTATTATCCAAAGAGATTTACAGTAATGCCACTTTTGCTTTTCAAATGAAGATCTTGGTGAAAGCCGAGACATTTAGCCAGAGACATTTATAAACAGATTAGAGAGACATTTATAATGTTACAAAAGATATCTATTTCAAATAAACACTGTTCTTTAGAACTTTATATTGATCAAATGATCCTGATTTTTTTTATCGGTTTCCACAAAAATATTACATTAAGATATAAATAAAATAAAAAAACACTAGAACAATGTTATATATTTTGTTGACTTTTGTACTTACATTATCCCAAATGTTTCCAAGAATGTTTAAATCCAGAGAAATAAGCCATTTTAACCAGGACACGGGCTGTGTCCCTGTGTTGCCTATAAATAACATCATACCCGCGTTACCCTCGATTATTATTTTGTAGAAACCATGGAAACTTATTTTCCATGGAAAATTATGTTTTATTAGACAGGTAAACAACTGTTTGGATACATTCATCGACAGAAAACTAATCATTGTTATATAGCTCAACACAGTTAGTCTTATTGTTTAAACCTCGTTTAATTTATTTACAGCGAGTACCATGTTTTACCATGCCTTATATCTAGCTTACTGCAGTGTGCAACAAGTGTCTCATAGTAGCCGCTGAGCAAACGCACAGAGAACATTATAACGCACATCTTTCAACACATTCAAATGTATCTAATATGATAAAACAGCGCTGTGTTACCCCATACGCATGACCGGAAGAAGCGGAAGTGCTTGTCTGCGGCATAATAAAAGTTCCACTGCTCTCGAGCCGTGTGTCGCGCTTGTCTCACATTATCAATCGCTCCAACGACTTCCAGCCCCACCCTGCTTCATACTACAGTAACGTTAATAAATCATTAATACATTAGCTCATCCATAAACACGATTTCTGCCCGAGACCCATTGGATTCTTTTCCATCGGCTGTAGAGGTGAAGACAACAACTCTCATGATTCTGCGAAATCACAGTGTCATCAAGCTATGCCTTTGTTTTGAATAAGTGACCAAACTTACATACTGTACCTTTAAGTAGCACAACATTGATAATAATAATAAATGTTTATTGAGCAGCGAATCAGCATATTGAATCCTGAATGAATTCTGAAGGATCATGTGACACTGAAGACTGGAGTAATAACACTGAAAATTCAGCTTTGCATCACAGGAATAAATTACATTTTAAAATCTTTTAAAAGAGAACAGTTATTTCAAACTGGAAGGCATCGTGTGACGGCTTGAGCGAAGACAGACACAGTAGGTGTTGGTCACTCAAAGGCTTCTGAGAGGCATTTATTTGAAGTAGAATGAACAAAGTATAAAAAGAGGAAACTAAAGTGTCCTATAGGACACTCTTTTTGACACCTGAAAGAGTCTGTGACGCACTCGCTTTGATTTGGATAAAGGCAAGTGGTCATTAATGCTAACAGACAGCTTTCTGCAGATTTTATAGATGTCTGTACTAGAGGACAACAGAGCCTTTCACTGGCTTAGCGAACACAGATTCTCATGATTAAATATGAATATTTGACGATTATCACTACGGCTTTCCTAAACTCCTGCAGTGACCTTCTGCATCTGCTGTCTGGCCAGCTTTGAAATGTGACAGACGCCTTCATCCATAGCCAGATGTGTTGATGAGCAGATCTGAGCCCTGGTCTCCTTTAAAGGTCTGTTGGAGAGAGCTATAAAGAAACCACATCTGCTTCACTGTCCCATCTGGAGGGTGGATATTTTCAGCTGGAGGAATTTCAGAGTGATGCATGATTTAGTCTGAAGCACCTCTGTATGATAAGCCTGATAAACACAAACGGCATCATTTTGATGTTTATGGAACATCAACATCTACTTTATGGCGTCTTAGCTCCGCAAAACATTTTTGTCAAGTCATTCTGTCTCTTAGTTTTTAGCCCTTTTCTCTCTCTGTTCTTTTAATTTCCTCTCTCCCTGCTGCTTTTGTTCAGCTGCTAAAGTATAATCATCATTAGTGTCGTACCTAACAATAATCAAATTACTCACTAATCAAATTAGTGTCATTCATTTGTCACTGCCAATGATTTGCTCTTGAAACCTGCTGTAATTTTTATGCAATCATTCTGAAGGTAATTTATTAGCATTCTGTATAAAGTGCATATTATTTGTTAATAATTCAAGAATTTGTCTCTTCTATCTTTTTTTCTTACTATAGCCGTTTATATTACATGCAAAGTCATAAGTCTTAATGGATAAGTAGTAGGCTTAACCCCATAGTAGGTTTCCCTGTTGTCTGGTATGTTTCATTAATGAGGCACTTTTGCTTGAATATGACATTTCACATACCCATGACATGAATTAATCATGTAAAAAGTGTTCGTTGTTCTACTCTTTACGACATTTGCATTAGTGTTGTTGTGTTGTTCCCCTTAAGTTATGAGTCGTGGTAATATGGGATTGAGGGATAGTTAACCAAAAATTTAAATATTAAAAAAATAAAGTAGTGATGCTACTAACTTTATTTTATTTGAATCTATGTTTTTTCACTAAAAGTAGTGACGCTACATTTTTCAGTAGCTCAAAATGTCCATTGCTAGTTTTGTAACGTACTGCACGTTGAGAAACTGCTGAGAAAACATGCTCAATTCCACAACATTACAGTAGGAAGCCATTCGTTTTAGTGAATTGGTTCATTCTGAGGGTTAACTTAATTGACCCAAGCACCTACTTTGACACTTTAATTTGTATTAGTACACATATTATAATATTTATTAAAAATATTGCTCTAAATAATATAATATTTCTGCTCATGTCTTTTTTCCCACAGCCTATAAATTATGGTGTTGTCTAGATTTATTGCTGGTATTTAGTATAAACTTATTGTAAATCGCAATGAATGATACGGTCCAAAATTTTGGGGTAAGTTATATTTTTATTTTAATAAATTAATACTTTTATTCAGCAAGGATAAAAAAAGTGACAATAATATTATTACAATTAATAATATTATTATAATATTAATTACAAATATTTTGCTAAATAATATTTCTGCTCATGGATTCGTTACAGTTTGTTTTGTCTTAAAATGTTATAGTGTTTTATTGGTGGTATTTAGTATAATTTTATTGATTCAAATGTAGTATAATGTGGTCCCCATAATAAAGGCCCTCTCTTTTGTGCCAGATAAAACTGCTCTGACTGCAAAGTAAAAAAAAGAAAATATAATTATTTAATCATTGTTACAGTAGCTTTGATATTGCTTACTACATTTTCAAAAGGGTCAAAAGTACTCTACGGTACTAATATGCTCATTTTAAGGGTGAAAAATGTACAAAGATGTCCCTTTAAAGGTACTGTCAGTGGCAAGCTGTTGTACCCCTAAAGGTACAGTTTTTATTATTATTTAATCCGATTGTTACAGTAGCTTTGATATTGCTTACTACATTTTAAAAGGGTCAAAACTCTCAATCTAGCCTAAGGGTGCGTTTACACTTATAGTTAGGTTCGCTTGGTCAGAAAAAAAAAAAAAACATTTAGTCCTGGTCCGATTAGCGTTCAGATTGGTATTTTTACATTTTCAAAAGGGTCAAAAGTACTCTACGGTACTAATATGCTCATTTTAAGGGTGAAAAATGTACAAAGGTGTCCCTTTAAGGGTACTGTCAGTGGCAAGCTGTTGTACCCCTAAAGGTACAGTTTTTATTATTATTTAATCCGATTGTTACAGTAGCTTTGATATTGCTTACTACATTTAAAAAGGATCAAAACTCTCAATCTAGCCTAAGGGTGCGTTTACACTTATAGTTAGGTTCGCTTGGTCAAAAAAAAAAAAAAAAACATTTAGTCCTGGTCCGATTAGTGTTCAGATTGGTATTTTTATCATCGAACCGAAAGATACCGAACCTAGGGATAGGGGTACTTTCACAACCTGATTGGTCAGCTTTTATGACATATTGCCTATTTTGAGAACGAACTTACTGAACATCCAAAACAATGCTGTGTATGGGGATAAATGCGTATTTTTGTGCGTATATAGCCTGCATATGATGGTATTTTGACCAGTTGAGAATCCGTGAAGAGCTTATAAAATGTGTAAAGGAGTCAAAACAGCGGCAGGAATCCCTCCGTCACACACACAAACAAAACGTACTCGGTTTCTTACGTAACCTCGGTTCCCTTTCAGTCAGTACACTACGAGTTACGTCAGTTACTGACGAAATGGGGGTTTCGCTTAAAAGCCAATCG
Source organism: Rhinogobio ventralis (assembly GCA_039654625.1). Lineage (NCBI taxonomy): Eukaryota > Metazoa > Chordata > Actinopteri > Cypriniformes > Gobionidae > Rhinogobio > Rhinogobio ventralis. The sequence goes on from CM077201.1 coordinate 10,280,256, forward strand.
CCTTTGAGATCTACAAAACGAGCCAATGGCATAAAAATTCCATGTGTCTGCGGAATTTGCATGCCGCAACCCCGCCCCACCACGTAGGTATAAAGGGCGTTGCGTGGCAATCTCGCATTATGTTTCTGCTTCAGAGCAGAGTATTACTGCCTGAGCGTTTTTTCTCTTCAAGACGAGTATCTCTCCAGAGTGTTGGTGTGACGGCGCGTTCCAGCGAGTTCCGCATTCCTGTCTGATCTGTGTAGTGATCTAGCACAGCGTGCGCGTTCTCCCTGGGCGCTTCAGTATTTTTGCAGAGTAATAAACTCCTCTCTAAAAGAGCTGCACGCGGCACGTCTTTTTCAAGATGTCTCGCCTGTGCTCCGTTTCTGGGTGCGGTCGGCTGGTGGCTCCGTTTGACGGGCATGATCGCTGTTTGACGTGCTTGGGCCTCGTGCACGCCGAGCGCGCGTTCATGGATAAGTTGCAGTGTTGCGATCGAGACTCAGTGATCTCCGTAGTGGAGGGAGGGTCCCCTCTACCACACCCCAATCTATTTCCTCCATGAGAGGGAATACTTTGGCTGGTGGTCAGGGTGATCTGAGGGTGACGGTGTGGGCCAACCCGGCGAATCCTCCTTGGGCCACACCCCCCTCTAGCACACTGCAACCTGTGGTGTTGCCAGATGAGGGCGCCGGGGCTTCCCGCCTGGGGCCCTGCGTTTCATTTGGCGCACCGGCGGAGGACTCCATGTCGATTGCCGCATCACAAGGTGGGCTGGATTCCTCCGGAGATGACGATTCTGCTGTGTTGCCTCCCTCGGGAGTTCCAGCATTGCCCGAGTCCGATCTGGAGCTCACAGCCATGCTTTCCCGGGCGGCCGAGGCTCTTGGGCTTGTGTGGAACCCTCCGCCATGTCCCGAGCGTTCTCGGTTAGATGATTGGTATCTGGGGGCGGCCCGTGCCGAAGGCGCCCGTCAGCCCCCAGTGCCCTTCTTCCCGGAAGTGCATGAAGAGGTGTCGAAGTCGTGGAAGTCTCCCTTGACTCCCTTGATCGTTCGGCAGCCACTTCCACCTTCACTGCCCTCGATGGCGGCACGGTGAAAGGGTACACTGGGGTTCCTCCTGTTGAGCACTCTGTTGCGATGCAACTGTGTCCGCAGAGCGCTGCGACATGGCGTGGTGACCCAAAGCACCCGTCCAAGGCTTGTAGGTTTACGTCTTACGGCATTTATGGCTCAACCTGGCTGATATGCGAGAATCTGAGCGAACCCGTTTCCTCAATTCTCCCATTTCCCAGGATGGGCTATTCAGCGGGGCGGTCCAGGACTTCGCCCAACAGTTCTCAACCGCTCAGAAACAGACTGAGGCGATTAAACATATTCTGCACCGGCAGCCAGCTCCCGCCCCTCCCGCCCGGCCCCAGCAGCAGCCTTCACCCGGGCCGGGCGCCCCGCCGAGGCCGCCCTCCTGCGGCTCCCGCCCCTCCCGCCCGGCCCCAGCAGCAGCCTTCACCCGGGCCGAGGCGCGGAGGACACCGCAGGAAGGCAGCCCCGCCCGTTCCAGCCCCCCAGCCTGCCAAGCGGCAGTCTAAGCGGCGGTCCTGAGACGGGCGGCTCGGAGGTGATCTCGGTTCTTTCCCAGGAGATGGTAGCAGGACCACTCCTTCCCCCGGAGGGCCGGGGGAGAATCTTTTGTTTTTCCCTTCCGCCGCTTGCCTCATGGCCGGCGGTACCCTATTCATGGTTAAAGAAAGAACTGACATATTCACCTACGAGCCCCAAGAGGGCGCGGCTGACAGTGTGCGACGCCCCCTCTGTCGCCAGCCCCCTGGCAGACGAGACCCCTGTGGAACGCTGGTCCTTCCCTGGTCTCCTCTGTCAGGGTGCGGAATTCGACCCCGCCCACACCTCGGGACGCTCCCACGCCTCCCATGTCTGGGCCGGTCATTCCGCCTCGCTGCCCCATCGGGGGTACGCCTGTGTTTCGCATGGCCCCTCTGGTTCAGTTCTTGGGAGCCTGGCTAGCGCTTCCCAACCTGTCCAGATGGCTCGCTCGCACCATCAGGTTCGGCTATGCGATTCAGTTCGCCCGGTCTCCTCTATGTTTTCGGGGAGTCCGCTATACCGTGGTGGGTGGCAATGACCCTGTCATGCGTGCGGAGGTCGACACCCTACTGGCGTAGGGTGCGATCGAGATCATCCCTCCAGCCGAGATGGAGTCCGGCTTCTACAGCCCTTACTTCATTGTACCCAAGAAAACCGGTGGGTTACTGCCAATCCTGGACCTGCGCGTCTTGAACCGAACCCTTCACAGGCTTCCATTCAAGATGTTGACAGCCAAACGCATCTTCGAGTGCGTTCGTCCTTTGGATTGGTTTGCAGCAATCGACCTGAAGGACGCGTACTTTCATGTCTCCATTCTTCCTCGACACAGACCGTTTCTAGCCCTGTCCCCTCGCGTCTTCACGAAGGTCGTTGAGGCAGCCCTTGTGCCACTCAGGCAACACGGGGTTCGCATCCTGAATTATCTCGACGACTGGCTGATTCTAGGCCACTCTCGGGATCAGGTCTGCGAACACCCGTCTGGGCCTTCGGGTCAACTGGGAAAAGAGCAAACTCTCCCCAGTGCAGAGGATCTCTTTTCTCGGTATGGAAATCGACTCGGTCGCCATGTACGCGCAGCTTACGAGCGAGAGCGCGCAGTCTCTGCTGACTTGTCTTCGCCAGTTCGAGGACAAGAGTGCAGTTCCACTGAAATATTTTCAGAGGCTCCTGGGGCATATGGCATCCGCAGCCGCGGTAACGCCGCTCGGTTTGCTTCATATGAGACCGCTTCAGCACTGGCTTCGCGATCGAGTCCCGAGATGGGCATGGCAACACGGCACGCTCCGGGTCCCAGTGACTCGGGCCTGCCGTCAGACCTTCACCCCGTGGTCGAACCTCAGTTTTCTACGTGCAGGTGTTCCCCTAGAACGAGTTTCCAGGCATGTTGTTGTAACAACAGATGCCTCTGCCACGGGCTGGGGCGGCATGTGCAATGGACATGCTGCCGCGGGCTCCTGGAGAGGACCCCAGCGCCTTTGGCATGTCAATTGCCTTGAGTTGCTGGCCGTACGTCTTGCCCTGCACCGCTTCCGAGCCCTGCTCAAGGACAAGCACGTACTGGTCCGTTCAGACAGTACGGCGACAGTAGCATACATCAACTGACAAGGTGGTCTACGCTCCCGCCGGATGTTGCAACTCGCCCGCCATCTCCTCCTATGGAGTCAGAAGCATCTGAGGTCGCTTCGTGCCGTTCACATCCCGGGAGATCTGAATCGTGCAGCCGACGAGCTGTCACGCTTTCAGCCACTTCCGGGGGAATGGAACCTCCATCCCCAGACGGTTCAGCTGATTTGGGAACAGTTCGGCGACGCACAGATAGATCTGTTTGCCTCCCACGACTCTTCCCATTGCCGCTGGTACTACTCCCTGACCGAGGGTACCCTCGGCACGGATGCACTAGCGCACAGCTGGCCGCGGGGCCCACGCAAGTATGCGTTTCCCCCAGTAAGCCTTCTCGCACAGATTCTGTGCAAGATCAGGGAGGACAGGGAGCAGGTCCTTTTGGTCGCCCCATATTGGCCCGGCCGGACCTGGTTCTCAGAACTCGTACTCCTTGCGACAGCCCCTCCCTGGTCGATCCCTCTGAGGAAGGACCTCCTTACTCAGAGACAGGGCACCCACGTCCCGACCTTTGGAACCTCCACGTGTGGAACCTGGACGGGACGCGGTAGGTTTGAGTACCCTGCCACCTCAGGTGGCAGCTACCATCACTTCCGCTAGGGCCTTGTCCACGAGACAGGCCTATGCGTTGAAGTGGAACCTCTTCTTCACCTGGTGCTCCTCTCGCCGAGAGGACCCCAGGAAATGCCCGATTGGGTCTGTGCTCTCCTTCCTCCAAGAAGGGTTGGAGCGAAGGCTGTCTCCCTCCACCCTGAAGGTCTATGTGGCCGCTATTTCGGCCCACCATGACCTGGTGGACTCAAAAACGGTAGGACAGCACGACCTGGTCAGCAGGTTCCTTAGAGGTGCGAGGAGATTAAATCCTCCTCGCCCGCCTCAGGTACCCTCTTGGGATCTTGCAGTGGTTTTATCTGCCCTGCAGAAAGCTCCCTTTGAGCCACTGCAGTCTGTGGAGCTGAAGTTCCTTTCATTGAAAGTGGCGCTCTTGATTGCTCTGGCCTCCATCAAGAGGGTAGGGGACCTGCAGGCATTTTCGGTTGACGAAGCGTGCCTGGAATTTGGGCCGGCTAATTCTCACGTGATCCTGAGACCCCGGCCTGGATACGTGCCCAAGGTTCCCACCACTCCCTTCAGGGACCAGGTGGTGAACCTGCAAGCGCTGCCCGTGGAGGAGGCAGACCCAGCCTTGGCACTGCTCTGTCCAGTACGCGCTCTTCGCGCTTACGTAGACCGGACGCAGTGTTTCAGGACCTCAGAGCAGCTCTTTGTCTGTTACGGAGGGCAGCAGAAAGGGAAGGCTCTCTCCAAGCAGAGGTTGTCCCACTGGATAGTGGATGCCATTGTCTTGGCATATCAGGCTCAGGGCATGCCATGCCCCCTTGGGGTAAGAGCACACTCCACCAGGAGTGTTGCTTCCTCTTGGGCTTTAGCGCATGGCGCCTCACTGACAGACATTTGTAGAGCTGCAGGCTGGGCGACACCCAACACATTCGCAAGATTTTATAATCTCTGAGTGGAGCCTGTGTCCTCTCGTGTACTCGCCCCAAGTGGCCAGTAACTGGACAGGCTCAGGTGTCTTCGCTTGCTGCGCCATTCCACTCTACGGACTGGATGCGTGCACATTTCTTCTCAGGTGAGCTTCACAGTAAGCCCTGAGCTTCTCCAGCACTGTTGATGTCGACACCAGAGTGCATGCCCGCTTGGTCAGCCCTCGTGCTCGGCTAGGTGCCTCCGTGTGCATGGTTCCCCCGTTGGGTAACCCCCACATGTGTATCTCCACAGTAAGTCTCTCTGAGCACGTGTCTTCCCTTGGCAAGACACCTTGCCACGCCTGGGGTTGAAAAATTTCCACTTGCGGCTGGATACCCCAGAATGTTCCTTATGCAGTCCCTTCGGGGGTCATAGGTGTATTCTTGAGTCCTCCCTTCGGGCAGGCATTGTGTTCCATTTCTCCACGTGGGATATGCTTCCCAGTGTACCTTGGTAACGTTGAGCCTAGCCCCTCGTTTGTGCTAACACTCACGGCAGGGAGCTCTGGTCAGTGCAGAGCTTGGCTCTTCAGCAGGTAACAATGCGAGATTGCCACGCAACGCCCTTTATACCCACGCGGTGGGGCGGGGTTGCGGCATGCAAATTCCGCAGACCCATGGCATTTTCATGCCATTAGCTCGTTTTGTAGATCTCAAAGGCGATTGGCTTCTAAGCGAAACCCCCATTTCGTCAGTAACTGACGCAACGTCTCCGTTCCCTTCCTTCAGGGAACGAGGGTTACAAACGTAACCGAGACGTTCCCTGAGATAATGGAACGAGTACTGCGTCTTAAGACGCAATGGGAAATAATCTATTTCTCGAATTACTGAAGCATTTTTGTAAAATAACGCAGTGCTACTGCCCAGTCAAAACAGTGTTGAGACATCTTGCACGCTATTGGCTGGCCAGTGGGAACTGCATGAACCAATGGCAGAACAGTGTAACTGAGCGAACCAATGGGCACAATGCCCGCGAAAGCAGGGCACAAAGCCCGCCAAAATGGGCGTGGCATCTGCCTTAAAGGTATGCAGTACTTGTTCCCTTTCGAACGGTCAGTCATACTGCATCTTAAGACACAATGGGAAATAATCTTATTTCTCGAATTACTGAAGCATTTTTGTAAAATAATAGATATTTCCCATTGCGTCTTAAGACACAGTACGACTGACCATTCAAAAGGGAAACGAAGATCTGTTGCGAGGAGATGCGGTTCTGGTACCTGTACTGAACTGTGATGAGCAACATCGCAACTACCGATATGCATGAGCATTCTGTCCTTTTTGGTTCGTTTACATGTCTTTGGTCCATGATGCGTTCATATATTATTCGAACCGCACCAGAGTTAGTTTGGAAGCAGACCGAGACCCATCATTTCAGCAGTCTCGGGCCACTTGTTTGGTGTGCACCAGGGTTCAGATGGCGCCGTTCACACGTTCAAATGAACCGCACTAACAGAGCAATTGCACCAGGGTTCGTTTTATTCGAACCAAACATGCCAAGTGTGAACAGTCAGTTTTCAAGTTAGTTTTCTGGTCTTAATCGGTCTTCCAGTCTGGTCTACCTGGTTTTTGGGCATATTTTCACATGGTCAGGCTGCCTGGGAGACCAACTTAAAGCTGTTAAGCTGTTGTTTTCAGCATGGACAGTTTGACCATTTTAACTGTTGCTTCCCATCAAAGGCAAAATGCAACATTATTTTTTAAGCAAAACTGAGTTTTGACTATGATTGTTCTGTGATTGGTGAGTTTAATTCAGCTTAGATTCAGAGAAAACGGAGTGTATCAATTAGAATTCAGTCAAAAAAACAAGTAAAAAGTCATTTGAAGTCTCCAGTTTCAGTGTTTTTGCTGCATTTTACATGTGCAAAGTAGTTACAAATGGCACTGCATTTGTGCCAGCTGATCTCAAGCTGGAGCTGATGGAAACTCAGACTATAATGCGAATATGGTAAATGAGCCATATAAAAACACTAGAAGCATTAATTTGTGAACTTCAAAATGAAAGAGTTTAAAGAGATGCAGTTTCCACATAAAAATGAATCTCTGCAGAGGTGATAGGCAGGAGTGGCCTGAGGGGGCCAGCGTCAGCTCGTTATGAATGATTCATTTTCAGCACTAGATGAAAGTCCCAGTTTCTGCCTTTGATGTGCAGGCCACCAGACTGGTGTTGAGTTCACAGCAAACCAGGGCGGACCACCTCTGCACCGCATCGCCTTTTGTTTATTGACCTGTCTGCATTGCTTGGACAACTTGCCAGATTGAGTAAAGATCCCAGTGGTCATTTCCAAAGTATCATTCTACACCTATTTTGCTCACATATCATGGTGAAATACTAAGAGGTGGGTTGCTGTGTTTTACAGTTCAATGTTAGATGTTAGCAAAGTAAAATGGAGTTTGGCTGGAGTTTTCTTTCATAGCAAGAGAAATCACTTTATATGCTTTCAGAATACTATATTTCTTCACGCCCTGACGAAACTTACCAATTCACAAGATTAACGGAATGCATAGCTGATATAAAAAATTGGATGACTAGTAATTTCCTGCAAATAAAGTAAACCTGAATTTTTAATCATTGGACAAAAAAACTCCACAAATAGTAACCTAGAATTCTGTCTAACACTTGATGGCTGCTCTGTCAAGTCCTCATTGTTAGTTAGGAACCAGGGTGTGCTCTTTGATACCAATCTTTCATTTGAAAGCCACGTTTCTAGCATCTGTAAAACTGCATTCTACCATCTTAAAAATATATCTAAATTACGGCACATGCTTTCAATACAAAATGCTGAACAGTTAGTTCATGTGTTCATGACCTCAAGGCTAGATTATTGTAATGCTCTACTGGGTGATTGCCCTGCTCGCTTAATAAATAAACTGCAGCTGGTCCAAAACGCAGCAGCTCGAGTTCTTACTAGAACCAGGAAGTATGACCATATTAGCCCGGTTCTGTCAACACTGCACTGGCTCCCTAATAAACATCGTATACATTTTAAAATCTTGCTAATTACTTACAAAGCACTAAGTGGTTTAGCTCCCCAGTACTTGAGCGAGCTCTTAACGCATTATACTCCATCACGTCTATTGCGGTCTCAAAATTCCGGCCAGTTGATAATACCTAGAATATCAAAATCAACTGCAGGCGGTCGATCCTTTTCCTATTTAGCACCTAAACTCTGGAACAGTCTTTCTAGCATTGTTAGGGAAGCAGACACACTCTTGTCAGTTTAAATCTAGACTAAAAACATATCTCTTTACTATGGCATACACATAGAACATTTTTAATTTATATTATTCAAATCAGTTAAATGATTGTTAGGCTGCATTAACTAGGTCAGCCGGAACCGGGCACACTTCCCATAACACCTGATGTACTTGTTACATCATAAGAAGAATGGCATCTACGCTAATGTTAGTCTCTCTGTGTTTATCCGAGGTTTACTGCATTTGGCAGGATCCGGGCCGTATCCAGACCAGATGGTGGACCTGCGCCTGGACATGACCAACGCATCCCTGAAATGTCTGCAGAGAGCGTGTCAATTAAACTCCCCCCTGTAAATGCCGCATCGACACGGCATCCGCATTAAACCCGTCTCCGGCATGACGACTCCAATCTTTTGAATAATCTTATGAATATCTATTGATCTAATATGACTTCTGACCTGTAATGTTGCCAGAATCATAATCATACACTATTTGTTCGTCGGCCAGAGGAGAACTGGCACCCCGACTGAGCCTGGTTTCTCCCAAGGTTTTTTTCTCCATTCTGGCCCTGAAGGAGTTTTGGTTCCTTGCCACCGTCGCCTTTGGCTTTTGGCTAGCTCAGTTGGGGACACTTAAATTTCAACTATATTACTGATCTGCCCGCATTGACACTATATGATAATTGAAATTAGCTGGATGACATCACCGTTTTCACCAGAGCGGCTGTACAGCCAAATCAAATTCTGTTGCATTATTTTCCTGTTAACACTGTGAAGCTGCTTTGAAACAATTGGCATTGTAAAAAGCGCTATATAAATAAAGGTGACTTGACTTGACCAGAGACATCCCAAGTTCTGCCAAAGCTTAGATGTTGTGTCTTTGTGTAAGCAAGACCATGTCCTTTCTACATCATGTGGAAGTTGACCTGAACCACTTTGCAGTGGATGTTCAAGGAAGTTAAGGCTGTAAAGCGATATTTCTCCCAAAATCGAAAACATTTTGTTTAGACCAGAACATTGTTTAAAATAATCTTATTTTCTGCATAAGAAAAAAGAACATGAGGGTATTTGATGACATAATTAACACTTTACCATAAGGTCTCATTTGTTAACTAATAATGAGCTATACATTTGTTACTCTATTTGTTAATCTTTGTAAACATTAATTAATAAAAATACAACTGTTCATTGTTTGTTCATGTTAGTCCACAGTGCATTAACTAATGTTAACAAATACAACTTTTGATTTTAATAATGCATTAGTAAATGTTAAAATTAACACAAGATTAATAAATGCTGTAGAATAATTGTTCATTAGTCCATGTACTTAACCAATGTTAATAAATGAAACCTTATTGTAAAGTGTTACCTTTTTCATTTTGGGTGAACTAAGATGGCTTGAAATTATTTATAAGAAGTTATATTATAAACCTTAATGTTTGTTGTTAAACGTAATTGAACTAAAAATCTACTGACGTCATATTCCTTATTTTTAATTTGTCCCCCTGTTTTAATAGCTGAACATACACTATTGTTCAAAAGTTTGTGGTCAGAACAATTTTCTTTTAAAGAAATTAATACTTTTATTCAGCAAGGATGCATTAAAATAATTTTCTTATGTGGCACATACTCATTTCAAGCTGTCAAACAACAAAATACCTGTAACGTTCTGTTGTTTTCAGTTTCATTTAAGATATTTTAGTTTGTCTTCATTATTTCCTGTGTTTATTTTCTTTTGCAATGGTTTCTAGACCGTTTATCATTGGTTGTCATGGTTACTTATTGTTTCATTAATTACTCCTGGTACTGGTGTTACGTTGCCTTTAGTTTGTTTGTGGATTGTTCTCTTTTGTTTTATTTAATAAAGTATCGCTGCAATTAGATCCATTTGTTTAAATAGTGTAGTCAATATCTGGTTAATAGCTCCAGACATTTTGTGCAAGATTACATGGGCTAATTCAGGTCTGATCTGTTTTGAGATCCATTAAAAAAAATCTGATATGAATATAGTTTGTGGTTTGTACTGTTGTTCTGATTTAGGCTGCTTTGATTTTTGCTGCTTGTCTGAACGAAGCCTTAGAATTCAAATATTCAGTTTCACTTTATCTGGGTACCAAAGAGTTTAAACCCTATTAAAAAGTTTCACTTCAGTTACAAATCTAGATCAAATGTTAATAAAGAAATAAGAACATTACTGTGGAGATTACTCATTTATGACCCCCTGGTGACATGAATTGTCCTCTGAGCATCTGTAAGACACAAATGAAAGATCTCCTTCTCAAGATAATCTATATTGACATGCAAAGCCTTTAAGACTTCTCTTTAGCCAAGACCTTGATGTGTCAATTAGATGCATAAACAGTTGTTACTATCACTGTGGTCTTTATAAGTAGAATCAGCTTCACTTTGCAAAAGGAGAAATATGTTTTCTTTGTTGCTAATACTAGATTTAAACAGTTCATCATTAGCCTCCTGTTTTCCACAAGGTCTGGTCTGTTTCAAACCGGGCCAGATCACACCAAAGCATTTTACCAAATGAGTTTTGGGCATTTGTTTTTTGAATCTTTATTAAAATATGGCTCAGCTTACACATTAATTTACCACTCAGTTTCTCTCCATTATATTTGGGACTATGTGGACATCAGGGGAGCATATAAGCATACCAATCATCACAGTGGAAAACAACAGTCTTATTTACAACTTAAATATTAAATATTGGGAAAGAAAAGCATACAGAGAAAATGTTTAGATAAAGTTGCATAATGATTTTAGCTAACCTGATTGTGTTTCTGTTGCAGGCTGTTTAAGAAGATAACTGGTTTAATGAGTCCTGAGCTGAATATAAAGCAATATAATGTAATCGCTATATGGATGCTTTTCAATGGGCAGTTTCACTGTTTGAAATCTGTTCCACCCTCAAACCCCCGTTGTGTCTTCCCTGCTATGCTTTCAATTACACACCTGCAGCATGAGGTGGTCACACAGCTCTCAGGTCTATGTTTTTACATGCCCATCTTTAGAACTGCTTGTAGCCTGTGCTATAATAAAAACCTTTGTAGAAGATTAGAGACTCTGGCTGACCAACACTTTAAATTAGCTTTTTGTGGTCCCCTCCTGTTATCACTGCATATATTTGTGGTAGAGTTATTGAGTGTGTCTACATGCACAATAAAATACTGAAAACTATGAAGAAAAAAAAAAAAAAAATCACAGTGTTTGCACAGGATTAAACAATCTTTTCAGAAAAAATATGTACACAAGCCATGCACATATTGAATATGCCACCAGAATGGGGGTAAACATGTTTACACAAAATTGGGGTAATGTACAAAAATATACATGTCCAACAGATTTTCCTTAACCATTTTGACCCTCACAATAAAAGAACACCATTTAAAGGTCTAGTTCACCCAAAAATGAAAATAACGTCTTCATTTTTCAACCGTGCATGTAATTTCAACCCTGTTTGACCTTATTTCTACTGATATCTCTAACTATCTTCCTTCCCCTTTCCACCCAGAGTGGCCTGGACACACTGAGACTCAATCCAATACACAGCACGAACATTCTCCTAATTTCCCTTATAATTAAACGTTTTCAGAATGTATGTGAAATATTCCTATGTGTACGCATGTTCCCTATGTTATAATCTACGAGGTTGTGATGTGCGTAGTGTTGAAGTCATGTTAGATGCTTGTATTCATGTGTAAAGGGTGTATTTCTGCTTTTATACTTTCCAGCCAAAGCTTGTTTGCTACCTAAATGTTCCTTGCTCTTTTTCTCAACCAACGGTGCGCAGTATGTGATTATGAGACACATCACTAATATGTTTAGCAACCTTGGGAGCAAAACTTTACTAACTTTCTAAACTTCTGACACGCCACAAGGGCACACCATTAGGAACTTCTCCCACCTAAAGTCCACACCTATGATTGGCTATTTCAGGAAAGATGGGCGTATGTTAATGAGCCTTAAGACAAAGGACAGGCCTTCTGTGCTTCTTGTCATCATCTTCTTCCTTCGCACCTTCCTCTCGTCATCTCAACTCGGCTCGGCTCGTCCCCTGGCCGGAGGGGCTTAGGCCCTGGCTAGGCGGCTCAGTCTAGTTGGTTGGTTCCTTTGAAGTTCGCCGCGCTTTGTGACTCAGTCCCTGGCCACAGGCAGCCAGGCGGCCAGGCAACGTGCTCCATCTCAGCGCTGAATAAACTTTCTCAGCTTGGATTGAGACCACCTTCCCTTCCTCCCTTTTCAGCAACATTCGCTCTCAAGCTAACCACTTTCAAACTTCCTGCGGATCAGGGACATGATCACCGGAAGAACTGAGAGAAAACGCTCTAGCTCAAAAAACACTCTGAGAGGACTCACACGCATTCTTTTATACTCAGCACAAAGAAACCCATGCAAGTATAAATTCCATCAAAATTTTGATGCATTTTAAGATTTGTACCCCTGTTTAAGGTGATATTCTTTGCTGGCTCTCTGTGGTTGTGTTTGTGAAATTGCCATTCTTGATCCTTCCCTTTTCTTTCTCTTCTTCTCATTCTCTTTCGTTACTTTTCGTTATTCTGTATATACATGTATTCTTTATTTAGTCGTATGTATTAGTAGTATCAATTATTAAAACCATTGTATCCACGTTTGATTGTCATTGTTGCCGCTCACAAAAACATAGTCACTTTAATGTTTAGATCTTGCTACAAGCCTGCATATAGTATCGTTGAATACTTAAATTAATATCTAGTTCAGAAAGTTATTCTTCGCGGCAGAAGGATAATCTTCCTGAAGATTTGATAAGAAAGAATAAAACTTCATGAGAGATGATAAAAGATTGTAAGTGGTTCGTTAGACGAACGGATCAGTTGAATTTTGAATTAATTCTTTAAAAGTTATTCTGTAGTCTACTGATTTGGCATATATATTCATAGTTAATTGCAATCCATTGCTGTTGACTATATATGTATATTGTACAAATACATAGACTAGGTATTTCCCTTTTGGGTGATTTAGCGATTTATAATTTGATCATAACACGTTACGAGTAATTATAAATAATTAATTATAAACACCCATAATTCCCTACTAATAGCTAATTTAATTTATTAATGTATGTATAACACTGTACAAATTGTGAATAAAAAAGGAATGCAATAATTTACAAATCTCATAAACTTATATTTTATTCACAATAGAATATAGATAACATATCAAATGTTGAAAGTGAGAAATTTTGAAATGTCATGCCAAATATTGGCTCATTTTGGATTTCATGAGAGCTACACATTCCAAAAAAAACCATACTGGATGCCCATGATCTTCGGGCCCTTAGACGGCACTGCATCACATACAGGAATGCTACTGTAATGGAAATCACAACATGGGCTCAGGGATACTTCCAGAAAACATTGTCGGTGAACACAATCCACCGTGCCATTCGCCGTTGCTGGCTAAAACTCTATAGGTCAAAAAAGAAGCCATATCTAAACATGATCCAGAAGCGCAGGCGTTTTCTCTGGGCCAAGGCTCATTTAAAATGGACTGTGGCAAAGTGGAAAACTGTTCTGTGGTCAGACGAATCAAAATTTGAAGTTCTTTTTGGAAAACTGGGACGCCATGTCATCCGGACTAAAGAGGACAAGGACAACATAAGTTGTTATCAGCGCTCAGTTCAGAAGCCTGCATCTCTGATGGTATGGGGTTGCATGAGTGCATGTGGCATGGGCAGCTTACACATCTGGAAAGGCACCATCAATGCTGAAAGGTAAATCCAAGTTCTAGAACAACATATGCTCCCATCCAGACGTCGTCTCTTTCAGGGAAGACCTTGCATTTTCCAACATGACAATGCCAGACCACATCTGCATCAATTACAACATCATGGCTGCGTAGAAGAAGGATCCGGGTACTGAAATGGCCAGCCTGCAGTCCAGATCTTTCACCCATAGAAAGCATTTGGCGCATCATAAAGAGGAAGATGCGACAAAGAAGACCTAAGACAGTTGAGCAACTAGAAGCCTGTATTAGACAAGAATGGGACAACATTCCTATTCCTAAACTTGAGCAACTTGTCTCCTCAGAGGGGATGCCACACAGTGGTAAACATGGCCTTGTCCCAACTTTTTTGAGATGTGTTGATGCCATGACATTTAAAATCAACTTATTTTTCCCTTAAAATGATACATTTTCTCAGTTTAAACATTTGATATGTCATCTATGTTGTATTCTGAATAAAATATTGAAATTTGAAACTTCCACATCATTGCATTCTGTTTTTATTCACAATTTGAAAGGACTTATTTGTCGGAAATATGATGAAAATTTCACATAAAACCAGCTTATTCCAGCTATTCCACTAAAAGCCTCTGACGAGCACCATGCACAGCCTATTCTTTTAAGCAACCTGGCTTGTACCTGTTTGTAACTTATGGTATGTCATACATGTATAGGCCTGATTTCACAGACAGGGCTTAGATTAAAGGGTTAGTTCACCCAAAAATTCTGTCATTAATTACTCACCCTCAAGTCATTCCAAACCCATAAGACCTTTGTTCATCTTCGGAACACAAAGGGATAGTTCACACAAAAAAAATGTATTCCCCCTCAAGCCATCCTAGGTGTATATGACATTCTTCGTTCAGACGAATACAATCGGAGTTATATTAAAAAATGTTCTGGCTAATTCAAGCATTATAATAGCAGTGAATGGCAGCCCAAAATTTGAAGCCCAAAAAATATTTTAGGAAGAAACATCTTCAACTTATGAAGAAAGTGAAACGCCTTCCGCAGTTCCAAAAGCTTAAGCTACGTCCGACGTCATCGTCGTACCAGTTATGCTTTTCGTAAGTTGAATACGGAAGGCGGTCCACCGGAAGCTAGATATTTTACTTTATATATATATTATATGTTTTAAATATGGATATTTTCTTACACAAACCCATCAATTCGCTTCAGAAGGCCTGCATTAACCCCCGGAGCCATGTGGAGTACTTTTATAATGGATGGATGCACTTTTTTGGGCTTCAAATTTTGGGCTGCCATTCACTGCCATTATAAAGCTTGGAAGAGCCAGGACATTTTTTTATATAACTATATAATGTATTCGTCTGAAAGAAGAATGTCATATACACATAGGATGGCTTGAGGGTGAGTAAATCATGAGGTAATTTTCATTTTTGGGTGAACTATCCCTTTAAGATATTTTTGATGAAATCCGAGAGCTTTCTGACCCCACATAGACAGCAACACAATGACCACTTTCAAGGCCCAGTAAGGTAGTAAAGAGATTGTTAAAATAGTCCACGTGACTCCAGTGGTTCAACCTTAATTTAATGAAGCAACAAGAACTTTTTGTGTGAAAAAAAAACCAAACATACCAAAAATATCTTCATTTGTGTTCTGAAGATGAACAAAGGTCTTACGGGTTTGGAACAACATGAGGGTGAGTAATTCTTGACAGAAAGGTCATTTTTGGGTGAACTAACCCTTTAAGCCAGGACTAGGCCTTAGTTCAATTAGGACTTTTAAGTAACTTTTATAAATATGCCTTAGACAAAAAAAAAACATTACTGTGTGCATCTTGAGACAAAACAATGGCAGTGACATATTTTAATATATGTCAGATAAGTTAAGACAGCTCAAACATGCATTTTAGTCTGAGACTAGTCTTGAAGCCTTCTCTATGAAACCGGGCATATATTTTTCAAATTAATCCATACATTTTGGGCCATTTTAAATTCTTTGCATGCACTGTAAGTTGCTTTGGGTCTGCCAAATGAATAAAAGTAGATAAAAAGTGTGGAGGATAAGAACCGTAGAATTTCTGTTGCTTCAGTGGTAAGACGGCAGTTAGCTTTAAAATGTCATTTATTCCGGTGTGACCAGCTCATAGCCAACAAAATCTTAGAGCTAATGAACTTGTTAGCAAAGAGTAATCAAAAGAACTGTAAGTGTTGCTCCGGCTCATATCATATAACGGACGTGCTAGAAGGGAAAACTTAAAATATTGTGGCTATACTGTTCACTCCAGGGAACGCTAAACTTGTAGTTTGCGATAGCCAGAGAACTGTGGATGGAGGGGAGAAAAAAAATCGATCTCTTCTTGTCACACACAACTCCATTTTCTCATAATGATTTCTTACTAGCCCGTGGCACTTCAAACAACCCCCTGGCTCCCTCCCACCACAGCAATGACATGGGAAAAGACCTGAGACTTTTTGTGTTTATAGATTTATTTTGTTTCTCAAATGAGAATGAAAAGTTTCTGCCTGCGCTATTTCCACATTTGTTCCTTTATGGCAAACATCAGACAGCCATTTGCTGAGAAAAAAAAAGCTGTCAAAAATCTGTCTGGGGATTTTATTACTAGCAGAAGCAATGTACAAATTAATCAACTAATCAATGACAACACACAGTTAATCACCAAACTGAATGGTGCTTGAATTTGGACATCTGCCTCTTTTTGGTGTGAATACAATCCTGGTAGCTATGGAAAAGCCCCTGCTTCTGTGCCAGAGATGTGGGGCAGGTTCTCTGAGCACCACAAGGTGCTTTGATTCACCACCGTAGGGGAACCACAGCACGATCCTAAACGCAATGACACATGACTTTGTGCCTGACGCTTTGGACAGGTGCACGCTGGGTGATTTATGCCTGCGTCATCTCCCAGGTCCCCAGGAGCAAATATCGGCTGCTTTTTTTCTTCTCAGCTGAAAGCAAATGGGAGGCAGCAATTTCTTTATTTTGGGAGCCAGTACAAATGGAACCTGCAAAGATGCAAACACTCCTGACAGGGAACATTTTTCTCCAACCAAATGCCTGCTCTCAGAAAAAGTTTAATAGGTTACCATATTGATTTGTTATCCCTCAACCGGCTTTTGTGTGCAGGTTGAACATTCTCACACGGCATGTGCTCTCAGATTCTGTCTCGGGTCATTCTTTTGGGAATGCCTACGTTTGCATGGCGAGATTGATGGCCCACTGGGATAATATCAGCCCAGACCACCTGCCTAGCTACACAGCAGTGCTAATTTGATTATATTTTAATGGATTGCATGTCACTGTGTGGCAATGCTCATGCGGCTTGTGAGATTTCGATAATTCTGCTTTTTTGTCTTTATACATTTTCTTGTTAGAGGCAAGATATAAGTGGAAATTGATATCGTACCACTTTAAAAAAAAAGAATAGATAACCCTAAAATTTAAATTCTCTCATCATTAACCTAACAGTTTACTAATACTCTAATGAGAGTTAGTTGACATGTAGTTACTAATAGTTAGTAGAATGTCTAAAGTGGACGATCTTTTTCTGTAGGATAAAAATATGGCTCCAAAATGACAAGAAAACTATAGTAAAAGTATCATGAACTTAGTCCATATAGTCCATTTTTGCGTTATATCAGAATATGTAGAGTTGGACAGTAATTAAATATTTTTCTTTTACTTCACTATAATTTAAAGCATAATATATTACTTTTTACATTTCATAAAAAACTCCACTCCACTACATTTCTTAAAAAATATATTGTTTCTCCTTATTTCGAACTCAGACACAATATGAGAGACCTGATTTGTGAATGAATCGTTCTTGTGACCCAAATCACTTTCATGAATTGGTTCACAAATCACAATAAACGATTCATTAGCTGATTCACTGATTCATTTGGAGCGAGTCTCTGAATTGGTCATGACTGAGGCTGCGTCTGAAATCGCATACTCTTGAGTAGTTACTTATTTTGAATAAGTAATTACTTCACAACTGCTAAAAAAAGGATGTTCTATATAGTATGAATGTGTGTAGTATGAATATAATCCGGATGTACTACATTTGCCATGTTGTCATTATCATGTGACCTATACCAGTGTCAGTTGCGTTGCTTCACTGCCTTTCACAAATCCTCTCCTGTGACCTCACAGGATAGTAGAGTATCCAACATATGTACACTTCAGAACCTCGCTGAAAGAAGTAGGTCATCCGGGTACTTTTTGCCTAGACTTTTATGAGTACCCTGGCTTAGGACATACTTCTTTTGTCACATACTGTATTTCACTATTCTTACTATATAGTAGGGAAGTATGCGATGAGCCAAGAACCATGAGTAATATGATCCTCACTTCAGGGCTCAAGTATGCAGAGGTTTTAACTAATTACGTTAAAAGTTACTAATGGTGAATTTTAGCATTGTTTATTGTAAATGGAAAATATATTATAGTTATACATGACTAAGTTGTTTTTGGAGAAAAACTGCCATGAAAGTGTAGCTTTAAGCTCATCGTTTAAAAAAATGCTTAAATGTGGACAAATATACAAAAGAAAATAAATGTCTCTATGGGGTAGGCAACTTTAAACTGTAAATAATGTTAAAATAATGAAAATAAGTAAACCTATGCACAGAGTGAGGTCAGTTTTTTATGTTTTTTCATGGTGCTTTTTGTTATTTTGGAGACTGATAGCCCCAGTTTCCATGTGTTCATTGTTCCCCCAAAATGGAAGCACATTGAGGCAAATGCAGATCGAATTTTCCAAACTATTCAATTTAACTTGCATGACGACCACTGAAATCAGCAATTATAGAGAGAATTTAATATGATAAAGATTTCAATTTAAAGCCGTCCTCCTCACACTCTCCTCTGTGGAATGTTTCCTGTGTCCTCTTACAGGCAAGTGCGCCTCTGTTCCATCACATAATTGCATTAGGTATTATCAGACACAGATACAAGAGCTCTGTGGAGCGTAGCAGGCAACTGCAGCTCAGGGGGGGCAGTCTGAGGCTTGGCCTGCATTGACATCACCCTCCCTCACTGAAGTAATAGACTGTGGATTATGCATTATTGAATAATAAGGAAGAGAGGGGAGCCAAGGCTGATTAAATTTCTCCTATAAATATTTTATTTTTCATTCACCTCTCAGCAGATTGGCCCTTTCTCTCCTCTTTTCAGCCACTTAATATCTTAGTCTGGTCACAGATGGCTGCAGGGGTGTCTTGAATAGATCGTGCAGTGTTGGCAAAGGCTCTGGATACAAGAGCATCTGTTGAGAGGATGAGCCTCTGACATGTGGATCCTGGGTGGAAAACAGTAATAGCACATCGGTGTAGCACTACATGTAGAGGAAGTGTGGAGCTCAGTCAGATTTAAATTCAAAAGCCAGTGTTAAGATGTTATATGTAGAGACACAAGAGGCCAGGCTTTGTCATGTACATTTGTCATGTAAGTTAGAAAAATACCATGATTCAGTATGATGCCTGTGAGAAATTACTAAATTAAACAATTGGGTATTATATAATCAACATAATGGTTGTGTTGTATATATATATATATATATATATATATATATATATATATATATATATATATATATATATATATATATATATATATATAAATAAACAACCGTACGGCTAACTTACGTTTCATAAATGAGGTCCTACTCATATACTTGTGAGTATTGTATTGTATTGTATTATATTATATGTAAGCAATAAATGTACTCGAGGCTGTGCTGTATCGTGAATAAGTTATGGCTGAGGGGCGTTGTTAGGCATGACACAATACAGCACTAGCCTTATTGCTTTTATAAAACAGTTACCACACAATACAAATAAACCCCCCAAAATACACTATATTGCCAAAAGTATTGGGACACCCATCCAAATCACTGAATTCAGGTGTTGCAATCACTTCCATGGCCAAAAGTGTATAAAATCAAGCACCTAGGCATGCAGACTGCTTCTACAAACATTTGTGAAAGAATGGGTCGCTCTCAAGAGATCAGTGAGTTCAAGCGTGGTACCGTGATAGGTTGCCACCTGTGCAATAAGTCCATTCATGAAATTTCCTCACTACTAAATATTCCACGTTCAACTGTTAGTGGTATTATAACAAACTGGATGCAATTGGGAACAACAGCAACTCAGCCACAAAGTGGTAGGCTACGTAAAATCACAGAGCAGGGTCAGCGCATACTGAGACGCAGAGGTCGCCAACTTTCTGCAGAGTCAATAGCTACAGACCTCCAAACAGTGTGGCTTTCAGATTAACTCAAGAACAGTGCATAGAGAGCTTCATGGAATGGGTTTCCATGGCCGAGCAGCTGCATCTATGCCGCCCTTAGTCACGATGCGAAGGCTGAGGTTCCTTTTTACAGATGTTTAATGATCTCATTGGCATAGACACCAACACCGTAGAACTGAACAAAACAAAATATACAACATAACATCAGTCACACATTCAGTTGTATGGAAAACAAACATATCACATTAAACTCGCAAATAAACAGAAAATATATCCACATACCACTTTTGCCTGCTTGTGAGCTAAGGGAGGGAATTATATCTTGAAGATTCTTGGTTGGATGAGTTATGATTATATAGAGAAACACCTTTAACTTTGCGATGATTACATCATTCCATCTCTTCATGTGGATGATAAAACAGAAAGTGACATACAAAAGCATGATGGGAATAAAATAAAATATAATTAAATAACTCTTAGAAAGAATAAATCTTGCACAAATAAACAACAGTTCAGTATAGAAATCACAATAAACATTATAAAATAGTCAAAATAATAAAAATTAGACTAGTCAAAGTAGCTTAAGTAAATAAGTACTGAAGTACACAAGCGCCCTCTAGTGGAAATTAACATTATAGACCGAGAGCTTTGTGACAGCAAATACACTCCCACCATCACGCAATGTGTGATTCTTAATCGAAGTTGTGGATACTCAGCATGAACTTATAAACATTAAGGGGGTAAGTATTTTATACACATTAAGCATACACAGTTCAACATTCTTGTCAAACTTAACCCTTTAATCAGCTTCAAGTAGTAACACTGTTTTGTGTATGGGTCTTTCTAGGTAGACTGACTTACTTGTGCGTGCACCCTTGCTATCTAGTGTTGCATCACTAACGAGAAGTTTAAGTCTTCTCACCCTTCCATCAGTTCCTGAGAAGACTTCTACTACTTTGGCTAGCTTCCAATGATTTCGTGGTGCCAAGTCATCTTGGAGCAGAACAATATCATTTATCTTGGTGTTTCTCCTGCTCTTATTCCACTTACATCTCTGCTGCAAATTCAACAGATATTCTTTTCTCCACCTGGTCCAAAACTCATTTGCCAGAAACTGAACTCTTTTCCATCTCTTCTGAAGATAGAGATCCTCCCTTACAAACTCTCCAGGAGGAGGTGCAATGATAGTAGGCTTCATTGTTAGTATGTGATTCGGCGTCAACGGTTCTGGTCCCACAGGATCATTGATGTGCTCTAAAGTCAATGGTCGACTATTTACAATCGCCATTACTTCATACATGAATGTTCTTAAGGAAGAATTGTCTAGTCTCGCTGCAGACTGATCTAGGATGGACGTCAATACACTCCTTACAGTCAGGATCTGTCTCTCCCAGACACCACCCATGTGACTGGAAGCAGGCGGGTTCATGACGAAGGTACAGCCTAACTCTTTCACACGTTCTTGGTCCATCTGCTTCATCAACTCCAGGAACACTCTTTGCACCAATAAAGTTGGTACCTTGATCACTGTGCAGTTGACTTACGTTGCCACGTATAGCGATAAAGCAACGCAATGCGTTAAGAAAGGTATCAGTGGTAAGATCATCTAGCACCTCAAGGTGAATAGCACGTGAACACATGCAGGTGAACAAGAGTCTGTACCTCTTGAACTCTCTTCTTCCCTCTTTAACATAGAACGGTCCAAAGCAGTCCATGCCACTATAAGTAAATGGAGGGGTAGCTTCCATCCTCTCTGGTGGCAGGTCCGCCACCTTTGCTCCTGATTGCATTTCCTTAACTTCCTACACTTAATGCATTTGTAGATGAGAGATGACACTTCACTACTGCATCCCAGGATCCAAACACCATTGGAATGGATTTCATTGATGGTCATGCCACAACCTTGATGATGCACCTTGATGCCCTTTAGGAAGAATGGCTGGAAGCTTGATATGAGTTAATATGAAGTTCTGCCTGCGTCAATCTTCCTCCAACCCGTAGGATATCATGATCGTCGATAAACGGACTTAACTTGTAGAGCTTGTTGGACTGATTTGAATTAACTTCTTTCCCTTGTCTTAAAGACTTGATTTCGGCACTGAATACTTCTTCTTGGACTGTACGAATTATGAATTGTTCAGCATCCTTTCTTTCTTCAAGAGTTGTGGATTTGTTAGAACTTTCTACCAAACCTTTCACCCTCCTGGCATAACGTTTGAGTCTTGCTACGCCTCTTACTGCCCTCTTCCAATCCGAGAACCTTTGCAGGCGATCTGAAAGAGACCCCTCTTCCTTTGCCTTGGTCATAAGAACCTGTGCCCTTTTGAGCTCCGGGTCTCCATTGTCAATCTCTTCCACTGTAATGTCCTCCATAGGAAGTTCTCTTTGCCACAAGAACTTGGACCAGTAAACCAGTTCGATCCCATGAGTTCCTTTACAGTGAGCCCCCGAGAGGCGTGGTCAGCTGGATTTTGTTCTGAAGCAACATATCTCCATTGGCTAGGCTCAGTGCTTGTTCTGATCTGCTGAATTCGGTTGGCTACAAATACATGGAACCGTCGTGCCTCATTGTTAATATAACCAAGGACAACCTTGGAGTCGGTCCAATAGTATTCACGAATGCCATCCAAATCTAGTTCTCTTTTAAGCAGATCACCAGTTCTTGTGGCGACCACAGCAGCTGAGAGCTCCAGTCTGGGAATTGTTGTTACCTTTGTTGGGGAAACCCTAGCTTTACCCATAATGAGAGTGCAGTAGACTTCTCCAGACCTGGTCACAGATCTGAGGTATGAACATCCTCCATAGCCTGACATATTGGCGTCCGAGAAATGGTGTAGCACATACTGTTGAACATCCTTGAATGTTAATGGCACATAGCAACGTGCTATCTTTATCGAAGACAGGTTATGAAGGTCTCGCAGCCAGGCTTCCCAATGCGGCTTGAGGTCATCAGAAAGTGGTTCGTCCCAGCCTGTCTTGTTTTGACACATCCTTTGTAGGATTCTTTTCCCAACTAAAATGAAGGGAGCGACGAATCCAAGAGGACCAAAAATGGAAGCAACTGTGGACAGCACTCCTCTTCTAGTAAAGGTTTTTTCTTTTACTAGCACTCTGAAATGAAACTCGTCTGAAGCTACGCACCACTGAATACCGAGCGCCCTCTCTACTTTAGGTTCTCCTGGGGCCAAGTCAAAGTCAGTCGCACTTTCAGTACATTCCTCTTTTGGAATTGTGGCAGTCACCTTCTTGCTGTTGGTGATGAATTTGTGCAAGTGGAGCTTCCCGGTATTGCAGAGATCCCTGGCTTCCTTTACAAGCTGGATTGCCTGTGTTTTGGTGTCCACACTTGTTCTGCCATCGTCAACGTAAAAATTACGTTGTATAAACTTCATTGTGGCTTGATTAAACTTGCCTTCACCTTGTGCAGCAATGTACTTGAGCCCGAAGTTTGCACATCCTGGCGAGGAGGCAGCTCCGAACAAGTGCACCTTCATCCGAAAAACTGCTGGTGGGGTTTCCATGTTGCCTTCCTCCCACCATAAGAATCTGAGGTAGTCTCGATCCTTAGGAGCAACATAAAACTGGTGGAACATACGCTCCACATCACACATAATGGCTACTTGCCCTTTGCGGAAACGACACAAGACCCCAACAAGGGTGTTTGTGAGGTCAGGCCCATTCAGTAGATGCTCATTCAGAGAGGTATTCTGAAATCTTGCAGAGCAATCAAAGACGATGCGAATCTTACCTGGCTTCTGCGGGTTGTAACCTCCATGGTGAGGGATATACCATGCTGGCGGATTGCTTAACTCAAACTCTGGGACCTTTTCAGCATCGCCTCTTGCTATTATGTCTTTCATGAAAGTATTTGAGTCGATGCTCTGCACAAGCTTTGTTATTTGGCAAGTCTGGTCTCTCGCCCTTAAATGGCAATGGCATCTGATAGTGCCCGTTTTGCATTTGATTAATTCCTTTGCTTAACTTTGTCAAAAACCTTAAGTCTTCTTGTGATGTAGAGACTTCCTCATTATTCCTTTCAACAAAGTCAGACTCAAAAACCTTCAGTACCTCTGCTGGAGTGATCATCTCTTTAACCTTGTTCCTGTGTATGAAGCACACTTCAGACCTGAGTTTGTGAGATGGTTCACCAGCTGATCGAACTTGCTTCAGGATAATCCTATGACTCACACCGATTTCATCTTCATAGTCCCCGTCGTAGTGGTTGTATCCAATGATACTCCAACCTAACACAGATCTTTGTGCAAACGGCTGATCTTCATTACCACTGAGAACATCTCTGGGAAGTAAGGCTTGAGGACATTTATAGCCTATTAACAAACCTACTTCACAGTCAAGTGCAGGAGCCATTTCATCTGCCAGATGTTCTAGATGAGGCCAGTTCTTGGCGGTTTCACATGTAGGTATATGAGATCTATTGACAGGTATGTAGTCTCTAGTGTAGGTCGTTGGAAGTTTGATTTTCACTTCGGATTTAATACCTCTTACTTGTAGTCCATTCAATTTGTGACTGGACACAACCTTTGTTTTGGAAGTTATTGTAGAAATCTTAAGTTTGACTGGTTCTTTCTTGATATCAAGTGTCTCAGCTGTATCCTTCAAAATGAAAGTAGTGTCGCTTTGGGTATCAAGCAAGGCGTACACTAAAATCTCCTTCTTTGGTTCAGCTGTTGTTGAGACATATACTGGAATGATCGATGAAGTATGAGTGTTGTTCCTTTCTTGAACTACTCTATTTGAAGTCACAGGCTTAGACTGCAGATCCATGATTGACCTTTGACTGATCTTGATCGATTCTAGCTCTTTGGCCTAGGTATTTATTTACACGATCCTGATGTAGGCACGTTGGGTGACGCTTCTCACATTTTTCACACACACTCCTAGAGGTGCATCCCTTTGAGTTATGACCAGTCTTAAGACAACCAAAGCATAACTTCTCTGACTGTACAAATTTCAATCTTTCTTCAACTGGTCTTTCCATAATCTTGTGACACTTACAAAGAGTATGACCATATCTCTTACAAAAGACACACATAATACCAGTCCCTTCACTGGAACTAATGGCGAATGTCTTGGCAGTTGAGTTGCGATTCCGTTGAAACTTATCTTGATCAGCGTGCTTGGTTCTTTCCTGCTCTGCTGGCTTTATTGCTTGCAGTGAGGTGATAGGGTTGCATGCTATTCTAGCCTCCTTGTTGAGAAATTCAACAAAGTACTTGAAATCAGGGAATCTTCTGAATTCATCTTGGAACTTGGTTGCTGCTCTATTCCAACGTGAACTTAACCATTCTGGCAATTTGGCTGATATCCTTTGATTTTCAACATAGTCATTTAGAGCTTGTAAACCCTGAACATAAGGCATGGCCGATTCAACACTGCTCAGGAAATCTACAAATTCACAGAGGTCTTTGGTTTCTTTGGTAGCAATCTTGTGCCATGACTGTATTTTGTCATGATACGACTTGCCAACTACAAATGGATTGCCAAACCTGTCAAGTATGTTCCACGCAGCTGTGTAAGAAGTCTCCGTTCCAACCAGGAAGTGTCCTTCAATAGCTCTCTTGGCTTGACCACTCACATACTTGCGCAGAAAGAAGAGCTTTTCTTGGGCTGGCAAGTTCTTGCGATCAATTAACGTTTGGAAAGACAGTTTCCAGTCATTATACTTAAGAGGATCTCCAGAGAAAACAACTGGTTCTGGAATCGGAATCCTATTGGCTGTAATTGCTTCAGCAAGTGCCTTCACAAGATCATTAGAAGCTTCATTTGGAGCAGCCAATGTAGCTGACTGAGAGATATGAGCTCGCATGATTGGAACCTTTTGAGGAGAACAAGAGGGTTGGTTTAAAGGGGCAGTGACTTGATTGAACATGAACGGCTGAGAAATAGGAACATTTAGTTGAGAAGTATAATCTTCTTGTCTTTGTTGAAGAGGAACAGAACACTGTTCAAACTCATCACCTTTGATGCTTTCAGCATAAACTTGTAGTCTTGCTTGTGCTGCATTATGCTTTTTTAGTTCCTCCAATCGTTCCACTTCCTTTTTCTTTTCCTCCAGCTTTATTTTCCTCATAGTACTTTCCGAGATAAATTGAGCCCTTTTTCTTGCATGCTCTGCTTCTATTTCCTTTTCTTGAGCTTCTCTCTCGGCTGTTAACCTTTCATCCTCTGCCTCAAGTTTCCTAATTTCCTCTTCATATTGATGTTGTGTCTTCATTATTTTAATCACCTCTTGTGTAGCCGCTACTTCAGCTGCAGCTTCTTGTCTTTTCTGCGGAGAATCATGGGAAGATTTACGGACATCTTGGAAACAGACTTTGACTTAATGGAGGTTGCTGAGATGACGCTGGACACAGTGGCTTCAAACACTGAATCTGAATCAGGCCAGGGAATGTCCTCAAGATCCCCATTGAGGAAGCGTTGAGCCTTCTCATTTGCAGTGCTAGTAATGGCAAGACAAGTGTCAGTTTTCCTCCGAATTTCAGGTTCAGGGCTTGTAATGCTTCTTATGTCATCATAAATATGATCGACCTCTAACTGAATGGCATTAATAGTGCTTACAACTTCAGAAACCAACTCAGCATCATCATTGTTCTTAATGGCTCTTTTCAAATCATTGATGTGATATTTCCATCTTCTGTACTTCTGCTCAAAGCTTCTTTTCAATTCGTTTAGTTTAGCATCTTGGAGTGATTTACCCCTTTCCGTGAGTGTGCGTGCACGCTGGCTTCTTCTAATATCTGTGACTTGTGGTTGTTGTACTTGTGTAGCAACTTCAATTTGGTCAGCTATATCAGCCTGCTGTGGTGGGATGACCTGCTCTGCATTGTCTAAGTCTTGTGAAATTTGGGCTGCATAGCTAACTTCTTTAGTGGAGAGCACTGTATTTTCACTTGTGTAAGACATGTCAATACTGTGTTGTTCTACAATGTGATATCCAAAGAGTAGTGTATAGCCACTAACTCAGATAGACTTGTGTGACAACCATGTAAATCATAATAAACTACAGAACTGTCAAGTAGCAGAAGTATAAATACAAGTTACAAATTCAAAACTTTAGTCTTTCCTTTTTTTTTTTTTAATACAGCACAACTGCTTATTTGTTTAGTCCTCTTTTTGATACGGCGACCAATAAGAGAAAAATGTCCAACTTTTCTTGGAATGAAGATGATGGAAATACCAGTGCAACTGAAACTTTAGCACAGTTCACAAGACCTTGTGCTGCTACCCAGTCACTAACTTAAAAGTGCATGCTTGTTCAGCCCTTACTTGCCCACTGGCTTCTTCAGTCAGTCAATTGCAAACTTTAAACGGTGTACTTCTCTTATCCAATACGTAGCGCCTTTTGCTGGCCTACTTCCTCGTGCCGCTTTGCCATCTGATGCTCTTGGCCTTCGCCAATACAGCGAAGTGTTCTACTATGCCGCCCTTAGTCACGATGCGAAGGCTGAGGTTCCTTTTTACAGATGTTTAATGATCTCATTGACATAGACACCAACACCGTAGAACTGAACAAAACAAAATATACAACATAACATCAGTCACACATTCAGTTGTATGGAAAACAAACATATCACATTAAACTCGCAAATAAACAGAAAATATATCCACATACCACTTTTGCCTGCTTGTGAGCTAAGGGAGGGAATTATATCTTGAAGATTCTTGGTTGGATGAGTTATGATTATATAGAGAAACACCTTTAACTTTGCAATGATTACATCATTCCATCTCTTCATGTGGATGATAAAACAGGAAGTGACATACAAAAGCATGATGGGAATAAAATAAAATGTAATTAAATAACTCTTAGAAAGAATAAATCTTGCACAAATAAACAACAGTTCAGTATAGAAATCACAATAAACATTATAAAATAGTCAAAATAATAAAAATTAGACTAGTCAAAGTAGCTTAAGTAAATAAGTACTGAAGTACACAAGCGCCCTCTAGTGGAAATTAACATTATAGACAGAGAGCTTTGTGACAGCAAATACAGCATCCAAGCCTTACATCAAGTGCAACACAAAGCGCCGGAAGCAGTGGTGTAAAGCACACCGCCACTGGACTCTAAAGCAGTGGAGACGTGTTCTCTGGAGTGATGAATCATGCTTCTACTGTCTGGCAATCCGATGGACGAGTCTGAGTTTGGAGGTTGCCAGGAGAGCCTGACTGCATTGTGCCAAGAGTAAAGTTTGGGGGAAGGGGGATATGGTGTTTTTCAGGGGTTGGGCTTGGCACCTTAGTTCCAGTAAAAGGAACTCTTACTGCTTCAGTATACCAAGACATTTGTGGGAACACACTGTCAAGAGCATGCCAAACCAACAGGTGGCAATATAACCCTAACCGTAAAGCCATGTTGGCCAATCAGAAGCCTGGAAAAAGGGTTATTGCCGGTTCCGGTTTTGACGTAACAAGCCAAAACCTCCGGTTTCACTGTCCACACGACAACACTGCAACTGGAGTTTCTAAAAATGTTCACCCTGGCAGGAGTTTTCAAAAAAGTTTGGTTTCAGTGACCGGATACTGCGTTTGCGTGTAGAAAAAGCTGCGGCTTTGAAAATACCCGTGTTTGTGTGGACAGGGCCTTACAGTGGAGACTGCGATAAATGTGTTAATACGTTATTTAGTTAAACATTTCATGTCTTTTGACAGCCTTAAAAACATAATTATTATTTCATTTTTTATGTTTTTAATTTCACTCAAATTTTCCAAAGACCCCCGTGCAAGTGTAACCCTTGGGGGACATGGACCCCTGTTTGAAAAGCCCGGATGTACTTCAGAAAGAGTTGAGAGGATCTAAAGAGTATTGGCACTGGTATTTGATTTTAGATTAATCTCTATCATCAACTAGAGAAGAAATCATCAGACATGGTAACAATTATTTGTTATCTAGTGCCTTATCTTTAAAGTTGAATTAATCAGCCAAGAAACCTTTGAATCAGGCGGGCCCATTACTATGCACTTGGAGAGCACTCTTATTATAGCTGGTGGCTGTTAAATCTCTCAAACACATTCCCAACTAAAGCTATCTACAACTTTGTTCTCCTTCCCTTTGAGCTATCTGAAGGTCAGGTTTGTTTGACAGATTTCGTTTGCCTGGGAGCTTGAGAGCCTCACTTCCCCCTGTGCACGGCTTCTCTGTTGGCTTTGCGTGATTGGGTCATCTGTTTGATCCTGCATTGATATTCAAAGTACCTTTTGAAAGTGAAGCAATATGCGGCCTTCTGCAGCCACCATTGTATCCCCTTAAAGGTGAGATGCTATCAGAGCTTTCATCAGCAGCAGTCCAGCGAGGTCGACTACACGTGTTCACAAGCTCTCAAGGGAACACAGCTCTCATAAAGACTACTATTACAGCATACAGCTTCAGACTCAGGAGGCTTTATGGAAAATAAATAGTCTGAGTTGAGGTTTGAACATGGGACTTGTTGCTGGTGTTGAAAAACTGACATGATGAAGGTCACAGCTTAATGTTTCCCTTTGGAATTGTCACCATCTTGCTTGCATGTTAAGTCCATTAATACAAAACCATAGCATTGATTTCTGTCCCTTTAATACAGACCACTTATACATTCCATCGACTTTTCAATTGATCCTTTTGGGTTTTTACAGCTGATGCGCATGAATTTTAGTGCAAGAGCTCAACATGGCCTTAGATGGCTTATGATTTTGCCATTTAAAAAAAAAAAAAATAAACACTTTTAGCAGTTTACAGTTTAGCACAAGTATAAATATATATTAACCTTCAAAATATTTAATATTTTTTAAATATGAAGGAAGAAAAAAAACACTAAACTTGGTTAAGGTATGGTTAATCTGACAAAATTATTTGGCAAAAGAGGCAAACTATACAGCTACGGGTTTAATTTTATCATGCAAAAAAAAACAAAACAAAGAAAAACAAAAAGCTCACAGGAAAAAGCATACATTGACTGCAATATAATAAGTTACATCATGTTTTGTTGGTTCTCTTTTTGCATGTGCTCATAATTTCTTTGCATGACAGCCTGGCAAAAAACAATATGCTTACAAAATCTTTAACAGATTCTTTTATAGTTTTTGAATAAAGGGTGAAAATTTAAATTTTCCGAGGCTGGACATAACTTTTGGCCATTACTGTGTGTGTGTGTGTGTGTATGTGTGTGTATGTATGTATGTATGTATGTATGTATGCATGTATGTGTTCATGTTTTTCTATCCCGGTAGGGACTTCAACCTGAATGCACACTGACTCATGGGGACTCGTATGTATTATAAATCATACAAAATGAGTTTTTTTGAAAATGTAAAAATGCAGAAAGTTTCCTGTGATGTTTAGGGGTAGGGTAAGTGTAATGGGAGAGAATATACAGTTTGTACAGTATAAAAACCATTGCCACTATGGAGAGTCCACACAAAGATAGTGAACCAGTGTGTGTGTGTGTGTGTGTGTGTGTGTATGTGTGAGAGAGAGTAAAAAAAAAGTACCTACTGAAAAGCCAACAGAATGTACAAGTGCTGTGTAGAACACAATGCTATAATTTTGCATTAATAAAAAACATGCAAGCAAGATTGACAGTTTGATTGCAAAATGGATTGCCATTGATAGGCTTACATTCAGTGATATGGACATAAAACAAGTTGAGAAATATGTAAGACAAAAAAAATAGTACATCACTTCAAAAAAGAATTCCTTTAATATTTGATGCGCAACATTATTAATGAAACATTACTTTACTAAATTGCCCAGCCAAAGCCCCCCACGTACAGATGTCTGGGTTGACAGAAACAGTCAGGCCATGGAAATCAAAACAAACGAGAAGGAGACAGTGAGCGGGGCTACCACACAAACCATAAACGCTAATTAGTTCCTCTAATGGAAGAGCACAATTTAAGCAATTACGAACCAGGAGACACACTCATGAATAATCCTGCCAGTGCGGGAGGGGGAGTCCTTCAGAAGGCAGAGCTCTGAAGTCTTTCCTGTTGCTATTCAAAGGAGGTTTTACCTTGTAGAAACAGATAGACATTATGCTCATTTAGAGTAGCAAAAAATGCTTTTTCATGTTATATATCAACATAGTATCTTTCTTCTAGCATAATAAAATCAATGTGAATCAGCTTTTATGTACTATTTGTTTATTTTTGCAGTATTTATTTATGTCAAAGTAAGCCTACAATCAGTCGGTCATTATAGCAAAATTAATGATAATATCTTATCCTTCAGAATGATAATATCCTATCGAATGTACATTATTCTTCACATATAATTAGCATAATCTTTCTTTATGTAAATATACTTTCTCCTGCTTTTTCCTATGCAAATATGAGAATTAAACGCCTACACAAGCACAGTAACTATTTGCATTTGTTGTATCTAAATAAGCTATGTACAAAGCATATATCTCAATGAAAATGGAGAGTAATGAAGAAAATAACACACAATTTTTTCAATGATTAGATTATACAGTGCTATCAGGCAATGGGAATGAAACACGCCTTTATAACTGAATAACCACTATATGATATTGTATAAACACATAAGAGGATAATTACCACCTCTGTAGCCTCTAACCAAACATAAATGCTGCCTTTGTTGCATATTTTTTTGATTTGTAAATTATAGTAGGGCATGTATTTCTGAACATTTTCATGAGGTGATTATGAGCATGTACAGTATATGTTAAACAAACAGGCCTCGGTTCAGTTGTTGGTGTTGGCTCCTCATTATGAGTGTAATGAAACAAAGCCTGCTAGTTGTGCTTCAGTGGCACACCAAGTAGAAGAGATGTGTCCAAGCCATGTTTCTGTCTGTTCTCTCTAATTAGCGCATTCATTATACAGGGACCAGAGACAGGCTTCAGGCTTCCATGAAAAAGAGCAATGCATCACAGTCAAAGCACAAATAATACATGTTGGTTCAGCATTTCAACCTGTCTGCTTTTGCAAAAGATGCAGTTTTCTCAAAATACAATGGGGTCTGAGAGCATTACTGAAAATATTGCTTATATTTTTTGTAATTACTTTTGAAATCCCAAAATATTATTATTTTTTTTATTTTATTTGAATGATCAATAAATTATTTATTCTTATTATTTTTTTTACTACTGCTTCATATTATTGTTTCAATTAATAAAAATGAACATGAATTTTACAAAGTGAATTTAATTATCTTTATTTGATTAGTAACTTGTGAAGATATTTCAGGTAACACTTTACAATAAGGTCCCATTAGTTAACATGCATTACCTAACATTAAGCGGGTGTGACGAGACACTTATCTCACGAGAGATTGGGTTCACGAGAACGAGACGAGACAAGACAAGATTTTTACATAGTATTTTTAAGAAATCCTCAATGATGAAATACACTCACCTAAAGGATTATTAGGAACACCATACTAATACTGTGTTTGACCCCCTTTCGCCTTCAGAACTGCCTTAATTCTATGTGGCATTGATTCAACAAGGTGCTGAAAGCATTCTTTAGAAATGTTGGCCCATATTGATAGGATAGCATCTTGCAGTTGATGGAGATTTGTGGGATGCACATCCAGGGCACGAAGCTCCCGTTCCACCACATCCCAAAGATGCTCTATTGGGTTGAGATCTGGTGACTGTGGGGGCCATTTTAGTACAGTGAACTCATTGTCATGTTCAAGAAACCAATTTGAAATGATTCGAGCTTTGTGACATGGTGCATTATCCTGCTGGAAGTAGCCATCAGAGGATGGGTACATGGTGGTCATAAAGGGATGGACATGGTCAGAAACAATGCTCAGGTAGGCTGTGGCATTTAAACGATGCCCAATTGGCACTAAGGGGCCTAAAGTGTGCCAAAAAAACATCCCCCACACCATTACACCACCACCACCAGCCTGCACAGTGGTAACAAGGCATGATGGATCCATGTTCTCATTCTGTTTACGCCAAATTCTGACTCTACCATCTGAATGTCTCAACAGAAATCGAGACTCATCAGACCAGGCAACATTTTTCCAGTCTTCAACTGTCCAATTTTGGTGAGCTCGTGCAAATTGTAGCCTCTTTTTTCTATTTGTAGTGGAGATGAGTGGTACCCGGTGGGGTCTTCTGCTGTTGTAGCCCATCCGCCTCAAGGTTGTGCGTGTTGTGGCTTCACAAATGCTTTGCTGCATACCTCGGTTGTAATGAGTGGTTATTTCAGTCAAAGTTGCTCTTCTATCAGCTTGAATCAGTCGGCCCATTCTCCTCTGACCTCTAGCATCAACAAGGCATTTTCGCCCACAGGACTGCCGCATACTGGATGTTTTTTCCCTTTTCACACCATTCTTTGTAAACTCTAGAAATGGTTGTGCGTGAAAATCCCAGTAACTGAGCAGATTGTGAATTACTCAGTTAGTTCCAATCCTTGATTCTAATTGGTTAATAGCTGTATTTTATTAATTATAAAACACGGCTATGACCGCTTTACCCAATGGTTCTGTGCATCACTGCACAACACCCTTAACAACCACACTTAGCAACGTAAACATATGTTTGTTCTCACTGATATTGTCCACTGAAGCTTACTTACAGTATTATAGAGGAGTATTGTGAGAGAGAGATTGAGTGAGTGAGTGTATTACCCGCATTTAGATTTAGCATTTTTCCTTCAGGTCAGTCCTGTGTTCATAATAAAAAAAACAGTTTGAATGTCCACTGCGATATCTTGTCCTTAATGGGTTCCCCCGTGCCCTGACGCCGACAGCACTAGTCAAAGCATTTGTCAGTTGCGTCTTGTTCCCGTGTTCACAACAAGTTTCAGTCCTTTCAATATAAAAGCCTTAGCTACTGACTGACTCACTCGCTCATAAAGACACCTTTCAGCCAGCCGTGACTTATTCACGCCTCTAGTACCTTATTGCTTACTAATATTAGTTTAAAAAACAGAATTGTTCATTGTTAGTTCATGTTAACTCGGGTTCATTAAATAATATTAACAGATACAACTTTTTTGTAATTATGTTTTACTGAATGTTGAAATTAACATTGACTACACTTAAAGTAAAATTGTAAACAATAAGTAACATTTTTTAATAAAATATTTACCTTATTTTTCTTTTGCAAGTTTTTGCACACAGATTTTTTGAGTACATTTCACATATGGAATTAAGTAAACTGTACTTAACTAAGTAAAATTAACAAAGAAAATAAGTAATTGTAACTTGGCAAGTAAAAGTCTGAGTAATTTCTAAATGAAGTTTACGTTTGCCATACGTTTTACTCAAATCAATATAATACTGAATTAAACCATGCTTTTAAAGTGTATGCTTTACTTAGAAACATCTAAGTAAATAATACAATAGATATTGTACAGACACTATATTTACATAATAAAAGTAACGGTGCCCACCCGAACACAGAGACTGGTAACATTCGATGGATCGGTATGAATGTGTCATTTTGTCACAAAATGGTAAGTTACAAAATCTAACAACAAAAGCAATGATAAAACAGTGTAAATACAGCTAGAAGTTCAAGTCTTACCTCTCAGGAAGGTCCTTTAGGGTGTCGTGGAGGGGTGAGGTGTCCAAGTCACAACATCTAGCTACTGGAGTTCCACAGGGCTCAGTGCTTGGACCACTTCTCTTCTCCATCTACATGTCATCACTAGGATCTGTCATTCAGAATGATGGCTTTTCCTATCACTGCTATGCTGATGACACTCAGCTGTACTTCTCATTTCAACCAGATGATTCTACAGTTGGTGTTCGTATTAATGCCTGCCTGACAGACATTTCTGGCTGGATGAAGGATCATCATCTTCAACTCAGCCTTGCAAAGACAGAACTGCTTGTGGTCTCAACCAACCCCAGCACTTCATCAAAATGTCTCCATTCAGCTAGGTTCATCAACCATAACTCCTTCCAGGACAGCCAGGAACCTCTGAGTTGTGATTGATGATCAGTTAAACTTCACTGACCACATTACTGCAACAGCCCGGTCCTGCAGATTTGCATTATACAACATTAGGAAGATTAGACCCTTCCTATCAGAGCAGGCCACACAACTCCTGATCCAAGCTCTTGTTCTCTCCAGACTAGACTACTGTAATGCTCCTCTAGCTGGCCTTCCGGCATGTACTATCAATCCCTTGCAACTGATCCAGAATGCAGCGGCGAGGGTGGTATTCAACAAACCGAAGAAAGCGCACGTCACGCCTCTCTTCATCAGTTTGCACTGGCTGCCAATAGCCACTTGCATCAAATTCAAGGCACTAGTGCTCGCCTACAAAGCAACCACAGGAGCTGCACCAATATACCTCAACTCGCTTGTGCGTTCTGCAAGTGAACGACGTCTCATGGTGCCATCCCAAAGAGGCACGAAATCACTCTCACAGACCTTTTCCTGGACTGTTCCCACCTGATGGAACGACCTGCCTATCTCAATTCGAGCCGCAGAGTCTGTAGCCATTTTCAAAAAACATCTAAAGACATCTTTTTCAGCAGCACCTGACCAATTAAGACTAGCACTTAAATAAAAAGAAAAATGAATAGAATAGTTATTTATTTAAAAAAAAACTGATTAACTGAGACTTGTCAAAGCACTTGCATGCTGTTGCCTCTTGTTTGTCTGATTGCTTCTATTGCTCTCCTCATTTGTAAGTCGCTTTGGATAAAAGCATCTGCTAAATGATTAAATGTAAATGTAAATGTGATGTCATGATGTTTTTCATTTTAAGTTTTTCAAAATTCTAAAACTTTATTTATTTCTAGGTTCAGTGTGCTTTGAGGCTTTTGGTTGCCCTAAACAGGAAGCATAATTAATTTTGGAAAGAAAAAAATATATAAATTTTTCTGCCACATTTTCTTCCGCCTTAACATCTGCTATTCTGGGCACTAGTGCTCTCTTCTATCTTCCCTCCCACAAATCCACTGGTCCATATCATAGGATTTTCTGGTAGCATTGAGGAAGTTGTTATTTTGGTGGATCCAAAGATTGACTGCTTAGGGCTTTCCATTCACACCCCATTACTTACATACCCTACACCCCTGCCGGACCACTCTGATCTGCTGCCTGTGTCCTCACATTTGAGGGAACAAACTCACTCATCCAAATTATGGATTCTCTCTGCTCCTAGTAGTGGAACAAACCCCCAGCCTGCATTGTTTGTTAAGCTTAAAACTCGCAGTATGTCACCACATCTTGAAAACAACTGACTCAACATGAAAAGGGCAGAAGTTAAGCGTACTCTGAGGCTTTTTAAGATTGTCAACTTGAGTGAGCTCATTCCTAGAGAATGTAGATGTGAAGTAAACACGAATGCGAACCCATCATTGTAATTAAGGCCACAAAAGAGACACTGGCACTGGGTGGATGAGAAAACATGTGCACAGCACCATGACATCAGTAGAACGCATAACAATGTGCCTTTGCAAATTTATTCAGACACACTATGTGATAACTGATATTTTTGAAATTTCAGCAAGCTTAATGAGAATTTGTTCATATGCATCATGGAGAGTGAAGCTATCTTGCATGGCACAGTATTATTTTAAACAATGTAGATTTGTATCAGGGCTAATGCTGTGTTGTACTATGATTTATGCTGTAAAATCACAGAATATAGGGAAGACTTTTGCTTTAACATCCATAAAAGCATAACACACAACTCTTGAATGCGCAGATTCCTATTGAAGTGACTGGATTTCGTCCACTCTCTGCTCTTTCCGACGACAACATTTTTGTCCTGTGTCAGCCACCGTAGCTCCTCTATGTGGTTTGAAAGAGAGGGGGTGAGGGGTGGGTGATTGCAATTCACAACCTCACCACTAAAATTCACACACTGCACCTTTAACTCCGTCTTTTATTGGGCTACAGTATTTTTCTAAAACTTTGATATTTCCACACATTTGTCTGCTACAAATTAAAGTTGGTTTAAAATCTACAAATTTGTTACATCCTTTTTTTGATCTTACTTATAATATGCTATGTTTTCATATCTGCTTCTACATACTAAGATATGACTTATGTTACAGTATGTACTTATCTGCAAATTTAGAAATTGCTATATTGTGCATTCATTAGTAGTAACATTAACTGTAATGCACAGAACCATTTCCTACCAGAAACATATGACATAGTCTTGTTGTTTTTCAAGCAGAGAAGATTTTTTTTTTTAAATGCAACAATCAGGCCCAGTTTGTAATGCAATAACAGTGGTCAGAAGTCATAATCTATCTCGATGTCTATGTCAACATGCCTGATTGCATGTAAACAAACTTTGAAATTTATTTTTTTTCCAGCACAGTTCACATTTCTCCAGTACCGCTCCTTTCCCAGCCCCAAACTTTCTACTGCTCCCAACTTCAGTTCTACATTTCCATTTAAAAATGCAAGTGGCCAATGGAGCGAAAGATAACACATCAATCATATGGTGGCTGGGAGTAAGCCTCCCCTTTCACCTGCCAACCAATGGAATGACAGCTTGCTATCACCCTGCGTCTCCTGAGAGTCTGCCTCAGCAAACCTTTCAAACAGAGTGAGCCGCCCACAGGGTGACAAATCTTGCATTCCCAGAGCCCTGTGGAGTCTGGCTGATGTACTTGCTATACCAAAACACTCTTTGTCCCCCAAATGGGATAGATGTTGGAGGGCTGAGAATCTTGCCAATGAAAAATGGGAGGCCATTTTGCAGTCAATGTTGTTCTGGATGAAACTATTTATGCCTGAACCGAAAAAGTATTCATAAATATAAACCAAGAATGTCAGTGTATTTTTGTAAGGCAAGTTGCAGGTCATCATGTAAGATAATATTTTTGAATACCGCATATATCTTTATTCAAAAATCTATTTTAAATGTGCTAATCTATGGAGCTAGAAATATGACAATGATCTGAATTTGAACTGTGTAAATCTGAACTGTGCAACTTAATGTGTTTCACAGAAAAAATAATATCAGAAATACGAAATATTAATCAGCACCCAGCCTGTTTTATTTAGCTGTGCGGAGTTAAATCTGTGTGGTGATGTTGCGCTAGAGAGTGAAGAGCAGGTGTGAAGCACAGGCCAATGTTCGGTCAAGTGTAAATACGCAGCAGTCATAACTTTTCTTTACAATATGCTCAGTTTTGGACAAGGAATGGTCAAATACTCTCAAATGATGGTGAATATAAATTTTACTGTAAAATTAACAGCCAGTGTCCTATGGATGTTACTAGGGGTTTCACGATTCGACACATATCACGATACTGAACTCACAATACGATATTATTGCGATAGTCCAAAGCATGGTAAAAGATTAACAAAAAAAACTTTCTGTTGATTAAAATGCTAAAGTTGATAATACATTGGGGGTCGAAATTAATAGGGGCTGGTAACACAATGCACAGGACAATGGTGAAACCAGAATAAAAATTTTCATGATTCTGAAGCTGAAAATACAGAATTTTAGACCAATATGCTTGCACTCTGTAACTGACTATAGCTATGGTCACTTTTTACAAGTAATTTTTGTATTAACAGGACCCACATATATTCCCCCATTGCATTATTATAGCCTACATTGTATAGTTTGACATTTGCTCACAACATTTTTCTTACAAAAACCTCAGTAGCATTTAGCCAACATTAGGAATAGGGATGTGCTGATTAGGAAATTTTCCCACTGATTAATTAACTTGTGACATTTGACACAGTGTTATCCATTAATTTTGTAGGCTACATTTATCAAGAAAAGATATATTAGTCATTAGCCAAGTTTCCATCTACCTTTTCCACTGTTTTGTTATCGACAAAGTGAATATCCTGTTTTCATCCAATTGGCCTTTTGCCGATAAAATGGTGTGCGTAATGGCGTCATCCCTAAAAAACCGCATTGTCGCATACGTTTTGTTGAATTGCTAAAAAAAAGTAGGCCTAGTTTCCATAGCCTACATACTTTCACGTATCGCAAATTATATCGTAGGCTATCTTTTGTGTCCCAAATATTTGTAAAATGCAGAGAGTAATTAGAAGATTGAAATGTAGCTTACTTACTTTTTTTCAGAATAATAGGACTATTACTAAATTAGGAAATATTAATCAGAAGATCACAAGTGTGACAGTTTGTCTGACAGGACTGCATGTAACTGCCTTTATGATGAAGCTCATGGGCGTGGACAGAGCAGCTCAATTGTCCTGTATGCAACATTTTACTATCCATAAAAAAAGATTGTAACAGTAAAATGTTTGGTCAGCAACAATCTTTAACGTAAGCCTTGAACATGACGTGGCCGAGAACGCATGTCAGATCATTCAAACCAAACAAAGTCATTCATTCTGGCTTCAGAGTTCAATAACATCAAATCGATCAAAAACACCAAATCTCTGATTTTTTTTTTTCTCTCAGAGACAGATGCAGGTGTAACCTAAACGTTTTATTTGTGTAGCCTATATTTAACTTTTTTAGACTAGCCTAGCTTAACTGATGAAGTTTTAACAATTCTAAAACTCGTTTAGAGCTTTTTGGATTCAACCGACTTTATTTTTATTTTTTATTTGTTTGAGATAAAATTATTTGACATATTAATCAATTGTATTTATAAAATATTAACAAGTGTCATGTTTGTGATTTTCATTTGTCAGCCAGATCCTGCCCATGAAATCGTGATTTTATGGCATTCATTTTATTTATTCAGATACCGACGTAATATGTTGTGTATTTTATCTTTCTTTTTGTCAGTATCAGAAACTCCAACAGCCTTATTTTCGTTTGACAGACGCCACATTTTTATTTTTGACGAGCTGCAGAGATTTTCAAGGCGCTATATTTTCCTGATCCAATTTGAAACAAAACTTTATTAGGCTATAATATATATATATATATATATATATATATATATATATATATATATATATATATATATATATATATATATATATATATATATATATATATATAAATCTTTCACATCACCTTGAATAAAATATTTAAAAAAAAAAGAGCCAAAAAATCTATATTGTATGGAACACCCACAGACACATTGACAGAATCATTTAAAGAGGACTAAGGTTTTGTGCATTTATATACACTCACCTAAAGGATTATTAGGAACACCATACTAATACTGTGTTTGACCCCCTTTCGCCTTCAGAACTGCCTTAATTCTACGTGGCATTGATTCAACAAGGTGCTGAAAGCATTCTTTAGAAATGTTGGCCCATATTGATAGGATAGCATCTTGCAGTTGATGGAGATTTGTGGGATGCACATCCAGGGCACGAAGCTCCCGTTCCACCACATCCCAAAGATGCTCTATTGGGTTGAGATCTGGTGACTGTGGGGGCCATTTTAGTACAGTGAACTCATTGTCATGTTCAAGAAACCAATTTGAAATGATTTGAGCTTTGTGACATGGTGCATTATCCTGCTGGAAGTAGCCATCAGAGGATGGGTACATGGTGGTCATAAAGGGATGGACATGGTCAGAAACAATGCTCAGGTAGGCCGTGGCATTTAAATGATGCCCAATTGGCACTAAGGGGCCTAAAGTGTGCCAAGAAAACAAGGCATGATGGATTCATGTTCTCATTCTGTTTACGCCAAATTCTGACTCTACCATCTGAATGTCTCAACAGAAATCGAGACTCATCAGACCAGGCAACATTTTTCCAGTCTTCAACTGTCCAATTTTGGTGAGCTCGTGCAAATTGTAGCCTCTTTTTCCTATTTGTAGTGGAGATGAGTGGTACCCGGTGGGGTCTTCTGCTGTTGTAGCCCATCCGCCTCAAGGTTGTGCGTGTTGTGGCTTCACAAATGCTTTGCTGCATACCTCGGTTGTAACGAGTGGTTATTTCAGTCAAAGTTGCTCTTCTATCAGCTTGAATCAGTCGGCCCATTCTCCTCTGACCTCTAGCATCAACAAGGCATTTTCGCCCACAGGACTGCCGCATACTGGATGTTTTTCCCTTTTCACACCATTCTTTGTAAACTCTAGAAATGGTTGTGCGTGGAAATCCCAGTAACTGAGCAGATTGTGAAATAAACCGTCTGGCACCAACAACCATGCCACGCTCAAAATTGCTTAAATCACCTTTCTTTCCCATTCTGACATTCAGTTTGGAGTTCAGGAGATTGTCTTGACCAGGACCACACCCCTAAATGCATTGAAGCAACTGCCATGTGATTGGTTGATTAGATAATTGCATTAATGAGAAATTGAACAGGTGTTCCTAATAATCCTTTAGGTGAGTGTATATATATTATTAAATTGTAGCCCTATACATAATTTTTTTTAATAACGAGTGTCATGGTTTTTTAGTTTTTTTTTTACTTCGTTATTAACACCGTTTAGATCGATACTTGATCAAGCAATATTC
The DNA here is from genome assembly GCA_039654625.1 of Rhinogobio ventralis. NCBI lineage: Eukaryota > Metazoa > Chordata > Actinopteri > Cypriniformes > Gobionidae > Rhinogobio > Rhinogobio ventralis. Next base: position 10,321,514 of record CM077201.1, read on the forward strand.
AGAAACGGGTGCAGCTATTATTTTTCTGAAGTTTTTCAGATTATTCTGAAGTTTTATTATTGTAAAAAAAAAATTTTTTTTAAACAGTTTAATATACAATTTAATAATATGAATATAATAGATTTAGTGCGCCTTTGAACTAAAGAGAAACGGTGCTTTAACGGGAGCAACGCCACGCGCGGACGCTGTAATAGGCTAATTCTGTCATGTGACGCCACATTTATTTGTGTTAAAGCCCCTTCTCTCGACAAAAAGTGTTTCCAAACTAGTTTTCGCAACATTTTAAGTTTCAGCATAGAGTTTATGCGCTAAAGTTGTGTCGACATTTGCAAAAAATTATCAATCATTGGCATTTCCATGAGCTACATCGATAAACATTTTGATGCGCTAAACCATTTTTTGCAAAAAATTCTTCTTGGATGGAAACCTGGCTATGACGTTCAGCATCTGTATAGCGCTTATTTTGGTCGTGTTTGACAGCATCTTCCTCCACTCTTTGAACAAAAATGATCAACATTATTCGTTATTACCAAAACGAATAAGACGGACGATACCCGCGTTGTAACAAATAAATGAAAGACGATGAATTTCTTCTTTAATTACTTTCAAACGAATGTTTATTGTTTTGTTCTTTATTAGCCTATTTTAATGAAAATACAACAACAATAAAATAGTTCAATAAAATAACTCGCGTATATATTAAACTTTTATTCAAACGAATAGGCTAAGACGGATGACATAAAATAGCCTACCTGCATTATAACAAATAAATAAAAGATATTTTGAAATTCCCCTTTAAAACGAATCCTCAGTTTGTGGTTCATTATTATTTGATTGAAAACAACAACAACAATAAAACAAAAATAAACTCTTATATTAAACAAAGACATATATTTTTTATTAACAAAAGTTATCTTGCCCTAGCCTCTGCTATCGTCCTGTCAATCATCTCGCCCACGGCTAAGAGTTACAGTAAAATTTACATTCACCATCATTTCGGTACCCACCCTCAGCCAATTTGCATGAGAGTATTTGCAATGACCATCCCTTGTCCAAAACTGAGCATATTGTAAAGAAAAGTTATGACTGCTGCGTATTTACACTTGACCGAAAATTGGCCTGTGCTTCACACCTGCTCTTCGCTCTCTAGCGCAGCATCATCACACAGATTTAACTCCGCACAGCTAAATAAAACTTTGATTAATATTTCATATTTCTGATATAATTTTTTTCTGTGAAACGCGTTAAGTTGCACAGAAGAAAGCCCGATCTAGGACCTGCCCTGTACAGTTTAAGAAACGGTAGCCTACTACTGCTATAGGGGACTATTATTTTGTTGGACAGGCCTGGGGAACGAGAGATGACGTCACATGCTCAGATTTGCTAGCCGAAATCTAATTTTCCGTGCATTAATCTTATAAAAAAAACCCTGAATAAACAGGCGTCTTATCTTTTCTCGTTATTCTATTCCAAATAGGAAATTAAATGATCACAAAATGCTCTGTTCGACTTTTCTGACACCTTTTACTCTTCCCTGATGATGACCTCTGACCTACTTTCTGTAAGATCTGAATTTCTGCGTTTTGAATTTTAGAATATTGAATTTGATGTTCCAAATTTCTTCTTCATCTGAAATCGTGAATCTGTATTTTCAAAAACTGAATATTTCCAGTCTATTAATTCAGAACAAAATATCTGCTGTTTGGAAATACATGTCTATACAATTTCTACATAAAAACATTTCAGGTATGTTAAATTTCAAATGTTCTATATAAGATTTAAAAATTCAAATTCAACATAATATTCAATTTTGTTAGATTACACTTGTTAATAATTCAGATTTACACAATTCAAATTCAGATCATTATGTCACATTTCTAGCTCCATACTAATCCAACAATTTCATTATGTGAAATAAACACAATTATGACTATTTCTTTTGAACCCCATGGATTTGCACTGTGTATGGACAAACAAACAAACAATAAACAAATAAACATAAGGAATTTTAAATCAACTTATTTTGTGTTCCACAGAATAAAGAAAATCATACAGGTTTGGAACAACAAAGTTGAGTAAATGATGACAATCTAGATTTATTTGTTGAACAGCACGTTTAAAAAAGCTACTTTAAAGGTGCACTATGTAAAAAAAATTCTGTAAAATATCCAAAAACTACTAGGCCAGTGTTTTAGATTTTGTTTAATTGAGTACTTACAATATCTCAAATGTTTCCAACTATTTGTAAATTGCTATTTTAACCAAGGAACCGGGACGTGTGAGGGAGTCGCCTGTCAATTGCGTCATATCTGCGTTAACCTCGGTTTCCGGTTTTATTTAGCTTTACTCTTACTGCAGTGTGCAACAAGTGTCATAGCAGCCGCCGAGCGAGCACACAGAGTAACGTCATATCATTTTCAACACACTCAAATGTAACTAATATGATAAACAGAGCTGCGTTACCTCATACTCATGACCGGAAAAGCGGAAACGGCACAGACGACTGTGGCATAATAAAAGCTCCACAGCTCGCGAGGCGTGTGTTGCATTCATCTTATTAACAATCGCTCCAGCGGCCTTGCTCAGCTCCCACAATACTCGGTCCTGCTCTGCTTCATATTACAGTAACGTTAATAATAGCATCCATGAACATGAATTCTGCCTGAGTCCTATCCCGATTCTTTTCCACCGGCTGTGAGGTGAAGACCACATGTCCCAAGATTCTGCACTCAAACTTGGCGTCATCAAACTACGCCTTTGTTTTGAATAGGCGACCTCTAGCGGACAGAAAAGTTACATAGTGCACCTTTCATTTCCAGAACTAACTTATTGAACTAAGGCATAATCCGGCTTAATCTAAGACTTGATTGTGAAACCAGGCCTTTAAAGTACTTTTTTACTTTACAGTACTTTAAAGTATTTTACTCATACTAGGCTGACAGATGCAATAGTCCTCAACACCTAAGAGACATGCCAGTGAAACACAAGAAACATTTGTGAGGAGAGTAATCACGTTTATTTTCTAATCTCAATATTGCAATAAATCAAGGTCGACACAACAGCCTCTTAAACGTCTACAAACACTCAAGTCTCAGTTAAGCTCAAGTGCTCAAAAAGGGCATAAGTAAATCAATATCCTTCTAGAAGGTCTCTACATTATAACAGACAATTAAAATAATGTTAAGTAAAATTAAATAGTCAAAGCCTACTTATGCTGGTTTCAGCCTCATCACCTCAGCCATGTCCTCATCTCTTATATGATACAACTCTCTACTAATGCACTCACATTCATATAAAGTAGCCTTGTTGACAAATTCGGGTAATTTGTCAACAAGTTATATCTTGTGCGACAAATTCGCACAAGATATAGGGCCCTATTTTAATGATCTGAGCACATGGTCTAAAGGGCACGGCGCAAGTGCACTTAGGGCGTGTCCGAATCCACTTTTGCTAGTTTAACGGCGGGAAAAATGGTTGGCGCGCCAGGCGCATGGTCTAAAAGGGTTGCCCCTATTCTCTTAATGAGTCATGGGTGTGTTTTGGGCATAACGTGCAATAAACCAATCAGAGTCTCATCTCCCATTCCCTTTAAAAGCCAGTTGCGCTTGCACCATGGCGGATTCGCTATTTACATGGTGGAATATAGACAACCTCAACCTGACGAGTCAGTTTAAATACACGCGTGTATTGCCACAATTGGTTCAATAAGTAGCCAATTTCATTCGTCATTACTGCAAATAAGTAATTCTGATACATGCAATGACTATCCATTATGACATGTAGGCATTTTTATCTTTATGAACACAATATTAATCTTTTACATTGTACTCGTTTTATTTTGAATATTTAAAAATGTTTGTGTGCTGCTGTGTGTGTAATAAGCAGAGTGTACGCGTGTTGTGGACCCATCTATAGGTGCATATTACTAGCGGGCCCATAGTACCTTCAATGCCTTCAATATCACTTCTTTTGTAGCAGAAATAAACCACTGCAGAAAAACTTAGGTGCCAGGCAAAATGTAATAAGTAATTAATTGCATTACTCATAAAACATGTAAAGAGTAATTATACTTATTCAAAAATGTAGTCAAGTAGAGAATAAAAGTTATTAATATCTTTGATATTCAGTAAAACTACAAAGTAGCCAAAAAGATACTGTTTGTATATTAATATAAATATAATACACTTTAGTTTATATAAATGCATATCCCATCCCTGAATGTTCTACTTTGTTGATGGATCAGCACCTAAAATGTTTTACAGATTCTTTTTGAAGGGCAATAACTGGCAAGCTATCACAGAACAAATCATAATTGCTTGTTTTTGTTGCTCTCAGAAACCCCTTTTGACCTTCATACTTGTCAACATGTCATAACTGACTACATGATGTTATTTACATCTCATTAAACTACTGTGAATAATCATGAGTTCATCATCTAAACATTAGTTCTCTCTCCATTCTTAACTGCGCTTTCACATTCACTTTGTGACTAGCTTTTTCTTTCTTTCTATCTTTTTTCCACAGTGTGACAAATCCAATGAAACAATGCTGTTGTGAGAATATTCTGCAGAACTTGATAATGTGATCAGAAGAATCATGGCTTTCATTATTGGCTTTTTTCTCCCCGACTCTTGCACTGTTCCAGTGTGACAAAAATAAAATGTCTGATTTACATTAATGGCCCTCACAACTTTAGCACATGGCCTGCTGGGCGCTCGGTGGGGTTGGCCTGCATGAAAAATCCCTTTATTAAGCTGTCACAATTTTAGCTAGAAAAATTATGTCTGGATAAAGACATAAATAAATGCAAAAACCTTGGATTTATCAGATAATTAATGCGTTATGTACCACACACTGTGCATGAAAGCCCGAGGGGGCTGGTTCCCTCTAAGGAAGCATTATACACCTCGCTTCAGAGATTTGACTGTGTAAAACACAGCTGCATTGATGTAATGCATGATGGAGTCACATGTAAGGTCCAATTTCACATTTTTATGACCAATTACTTTATGACCTGAACCTTATGAATGCATCTTTGACCTGAACTATCAGACATTTCTTTGTTGTATTCATGATTTAAAGCATCTCATAATGCTTTTATACACTCAAAAAAAATTTATTTCACGATACTGTTCAGTTTATTTAAAGGTGCTGTATGTAAGTTCTTCAATTTACTTAAGCAGAAAAATACCATAATATGCTTGCAGATATTTAGGAAACATGCTAAATTCACTTACTTGTTTCTCAGAAAACCAAATGCTACAGCCAGTTATTCTACTTTGAAATGTGCGTTTCGGATCAGAATGTCTGTTTTTGTTTTGGTCTGTGCGAAACTGCAGGCCGCCAGTTTACCTAATAGTATTTTGAAACCCCAGGTTGCCAGTTGGCGGAAAACACAGCGTATTGCAGCAGCCATGGAAGCCAGCGAACAAACTGGGTCAATCCTACATACCGTATCTTTAAAAAAAATCATTTTCATTTAACACCATTGTATTAGGGTTCTTATTCAAACACAATTGCATTGTGTTAAACTGACTTGGAACAGTTGAGTTTTGGCTTAACTCAACATGTTCATGTTGAAAGAACATGTTTAAATTAAGTAGGCCAAAAATAACATTTGAAGTTAATTAAAGAAGTAAATTAAGTTAATCCAACACGATTCTTTTCAACCAGTTAACAATCCATTTGAGTTGAATAAGTACATAATGATTTTATTTTAAAAAAGTTGGGAGACTTGTTAATGTTTAATGTTCTTGTATGTTTATATTTAAAAGAGTTTTTGGTAAGTTAGATTTTTTGGCGGTTACCATTGTGGTGAAGTGTAGAGCATGTGCTCGGGGTGAGGACCTGCTAACAACAATTAAAGTTGTAGCATTGAATTAACCTTATGTAATAAACTTAAGGTTTCTGAAATAAAAAATGTTAATTAAATGCAAAATAACCCAGTTGAACCTTTTGAAATAAAAACGTTAAGTAAATCCAACTTATATATTTTTTTTTTGAGTGTACCACCCTTAACATATGTCCCCTTCTGTCCCCTCTTTCAGTGAGCTGTAAATTGTTCCTTGGACTGGAATAAAGTTAGGGAATAAAGTCAGAGAAAGCTGTGCTGAAGTAATGAGGCGGGCAGAAAGGGATCCGCCTGGAGCCGTGGTGAAGAGGTGAGGAAGCTGAGCTCCCTAACGGAGCATCATGCCTGGAGTCTGGAGAAGAATGAAGATTAGTTTAAGGATGTGTGACTTAGTTTTTCTCTGTTTTTGATGTTTTGTTTAGTTCCCAGTGTCTAGTTAATGAACAGAGATACAGTGCTCTGGGTGTCGTTGCAATGCATTGTAGGAACTCATCAGTTGTGGTCGGAGAAGAGGGATGCAGAGTCCCCATTCAGTTTTCTAATGGGAATTTCTGTGGCCTGAAACTAATACATCAACTGGAATCCACTTCATACTATTTCACTATTCTCAACTTTTCTCCCCTTCCATCGCTCTCTCTTGACTTAAGATGTATATGTTCTATAGCTAATAAAAAACATACAACTCTAGCTAACCTTTTGCTTGTGTAAACTCAGACACTGGTTGATTCTGAATTTCAGGGAACCATCACAAGCTTGGCATTTTACGAGTTTAACCTAATCCTTCACACATTCGTGTGAAATAAACACATCTAAGAGGGTTGCAGCACTTCCTATGAACCACAGACTTTAGACGACTGTCACCGTTGACTGAATTGGAGTCAGATCTTGCTAAGTGCAGGGAACAAGGCTTACAGCGGGAAGGGTACGAGTTAGAAAAGTAAGAAATAAAAGAGTAGTGCACACAAAAACAATACCAGCATACATTTATGTGTTGTTCATTGCAGGCACTTCTAAGGATAGAGTCAGAAGTTTTTTGTGACAATTCTCTCCAAACACAGTAAAATGACGTGTTTATCCTCAATACATAACGAGAATTGGCAGATTGTTGACAGCATGAATGGCAAGTATGGCAGATTCAACAACGTCTCATGGGCACCATGAATTCTCATGATCTGTAACAAAATGTCCTTGAGTTTTCTGAATGACAAGGCAATATACAAGAGCTACAAGCATGACATTTTGCTTATATGAAAATTGTCAGCTATTGTCATCACCCAGTTACAGCACAGTAAACAAGCACTAAACCGTGACTGCAATGAATTTGAGCAAACAAGTGTCTAAAGTTGCATCTGCTTTCAAAACACTTTGTGCACAAAATAAGAAAAACTATATCAGCATGTATCAATAGTCCATATTCGTCACTCAAAAAGGGAAACTGAAGGAGGACTGCAGATACACTAACCATAAACAAAGAGTAAGCGCTTGCTTACCATATCAATCACTTTCTTCATTCCAGGCGGCTCATTGTTATGAAAATATTTGTGTATTTGAATGCTCAGGTAAGATGACAAAATTAGAACAGCCTTCTGTCAGTGCCGTCTTGACCTCTTTGCTCACTTTATCACTTTTGCTTTATCACTCGTTTGCTAAACTGAACAGCCAATCAGAGCAATCTCTCTCAATTATGGCCGAGACGCTGATTTAACATGCGGAATTGGGAGAACTGCCGCCAACGTCAGCCCGACTACTAGAGCCGTTGTGTTGAACACACCAATAATAACCAACCACAGAGCCATACATCACAGCAATGTGAGACCAGCAACACCAGGTCTCAGACCATTGTTTGGGTGGAGCTTATAGCATCATTTGGTTTAATGGTGGGGTTGGGCATTCTTTAAGGTAGAGCTTATAGTTATAGTAAAGGGTTAGTGGTCGGGGCGGGATACTCGATTGTCAGCACCACCCTAGTTGCGGCATTTGTTTCCAAGTGGACCGTTAAAGAATGCAACACACATCTTGCGGACATCCTGTAGAATTCAACCAATCAGATGACGACTTCGAAACTCCTGAAGTGTTTCCAGATAAGTATGCCATATGCATCAGACGTTCAGCCTACGGTCCGTGGGCGTGATGTCTGAGGCTGAGACTAAGCACCATTCTAACTTCGGGTCTGAGGCTGCTGGCCTAGCACTGCTGTGTAGTTCTGCAGTTAGATATACTGTATCTCCAACAAACCACAAAAACTAGCCAGACAGAAGCTCACTACTAGCCCAACGTTGGCCGACGGTCGGCTTGGTGTTTCATGGACCTTAGTCTTATAGTTAAAGTGAATTTATAGGTCTCAACTATTAAAACTAAACCAAATATAAAGGACTTGACATATGTATCTGAACTTGTGGTTTACAATTCAACTCTAAGACTTAACCAAGCCAAAAAAGAAAGCAATCAAAAAGTCACATAAATGTCACATAAATGAACTGCTATGGCAGATTTGAAATATTATTATCATATATCAGAAGTTGAGAGACAAGAGCTTTTTACACCAAAGGTGGTGTAAAGAAAGGGGTTACATTAACTCTCCTGGGAGGCTTGTCATCATGGTTTGAATGCCTTTTTAGAAATGAACTCTTTCTTACTTTGGCATTATAAATGACACATATAGCACTGTCAGTCTAGACTGAATAATGTCCTGGAATATTTTAACACCTACAGGTAAGCTATCAGTGTACATATGCTTTTCATTGTGGCTATGGCTAGGCTTTATCAAAACGCAGTAATAGAACATTAAGAACCCTTGTTTGACAAGGAACTGTGGAGATGGAATGTATGCGACACTGTGAATAGAAGTAGAACTGCAACTTACATTGTACAACAATGGTGCTCATTTCAGAGTTATAATTATACATTAAAAGGCCATCATTTGTCACACTCTCCAATGAATTGCACTTGTCTACCTTTACAATAAAAATAATGAGCTTAAATCAAACTAAAGTATGTCTCTAGTTATCAAACAAAACTGTGGAAGAGCTGAAAAAATTGTATGTGACCCTCTGTCCCTTGAATAAAATCCTGCATTGCTTTTCTTTCATCTCAGAACAATTTGCTTTCTGTCACTCAGTGGACATGCTCGGAGCTTAATGCTAAAGACAAGAGCAGAAGTAGGACAATGTCTTATCTTTTTACCCCTTTTTTATCACTGTTACTCATTATATTTTATTATCAACTGCATTTTTAAGGGAAAACGCTCGGATTCTCATCATTTTTTATCTTGCCTTTTTAATTATTCCAAAAATGTGTCTCTATAAAAAAAAAAAAAAAATTATTTAAATTACTAAAGTTATTTTAGTATTATTTATATTATTACAGTATTTATTAATAGTTTTAATATTTTTATTTTCAGTAATTTCGTTATATGCTTTTTTCATTTCTGTTTAATTTATTTGTATTTCAGTTTTAGTAATTTTACTTCAACTTATTTTTTTCAGTTAGATGTCATCAGTTTTTCATCTAATATTTATATTTTATTCCAGATTTATTTTAACGGCCATATAGTTTTAGTTAACAATAACAACACAAAAATCCTGATAGGATTGAGTTATTAAAGTAGATATACATACATATTTGGTAACACTTTATAATAAGTATGCAGTAATAAAGTATTTTTAAATTATTTGCAAACTATTAATTTATAGATAGACTGTATAATAACATAATAGACTGTATACAAATAGTGAGTTTAATAGCTCTTGACAAGTTTGTAAAAAAAAAAAAAAAAAGTTAAAAATGCAGCAAAAGTACAAGAAGTTAAAATCTTTCTGTGTAGGAAGGGGACTGGAATATTTGAAGCCTGCATTTGTCACTGTCATGATCTCTGTGTTTGTCTTTGGACTTTTGTTTCAGTTCCTGTCTCAAATGCCATAGTTGTAGTTTTGTAGTTTTTCACTTTAATTTGTTCCTTGATTGTTTCCACAGGTGTTTCTTTCTTTTCCCTTTGTTATCTTGTTAGCCTCATGTGTATATATTGCCCTTGTTTCTTTCCTGTTCTTTGTCAGTCATTGTTTTGGCCTGATTCTGTATGGTTTGGATTTCCCTAGTTTCCCTTGGATCTGGTTTCTTTGTGTTTTGTTTTTTATTTTTGTTTGTTCATTAAACAAATTTGTATTTGGATCATTGCCTCTTCTGTCATCTTTATCCTCCACCGTAACACCCACATACTTGCCTTATGCCTACTACAGTCTATGTGATTTCGGCAATCCTATAAAATCATTACAAATCACACTGTGCAACATGGATCTAATAAACTTGGGTATGACATGTATGTAGACTGTACAATAATGACACCTATTGACCTCTAGGCTACGACACAAGTTAGTATAGAAGAATAAAATATCATGAGCATGCGCTAGTAGTAAACAAATAGAGCAAGATTAATCGCACTCTGGCAATTTTGGTTTTTATGTGCACTGTAAAAAAGAGGAGGAAGTGAAAGAAGAGGTCATGGCTAGGGAAAAGAGGCCAACTTGGCATGCCAATTTTGCAAACGGAGCTTGAGGTAAGTAGTTTTAAGTTTTAGTGCCATGTTGCGTTGATTTCATCTTGCATTTTTATTGGCTAGATGTAGACCTAACAGCTGTAGCTGTGTTTCAATTCAGAGGCTGCATCCTTCAAAGGATTCAAACTTCAAAGGCCGGTCGGACCATGCGTTGTTTAATGGGATGGTCTAGCCCAGAGGTTTTCAAACTTTATGATGCCAAGGACCCCCAAATATGATGAATCGGTAACACTTTACAATAAGGTTTCATTAGTTAAGATTAGTTAATGTATTAACTAACATGAACTAACAATGAGCAATACATTTGTTACTGTATTTGTTAATCTTTGTTAACATTACTTAATAAAAATATTGCTGTTCATGGTTTGTTCATGTTAATTCACAGTAGAGGTCTACACAGAGCACCAGAGACCTGTGGACCCGGGACCCGTACGGGATCAGGTCTATATTTTAAATGGTCAGCCGGGTCCGGGTCGGTCCCAATCTATTACTTCGGGTCCCGGGTCTGTTTAACATTGTGTGTAAAACCTGAGTCGATCAGACTCGGAGAACACCTGGCCATGATCAGAGTCAGTCAGCACGGCTTGTGTTTTTTGTAACTTGCAACTTGTAAAATTAGGATAAGAAAAGTGTGAGCCGGTATATAAGGTTTAAAAAAAACACGAGCGATCTCTCTCTCTCTCTCAGCTGTTAGGAGCAAAGCGGGCAGATTTAATGCAAGTGCACGGTAATAATGTACTCATATTTAAATAATATATTTCAAATCAGCAAAATCTCAGGTGAACTGTCACATAAATGTTTTCTAGGACGCTCAAATTGCAGGAAAAAGCTAATATTTCAGGTTGCTCCAGCTAACGCGCATGTGCAGTCTCAAGGGCGTGTCATGTTTCTATTGCAACCGGAGCTTCCGCAGTGACTGTAATGACTTTAAAAATAATACGAATGAACTGTCTTGTTTAATCTTAAAGTTTTGGTGGTCAGACTCGGCTCACAGAGCAAATAAAAGCAAATAAATAATGCTAACGTCAGTGGCCATGACACCGAACGAGCAATCGTATTAGTTCAAAAGGGCAAACAGTCAAAATTATTATGCAAGTAAACTCGAGTTGAAATGCATGTTGCATTTGTCATCCATCACCCTGACATAAAGTGGACTTTTACAGCTAAAATGATGAGTGAATTAAGCATGCTTGGAATAACAAGAGAGGAATAACATGGATAGAACTTTTTTCTTGGCAAGGATTGTAATGCATCACAATTAGGAAGGGAGGCGACGGCTATAGGTAGGCTAAGACAAAAAGTTATATTTTTTCTCAACTTGTTTATTGACTTGTTAATAGCAGTTTATTGTGGAATATGTGACAATCGGGTCCAGTCGGGTCCCACTGTGTGGGTTCAGTTCCAGCTTTCAAATAATAGACAGGTCCAGGTCGGTTCCAGGTACTACATTTTTGGCATTTCTCGGATCTGCACAGGTCCGGGTCCAGCTTTTGAAATAATAGACAGGTCCGGGTCAGTTCCGTGTAGCATGTTACGGGTCTCTTCGGGTTCAGGTACGAATTTTTGGATCCGTGTAGACCTTTAATTCACAGTGCATTAACTAATGCTGACAAGATTTTAATAAAGTATTAGTAAATATTGAAATTAACATTAACAAAGATTAATAAATGCTTTATAAATGCAGTTAATTATTAGTTCATGTTAACTAATGTAGTTAACTAATGTTAACTAATGAACCTTATTGTAAAGTGTATGTACAAAAAAAAACATTTAAACTGTTAGATAAATATTAAGTGTGACATTATGAATACAACATATTGTTTCCAAACTTAAATTGGCTATACTTAATGTTGGATGTATAATCCTGAAGAAAATGTTCAATTAAAAATGATTTGTATGAGCAACTTTTACAATAAATGTATATAAGCAGCTTACGTACTGCGTTAAGAATACTGCTCTACAACCCCAGTGAGCAAGTTAAAGGGGACTATAGTGAGAAAAACTGCAAAGCAAACATACACAATTCTGGTATACAAGTATGTATATGGCCAGAAAGGTGAGAAACATTTAGAAATGAAACAGTTAGAATGTTTGGTAGACTTTATCCATTTTTGTCTTTTTATTCTCTGAACTTTTCTGGGGACCCCTTAGAACCTTCTGGAGAACCCGTATCAGCCTGTAGCCCAAGACTGGTTTCCCACTGAAGCTAAGCAGGGCTGAGCCTGGTCAGTTCCTGGATGGGAGACCAACTGGGAAAACTAGGTAGCTGCTGGTGGAGGTGTTAGTGAGGCCAGCAGGGGGTGCTCAACCTGTGGTCTGTGTGGGTCCTAACGCCCCAGTATAGTAATGGAGACATTGTACTGTAACAAGCACCGTCTTTTGGATGAGACGTTAAACCGAGGTCCTGACTCTCTGTGGTCATTAAAAATCCCATGGCACTTCTCGTAAAGAGTAGGTGTGTTACCCCGGTGTCCTGTCCAAATTCCCTCCATTGGCCCTTACCAATCATGGCCTCCTAATAATCCCCATCCATTGAATCACCCTCTCTCCTCTCCACCTATCGCTAGTGTGGTGAGTGCACTAACGCCGTTGTACTGTGGCTGCCGTCGCATCATCCAAGTGGATGCTGCACACTGGTGGTGGTTGAGGAGAGACCTCTGACATGAGTGTAACAGTTGGGTGTACAGTAGTACATGATTGTGCCCAGTGACGACAGCCGTATAGCTTTTGTTTGCTCACTTTTAGCTGCAAGCTTTGGAGTGGGCTACTGCAGTGTGGAACGATGACAGATCGTCATTCTCTTCCTTTAGTAAACTTTTTGCAGCGATTTCGTGAAGTATTTGTACATCCAGAAGGCGGCAGAGATGCGGGCCATCAGTTACTAGCCCTCCGACTGGGGAAGCACACTGCAGCTGAATTCGCCCTCTCTTTTCGTACACTGGCAGCACAAACAGTATGGGTAGAGGATACATTAAGAGTGCTATTTCGCAAGGTACTGAATCTAGAGTTCCAATCTGAACTTGCTTGCCGCGATGAAAGGAAGACACTAGATCAATTCATCAATCTAACCATTCCAATTGATAATCTGATTCGTTCACGACGACCCATGAGATTGATGGGTTACAACACTCCTGCAGTACCCAACTCAAATGACTCTGAGCCCATGCAAATTGGATATACCCGTATTTCTTCTGAGGAGAGAGACAGACGCATTCGCCAGAGTTTGTGTTTGTACTGTGGACAGCCTGGACATTTAAAAGCCTCCTGCCCGACCCAACCATCAACTCGTAATGCCAGTGCGGTGAGTGTTCATGATCATATATCACGTTCCTCGTCATGTGTTGAATTGCCCGTAACTTTAATGTTTTCTGGGAAGTCTGTGATAACCACTGCCATGATTGACTCAGGCGCAGCGGGTAACTTCTTTGACAGTGATTTCGCCAAATCTCATCTCATTCCTCTAATACCCTGTGATTCTCTGTTGGCAGTGGCAACGCTAGACGGGCCTAGGTGCCGGTCACGTCCATCACACCACTAAAGACATTACGCTACAAACTGGATTACGCTTCATACTGAGACATTTCGTCTATTCCTCATCCAATCACTCAATAACCCAGTAATCCTAGGACTTCCCTGGCTGCAAGAACATAACCCCCAAATTTCATGGACTGAGAAACAGATCATTCACTGGGCTGACCAGTGTCTCCTGAACTGTGTGCAACCTGTTGTTCCCAACACCATTCAAGCTGCAACTGTTATTGTGAAATCCATCTCCATTTCCAACCTTCCATCCGATTACAATGATCTCAGAGGCGTTCAGCAAGACTAAAGCATCCCAGCTTCCACCTCACTGCTCCAGAGACTATGCCATTGAACTCATTCCGGGAACTACGCTTCCAAAAGGTAGAATCTTCCCTTTGTCACAACCTGAATCCGAAGCTATGAGATCTTACATTGAAGAGGAATTTGCCAAGGGATTTATTCGCCCCTCCAATTCTCCAGCCTCTGCTGGGTTTTTTCTTCGTTGACAAGAAAGACGGAGGTCTACACTCCTCTATTAACTATCGAGGTTTAAATGATATCACAGTCAAGTTTCGTTACCCTTTACCTCTGGTCCCAGCAGTGCTAGAACAGCTCCGCACAGCCAAGTACTTCACCAAGCTAGATCTTTGCAGCACTTACAATCTCATTCGGAATCGGGAGGGGGACGAATGTAAAACTGCATTTTCCACATCTACAGGGCACTACAAATATCTGGTTATTCCTTTCGGCTGGTCAATAGTCAACATGCGTCCACTTCAACAGTGAATAGTAAGAATTCACTGTTGAAGTGGACGCATCCAACACTGGTATCAGAGTCATTCTCTCTCAACGCCATGGTACCTCTCCTAAACTTCTTCCTTGTGCCTATTTCTCTCACAAACTCACCCAAACTGAACAGAACTATAATGTCAGGAACTGTGAACTCCTGGCCATGAAAGCGGCCTTAGAAGAATGGAGACACTGGTTGGAGGAGGCCAGATATCCATTCCTTGTCTTGACTGATCACCGTAATCTTAAATATCTACGCACTGCAAAGAGGCCTAATCCTAGACAAGCAAATTTTTTTGATTATTCTTTACACGCTTCAACTTCACTGTTACCTATCGACCTGGATCTCGGCAGCATGAATCCATGCCTCTACCTCAACCCGATGAACCCATTATCTCTCCAACACTCATTCTGGCCCCAGTTCAATGGGACAATATGACCGAAGTGAGGGAGGCCCAGAGTTCAGATCCACCTCTGCCAAACTGTCCACCGAACAGAACATGTGTACCATCATCCCTTCGCAAAAGAGTTATACAGTGGGTTCATTCATCTCCCAGTTCTGGTCATCCTGGGTTCACAGCCCCAATTCAACTGTTAACAAATCGCTTTTGGTGGCCATCTATGCAGTCAGACACAATCTCCTTTGTCCAGAATTATTCCACTTGCAATAATCACCAAATCCTCCAAGCAATTACCAGCCGGTCTTCTACATCCTCTACCCATTCCTCAATGTCCTTGGTTCCACATCGCTATAGACTTTGTCACTGATCTCCCTAACTCCTCTGGCCACACAACCATACTCACTGTTGTAGATCGCTTCTCCAAGGCCTGCCGACTTATTCCACTGCCTAAGCTGCCCACTGCCATGGAAACTGTCGAACACTTATGTAATTATGTATTCAGAGTCTACGACCTACCCGAAGACTTTGTCTCAGACCGAGGTCCTCAGTTCACATCTCGAGTATGGTCAGCCTTTTTTTCAGCCACTCAATGTTAGTCTCACCTCTGGTTACCACCCACAGTCCAACAGTCAAATAGAACGACTCAATCAAGAACTCACCCGATTTCTCAGATCTTACTGCCTCCACAATCAATCAGACTGGAGTCGCTACTTACTCTGGGCAGAGTATGCACAAAATTATCTTCGCAAACCTTTAACTGGCTTAACTCCTTTCCAGTGCGTCCTTGGTTCTCAACCCCCTCTGTTCCCCTGGTTAGGAGAGCCCATATATCTCCCAGCAGGGAACAACTGGTTACAGAGAAGCAAGGCTACTTGGAATGAAGCGCATGTGCACTTACAACGAGCTGTCAGGAGACTTAAGAAACAGGCTGATCGTCACCACCGTCCCAACCCTGAGTATCTACCTGGTCAGTGGGTCTGGCTCTCCACCCGTGATCTCCGCCTTCGACAACCATGCAATAAACTCAGTCCCAGGTACGTGGGTCCTTTTAGAATAATTAGGCAAATTACTCCTGTATCATTCCGTTTGGCTTTACCTTCAAATTATCGCATCTCACCCACTTTTCATGTGTCTGCTCAAAACTGCTGGTGGTCTGCAAGGGGAGGAGGTCATTGACCAGGGCCCCCCACGAGAAATCCTGGACTCAAGGCGCCGGGGAAGAGATCTGCAATATCTTGTGGACTGGAAGGGGTATGTTCCGGAGGAACGGTCCTGGGTCAATTCGGAGGACACCCTAGACCCCTCTCTCACTGATGAGTTTCATAGGACCCACCCAGGAAAAAACAGAAAAACCCCGGCATCGACCACCTCCTCGCGTCAGGAGCCACTCGCTGGGGCTGTCACGAATCAGGCTCCTATAGTTTCCCCCCGTTCACCACCAGAGGGCTCTCTCTCCGGAATATTGACTTTCCCCTGTAAACTCCATTTCCCATAATCCCGTACCTGGTACTGATTACCTGCACACCTGAAGCTCATTCCCTGGACTATTTATCCAGCTATGTTCCTCTTACCCTTTGCAAAGTCTTGTTTTGCCCTGCTGACAATTCTGAGTGTTTATATCTCATTTTCCTGATTGCCTTGTTTTGACCCTAGACTGTTTCTCTTGTTCTGACTCTCTGCTGCCTGCCTCTGTGATTTAGCTTTGTTTTCCTGGATTTACTGTGTACCGTCTGCTGTCTGCCTTGACCCTCTGCCTGCTTCCTTTCAACATTACTGTGATACCCCTGATATATCTGTTGCTGGTGATTGACCTTTGCCTGTTCTGTTTTACTGATACTATTTAATAAACCGCACACGGATCCTCACTCCGCTGACTCGTCGTTACACTCTCACAGTACGACATAAGACCACCGTTTAGGAGCCATGACCTAAAAATTGCCACGATTGGTCATTGATCGCCTGGGAGAGCCCAAAATCATATAATGTGTACCGGGCAATATGTGATTCTATTACAAGTAAAAATTAATAAGCATCTGAATAATTAATCAATTAATGATTTATGTGGACTATGTCTGTGTCTGATGTTTAATTTAATAGCTGTTTAACTGTTTAATTTAATAGTTGTTAAACAGTTTTTTCTTCTGGTTAGTCTTCCATCACTGTGCCTGACCTGGACCTTAACTATCACCTGCCTGTCTCACTCAGTTTGTCTGTAAAATTCCTTCTATTGAAATGTCTTTAGCTGCGTCTCATTTCGAAGGCTACATCCTCCGGAGGTCGCATTTGAAGGCTGCATACGTCATCAAGGATGTCTTATTAAAGAAAAGTAACCGTAATAAAACTGACTGTCATTCCTTGTGAGGTGTAAAATACTGTAATTTATTTCTTATTTTGCAATCAAACTGTTACTTTTCTTAAATGAGACCGCCTCGATGACGTATACAGCCTTCAAATGCGACCTCCGGAGGAAGCATCCTTCGAAATGAGACGCAGCTATTTTCTCTCATCTCTGATTCTACTGATGTGAACCAAAACACCTGAGCCCATATCAAATCATTCTGATGCACCTGGTCTCAAGGAAGCAAGTAATTCCCACCTTAGACGATCAATTCCTGCTCTACATGCTTTGTCAGTAAATGCCCTGTATCACTACATTACAGAGGTAAAATGGGTTGTAAATGGCAACTCAGGCTGACAAAGCGTCATGTTTTTTGACAAAGTGATGGAGATAGACACAGAAATGAGGCCAAAAGCATATATGCATGCATATTATATATATATATATATATATATATATATATATATATATATATATATATATATATATATATATATATATATATATATATATATAGTTTGGATATATATATATATATATATATATATATATATATATATATATATATATATATATATATATATATATATACACACACACACACACCGATCAGGTATAACATGACCACTGACAGGTGAAGTAAGTAACACTGATTATCTCTTCATCACGTCACCTGTTAGTGGGTGGGATATATTAGGCAGCATTCAATCCAATCGAGCACCTGTGGGATGTGCTGAACAAACAAGTCCAATCCATCGAGGCCCCACCTTACAACAACTTACAAGACTTAAAGGATCTGCTGTTAACATCTTGGTGCCAGATACCACAGCACACCTTCAGGGGTCTAGTGGAGTCCATGCCTCGACGGGTCAGGGCTGTTTTGGCAGCAAAAGAGGGACCAACACAACATTAGGAAGGTGGTCATAATGTTATGCCAGATTAGTGTATAAATATACATACACACCGTATGTATATATATGGATCTTTGGTTGCCAGGTAATTTAATGCAAACCCACTATGTCATGTAGGTGTCATTCCAACTGATGCATTCTGCGTTACTATGTCACATAATTAATTTTGCATGCATACCTTTATTACAGAAGTAGTCAGTACGTTTTGAAGATATATTGCATTCATTAACTTGGCAGCTTAAATCTCCTGCAGTTTTGTGTTTTTTTAAACTGGCAAAAGCTAAAGAAAGACATGATTGTGGGTGTCAGTGGTTTTTACCTAAAGCACAACGTACATTTAAACAAGGATTTTGTTTCAGACGTTAAAATTAAACTGCTTTCTGCTTTAATTAATGAAAAGATCTCAGGGGTAAGACTCATGTAGACCGAATATATAAGACGACTACTTGGATATGGAATTCCAAAGCTGCCAAAATTAAAAATAAATAAATACATAAATAAATATACAAAGGAATGTTAAAATGTCCTAGGACGTGTGATTAATAATAAAACCACACCAAGAAAAACCCATTATACTGATGATCCTGTGACTGTCCACACGTGAAGTGATGCAACGCTACAAAATGTTCTACTGTAACCGACGCCTCGTTCTATTTTGGATCTTTGAAATATGCGTTGTATTTTAAGCGTTTGTCACATGTTGTGCATGTACAAATAGGAAATATGAATGTGAAGTGAATTTGTGGTCTCGTTTCAAATGCACTGATCAATATGCTTGCGTCGACTTCACTGTAGCCTATATAGCCTGTAGCCTGTAGCCTTTCCGTGTGTTCTGACCGGTAATGGAAAATATCAAGCGCTTCCATTTCAGAGTCCCTGTTATCAGATCTGTTGAAGATGTTGCTGTTCATGTTTGTTAGCCCAGGACATTTTACAAATTCAGACCAGACGATGTTCTACAGTCATGTCCGGAATAAAGAGTAGCCTATCCATGTCACACAGTAAGATTTAAGATTTTGGCCATATACCTATCCAAGTCATTCATCACAGACAGTATCAACGTCAGCAGGCTATACTTATTGTATTTCAGCCACACCACAAGATGTCACTGTGGCCTCAACGCTTTGCCCTCGCCTACTCTGAGCTCGATTGCTATGTCTGAGGTAAACCACGCCCTTCTCATTACCCTACGAACAAATAAATGTAAAAATACATAAATGTAGAAATAAATAAATGTAGAAATGAATAAATGTAGAAATAAATAAAAATAGAAATGAATAAATGTAGAAATAAGTAAAATAATAAATGTGGAAAAAAATAAATATACATAAATAAGGAAATAAATGTATAAATATTTATTTTTGCTTTTTTGCTTTTCTATGTATATTTATTTATAGATTTATTTATTTTTGCTTTTTTACATTTCTTTGTATATTAATTTATGTATTTATTTATTTTTAATTTTGGCAGCTTTGGAATTCCATACTTAGATTTTAAACATGTTGTGATTGCTGGAGTAAAGCTGGAGACCCGAGTGTGAAAAACACTGAAAACAGATTTGTGCTGGAGGCAGAGAAAAAACAAACATCTTGTCAAATGTGGGAATTCTTTATGGTGTCTGGTTTGAAGGGTGAAACTGATTGATATGTACAGACATTCGAAGTGACTTTCTCTTCTAAGCTTTTTCCGCCTGCTGTCTGAAACTGACTTTGCATTCACAATGCAAAATGTAGATGTGATCTGTATGCATGTTGTCAATGTGAGAGAATAACCTCCTGGCCTAATAGAGGACTGGACAGTAAATATTTTTCTTCCATTACCAAGTTGATGATGCATTCGACCCATTCTTTCACAAATGTTTGTAGAAGCAGTCTGCATGCCTAGGTGCTTGATTTTATACACCTGTGGCCATGGAAGTGATTGGAATAATTTTACAATACAATACTTTTGGCAATATAGTGTATATAGGGAGCCCTTACTTCCACACTACTATAATATAACAACAGAGCCCAAACTATTAGCCTAAATTCAGTTGTTATTTATTTTTAGATTTAATAATCAACACTCAAATAACACATTGTATGCAAACATGTAAACTTCACATAAGGCAGTTTTTGCCTTAACTAATTTAATTATAAAATTAAGTTTTTACTCCAATTTGTTGTTGAAATATAATCATTTATTACACGGTGGCTGGCATGACAGATTTATTTAAACATACATTCAATAATCAAGACATCACTAACAGGTTAAGTAGAATATAATGAATATATAGACTAATATAGTGCCTATATTTAGCGAAAGAGTTCATTTCTCTAGTGAACTAACCAGCTGTGGACACTGAATGACTTCTGAGGTAAATGTAATGCTACGTGACATTGTTTATAAGCTGTTTTGTTGAGGTCTTTCCGCCGTTGAAACACTGATTAAGCAGTTACACAACATATGATACATTTCAGTAAGTTGTAATGTATCCTCAACATATCTTCAGAAAGATGTTAATTCATGTTTATTCTTTGACTAGGAAGAGATGATCGCGTTTACTCGCGCGCTGCGCTGGTCTGATACATCACATTAAAGAGCATCAAAACAGCATTTATCATTTGAATTTCCTGATAAAATGGACAGAGTACCTAATATGTTTGTGTGGGAACTCGGATTTAAGTATGTTCCGCACGTAAAGCCTACTGATAAAGATTGCATTCGGTACACACGTGCACCGTACCGGAAGTCCTGTACCAAAACGGTTTGGTACGAATACATGTACCGTTACACCCCTAATATGTATATGTATGTGTGTGTGTCTAATTTTGCAGTGGTCTCATACATACTCATACATTTTTTTTAATAATATGTAGGTTAATGAATCTAAGTAGTTGATCTTTCTAGAATGAAAATCTAAGTAGATTCACCAGCAGCCATATCACCCTGTAGCCCAAGACTGGTTTCCCACTAAAGCCAAGCAGGGCTGAGCCTGGTCAGTACCTGGATGGGAGACCTCCTGGGAAAACTAGGTTGCTAGTGAGGACAGCAGGTGCTCACCCTGTGGTCTGTGTGGGTCCTAACACCCCAGTATAGCGATGGGGACACTATACTGTAACAAGCACCGTCCTTCGGATGAGACGTTAAACCGAGGTCCTGACTCTCTGTGGTCATAAAAAATCCCAGGATGTCCTTCGGAAAAAGAGTAGGGGTGTAACCCCGGCATCCTGGCCAAATTTGCCAATTGGCCTCTGTCCATCATGGCCACCTAATCATCCTCATATACTGATTGGCTTCATCACTCTGTCTCCTTTCCACCAATAAGCTGGTGTGTGGTGGGCATTCTGGTGCAATATGGCTGCCGTCGCATCATCCAGGTGGATGCTGCACATTGGTGGTGGTTGTGGAGATTTGCCCCCTTCTATATATGTAAAGCGCTTTGAGTACCCAGAAAAGCGCTATATAAATGTAACAAATTATTATTATTATTATTATAAAATATGTGGTGTTAAAGGTTGCCTGCTCTTTATAGCTGCATTACAAATTTACAGTACATACAGGATTATGGGAAATGTCTTGCTTTCCCCTGCTGAGTAAGAGTATATGAAGACCCTTTAAATCTCCCTTGAGGCCACAGCATTCATCAGACGCAATGTGTGGGGTCCCGCAGGGCGCATGATTGAGCTCCCCATGACTCGGGACAGACAGCAAGCCCAGAGGTCCTTTTGTCCCCGAACACCACACAGGCAGGCAGGGCACAGGTTAAAAAAAAAACACCAGCTCCATCCCTGCAATGCACCTGACAGACTGAGGGACTTGCAACTGTAGAGGGCTAATCCAACAGTAAAGAATATTTATTTGTGCTACATGTGCAGTAGACTGGAAAACACAGACATTGAGCATTTCAAAACAGGTTAAGAAACGTTATCCAAATGCTGAAACATCCCACGGACGCCTACTGACATTGCTGCTCTCATAACAGAAATTGAAATAAATCTTCCATCAAAGTGTGTGAAATAAATACTCACAGAGAAGAAGGAGAGAGAGAAACGTCTCCCTGAGAATCATTGTTATTCAAAACAGCAGTGTCAGAAAGAGGTGAGCTCATACTGGCTGAGCGGATTGCTTTTTCTCCCTCAAGGAAGAGAGGAGCGTTGGTCTTTCTGCATGTCTCTGAATCAAAGTCACTTATTAACCACACAAAATTATCCTGCTCACTGCATCTTTTCAGGGGCCTTATCCACTGAATCTCATTTGCAGAGATAACGTTTCTTTTCCGTCTTTCATCTTGTATAGCTGATAATAGTTTATTTCCTTCTGCGGTTAAGTGAAATGTTTGGGTGAAGAGTATTACATTACAAAAAACATGATGAAAGAAAAAGGCTTATTCTTTTCCAAAATCCCAGAACTGGATGAGGTATTTCAATGGCATCTAGTGTTTCCTCTAATTTTTAATTGACCATGGTTAAATTTTATTTATTCTGAATTCTCCTAGATTCTGAGAAGTGCTACTGAATTTATGGTATTTATATGGTATTTTATAGCTTCAACTTTTGACTATAGCCGGCTTGTGACTGCAAGATTCACTACATTGAATAAAGTGATGCTAATCAGTCTATAATTGGAATGTCAGTCTGAATTTGAGATTTTCTTTTAAATGGATTTAGATATACTAACAATCAGTAGTTAAACTTTATTTAATTTAATTGAATAATTAACTGAAAAGTGATTAAAATAAATAAATAAAATAGTACAATAATAATTTATAAAAAATATATAAAATGTATTAATACAATTATAAAATATACACTCACCTAAAAGATTTATAAGGAACACCTGTTCAATTTCTCATTAATGCAATTATCAGAATTTGGCGTAAACAGAATGAGAACATGGATCCATCATGCCTTGTTACCACTGTGCAGGCTGGTGGTGGTGGTGTAATGTTGTGGGGGATGTTTTCTTGGCTAACTTTAGGCCCCTTAGTGCCAATTGGGCATCGTTTAAATGCCACGGCCTACCTGAGCATTGTTTCTGACCATGTCCATCCCTTTATGACCACCATGTACCCATCCTCTGATGGCTACTTCCAGCAGGATAATGCACCATGTCACAAAGCTCGAATCATTTCAAATTGGTTTCTTGAACATGACAATGAGTTCACTGTACTAAAATGGCCCCCACAGTCACCAGATCTCAACCCAATAGAGCATCTTTGGGATGTGGTGGAACGGGAGCTTCGTGCCCTGGATGTGCATCCCACAAATCTCCATCAACTGCAAGATGCTGTCCTATCAATATGGGCCAACATTTCTAAAGAATGCTTTCAGCACCTTGTTGAATCAATGCCACGTAGAATTAAGGCAGTTCTGAAGGCGAAAGGGGGTCAAACACAGTATTAGTATGGTGTTCCTAATAATCCTTTAGGTGAGTGTATATAAATGCACAAAACCTTAGTCCTCTTTAAATGATTCTGTCAATGTGTCTGTGGGTGTTCCATACAATATAGATTTTTTGGCTCTTTTTTTTTTTATATTTTATTCAAGGTGATGTGAAAGATTTAGAAATGCCCAGTAACCACAAAGGGACCTCATACAAAACGAATCAATCAGCAATCAGCTAAGCTGCTGTATAAATATATCATATATTTTGAAGTTCTTTGGCAGCTACTTCTCTATTGGTCAGTACAAAAAGTGGGAATGACCATCATTCTCCAGTCCCAGCAGAGGAAGTCTTCTTAGCACTGAAATGATCAGTGAAAGATTAATTAGACAGGACAGAGCCATCTCTGTAAGGCTTGATTCTTTTTAATTATTAACACCGGCCACTGGGATCTGCTGTAAATGTATCATTGTCTGATGTATTGAGCCCTGAAATTGACTAGGAAGTTCAAAGGGAATTTTAAAAACACATGCAGTACTGAGATTTGCAACATAAACAAAACAGCAAACACTGAAAAATAAACAGCTATGAATCTCTCATTAGAATGATAAAATATATGAATAAGTATCACTTTAAAAACCTGGTATTAAAATATTAATATTGTCTATACGTTTTGCAAAGCAAAAGGCAGTTTACCTTAGAATGGTGGAACAAAGTAAATCTACTGAGACTTGAGTAGGGTTAATCTGAAGACAGTTTTCCTTGCTAGCCACTGCCTCATGACCTCACAACAACCTTGTAAAGTGGAAGGACATCAAACTGCCTGATCTTCAAAGTTTTTAAATCTTGTTTATGGCTCTAGCGTGACCCCTTGGGCGTTGAAACGAATGACATGGTTCTCTGTCGAGTACACCCCTCTGAGAGATTCTAACATGTGCAATATCTCAATTTCACTCTCTCCAGGTCAGTGATGCTCAGCCAGGCAAAGAGCGGCGATCAATGGAGGCAGAGCAGCTCAAATTGCCGGCAGTGTAAACCGACCCCAAGATTTATTTGCTTAATTAGTTGGATCCTCAAATGTACAAGCGCAATAAAAATGCCAAGGCCCCTTATTCTCTCTCTCCCTCTTTTTCTCCTCTTGTTTTCTTTCACACTTAAGCACACACTTTCTGCACAACTAGATTATGAGACGGAGAGCAATGAAATACACAGAAAAAGATAGCCACACTATCAAAAATTGTACTACAAATATATATAAATTAAAAGCCATTGCTCCCCACTGCAGACCGGGAACACCCCACAAGAGCTGCAGTTTTGGAGATGCTCTGACCCAGTCGTCTAGCCATCACAATTTGGCCTCAAACTCTTGTTGTGCTCACCAAACCATTCCTGAGCCATTTTTGCTTTGTGGCAGGGCACATTATCCTGCTGAAAGAGGCCACAGCCACCGTTTCCATGAAAGGGTGGTACATGGTCTGTAACAATGCTTAGGTAGGTGGTACATGTCAAAGTAACATCCTCATGGATAGCAGGACTCAAAACATCCCACTGCCTCCGCCGGCTTGCCTTCTTCCCACAGTGCAAAAAAAAAATTGCAAGAGGTCGTGCCGGTGCCTCCATGAAGTAAAGCATGCTAAAATTTAGCTGCCTTTCACACTCCGCACGAACACTAGGATATGCGCCTAATACTCTAAGTTGCTAATACTTGTATGTTTTAAATGATAAGCCATATTTAAGGTTGATGGTTGATAGGTGAATACCACAAGAATCCGCCGTTAAATGTCCGTTTTAACATTTCAAATTGGTTTCTTGAACATGACAATGAGTTCACTGTACTAAAATGGCCCCCACAGTCACCAGATCTCAACCCAATAGAGCATCTTTGGGATGTGGTGGAACGGGAGCTTCGTGCCCTGGATGTGCATCCCACAAATCTCCATCAACTGCAAGATGCTATCCTATCAATATGGGCCAACATTTCTAAAGAATGCTTTCAGCACCTTGTTGAATCAATGCCACGTAGAATTAAGGCAGTTCTGAAGGCGAAAGGGGGTCAAACACAGTATTAGTATGGTGTTCCTAATAATCCTTTAGGTGAGTGTATATATATATATTAAGTGCAGATTTAAGCTTTAAACAATTACATTAAATTTTACATCTCTGTAAAACTCTTAAAACTACATTTCATGTCACAATAGTAGCAGTATTTTAAAATTCTGTTTCCTATTCTCCTCCTGTCTCAAGTTCTCACAGGTCACCTTCTGATGCATCGATAAAAGGGGAGGAGCAAAAACACATCTGGGGATTTGAACTGTACTTGGCTAGATGTGAACTTTGAATTGGAACAGTACTTGGGCAATGACTGATGACGTTTCATAAGTACAGACAAGAACGCATATTGAGAAAGGGCTCCAATTGTGTGGTAACTGTGACCATGAAACTAAGGTGGCAGTGGCCCTGGGAAGAGGTTGTTTTCCCAGAAATAGGAGCAGTGCTAGGCATTGTTGTGTCTCTCCACCTTGATTCGCTCTGAAGTGTTTTTCCATACCATTCATCACAGCTGATGCTGATTAGACCCAAGTAGCTGTTGCATAACCTGCTTGGAAGGAAGCATACTCCTCTGCTCATGTCCTGTTGTTAAGGCGCAGTGTGGCAAAACAAATGAATGCCCACAGAAGCAGCAAGAGTGAGACAAGACCACTGCTGTAGGACCCTAGTAGGATGCTACACTGATGAAACTGAAATGGCTAAGTAAGCAGCAGTGTTGTGCCACAGGGAGTGGTTCAAAAAAGCTGGACTGGTCAGGGCAGGACTTAATCTCTGGGAAGAGTGTCAGAGTGCCAAAACTGGGAGGACTTGTTAAGACTATAGTAAAATTGGAGAGAACCTTAGTGACAAACTCACTTTATGGGCAGTGGTCGAATTATACCAAAGCTTCCCTGAGGGAAGGGAGGGAAATATTTCAAAAGCAAGCAGGATGAGCCCAGAGGTAGCAAGCAAAACAATTTTTTTTTAAATGTTCTAGGCCATATTTACAATCTGAAGTTCTTTTAGCTTTGGCTACTAATCTGCACATAACACAACTATGTGTAATAAAAGTACTGAAAAATTCTCATTAAATTAGCAACAAATATTTAAGCAATATCAAAAATTATGAAATTGTGAACCAATAAATATAGTTCTAAACTAATCCACAGCAAAACAGTGCATCTCAGAGCAACACACAGTAGGTGGTGTTTCCTTCAGTAACAAATCAGCGGTTTTGAACAACTCGTTTGAATGAATTATTGAATGGCTCGCTCAAAGACAGTCGCTTATTTAGTTCCAGAATGAATCAGTGGAACATCAATTGAATTAATTATTTGAACAAATCAATTAAATGAATTAATCTGATGACTCACTCAAAGACAGTCGCTGCATCTGAAATCGAATACTTCCCTATACTATTTAGGATGCGAAAAACAGTATGACAAAAAAGTAGTGTTCAAAAAACAGTACTACTACTTCCGGCGAGAATCATTCGATGGACACTTTACTATCCCATGAGGCCACGGGAGAGGACTGCCACCTACTGGCGTAATGATGAACCACTAGAAAAAGTCACTCAACATCCTCACTACCTTTAAACTGAAAGTATACTTCGTTTTTTTACACATATATGAGCGTATGCGCACAGTCGAACGCACAGCCTTGCAAAGTATACTTCTTTTGACTCGTACGTGTACACAGGTGTTCGACGCATGCGCAGTTTTAAGCAATCTCTCGCCACGAGTTACAACCCATGTAAATACTGCAAAAATATTTTACGCATATGCGCAATCTGCGCATACAAAGTACACTACGATTCAAATGTTTGGGGTCGGTAAGACTTTAAAGAAATGTTTTAATCAAAAATACAGTAAAAACAGTAATATTATAAAATATTATTTCAATTTAAAATAACTATTTTCTATTTCAATATATTTTAAAATCCAATTTATTCCTGTGGTGGCAAAGCAAATAAGTTATTACTCCAGTCTTCAGTCACATGATCCTTGAAAAATCATTCTAATTTGCTGATTTGGTGCCCCAGAAACAATTCTTATAATTATCATTGTTGAAAACATGGTTTCTGCTTAATATTTTTGTGGGAAGTGAATTTTTTTCAGGATTCTTTGATGAATAGAACATTCCAAAGAACAGCATTTACTTAAAATAGATGTAAAAGTATTTACTAATATATATAGAGTATATCTCACTGACACCCAAACTCTTGAATAGTAGTGTATAAATCATTTCTGCTCCTGCCAACAGCATCAGAGACAGGACAGATGATGAAGAATAAACAGCTTGAGACAGCAGCCTGCTGATTGAAGCCAATGAGTTAACAGACTCTCTTAAAGCCCGAGGCCTCCATGTGAGCAGGTCAAATGGAGAAGCAATACAGTAAGTGTGTCCCAGAGAGACCGGCACCACTTTTCTCCTATTGCCACACTTCTAGTACAGTCCCTGAGCCTGACAGCTGCTATTCATGTCAATTATGATAATTAATTAAATGCTTCCTGGGGAACAGACGGCAGTATTCGCCACTTCTCCCTCTCTCTGTCTCTCATCCTCACTCACGACAGTCACTTTAACAGTCAATTCTCAATGCACAAGCCTTAATTTGTGCCATGGCATCTTTTTTCAGTTCTTTGATTTCTCACCCCCCAGTAGTGCACATATGACATCACATTAAGCTATATACTTCCCTATAGTTACTCATTTGATCTGACGTTGTGAATAATACAGTGTCAAGTTGTCACTCATTGGTTGTCTTCTTTCATGACTGTGTCAAAATATTTCAGTTTGGTTGTTAAATTATTGACAACTGTTTGGGATGCTCTTTGATGAGTTAATGCACATCAAGTGATATAATCACTTCGCTTGCTGACTTTCAAGTGTTTCCCCAGGGAAAAAACAACATTTTTGCATGCAGTGTAACGAAACAAACTAAATTCATCAAGTTACAAAAAGATGTCTTTTTTGACTTGCATGATTCCATTATTAGTCTGAGCATGGCAAATGCATTCAGCATGATAGATGCTGAATGCCATCTTGTTGGCACAGATTGTCCCATTAAATTACATTCATAACAACTCTTTGTATATTTTTCCAGAGGGCTCAGAGACAATGTGTCCTATTATTCTATTATTGAGTTTGATGCGCTGTAAATAGTATGTGATGTCAGAACAGTGAATCAAAACATGCTGGTGGCTGCATCAAGGAAAAAAAAAAACAATAAACACACTTCATGGGCTCTTCTAATGAACGAGTTTGGCTATATTAATTTCTGCAAAGACAGAACTGAATGCTCCACTATATGTGCAAACTTTCTTGCAGCAGTATCTGAAGGGTCCTTTCCTACTCCAGCTTAACAATGATGTCTGTGCACAAAGCAAGGTCCATGAAATAGAAATGGTTTAAGGAGTCGTGTGGAAAAGACTGACCCGCACAAAGCTCAGACCTGAACATCCAATGATCTGGAACGCCAACTGCGAGTCAGACCTTTGCCCAACATCAGTGCCTGACCTCACTGATGTTCTTGAATGTGAATGGAAGCAAATCCCTGCAGCCATGTTTCAACATCTAGTAGAAAGCCTTACAAGAAGAGTGTAAGCTGAGAAGAAATAATGCCCATGGTTCTGAAATTATGAGCGTGAAATTTGGGTGTCCACACACTTCTAGCCATGCAGTGCACTTCGTCCATGTTAAATGAATGACAAACACTAAGGAATTACAGCCTACAGACAAAACAAAGTGAAGTCAAGGTGTGTATATTTCATTCCACCACTGTACATCTCTGTCTGTAATTGTATCCTCTTTTTAAAAACACAATTGTTTCAACTTATTGCTCACTTGATTGATTGATTGATTTTTTTACTTAGGCAGTATTTTATTGTTGTATTTATGTTAATTTTTATTTATAAATTTATAAATTATTTGTCAATTGATTTTTGAATTTATGCATGCTTTAATCATTATTATTTATTTTGCATTATTTTATTTAAGCTTTATAAATTATTGTAATTATTTGTATTTATCTATGCATGCTTTATTATAATTTATTTTTTATTTGTATACATTTTTATTTATAAATTGATAAATTATTTATAAATACATTTTTGCATTTATGATTATGATGAAATACAATGCAAGTCACTTTGGATAAAAGCATCTGCCAAAATGCATAAATGTAAAGTAAATTGTATAGCATAAAGCATTTCATTTATTCTGTGATGACGCAAGAGTGTATGTGTGTGTGTGTTCATGTTTTTATATCCGGTGGGGACATCAACCTGAATGCACACAGACTCATGGGGACTCGTGTCACCGCGGGGATCTAAATTGAGGTCCCCATGAGAAAACAAGCTTATAAATCATACAGAATGAGTTTTTTGAAAATGTTAAAATGCAGAAAGTTTTATGTGATGGGTAGGTTTAGGGGTAAAGGGATAGAATATACAGTTTGTACAGTCTGAGCTAAATAATTTATGGCATTGCAAAAGGAAGAGCGTTGTCAAACATAAAAGATGGATTGGTTTGGAGAGGGCACAACTTAAGCCACACCAAGATAACAGCAGAGCTTGTTCGATCCCTAAGACAAAAGATCCAAAATAGAGGATCTTCTTCTTAATGACCTTTGAATGAACTTACCACAGAATTTAAATCAACAAGAAAACCCACAGAGACTGTTTTTATATATAAACTGCATCAAATAATTCAAAAGGGATGATAGCTGGACTTCAAACACTCTTCAAATGTCTACAACCATATATGTGATCATTATGCTTAGATCACTCACAATTCCTGTAATTGTTATAACTATTGAATGGTTGATTGAAAGTATACCTTGTCTGGTATGAGTGTAAGGCCCAATCCCAATTCTATTTTATAACCCTTCGCCTACCCCAGATATTTTTTTTAACTGTATTATTCATTTATTAATTAGTAGTTCACATCACTCAAATGGTTGTCTAGGGAGAAACTGGCATACAGGCAACACATAAGTGATCCATCCTGAGTGGCAACATCACTACATGCATTCTAGCAGCACAGTAGTCGGTGTATGCAGGGAAATTCATCATACCCCTTCGTTCGTAGTGTGTTCCCAAAAAAAATCTTCGTTTGAAGGGCTATCTGGCCCTTCTCCTTACCCCTACCACTTCAGCCAAAAGAGAATCGAGACACCCCTACCCCTTCACGTGAACGCGCAAAACGAAGGAGTAGGGGAAAGGGAAGGGCTAAGGGGTAGAAATGGGATTGGGCCTAAATCTCTGTTCATAATTCAGAAGATGGCTTGATTGAAATCTGTGTAAAATGTATCGTATTCTTATAATAGAAATTATGTCTAAACTGTACTCTTTGAATCTCTGCTTAGAGCGGGAAGTTAAGAGACCACATATAACGTGTAATTTATGGTGAGAGGTGGGAAAACAGTCACCTCTGAACCAAAGATGATACCTAATTGGTCAGAACTCATCCAGGAGTTTGGGCAGACATTTGAGTTTAGAATCTCAGAACACGGACGATGAATGACACAAGAGTTAGGGATGACGATGCGATGATTAGATGATGAGATGATCAAGGCCGACAAAGATCAGAGAAAGTGGGTTAACAAAAGTTTTGCAGCAAAGTTTCGTTAACGATTCTACAGCCTTCAACCACCCCAAAACTTCAAACTTCATCCACAAAACTTTCCATCCATCCGCCGATCGAAGATACAAGACGACTGTCAGCGAATCAAAGAACCTGGGAAATCCCCTCTCCAGCCAGGACCAAAAAGGGAATCCCCATTCAAAGAAGATACGAGCTACAAACGCAAGTAATACCTCCAGATTCTAACTGAACTGGTGCATTGATATCAAATTTAATAACCCCGCCTAAGAAACGATAGGAGGGTTAAAGTAATTATTGATGGTTTGTTCAGGTCATGTCTTAAAAGTGCATTGCTAGAAACTTGGGATTTCATCATTTCACTCTCTTAAAACTCATCCTTTCCTAACTTTCTTTCTTTCTGCAACTCGTGTGAATGTGTGTATTTGTGTTAGATATTAGTTTTATGTGTTAGAATAATCAAAGTCACGTCTGTATTTAAAGATAAGCGTGTTATGTTAAGTTGTGTTATGTGCTTACGAATTTAACATCTTAAACTGCTGATCTATGTTACCTTGCTATTAAATAGTGTTTTCACTATTGTTTGGATATTAATATCCGCTGCAGAGTTGATAGTTGTGGCCCGTTCAAATGAATGCTGGACGAGTCATTTGCTCGCAGGTAAACTAAGTGACTCTTTCAAAATTCCCTTTAAATGAATGAATTCCCTTTGCCTGTTTCCCTTATACACATCTTACACCTGTATGCGACTATAGGGGAGTGATGTGTAAATAAAGTTGGAAAGTGTTTATATATCTATCTCTACTTGGCATCCATTAACGGCTCTACAAACATGCAAGTGAGAGCGATTATAGGGAGCGACATTACAGTATACTATATACTTTCTGCATTTAAATTAATCAGAAATACAGAATCATACAGATATTCCTAGCCTTATTTGGAACTGGAAGGTCCACCTTGTCCTTATTGTGACGACATCTGTACTTGTTGACTACTGTTATTGATTTAATACTTCTCTGCCCGCCAGTCGGGCTCCACAATGCGTCCACCATCATCAATTCTTTAATGAAATTACCTGTGTATTAGTAATGGCTGGTATAACCCTATCAGTCCCATCATTCTTGATAAATGAATAAATATAAAATCCTTTTTAGCAACCCTTTAATCATGCCTGTCTGGCTCCAAAGATAAAGAAAAATCTCTCCCAGAATTGAAATTAATTAGACAACACACTTTCTGAATGTGCTTTGGTTGCATTTAAGTAGACAATGTAAATGTTCTCAACCTTTTGTGGACGTTATGTTTAATATCTGACGACTTCTTCGTCCTTCAATGTCTCAATACGCAGCTCTGCACAGTTTCAAATGCAACATTGTCTTGCTGACATGTTACATTAATGGTCCTTTTGAACCTGACAGCAGTGTCACGTTGCTTTAAGAACTTCAGTTCTGCAAAAGCATCTGTTCTGACAGCTTTAATTGAATTTTCACCCTGGTTGTCAGTTATACAAGACAACATTGTTAAAATGTCCTACACCGACTCAATTTAGATGTATTCATCAACACCAAATCCAATCGATTATGTCTTAATGATAGCTGGACAATCTTGACAGAAAATTAATAAACATGCATTCATTATACAGCCAGAAATAATTTTAACACCTCTTTTAAATAATGCCCATCATAAAAATAATGAAACAACTTGTGTAACTTTCACATATTGGAATATTGAGCCCTGAACAACAGCCATGTGTGGACAGATTGGTCTTGTTCTGCTAGATTAATTCACATCAATACTAATTAATCCTGATCGATGCAGCATTATTTTGCTGGCTTCGTGACATGGTCTAAAGGTGACAACATTAATAGACTGCTGTGTTGGCAAAGCTCACTACACCGGAAGCCTTTTATGGTTTGCAGCATAGACTGTAAAAAAAGATGGATGACACACCTTCACTCTCTACCATTGTAGAAAAGTTCCAATGTTCCAATATGGCGCTGACATATTGGAGCCTGAGTCTGCGCAGTAGTGAGCATGATGTGGAGCAAGGCCCCGCCCACACTCCCGCAGAAAAACGAACACTTGAACTTACATCAGCGTGATAAAAACTATCTATCTATACATATATCTATCTATCCATCCATCCATCCATCCATCTATCTATCTATCATTGTGCAGAACAGTATGTGCATCATATGAAACAGCAACAAATGAAATATGCTTTGTTCCCCCTCATATATTTCACTTACAATGTTATATTTTCAAGGAAGAAATACACAAGACGACATTTGGCTGAAAGAAATCAATAAGGAAATATAATAGAAAGTATTACTTGGTGGTATACTGAGTACATGCATTCTTTCTCGTTTTCAGAAACAAACAGTCACCTGTCTTTTCCTGTCAGACTTTTCTAGTCAAGGCAAAATAGACCTGGCTTATCATCAGAGGTCAAACAACCCTGACATGTCAAACATTTCTTCTCTCATATACAATCAGAAACAGTGAAAAGACAGGAAAACGCGATCATGTTTTGGAGTGTGTTTTGTTTCTTCTTCTGTCACAGTACACAGGTACGTGCACAAAACCATGTATGTATATATTGAAGAGAATGTGGTGTTTGTCCCTGAAGTGTCTCTTTATCCTTTTCTAGACAAAAAAAAATGCATTCTGCAGGTTTATTCATGTTTAGAAAGTAAACACTCTTTGAATACATATAAATGGACATATGGACTTCTGTAGCTTATATGCAATTCACTGAACTGGATTTATTGTCAATACAGCCAAACCTTCAAAACATACAGACCCATTAACTGGCTAATGAAGGAAAGCAGTTTTTTAGCTGACACTGTTTGGCATTCAGCTGTTGAACACTCTCTGGATCAAGAGAGGGTTTGTTAGGCATCAAATATAAATTTTTTCTTTGTGTATGTCACAATGAATTCAAAAAACACTTGTAAAATGTAGGCTAATGACAATAGTGTGCTGTGATTCAAAATACACTACAGATGTTTGAGGTAATGAAAGAAAATGTACTTTCAAAAGCTAGGAATCAATAAGCAGTTGTTCCCCAGTTCTTTTGTGAAGCATTTCCAGGACAAAACACAAGAATAATCACAAAATTGTCACTGAACACTTTCAGGTGGAGATCAACAGAAACAAAAATAAATCACTGGAGAGACAGCATGCTTTTGGAGACATGTCTTGCGGTTTTAATATATGAATTTCCCAATTTACTAAAAAGGATTCTAATACAAGTGAATGAAGATAATTTATCAAAATGGCTTTCAGTGTTGAGATCATTAAACTTCCAATGATTGATGTAAATTGCAATGCAATGTCTACATAAAATGGTTAGTGTCATTTCTGATATTTTTTCAGTATAACCCATATTCTGCTCATTCTTTATGATTAAAGTTGTTGCCCAGTGACTTTTCTTCAATTTTCCCTTCTTTCTCTGTTGCTAACAGCTAACAAGCGATTTTATATCATGAGTAGCTTGTAGCTTTGCAAAACTTCTCCAACACTGAAGTTTACCATCATAACATGCAAAGGCGACCTCCATCTCCCTCTATATGAATCTTAATTCCCCATATCACAAGAAATTGTGTCTTTTGGGACTAGATGATTGATCACCTCCATTAACTTCCATAAGATTTTGTTTTCTTTCTCTTTTTTTGGCTTGCGGCACTTGCATATGCTCTGCAACTAAATCTTGTGTATAGTTTCCCTCTCAGCAGCTTGTCTTGTCCTGTACAATGGAGAGAAGCGTGTCTCCTCCATCTGCTTGGCTGCGTCGTGTTATCACTGCCAACACTAAAGCTGGAGGAAACCAGCACATGATAAGATTTGCTGCCTTTGTTGTAGTTTCAAGCAGACACAGGCGATATGGTCAACATGTCTACCAAAATTCTCATGGTAAAAATATTTCTCACAATGCTTAGTCTTGAGATAAAGTTTGTGAAAATACCACTACAACGAACAACAACTGAAGAGAGGATTCTGGAGTATTAGTATGATGACTGAATATTAGCTGCATATTATACACTGTGAAGTTAACAACACTGATTATCTCTTCATCACGGCACCTGTTAGTGGGTGGGATATATTAGGCAGCAAGTGAACATTTTGTCCTCAAAGTAGACGTGTTAGAAGCAGGAAAAAGTGTAAGGTAAGTGTAAGGATTTGAGCGAGTTTGAAAAGGGCCAAAGTGTGATGGCTCCATGTGGATGTTACTTTGACACATACCACCTAAGCATTGTTGCGTACACACTTTCATGAAAACGGTATTCCCTGGTAGCTGTGGCCTCTTTCAGCAGGATAATGTGCCCTGCCACCAAATTTGTTCAGGAATGGTTTGAGGAGCACAACAACAAGTTTGAGGTGTTGACTTGGCCTCCAAATTCCCCAGATCTCAATCCAATCGAGCATCTGCGGGATGTGCTGAACAAACAAGTCTGATCCATGGAGGCCCCACCTTGCAACTTATAGGACTTAACGGATCTGCTGCTAGCATCTTGGTGCCAGATACCACAGCACACCTTCAGGGGTCTAGTGGAGTCCATGCCTTGATGGGTCAGGGCTGTTTTGGTAGCAATAGGGGGACCAACACAATATTGTTATGCCTGATCAGTGTATGTCAGTGTTGCAAAGCAACTATAGCTAAACGCACATGATAACCAAGAGGGCTAAGGCAATAATCAACACATATTCTCTGTCTCAGCACAGATTAATTGAGTCAGAAATAATTCACTGATTCATCTGAACCTCTGTACTCACAGTAAATGCCTATGCAGGATTTACATCCTTTGAGACATATTCAGATAAATTCTACTTTATATCACTTTGTTTTTATTCAGTAGTGATGATGAATGGCATAATTAACTTAATTGAGTGTTTTTAGTAGTATTAATGTAAATGCACCAAATGTACCATTGAACTTTAATGCTGTCACCCTAATTGAGATCAACATCATTTATTTGTGTGTGCCAGAAACACTGCTCTGAATGTAAAAACAAATAATTTAGTTTTAGTAGTTTTATATTTAAAAAAAAAGAAAAAGAAAACATTGCCTTAAATGGCTTTAATGTAGTTAGCTACTTTTTATTAGCAGCTTATTTTCTTTAAAAATAGCTTGATTGTAGTTTGCATATCTTAGCCTGGAAATCTACAGTTTCCAAGTAGTTTTACCAACAATGTTACAGATAAATGCAAGAGTGAACAGGGTGACAAATCAAGGAAGGCACAGTTTTAAGAAGCTAATGGAAAACAACTATACCAGCTGACAGCATCTTTAATAAATGTCTTTTCTACTCACACTTGGGATTTCCAAAAGAACTACCTTCCTAGGGCTCGAAGCGGCAAACTCTCCAATAATTAAATCTGGATTTGAATCGTGTGCTGCCTGGAATAAACTCATACCTGAGCAGCAGATGTGTAAGCGCACAGATTCACATTGACAGCTTTGCCCATGGGGCTGCACATAGGCAATCGAGTGGGAGAGTGTTGCACTTCATGATGCCGTGTTTGTTTAACACCTTTGGGAAATATCAAGCACGGTTTCGGTTCTACAGACTGTCTCAACTACTTCAAAGAGAGGGGGGCGTGAGAAGAAACAAACATGAAGTTTGGTTTCCTCTCATATCTTTTAAAAAGTCAATGTAATTTTATTTCTCACTGACAAGAGAGCTTAACATTTTTACATGAGCATTCAATAGCAGTTGTTTCCTTTTAAGCTAGCACATGGCATCAAAAACATGCCTCATACATTTTAACAGACGTCTAACGTGCCACTGCATTGGACAGAGAACAAGAAAAAGAATATAATCCATAGAATCAAGTCTTTCAAGTCAAATGATATTAAATCAAATTATATATACGGTATATACATAGCATTTTACTAGTTTATTTGGTTACGCTTTATTTCGATGGTCCACTTCAGATATTTTACTAACTATAAGTAACTTTGCAACTACATGTCAACTTACTCTCAGAGTATTAGGGCCAGATTTACTAAACAGGGCTAATTAGCCTGACAACACAATTGCAAAAAAGGAGTGTTCTGCACGTGATCTACTGACGATGCGCAAATTAAAGAACACAGACGCAGCGCACTTTGCATGACAACTCTTAAACCCAGCGATGCTTTGGCCCCACTTGATTTGCTAGTGTAATTGGTTACTGGAATTTTAACCCCAAAGGGACAAAGTGCAGATCTTTGAGGCTATTAGCAAAGCCCTTTCACAAGACTTTTGGTCTGTTAAGGTTCTTATCAAATGCATGATAATTGGGTAGCTCCTTTTTTGCTAAGAGATCACAAAGCCATGTCTCCTTTCTAAAAAAAAAAAAAAAAAAAAAAAAAAAAAAGTCAACTAAAAGTCAAACTCCCTGCATGGGAGAGTGATATAAGACCCTTGAAATAAAATCAATAGCTTTCCACTTGCATCACAAAACCCATACTTCAATGAACTGGAGGCCAAATTTCCATTCAAACATATCCTTCATCATAAAAGGACAATACGGTGGCAGTGAAAGATAATAATGCCAACAAAGAGGCATTTTGCAATACAACCTGCCAATAATATCTGGCCGATTCACTCCAGACCAGATCTCTTGCGCTTTGTCTTTGCTCACTGATAAACAACTAAATCAATAACTCACACTCAACATGTTGTGAAACCGACATATATCTACTACAGCATGTTTCTCTAGGTTTTTGTTTGTTTTTGCAGAGAGCTCGCTGTGTCAGAGAGATCAAGTAACTTTTCCGGTTTACCATCATTAGTCATTTTATGGCATTTCATTTCAATGCAGAATATTTGGCTGTTAAAGGATTGCTTAATGGAAACAAATTATAGCGCTCCTGTTTTCGTCAATTCACATTACGGATTCACCTGGGAACGTAGCACATGTTCAGATGGATTTTATTCAGCCGTAATGAGGGGGGCCGATGTACATTCGGTTAGAAAGAGAAAATAAACCAGAACAAACCACTCTCTACCAATTGTGCAATTGCTTTTTTAGAAAGAGAAGAAAAATGCATTATGTTTTTTAGTATTAAAAGAAAACTTGTTCTCCTTTTGAACAGAATATGTCATTTACAGAAATAAGGATTTGAATTGAATGTAATTATACTTTTGGTTGGCAGCATTTAGTTTGTAGTTTGTAGCACTTATTGTTTAACATTTTTTTATATGTATTTATGTTTCACTGTGCATCTACTCAGCACAATAATAATGCCTAACACAAGCTTAGCAAACAAGTAAAAAAATCTCTCCTATCAGAGGGAGAAAACCTTTTTAACCACACAGCTGAGCGCATCACCAATCCTCAGTCAGCAAAGAAAAATAAATGTTATTGGCCTTTGATGCATAAGTAGTCAAGGTTTTTGCATAGCCAAGAGCACTTTTAAAACACAAAGGTAGAAGATAAAAAATTTATAGAGCTACATCATTAAAATGCCTCCACTGTGAATGAAGAAAGTTCATCTCAATGCCCCTGGTATTGCAGGGCAGTATGAATAATCCTTTTGTCTAATGGCTTGGAAAATTCACATAAAATCTTAATCTAGCAAGTGATAAAAAAAATTACAGAGAATTACTGAGATTTAGAATCTGTTGGAACTTGATAGACATCTTTCTTGAAATAAACCAATGGTAAAGTTGCGTTCGTTAACAAGTGTAAGGTTTGGGTATGTTTGGATTGTTTGTCTGCTATGATGATGAAAGGTCTTATATTTTGAGTTGCAATGTTTTATATATACACAGTCTATGGTGTAAGACTTTATGAGAACACATCCATAATTTACTCAGGTGTGTCTTTTGAACTGAGGGCTATATAACTCTGTCGACACGAAATTATATAAAATGTATCAAACAATTTTAATAACAGGTTCTTCTCCTTATGTGTATATGTCATACTCTAAATTCTTCATCTTCAAAAATACATTTACACATTAGAATACAGTATAACTCACCCCACAGCTTTCATAAAGATTACATATCCTCTGATGTATTGAACATAGACTTTGTTTTGTATTTTTTCTTTCACTTTAAAAACTTTTTTTTTTCTAAAAAGGATTGTTTATGTTCTCATGCTCTGCTCCATCAGTCCATTATCACCACCCAAATAATAATCAATCTCTACTCGACATAAACAGAATCAGTTTGGTCAGAGGGCAGGCCTCCTCCTTGTAGACCTGAGAAGATTGAAAGTGAGTATCTAGAAAGTGGATATTTGTGGGTTTTGAGTATACTGCATAGCTGAAAACATAAAGGGTAATTCACATTTACTGTAAGTGGTAAGGCAGAACCAGGTTACCCAGCTGTGAGTTTTGAACTAGCTTCAATGAGTCTGATGACATTGCACACCAGTTATGCTCGTCAGACGTAGCGTAAACATTTTGAACTGCGGGAGGCACTACACTTTTTCCGTAAGTTGAATACCGAAGGCAATTGGCCGGAAGCTATAATTTACTTTATAAAGTTTTTAATACAGATATTTTTCTTACACAAACGCATCGATTCGCTTCAGAAGGCCTTTAGTAACCCACTGAAGCCGTGTGGAGCACTTATATGATGGACAGATGCACTTTTATGGACTACAAAAACGATGCAACAATTCACTGTCCTTATTATTATGCTTGGATTAGCCAGGACTTTTTAAATATAACTCCGATTTTATTCGTCTGAAAGAAGAATGTCATATACACCTAGGATGACTTGAGGGTGAGTAAAGCATGGGCTAATTTTCATTTTTGGGTGAACTAACCCTTTAACATATTAACATATTAACATATGTTAACTAACATTAATATGCTTATGTATGTATGTATGTATATGTATATGTATATGTATATGTATATGTATATGTATATACATACATACATACACATATATACACACACATATATACACACACACACACAGGTTGGGCTGTGCGATATGACGATATATAGCGGATGGACGATATAAAAAGTCTATCATTTCAAAATATGTTCTATCGTTTATTTTGTGGTGTCGCAAAATACATTGTTTACGCCAATACTTTTTCATCATTTGAAAATTGTACAATTAATATACAATTCAAGCCAGTACAATCCCCCAATATTTGGTTAATGGAAACATGAATCAGGCTATCAATTATATACATCGCACGTTCTGAGCTTTTATAAGCACCAAGTTCCCGTACGACTGGAACGGACCAATTATCTGCGCAACATGAGCGAAAACAGTTAACATTGGCCTTAGCATGCTAATGAGGAGATAACAGTGGTCTCACCTGTAATTATTTTTAATTACTTGTTACTTATTAATTGTAATTACTTTGCATGTGGATGTTACCACAAAAGATTTTGCAAAAATAAACCCTAAATGGTTCACACTTCATCCCCCTAAAAAGGTTGCCAGATTAGAGGAGGAGACAGTGGAAGAGGAGATGACAGAGATGAGGGAGGAGACAGCAAGGGAGACAGTAGTGGAGAAGAGACTCTAGAGGAGACAGTGGATGAGTCAGTGGACACGACAGTGAAGAAGAAAGCATTAAGTGGAGCAGCCCACCTATAGGTGTACTTTTAAAAGTGAGTGGTCAACCACATGGCCGTTCATCACCATAGGCACAAACAGCTCCTACTACTGCAGACAGGAGAACTCATGTGCCCATCAAGGTGTGACAAATGTGAACAGGCATGTAAAAAGTAAAGGGCATCAGGCCAAAGAACAGGCACTTCAGTCAACAAGTGGCATAACTTCTATTTGTGCTGGACTGGTCATTTATGAACAATAGGTAAAATTCAAGCATAAACTTGAGAGAATTGGGTGGGGCTGCTGCAAATATTTAAGTGGCTCCTCCCCTAACAGATACAATCTTACTTGAGTCCTGAAAAGGTGTTTTTTTTCTCTCCCCCCCTGCAATCACTCAACGTTATACATTTGTTTAAGTAGTTTTAATATGTGCGCTTGTCAGCTAAGTTGGTGATCATTGTTTCTTAGTTGAGCTAGCCTATCTTGTTTCACGAAATGTAAGTTACGCTAACGCTAGCCTATCTGTACTGTTAAGTTTGGAATCCAATCGTCTCATAATTAAAGATACTCTCATATTAAACAATGTATTCCTTATATTCTCTTCTGCTTTACCTTCCAGAAAAATGACAGAACAGGGTGGGTCTTCGCAGGTCAGTATCATATCAAGTAACTTATGCAGCCATTGTAAGACTACCATGTGTACCATGTTTTTCTTTTCTTTTTTTTTTCTTTTTTGGTTTGGTTCGTTTTTGGTGGATGATAACATTTATAGGAATACCATTGTAAAGTAAAGGGATTTTATTTGCCCAGTAGGCCCAAATGGAAGCTGCAGTGAGTCACAGAGCAGGTTAATTAACATTTTATAAAGCCTATATGGTATTCCTATAAATGTTATCATTCACCTAAAACAAACCAAACCAAAAAAAAAAAAGATAAACATGATACAGACCTGTGAAGACCCACCCTGTTCTGTCATTTTTCTGGAAGGTAAGAAACAATAATCACCAACTTAGCCGACCAGCGCACATATTAAAACTACTTTAAAAAAAATTTATAACGGTGAGTGATTGCGGGAGGGAGAGAGAAAAACATACCTTTATTGGTACTTGACATTGCCTGCACGGGAGATGGTTGCTCATGGTTTTCTCGGTCACGCGCGACAGGCTTAAAACGAGCTCTTCTGATTGGCCGAAATTCTCTGCTCTCTGAACAGGGCCTGCTGCTGCCTCACAGATGCACAAATCACTTTTGCTCCACATTTCACGTAGTATATGGTGCAAAAGTGAGAGTGCAAGGAACTTGTCATTTGAAGGCGAAAAAAACTCGTTTGAGACTCGTAGCAGCAGATTCAAGCAGTTGTAGTAACTGGACTTGTGATTGTGTTAGAAAAATATCCAAGAAAAGTAATGCATTTGTGACCAAAAATTCTACAAGTGTGCAACTCTCATTGCATGGATTCACATATTAATTTGCGGAAATTATTAACTTCATATTTTTGATATGGGTGTGTGAATGCGTTTCTTGGATATGCTCTAAAGATACAAATTCCACTCTCACACGTGTTCAGTTGTTTTGCACCAAAAATACCTTCATAATAGCAATCTTACACGCCACCACGAGGATGCAGGCAGAAACGTGAATAAATAACAGCATGGCGAGTAAAGGGGAGACAGAACCGGGTGGCTTTGAGCAGGAGTGTGTGTTTGTTTGTCACAATGCATCAAGCGCAATAGCTCAATACAATGATACACATCCGATGGTCTAAAATTGCTTGAATGTCCTAACTGGCAAGCCTTAAAACACATACAATTGACAAAGTTTAGTGAAGACGCAAGTGAAAGTGGGGGACAGTACCAAAGTATTTTTACTTTAATGTAGGCTATTTAAGTACATGTGTCAAGTATCTGTACTTTACTCGAGTATTTTTATTTTGAGATACTTTTACTTCACTACATTCCAAAGCATAAAATTTTACTTTTTACTCCACTACATTTAATAAAACATATCGTTACTCTTTATTTTAAAATTACGAAATCGTCACATGCTCAGAGAGCAAAAATGTCTGATTCGTGCACAAACTGATTATTTTTTAATAATTCTGTTAAATCGGTTTGCAAATCACATCAAACAATTCATTCGTGAAATGGATTGATCGGATTGCAGCTGCTCGAGTGAACTGAATTTACGTCTGAAAATTAGCCAAGAACTGGGGGGTCCTCTGAGTGCATGGCTGATGGCGAAAAGTAAGTTACTAATGTCAAATTTTAGGATGAATTTTTGTAACTGAAAATGATATTTGGGTCACAACTGTCAGTTGTTTCCATGCCACTGAATGGACGGGGCGGAGTCACCTGACTACACGTGCTGTAGTATGTTTTTAAGGGGAAAGTATTAACAGGATTAAAAATCGAAATAACGAAATAGCAAAATTACGTCGGTTATATGCCGAGTTCAGACTGCACGATTTTCAAACTCGTCGGATCATTGCTCCTTTTACACTGCATGACTATCTGGGCCAGCATTTATTCACTGCTGTGTTCACACTGGATCGGCGACAGGGAGTTTCATATTGCATGACTGTACAAGAGGAAGAATCGCCGACAGCTCTGTCCCATCCGCAAACTACGTTTCAGAAGCAAACACACTCGTGAAGGGACAAGGAAACAACGCGAGATTGCGCGTGTCAGACCGGAGTTCTCGCGTGAGACTGGAATTGTTATTAAAAATATAGACTGCAGAAAGCTTGCGATCCAAACTGTCTGTGCACTGATTTGCAGCGAAAAGGAGAAAAATAAAAAAGGGCAGAGGAAATAGTTGGGGAGACACAGGGAGCAATGATTGTGTTCTGTAAAGAGAGTTGGAGGTCAAGAAATAATTTTGCAATGTGCTGCTGTTGTGGCTGATCAAGCAAATGTTTGTGCTTTGTTTCTGTTTGAAGTAATTGTAAATATATCTATTAAAATATTGATATTGTGGTCTATAACTCCTCCCCGAACTTCCCGCTGCCCTGTATCTTGTTCTCTCATTGGCTGTCGGCGATGTATTTTTCAGTCAGAACATTTCACACAGCAGGTCCAGATATTTAACATGCCAAATATCTAACGGGCGTCGGCGACTCGTCTGCGATTCTCTCTGACCTCGTCTTAGATCATTCACACTGCGTGAGTGTCACTCATGTGCATGAGCACCGATTTGCCTATGATTTCGGGCATTTGTCTGCAATTTCACAAAACCTGTCGGTGAGCCAAAATCGGGGCTAAAATCGGGCAGTTTGAACTCGGCATTAGAGGTTC
This sequence comes from Rhinogobio ventralis, assembly GCA_039654625.1. Classification (NCBI taxonomy): domain Eukaryota; kingdom Metazoa; phylum Chordata; class Actinopteri; order Cypriniformes; family Gobionidae; genus Rhinogobio; species Rhinogobio ventralis. The sequence continues at coordinate 10,365,688 of CM077201.1, forward strand.
TGAATTTCGGTTTCGATTACTTTTCGATTAATCGTCCAGCCTTACGTCAGGTGCTAAAAATAAACCACAGAGTAAAGCTTTAGAACAGGCTTTTGCCCGGGGCAGTACATATAACAGAGACTCGCAAAGATGTCAATGTCTCATTCATCACAACTTGTTTCTTTGTTGGATGAATCAGCGTTTGTGAACAAATCTTTTAAATTAATGATTCAGTTGCAAACACTTCTAAATAAAAGGAGAAAAACAATCACAAATGAGTACATTTGTGAGTATATACTTTAAAATGTAAAAAAAGAAATAGTCCTTCCATGTGGTCGATATATAAACTATTAATTGATTGAATTTTCAGAAAAGGTACTATATCGTTATATATATATATATATCATTATCGGGATATGAGATTTTGGTGATATCGCCCAGCCCTAACACAGGTGCTTCTCAAAAAATTTGAATATTGCAGAAAAGTGCAATATTTTTTTGAAAATGCAATATATTCTAGTCTCATAACATGCAAACTAAAATGTTTCAAAACTGTCAATAATTAAGGTCTACAGCTCAAAAAAAAAAAAAAACTCAAAATATTAGATTTTTATTTTATAGAATATTTGATTAAATTACCATTCATACAGTATAATTACCCATTAATACAGTATAATTATCTCTCTGTATAGTTCAGTACTCTCCACCACAATCATGGGGAAGTCTGCTGACTTAACAGTTGTCCAGAAGACAATCATTGACACACTCCACAAGGAGGGTAAGCCTCAAAATGTCCTCGCTGAAAGGGCTGGCTGTTTGCAGAGCGCTGTATCGAAGCATATTCATGGAAAGTTGACTAAAAGGAAAAAGTGTGGCAGGAAAAAGTGTGGCAGGAAAAGGAGCACAAGCAACAGGGATGACCGCAGCCTTGAGAAGATTGTCGATTCAAGAACTTGGGAGAGCTGTGCATCAAGAGCCACCACGCACAGACGTCTTCGGGAAATGGACTACAACTGTCACATTCCTAGTACCAAGCTACTCCTGAACCAGAGACAACGTCAGAAGCTTGGGCTAAGGAGAAAAAGAACTGGACTGTAGCTCAATGGTCCAAAGTCCTCTTTTCAGATGAAAGTAAATTTAGCATTTCATTTGGAAATCAAGGTCCCAGAGTCTGGAAAAAGTGTGGAGAGGCACAGAACCCAACTTACTTTAAGTACAGTGTAAAGTTTCCACTGTCAGTGATGATTTGGGGTGCCATGCCATCTGCTGGTGTTGGTCCACTTTGTTTTATCAAGTCCAAAGTCAACACAGTCATCTACCAGGAGATTTTAGAGTATTTCATGCTTCCATCTGCTGACAAGCTTTATGGAGATACCGATTTCCTTTTCCAGCAGGATTTAGCACCTGTCCACAGTGCCAAAACTACTACTAACTGGTTTGCTCACCATGATATTACTGTGCTTGATTGGCCAGCCAACTCACCTGACCTGAACCCTATAGAGGAAGATGAGAAACATCCGACCCAACAATACAGATGAGGTAAAAAAAAAAAACCTGTGCTTCAATAACGCCTCAGCAGTGAAGCAGTAATTTGTGCTAAAGGAACCCGACCAAGTATTGAGTGCATAAATGAACATATACTTTTCAGAACTTTTTTGTATTGTAAATCCTTTTTGATTTATCTTAGGAAATATTCTAATAATTTGAGATACTGGATTTTTTTTTCCATGAGCTGTATGCCATAATAAAAAAATAAAAAAAGACTTGATATATTTTACCTAATGTCTAATGAATCTAGAACATATGAAAGCTTTACTTTAATTAAATTCCAAAAAAAAAAAAAAAAAAAAATGTCCATGGTATTCTAAATTTGGGACGCACCTGTATATATAAAGCAAAAAGAACAAATAATCTTATAATTTACAGTGAAAAGCCATAAACTGACATTCCCAGAATTCCCTGTGTGACACTTCAAATTGTTTGTTCTTAGTTTTTTTGTTATCAGTTATGTACATTAGTGATTTGTGTTACATCTTACCTTACATCTTGGTAAATTAATTATTTATTGCATTATTTTAGTGTCATATGTGTTATCCTGACGGTGTTTTGTATTTGGTATTTGTATATTGGCCCATTTCGAGTCAGAGTGACTGTCAGGCACGCCCGAAAGTGAGTTTTGATTGAGTAACTTGTAGATCTGTGCTGACTCAAGCCGCAAACTATTTTAGACGGTTCAGTCCAATTTGGTTCAAAAGAATGGTTTAAAAGAATGATTCGTTCACAAACTGGACATCACTATTCACCTCAGCTTGTGCAAAAGCTACTTGTGAAGAACTCTGAATCATCATGTGGTTTTCTCTTTACCCGATTATGGTGGATGTCAGAATGTGTATATGTTAAGTACAAAACAGATTTTAGTAGCAGCATGGCCTTGCTAATTCATCAGAAATCAGCTAAAAACCATTGAGATAAAGAGGCCAAAGTTGTGTAGTGCAGCTTTAAAATAAGGAATAATTACAATGTTCCAACAGCAGGCCCTCTATGCACCTGTCAGCATCAGCCTGAGCGATGTTGATCACGCAGTCACATAGATGACATCTGTCCATGATTGACGCTCATCAAGAGATGAAACAAAATAAGACATGGTGTCTCAAAAAGCCAAATCTTGACTCAAAGCTAAAGCATTTGTGGAAAGCTATTGATCTGAGCTGCCGGATGCTCCAAGAGTGCCCTGCTTGCCTGCTATACTGTGACAAAAGACGTGCACCTGCACGATTGAGCGCCCCATTGAGCACTTGAAACATTTAGCCCCGGCCCCCGTTACGCGCCATATCACTCAGCGTCTTCACCTCTTCCCCTTACTTTTCATGATTTTGTACCAAAAAAACACCCCTCTGGTGTAACTGATCAAAGGGCCTTTGATGCCTCTGTCACATTTATTCACTCCAATGTGCTTAAACATAAAAATGTCTTTTTAAAATGAATTAGATGGATATTGCATATTGGCTTACCCAATTTGAGCCAAAGTACTTCTGAATAGAAGAATGCATGTTTTTGCACATTTTTGTGACAGCATGGCTTACCAAAGACCCAGTGTTTAAGACTACAGCACAATGAACTAACTGTGAGTTTCATGTGTCACTTTCCTTTTGTCCCTAACTAAAGTTTTCTGCTTTTTACTTCACTTAACAATACTCCTGCTCCCACTGAAGGCCTTTGTAAAGGATGTTGAACATGAGTGGCATAGCTTGATTTCTTTTTTCATTTGTTGAACGATCACAAAGAAAAAGCATTATGTGGAATTTCCTAATGCTCTCCCAAATGGCTGCGGCAAAATGGCGCTTTTTTGCTCTGTTGAGCGCTAATCCTACAGTAAGATAAGGCCTATTACAGCAAGTGCTGCTGGCCCAGTTGTGTTTGTACTCCCAGGACTTTGTCAAAGATTTATGAGAGTGGGCTTAGGAATATCGCTCTCTCTGAGTAGAACCAGACAAAAGGCTTTTAAAAAAAAAAAAATCAAATTGCTAATTAATACGATATTTCTGCCCAGGAGTCATACATTCAGAGAACATTGTGAGTGGATGATTAGACTAAGAACAAACACAATAACCTACTAAGTCTTACACATTTGAATTATATGTATGGATTATATATAATCCATAGTCCTCGAGTCGTACTTTGCAATCAAGTCAACGATAAATCTGTGGACAGCTGTTTAACATGCTAATATAAACATAAATTTGCATGAAAAATCTTCCTATCATCATATAGACTAGGATTTCTTAAACTGGGGTTCATTGCAACTCCAGGCAATATGATAGAGCACAACAGCAACCACTTACGTTTTTAGCGGCCTTAGTTTTAGAAGAACATTTTCTCCTTTTTTAAATGTTTATTCTTCAAACAAAGAGATCTTGAACTAAACCAAAAACATCTAAATGGTAAAATGTTTGATTCAAAGCAAAATGTATTTGCAAAATTGATTTAATTAACAAATAATGGACTGCGAATCATATGATCAAATCAATAACAAAACTTTAGTCCACAAACAGTAAAAAAGTAGCTTTTTAATATTTTTTTTCTGGCCAAAATATATTTCAAATATATGCTAAATATATATTGTAAACAGCGAAGCTATTTAAACTGAAAATATATTTTGTTTAAATCTTCAAAATCCATAATATATTACAAAATGTACCTCAAAGTGCAATAAATATTTTTAAAAATGCCGTTTCGCGTTTCTCCACCACCATTCTGCATCCCCTCTCCCCTCCAGAAGGAAGGCACAGAAACATCCATTAGTGAGATTGTTTTTCCTGCAACACCCGCAATACACAGAGTAACAAGTTGCTTCCAGACTGAAGACCCGTAGGGCCCTTGCTGTAAACATCAACTCAGAAATTGGATTTCTTCCTTTTTCTTTTCACCATTTCTTGTTTTTTTATATTGTTGTTCCCTTGTCTTTTTTATTTTGTTCTCAGTGTTTTGCTTCAGTTTCAAGGAGACATTATGTCATTCATTTGGTAACACTCACATAAGTTAAAGACGTGATGGTGCTGATGTAATGATTAAAACGGACACCTGCAAGACCCTGTCAACTGGAGAGAAAGCGGGACCTTTCAGCATACTTTAACCAAAGCAATTTTTAAATCACTTCTACCATCTATGTATTTGCAAAGTCCTTGGAGCATGTAATTAAACTAAAACCAGCGACAAACCTGCAACAATGGGACTCAACAATTGTGATATGGGTTGAATGACGCATTATGAATATGTATCAAATTTTGCAGCAAGCAATTATGTAAAACAGAGGTCCTACAACACAAGCAGCTCTCACACAGGTGGTCATTCCATATTGTGGGTGACCCAGCATGCCAGATCTCCAACAAGACTCCTCTTTATAGGTTGAGTCTCACAAGGACCCTCTCATAATGGTGTAATTTACCCATTAATGACACATGTTGTCCCTCGCCACTGACTGCGCACTGTCATTAATGAGGCCATTTGCATTTGGTGGCAGTCTGCCAGTCGAGGCTCTCCGCCATGTTTGCTGAAAGAGTCCTTTTAAACCGCAGACTGAAATGCATGGAGGACTCTTGCATGTAGGAAAGTACTGCACGTAGACAGCAGGTGTTCTCCACCGTGAAATGAATTATGATAGTGGATGTACGATTGTGTTTTTAAATGAAAAACTCTCAGTAAAGCATCTGTACTGGTCGTTTGGAGAGAGCCTACTATGTAGTGATCGATTCTGAAGTGCGGAACCATCTTGACAGGCTCCATTTTTGCTGAATTATGCAGATAAGCATTTATCCTTTTGTTATTGTTACGTAAACGAAAGTGAATTTAGCCAGGCTCTTACAGATGGCAGGTATTTAGAGGCACTCTCCTTTCGCAGCTCATTTACTTTGTGCTTTAATTTTCAGAGAGCTAGAAATGCATTCAAATGAAGGCACCTCTAAGATGAGGAGAATAAAACATAAACACACTTTCACAGGCAATTAGCTCTGTCACAATTTTAGCATAATCGTATTACGAATGAAATCTACCGAGATGTCATTTTGTCACATTTACACAAAAGACAAAGGCTACTGCAATTTCCCCTCATCAAATCACCCAAACATCCCCTGAAAGCTGTTCATTAATCAGTGTCTCTCTCTTACATATTAACATTTGTTTAGCATACTATTAAGCATACTATGGGTGTTTTTAAAAGTCTTTCCGTTGAAAATTTTGTGCGTTCTTTTAGTAAATTCTAAAAGGCTTTTGTGAATTAGTGGAGAGCGGGGCACAACCTAACGCGGGGTTATTTTTAACACACGGTTTAAAACTTCCCACACATGCCAGGATGACGAAACAGTGTATTTTCTAGCTGCCATATCAACATTATTTAGAGAAAAAAATGCACCAAAATTAAAAAATCTTTGAAAGATATCACTGAACATTTATTTAACCATTGCAAAAGTACATTTCTTGAGTTTATTTTTCATCTCTGTTTTTGTGTTTATTTAAAATAAGACAAATCTGATATTATTTCAATCTTATATCTGTTATTTAACAGTTGAGATAGTTCTTTAATGCTGATCTAACCAGCAGAAGACACAAGCCTGGGTTTAAATCCTAGTTGTGCAGGTGGGGTGTGTTGTAACACTGCATTACAATGAGCCCCTATTAGAACTACGCTATTATATTCTACACTTTTATGAATTCTTTTGAGAAACCATGAGAAAAAGGTGAATAATGACTGAGAGTCAATGTTCAGAAATGATTCATTATTATTATTGTGACGAGCCGGGTGAGCGAGAGCCGTGAGAGAGCGACGCAAGGCCGGTGAGTGATTTGATGATGAGCGCCAGCTGCGCGTCACACCGGTCTCGGGTCTCTCACGGATGAGCTCATACGCATAAAAGGAGGAGCGATGACATGAAGGACGAGAGAGGACCAGGCCTGGATTTTATGTTGTGTTTTATTTACGTTTTGTTATGTGTGTGAGCGGCAGTCGTCCGTGAGGGGTTACTTTCAGTTTGTATATTGATTTATTAAAGTGTTTTAAATGTTCGCCGGTTCCCGCCTCCTCCTTCCCATAACAACGAACTCCGTTACAATTATGTTTTTAAATATGCTGTATAGCTGTGTTTAGCAATGTGTTTGTTGTCAAACTCAAAAATGTGTATATTTTTAATGATTAAAAAACGCAATTTTTAAAAAAAAAAGTTAATAATTGTATTTTATTGACAAAATATTTTAGTTTGTCTTGGATATTTTTTTTATTATATCAGGTAACATTTTAAGCTGTCATTTGGTCATGTTACAATGTGCCCCTCACGTTACAATGTACCCCACATATGGGCCATGTTGTCACATTTCACTTCCATTCTTTCGGGGTAAATCAAGAAAAAAGTTACACTGTATTAATGAAACAAAACCACACAATTGTACTAGACATGTGGGAAAATAATATGGGAAAAAATAAATACTCTGAACCCCAAGTGGATTTACACAAACTGAGAAAGTCAAAAAGCGTTCGATCAGATACTCGTATGCATTTACAGTACACAAGCCGTGGTTCAGCTGAACGTGACAAACACTGCCGGTGTGAAAGCCCAAAGAGCACATGCTGTTTTAGCTCTGCTTGAGCGGCCAGTGTGAAACAGAACATGTAGTGTTTGTCATCTTTTTACCACAAGTTATAAGCGGAGAACAGAGGAAACTATGTTTGTAAACATAAATCCATCTGTGCACTTAATGACAACAAACAATATGCATTACTCTACACTGCACAAAACTCCGCATTTGAACAGTCAATAGCATATGCTGCAACAAATAATACAGGCTCTGATTCAGAAGCGCCAGATTGCCCTAGAAAAGTTGGAATTGACCTTTTTTTTTTAAATAGCCTTTGTGTACAGCCATCTTTGTACGGTCTCAGGTTCAGGAAACTGTCCTTTGTTAAATGCACTATTTTGGAGCAGTGTTGTAAATAAATCTTAACCACTGATTCCTAATATCGTCCACTTTCGGAAGGGCAAATAAAGTGCTGCTTTTGCTTTCGCATAAAAACACACAGCGCCTCACGACATGGCGGCGACAACACTACTACGATAACTGAAGCCACGTCTTCTTTCTTTACGTATGTATTTGGGTGGCATTATGCAAATATTTCACATGAAAATGCATCATATGACCCCTTTAAGTATGAATTTATGTGTGAATTTGTGTGAATGACATTTACCACAGAACAAAAATAAGCTGCTTGGTGGCTCTGGAAGCTTGTTCCCAGCAATGTTCCCAGCAATGTTCCCCTAATGTTAGCATATACTTCCCTAAATTATTTATTGGAAACAAAATAATAATGTTCTAGGAACATAGGTTCTTATTTCATAACCAAAAACTAATCTTCTCAGGATTTCTTTTTAAAAATAACCTATACAGAATGTTCTCTAATTATTATCTTTACGTTTTATTTTACAATCTAAACTAATGTCCCATAAGGTTACAGGGAGTTTTTCCTTTTTGTTTGATAACCTAAAGAGAACCCATTTAAAATGTTCTCCAATGGTTATTTTTAGGTTTTATTTTTATAACCATAAACTAACCTTCCCAGAACATTCTGGGAACCAAATACTGTTAGCTTGAAGCAGAAATGATATTTTTAAATGTATTTTTTTTTATATAATAATAACGTTTAAAGTGACTTATATTAATGATACTGCTAAATGACAATGAGCATAAAGGAACATATTTCTGGTTTGTGATAATGAACTCAAGTCTTATGTATCCCATAGCCCAATCCCTAGACAAAAAAGTTTTTTTTTTTTTCAATTTCATTACTTTTTATGAGATAAGTGTGATGTGCAAACTCTATGAGGATTCTTACACTCCTTTATTACAAGAACCACCTCGTTAGTCTGAGAAATCAGTTCTTGTGAGTTGTGTCTTATAAGTCGTCACTGAGAACTATGGGAAACATGAAAGTATAAATCTGGTGTGGAATACATTACAGAAACGGTTCAATATAAATCTCAGTTGGATACACACACACACAAACACACACACACTCTCTCATATCTATGATCACACACATGCTTTAAATGAGTCTCTGCATTATCATGCAGCTATACTGGCTAATAAATCAGCGGTTGCTGACGTGAACTTTTAGAATTAGTCTCCTCAGTTAAGTCTCGCTTATATTATCCTTTTTATCTCCCGTGCTTTTCTCACTGTGGTAAAAGTAGGTTATGTTTTTACTGCTCACTGCAAAAGCGTTAACTATTAAGCCACTGATGGGGCCAGTGAAAATAATCAAATCTAAAAATCAGTCTCAGAATCCTTCAGTACCATCCAGTACCATACAATTCTGTGAGATTTACTTCTTACTACAGAATGACAATTATCCGCGACCACTAATGAGAAAGTAAAGGCAAATTTCTATCACAGTGCAGGTGTTACAATCCACGCATGTTGGACTACATTTCCCATGATCCTCCCTGTCTCACACCTGAACTCACTTCCTCATCGTTCTCTCCCGCTCTCCCCGGATTCCCTGCACCTGGCATTCATCGTTAGCACTCCCTTTATATTGTACTCACTTCCCAGCACTCCTGGTCCATTCTAATTGTTATGTATTCTCGTGTATGTTTGGTTACTGTTCTGTTCCTTTGTTTAATAAACCCGTCTTTGTGGAAGCCCTGGATCTTCTCTTCCCTGCTGCACCATACAACTGTAACAGCAGGTATATTTATCGACAATACAAGCTACCATAGCAACACGAGCACGCAGACTGCACAAGATATTAGTATTCACATGCAGTAGGCTAAGGAAGCAAGTGCATTTTGGTCCAGATAAAAGTTTTTTGGAGTGTGGATACAGACTGAAGGCCATGCTTTGAATTATCTCTACTGTGAGGCAGTAACTCAGCATTTCTGAGTAGCACACAATCCTGATTGAAAGAATTAAAAAAAATATGCATGTAATGAACATACCACAATGCCAGCATACATCCTATACTATAATAAAATGTAAAGTGCCCCTATTATGGATTTTTGAAATTACCTTTCATGTAATGTAACTTAGTTTGTGTAACAAGTGAAGGAAAACATCCTGCAAAGTTTTAAATCTGAAAGTGCACCGAATATAAAGTTATTGTCTCTCAAAATTAAGAGTTGACTCTGAGTCAATTAAACAAATCGTTTTTAAAACGAATCCCAAGCTGTTTCGTTGTGACGTCAAGACGAAACATTAGCATATTGCCCGCATTTTCAGCCTCGCTTGGCATTTTGATACTGTTCCCACACATGCACCTAAATAAATTCGGCAATTAATTTGTCTGTGACGCGTTAAACTGAACTAACAAATGGCGACAGACAGCAAGACTAATCAGATTACAGCACATCACTTCTCAGACATTCTTACTCCGATTCTGCATGTTCAGTCAGCCTGAAGTGCCATAAACTACACTGACAGTTACCATTGAGAAATGTCCTGCTCCAGTTCATCAGCAACTGTGCACGCTTCCTCGTCGGACTCTGGCTCGAATTGGTAAGGCAAAATTGATGCCATGTCTGTTCATACACTATACAATTTTCAACACTTGACAAGCCGTAATCAAGCAGTAATGGTGATAGGCGTTCCGTTTCCGTCATGTGCTGCACGCAGTAGACCAATCACAACTGATTGGGTCATTTTAGCAATCACTGCAGATTAGTTTGGAAAAATGAATCGTTGAGCGAATCCTTTGGGAGTCATTGAGCAAATCAGGTAAAAATAAATGCATATTATAAGACAATGAAAGTGTTTTTTGACCTTGCATGCATGTAAACTTCTTGTTGGGGACTCCAACAACAAAAAATAGGAACCTTTCAAATGCCATAATAGGGGCACTTTAAAGTGTTATTTTAGTATTATTTATATACTAAAACATTATTATTAATGTTTTGTTTGTATTTTTTCCATTGTGTTATGCTTTGTTATATTTGTGTGCTTTAGTTTAATTTTCATTTGATTTTTAGTTTTAGTCATTTTTGTACTTCAATTTAAACTTTAATTTAGTTGCAAAATTTCTAAATTTTGTTAGCTTTTCATCTTATATTTTATTTTATTTCAGCTTTATTTCAATTATTAATTTAATAGTCTTAGTTAACAATATCAACACCCATTTCATGGTACATCAACATTAGAAGAAAACGTTTAAAAAACCTTGAAATAGTACTGTATCTCAACATGTTCGTCATTCAACCAATGCAACTCACGTAAAGTTTTATGAAAATAACAAGAAATAATCCAAAATCACACTCTATGGCATGCTTGTGCTTTATTTTATTTGAAGAGGCAAAGAGACTGAAACTGACAAACTGTTTTCTGAAGACAGAACAATAATAATAAAGATCATTGTAGTTATTGCAAATCAAACAGTGCATGCAGAGAAACTACTGCAGATATTGTGAGCTGAGAGAGATCAGCCCAGAGAACAGTTTTATGTGGACTCTCTTTTAAGCCTTTTCAGTATTTAAAAATCAACTGCGTCTCAGACAGAAGTTTTACCTTAAATTAGTTGAACTAAAATAAGTATGAAACCATTGATGACATACAGTACAATAAGAATATAGTGCTATAATAAAGCTCAGATCATTTTGTCTGAGTAACTTGAGAAATATTTGAGCTCATAAGGAGATCTGACAGCTTTGACAAATCAACACATTGAGATTTGAGACTGCTTCTGAATCTCTAGATATTGCGAGATTACTATTGAGAGAGTCAGTTTCTCAGGAATGCCATTAATGCCATTGCTCTCTTTAAGAAATAACTGAGATATTAGAAAGATTTGAGGATGATTTTTTTTTCCTATGGGAGTGTGGGATAAAGATCGTGACAGTCAAATAATTAGTTGGTCAGAGCAATTAGACGTAATCACAGTGAATCTTTGGAGATTCTTCCACAGTTTTGTATATGATATTAATTGACCTGATTGAAAAGGCGTGGGTCAACAATGATGTGTGATTAGCCACATGCTGTCTGAAGCAGTGCTGGAATTCAGTGCAGGTGACAGTGTGTGATCCTCTCTGACAGTCTGAGAGCGGCTGCAGCTGTCCTGTGTCACAGGGAGATGCAGGACCAAATCAGACCATGACTGATGTGGCTAAAATGGACCCCGAGATGTCAGTGGAAGGTGGCTGAAAATTGGCTGCTAGAGACAGACTCTACTCAGCTGGTGAAGAAAGTGCATCTGCTGCTGTGACTTTTGGTTAATGGATGTGAGGGTCATAATTTTTTTGCACTTGGAAAATGATGGTGCCCAGAATGTTTTGATCATGTCAACAACTGTGCTATTTATTTCATAGGAGAGCGGTGGAGTCCGAAGCACAGATTTGACTGTGTTCAAGCTGTCACCACTGCTTCCCGAACAAGTTGTGCAACCTCTTTCCAGAACAGACTCATTCTCAGAGATGTCTAAACAGGTATGTGTCATGAGAAAGCATGAGTTTTACAATATAAAATACCTTCACTACTGAAAAGCGAATGCAAAATTAGCGATCTCGCTACTTAGAAACATGGCTTCACTGACTTTTTTTTTTTACTATTTGAAGTGCAATGCTGTTGCCCAAAATTGTTGCTTCGCTTATCTTCAGACTGATGTGGCCGTAATACATTTATCTGTGCTAGTCTGTTCTAAATCAAAAAACAATAAAACAAAAACAACAACAACATAATATCCACAAACAAAAGTCTAAATTAGGGATAATCAACAGGGAATCAGTGCTAGAATGACTGTTCAATCTCATAAAAATTTTTTTGCTATATATAAACCAACCAAAATGATTAATAATAATGTTTATTTTATATACCACCTTTCTGCCAACTCAAGGTCGCGTCACAATATTACATAAATAAACATGACATCAGACAAAGAAACAATAAGAATAAATTGAGATAGGTAACATAATGAACTGAGGTAGATAACATAACATGAATCAGTTCATAAAGTCAGGGGTCAGAGAAACAAGCAAAAAGATATAGGGCTGCAACTACCAGTTATTTTGATTATTTTGTTATTTGGACAATTATTTATTCGATTAATCGGATTAGAAAAAGCCCAATTTTCTACTCCACATCCTGCACAATGCTGTCCTTCAAACAAACGTGCCAACTGAATAGGGATGGAACGATTACCGGTTTCACGATAAACCACGATAAAATGTACTGATGGTTAGTAATATCGTTTAAAATTTAATTATCATTAAAACCGTGTTTGATTATCACGATTTTGAAAACTAGCCAGCGAGTCAGTCTGCCGCAGGCGCAGCGCGCAACGTTGTTACAAGAAGAAATGGCGGAAGGCAGTGACAGCGCCGGGAGATTTTTCAGCCTTCTAAAAGGACCAAATCTGAGGTGTGGTCATATTTTGGATTTTACAAAAGTCCTGAGGGAAACTTAATCGAGTATGGTCACCCTGTCTGCAGAACATGCAAAAAGAAAGTCGCTGCAAAAGGGGCAAATACTTCAAATCTGCAAACGCAAGGCAAGTGGACTTTGACCTCAATACTAAAACTACGTCTGGAAAATAAAAACGTGAAGCTTGAGCCAAAGACAAACGAACAAGCTAAGACAAGACTAGGATGACATTTAAGGGATAATAATGTATTCATTGTACACTTATTACACAGATTTTCTTTACCACATAAATAATTAAGCGGACATATTGAACTGAGATTAATGTTTTAAATCTGACCTGTTTATAAATTAAAAAATTAAACAATTAAAAATTGTTTATAAACCATTTTGTACAGTGTACGAAACAATCGACCAGGCAAGATGATCACAAGAAGTTATAGTAATAATTATAGTAGTATTAATAGTAAAGTCCTCATTTTCATTTTCAATACAATCAAAAACAGAGACACAAGACGCATTTGAATGAAATGAAAGCATGGATGTGCGCTGTTATAATGCGTTGCTATTGACGACGGTCATTATAAGGAAGGAAATCCCACAGAATAGAATCTTGCTTAAAAAAGTGCATAGAGCTGCTTGTTTTATTTGTTGTTTGTTGATTTTCAAATATAAAACTTGTTGAAATGTTTTCAGTGTGTGCATCAGTTCTTTTTGAACACTTTAATCTCATTTGAACAAAACCGTGATAATATTGATAATCGTGATAATTTGGGTCACTATAATTGTGATATGAAATTTTCATACCGTTTCATCCCTACAACTGAACGTTATGAAAACATATATATCGGACATACGTGCAAAAGAGCTATAAAGCAAAAGGACCGTTTAAATCCCTACATTAAAAAAAGAAGATAATAATAAAGATAATAAATTAAAATAAAAACACAAACTCCGCGTTAACGGATAAGATGAATTTTCTGCAGGAACACACATTCTAGACACAGTAACCTGTTACTGTCATTTCATTATCCTGTAAATGTAAGAAACGTCTTACATTTATATTCAATTACACGCTATTATCCCTTAACAGTTACCACTCTCATAAAATACTTGAATTAATTGTTGAATTTTAAACCTACATTTAAGATCCAACACGGATATTTCTGCAAAAATAATATTTTTGTGCTAAATATTATTAGACCTTTATCATACTTCCTATTTCCGGTAAGTGAAGCAGTGTGTCGGTACCCTTTCACCAAACGATGATAGCTTGTGCCGTGGAATCAAACTTATGGCTGAATCTTCTCGCCGGTGTTGCTGCAGCAATCCGGCTGCTCTAATTCTAAACAACGACACCCTTACCTCAGTTTTCAAGATTTCCAGACACAAAAATAATTGAGGAAAACATGGGTGAGACTGATATGGCAGGATGAAGAACCTTTTCAAAATAATGGAGTATGTTCGTGTAGTAGACCTATGCATTTCGAAACTGGGGATGTTTACATCTCATATCTTCAACCTTCTGAAATGTTCCTTTCCAAATGTGCATTCTGAATAATAAATAAATGTATTTCCCAACTAACCTGCCATTAACAGTGTTTTTCTCTTACTGATCATATTTCATACCTGTTGAATTTACATTTTTAAATGAATTTGACTGATAAACACCCTTACGAAAATTAATCATGGTTTTATTATAATAAAAATGTAGTAACCATGGTTTTTTTGTGGAGTGATTACCATTTGTATTACCACAGTTTTACTAAAAATACCATGGTTAAACTACAATAACCATGGTAGTAAAACAAATTTGTAGTAAAACCATGGTTCATTTTCGTAAGAGCAGTATTAAAATTGATGAATGAATGTGCGGTACCTGCCTTAAAGAAATTTAACGATGTTAAATATTTAAGTAATCTTAAACAGTAACGCGTTGACAGCGCAACTGCTTTGAATATTAATTAAGAATTTTGGCATAAATGTGTGCATTACATACAGTGAAATGATTGTCAATGAAAAATCCAATGATTGTCGAAGAATAATGACTAAAATATTCTCTGGATGCTTATTTTAAGAGGGGTTTGTTCAACTAGGTGTTAACAGCACATTGAAAATATACTTAACCGGAAGAATCAATACACTGATTTGACGCGCACTTCCGGTATTCAATTCCGCTGTGATAAAGGTCTATTGTCTCCCTCTCTAATGCATCCCATCTGTTTGACACGCATGTGCGCGCCGTAAAGTCTGAAGTTTACCACAGATTGTCAGGACGATCCTTCATGTAAAATTGAAATACTTGCATGAATTTGTAACACTTACAGATATAACAGTAAAATTAAGGTTTTACACTGAGGAAACAAATCACATATTAAACAGCACATACATCTGTCAAAGCGCCTGACAGGGCAAGCCATGTTAAACATTACGCAGCTAATGTATTAGCTTGAAGCTTAAAATAAAGAATTCTCATGTTTTGGGCAGCTTGGATCACGTACATTTTCAGCAGCTGCTCACTTATTCTCTATTTTTTAGCAATCGCATTTTGTACATAGAAATGCTTTATTCAGTGCTGTAATTTGACGTGACTGGTGGAAGTTTTCTGTGCACGGTCGGCAGACACGAATAATCGATAATGACATTAGTTGTCGATGATTTTCATTATTGATTATTATCGGTTTTATTGATTAGTTGTTGCAGCCCTAAAAATATGTGTTTTAAGGTGGGTTTTGAAATCGTGTAATGATGAAAAGTTGCAGATGTATTGGGGAATAGAATTCCAGAGAGTGGGACCCTTCCACCAAACGATGATGGCTTGTGCCGTGGAATCAACAACAGACTGGTATCAGAAGATCTAAGTGTGTGTGCTGGGGAGTAGGTATGGATGAGATCAGAAATATACAGGGAGGCAAGACCATGGAGTGCTTTGGACATTTAAAAACGTACGCAAGTGAGCAATATTACGGAGGTGAAAGTAGGCAGACTTAGTGAGTGACGAAATGTGAGGAAGGAAAGAGAGAGAAGAATCAAAGATTATGCCAAGGCTTTTAATAGTGTTAGAAGGGCGAACCATGACTCCAGCAATATTAACATTGTCAACATAGAAACGGGATGTAATCTGAGGTGAACCAACAAGAAGTAGATCTGTTTTATCAGTGTTGAGTTTGAGAAAATTACTGGACATCCAACCATTTATAGCATCAATACAAGCTGATATGGAGTTAGTGGTGAAAGGGAGAATTGCGTTGAGAATGGATGTAAAGTTGGGTGCCATCTGTGTAGCAATGGAAGCGAAAGCCATGATGACAGATAATGTTACCTAATGGAAGCATGTATATAATGAAGAGAAGAGGCCCAAGAACAGAACCCTGGGGAACACCATGTGAGACAGGGGCAGTAGTGGACTTAGCCTGGCGGATAGAAATGTAATGCTGGAGGTCAGACAGGTAGGAAGGGAATCAGGATAGGACAGTTCCAGAAATAGCAAGAGCAGAGAGTCATGAGATGAAAATACTTTGAGAGATTCATTGTGTCAAATGCAGAGGAAAGGTCTAAAAGAATTCAAATGCAGATGGAGCCCGAGTCAATGGCCATAAGGAGATGTGGAGGGTGTGAACATGGAAAACATTCATAGAGGTTATGAGATTTTAAGTTGAGTAGTGACCACATCCTCAAGTAGCCTCGAAAGAAACGAAAGATTCGAGATTGGTCTGTAGTTGGCCATGTCAGAGGGGTTGAGGGCAGGTTTCTTTAGAACAGGGGTGACAGCAGCAGTTTTTAAAAACTAAAGTTAAGAAGCTAAAAATCAGCTAAAATGGCTAAATATTAAAATGCTTTAAGTGAAATTAAAATGTAGTGCACAAGTATATTACTCTGCACACCAATAATGATTATTTTAATGGCTTTTGAAATGCAAGCATCATAAAGTATGTAAATACATTGATATGGTTCCATGCGCATGTTATTATAGGCCAGATTTTAAATGCAACACTCAATTTGACATATTATGTAGCTCATCTCTCTCGGTTTCTGGTCCAAATACATGTATACTTGAGATTTTACATCATGAATCTGAAACTGAAATGCTGACATTTTTGAGCAGCAGTGAGTTTGAATAATCTAACATGTTGGTGATTTTGTGTCTGGATCTTTAAAAAACAACCATGAGATGCTAAGACGGCAAAATCCAGCCTAAAGCTCAGCGATAAATATGTGAGATCTCATGAACATTAATAATTGATTGAAAAACCAGAACCTGAAGTCTGTGAAATTCTGGCTCACCTTAAATTCCTGGCAACCCATGAAAAAGAGACAGGTTCTTGATCTCTTGTATGATCTCCTGTGAGGTGAAAGCAGCCATGCCTCTTTTTGAACTGATATGAAAGTGTGTCTATCTCTGGCCATCTTTCATCCTGCTCTCTACAATCCCATGGCTGAGAGTCCCCTTATGAAAGATTGTCAATAACATGTGAAATCTTTCAACCTTGAGTTTTTCAGTTTCAAAATATACATTTAGTGGCCAATTCACTAACTGTTGTGTCACTTTGTGCATTTTGCATTTCAATGAAAAAATCTGCATTATTCACTAATCAGTTTAACAAACTTGTTGGTCAAGAGAACTAGTTTGTCAATCCCAAAATCTGGAGTTTTTAAGTTATTTCTAAAACGTATGCAGAATTATGAGTTTAAGTGGTTGTTCAATTATTTTGCTCATTTTAAATCGTTCAAGATTAATTTTGGGTCTAATAATGGTGTTTGGCCATCTTTGACTAAATTCAAATATAATGAAGTTCTCATCAAGAGTCACTGGAAATAATGATCTCTCAGTGTGAATTTAAAATCCATGAAGACAGACATGGTAGACAAACCTTCCGTGTTATTTTTTCTCCACAAAAAAAAAAAAATTATATATATATATTTAAGAATATATTTAATATAATTTATCTAGATCTTAAGGTTTCATGTAATTTTTATATAAAAATGGCTTAGATGTTTACATATCATTACTGGAAAACAAGGCAAGAATACTGATTAAATTGTAACACCATGTCCTAACCAGACGTAATGCAATAAGATTCCAGCGACAAGCAATTGTCTGTCCATACTAGATGCGGCACGACAACAAGACTAACAAAAAAAAACAATAAACAAAAAGATCACAGCCAATCAGAAGTTCATGTGGGCAGAGCTTTCTCTGGAAGAGCACTGCAAGAGCAGCGAAATGGACAAGTACATTCTCAAATTCATAAATATTACACCAATTTTTTTTTTATTCTAAAAAAATGCATACTGAGTGACTGAAACAATCATCATAGAATACACTTATTTGTTCACGTCACGTTCACAGTTTGAATGTTCTTGTTTCCTTTAATTTGTTTTCAAGATCTGAGGGGAATTTTCCACTGTGGCACTGTCACTTTCAGTATGGCTAAAGGTTACGCAAAATGACATTCAAACTCACATTAAATTGTTATAACATTAAATGAAGCACATAATCAGTAACTGAGACTATCATTGTCATACTTTGTATGTTTGTATGTTTCAGAAATAGAAACCATTTCTAAAATAGAATCTCCTGTCGCTCGACGCATATCTCCGTCGTGGCTGGTTAGAACAAAAACTCTGATTAACATGGAAAACGTCTCGGGTTACAACTGTAACCCTTGTTCCTTGAGAAAGGGAACGAGACACTGCGTCTAACGACACTTTGGGGATGCTCCCCAAGCATAGCGCATCTGAAGTATGAATGAAAACTATTCCAATTCTGATTGGTGTTGCGTCATGACGTAACGTGATGGCATACACAGAAGCTACAAATGGACGCCAGCACATAACAGAGATAGCTTTGCGATGAAGCAAACCTTTCTCAGGGAACAAGAGTTAAAGTCTTAACCCGAGACGTTCCCTTTCGAGGGAACTCGCACTGTGGCTAACGTCACTTTGGGAAACGAGTACCCACTATGCCACACCGAGGATCACGCCTGCCCTAGTGTAAAGCTGGAAACCAGGCACACTTAGGACTCGACTACACAAGTATGGTCTCAACTATACCTGCCAACAGGCCAGCCTCTAGGTACCGGGCCCCCTCAGGGGCCAGACCAGAGCTTCCACAACTCTGGCCGGGGGTGAAATATTGTGCCCCCTACCTGAGACAGCAGGTCCCTCCTCACAGGGATCAGCCATGAAAGGCCTGTTAGCAGTGCTATGTTGTCTGAGAACCATACTCGGGCCGGCTAATAGGGTGCTACTGTAAGTAGACTGATCCCTTCTCGACGGACCCTCTCCAAGACTCCCGGGAGCAGAGCAATCGGGGGAAATGCATACAGACGCAGCCTTGGCCACGTCTGCACCATGGGGTTGGATGCATGAGAGAAAACCACAGTGGACAGTGGGACGTCTCTCGAGACGCAAATAGATCCACTTCCACTGGGCCAAACCTCTCGGACATGGCCTTCACCACCTCTGGGTGAAGACTCCATTCCCCGGGCCTCAGCCCCTGCCTCGACAGGATGTCTTCTCCCTGATTTTGGTCTCCAGGGACGTACAACGCTCTGAGAGACGACAGTTTCCCCTGGGACCACAGGAGGATCTGATATACACCAGTCTGTATAGAGGGCACGACCTCAGACCCCCCCGATGATTTAGATACAAGACTACTGACATATTGTCTGCTCGTATCAGGACATGGTGGCCAAGGAGGTCCGGGAAAAAGCTCCTCAAAGCTTTGTAGACCGCCAGCATTTCCAGGCAATTTATGTACCAGGAGGAATGCCGGGCCTCCCACAGACCTCTTGCAAAGCGGCCGTCCATGAACACGCCCCAGCCAGTGAGGGAGGCGTCTGTTGAAACAGTCTTCCGGCAACATGACGCTCCCAGCACTGGCCCCTGGGACAAAAACCCAGGTTTCTTCCATATGGAAAGGGAACGAAGGCATCTGCGCATTACCCTGATCATACGGAACGGATTTCCCCTCGAGGAAAACCCCTTGGTATCCAGCCACCACTGTAGGGGTCTCATGTGCAGCAGGCCAAAAGGTATTATGTTGGACGCAGCTGCCATGAGCCCCAGCAGTCTTTGAAACTGCTTCACAGTGATGCTGTGGCCAAGCTTCATTCTGGAGACCACGTGCACGAGACTCGATATGTGCAGGAGACAGTTGTGCCCGCATCATAGTCGAGTCCCATACGACTCCCAGGAATGTGGTTCTCTGAGAAGGCATCAACATGCTGTTTTCGTGTTGAGTCTCAACCCCAAGCACTGAATGTGGCAAAGGATGACATCTCGATGCCGAACTGCCATTTCTTGCGACTGAGCCAATATGAGCCAGTCGTCAATGTAGTTCAGTACACGGATGCCCTGGAGTCTCAGTGGAGCCAGAGCTGCATCCATGCACTTGGTGACCGTGCGAGGGGAAAGAGCTAGGCCAAACGGAAGAACCCGATATTGGAACGCTTCACCCCCGAAAGCGAACCTCAGGAACTTCCTGTGACATGGAAGGATGGATATGTAGAAGTATGCGTCCTTTAGATCTATCGTGACAAACCAGTCCTCGGATCTGATCTGACTCTCGATGGTAGAAACTGTGAGCATCTTGAATCTGAATCTCCTCAGAGAACGATTCAAGTACCTCTGACCTAAAATTGGACATAACCCCCCATCCTTCTTGGGAACTATGAAGTACCGGCTGTAGAACCCAGACTCCCTGTCTGGTGGAGGAACGCATTCTATGGCCTCCTTAGTGAACTTCCTGTTCCATTATGCGAACCTGCTCTGGGACCACTGCAGTCCAGACCACCCGAGATAATCTGCTAAGGGAACCAGCCTCTCGAGGCTGGCCTCGGGCGTTTTCCGAGCCTTGTTCCCGACCCCCTGAAGCGGCTGACCGGCAAAGTCGAGGGCGATTTTCAGTGTGCGGACGCGTTCGCTGCCCAGCCGCAAGTTCGTGAGGTGGATGGAGCAGTGTGCGTTAGCTGGAAATCAATGTGGCCCGAGCGTCCTGGACGGCGGGATCGCAACATCGACTTCCAGAGAGCTCTGCGGAGGCGGCGACCTCGATTGCTCCTACCCGGGAGAGGGGCTGGCCAGCAGGGGCCTCACCTAAGGGAGCAACTGGACAGGGCCACAACAACTTCAGGGGGAAACTGTGGTTAGCAATCGCTCGATACCGATGTGTCCTGCAGAGCACGAGGCGGCAAGAACAAGCATCGATTTCCTGAGGGCTCCGTGGAGGAGCAAGAACCTCACAATGCACGCAAGCAGTCCCCTCAGGAACTGCCCATGCATGTTATGCTCCCATCTTAGATGATTATTCAGACAAGTGAAACACTGTTTGGATGACAGGCTGATTTAAAATATCTAGCTTATCAAAGTCCGATAATATCCCATTTAATTCCTCAGAATTAAATCAGTATCGTCTGGTGATTATGGCTGTATTCAATTCTGAGGAATTGAAGTTGAGGACTTTGAGAAGTTAGATATTTTTATTATTGTTTTTATCATTCAGACCATGTTTCACTTGTTGGGTGATTATGGTTCCTCAGAATTAAATGCCACCATAATCACCCAACAACTGAAACATGTTCTGAATGATAAAAACAATAATAAAAATATCTAACTTCTCAAAGTCCTCAACTTCAATTCCTCAGAATTAAATGCAGACATAATCACCAGACGATACTGATTTAATATTTATTTATACGGTCTCGTAATCTACACGTTGCCTCAGCAAATGTGAGATTCAAACCAAACCATTCACAATATATTTGGCTTTCATCCCTCGAGAAGTCAACAGGTGCAAGGCTGAAACACCCGAAAGCGAACGGCTGTACGCGTCAAGATATTTCTCAATGAACACAGCCAGACATTCCCCCATGCCAGGGTCAGAAATTAACTTTTCCATTAAGGGGCTCCTTGCAATTGATTTCCTGGAGGATTATTAAGTGGGATTTTTAAATGATTACCTGTGTTGTCGTTTGTCAAATACTTAAATTTAACCAATTACTTAAATCAATCAGAATACTATATAGACTGTTACCAATAAAATGTTATCATTAACAAAAGCCATCTTTACACTGCAAAGGTGGAACAGAAGCTGCATCTGAAATAGCATGAATGTTTATTTACACAGACTGTTTAATGTTACTCAAATTATAAAATTAACAGGAACTCTTTACAGTCATTATTGTCAGTTAATGCTCTTGATTTTGTAATAATGATTGTTAATGTCATCGATTAATAGATACATAAAATGTTTTTGTGTTTGGGGAAACTGCACGTCATATTCTGATTACACAGATAAAACAATTGTACAACCATTTACAAATTATTTTAATGCTTGGTATGCATTAGAAAATGAAGACTTCATATGATCTTACCAGCATGATGAATAAATTAAATTAACCGGAATAAACTATACAGAAAGGGAATGTGACCAATTGTGAAGCTGTCCATAACTTGGGTCTATCACGTGTTTAAGCGCTCTCACAAACACTTCTGTTAAAATCACGGAAGCTGACAACATTATGACAAGAATCTCTTGCATTGAATCTGCACTTTGTTGTTTATGATGATAGGAGAATTTGCGAGTTTCAGTCAGAATTCAGACAGAGAGAGCGCACCGCGCACTGAACAAAAGTCTTCGTTTCAGCGATGGCTGATCTAAACGCTTCTGATTGGCCATCACGCTTGACAGAAACGCATGTGATCGGTTATAATGCTCAACGCTGATAAAGGAAATCTGACGGAATGCGGCAGTCGGGTGGATCAAAGGAACAAAGTATGTTTACGAAGTTTTAAAGTTTGTTTAACCAATATTATCACTTAAACATATATTCTATTACATAAATATTTTTTTTTACAAATTTCCATGACTTTTCCTAAACTTTCTGGTTTATTTATTTTCCCAAAACTTTTCCAGGTCTGGAAATTGCTATTTTAAAATTCCATGACTTTTCCAGGTTTTTTTATGACTGTACAAAACTTTTTATGGAAATGTGTTACATTACTTTTGCATTACTTTGTCACCTGGGCTAGGCAGCTAATTTATTTGGCAAATCTAAAGGCATTTTTACACCAAAAGTCATATGAATGAGCCTCAGGCTAAAGTGAGTACAAATTACTGCCTGCACAGTAGAGGGAGCAGCTGAAAAAAACTGTGCTGCCCGATTTCTCTCAACATGCAGACAGGAGCTGTCAGTCAATAAATGGGACAACAAAGTTACTTATTTGAAAAAGATTTTGATGTCAATTTAAAAGTAATGCTTTCCTTTACTCATTACTTGAAAAAAAGTTATCTGTAATGCATTACGCCCAACACAGCTTATTTACATCTACATTCCAAACCCTCAAACAGGCTGCATTATCAGTTTGCCAAAAATCAAGGAGCAGATTTATTCTTGTTTTACCAAAGCTCAGTAGTTTTTGTTATGCAATCTTTCCCCCTTTTTTATGCAAATGATACAAGCTTATAGGTAGGTGGACTGATGGTCACATCTGTGGAGAACAGAATCATCCTGGGATGTATCCCACTCCTCCACTGGTTCTGATCAGCACTCCTTGTATCAGATAAGGCCCTCTGGGAGCTCACCGAGAAGCTCTATCATGTGAAGTGCCCTGAAGCTCAAGTCTTATCTGTTGCTGGACCTGTTGAGAATTAGGTCTTTATCTTGCATCACCACTTTGAAAGACGAGAGCAGAACAGTTGAGCTGTGTATCTGGTGCTCTCTGAGTCACAAAAGAAGGCTTTGGGATGTGCAGCAGAATGCCATTTTTCAGAAGTGCCTGTGGTGAAAGTGGATTTTTTTTCTTTCTTGGAGAGCCTTCCAAAAACGTGGGCTGGGAGGGAGTCATTCTGAAAGCGGATGAACTTGATGGAGCCAGTCAGCTGAGCTGTCTTACATCAGCTCTTTCCACCTCCGGCTCCCTCTCATCCATGATTTCACTGTCTTAAATTCCCTTAAATCCTGCGTAAACATGCTGGTTGGTGGCCATCTGCAGCGATTACAATGTAAACCTGCCCAATCCACTCAAAGCACCATTGTTGTCCCTCTAAGATCAAGAACTCATCCAAAAAGCATCCACAAACTGCAAATTCACTTCCAAAGCCAGAAACCTCTGCAGATAAAAAGGGGCCAATGTTTTCCTTTTTTTTAATCTTTCAAACCAAATCAATCATAGTGATTTATGGTGGAAGTAAATAAGTATTCAATGCTGCCATGTTTTGTTTTAAGACTTCCATTGGTTTATCCTCCCCAGAATCACCTTGGAAACCAAAGTCTGGCTTTAGGGTGGATGAGGTTTTTATTGGTAGCTTAAGGATGAAGCCAAAGCCAACTGAAATCAATACAGGGATATTAAGGTCACTGATCAATGTGTCACACTTGATAAGCAACAATGGTGTGGAGCTCACACCTGCACAGGCACCACAGATTAACTCTGTAATGATCCACAACAATACTCCAAAAGAGCGGGTACATACATTCAATAAGTGACATGGCGATGTTTCCTCATTAAGCAGTTGTGGATGAAATTGTCAGGTGCAGTGAGGATTTGTCAATAACATCAAACTAATTCATAAAGTCACTATGCTGTATCATTCTCCCGGATATTGTTTTTCTAGTGGTGTGTGGTTTCATCTTGTGTTTGACACAGAGGACGATCTGAAACAATAGGTTATGGTCCATGCTGTGCCCGTGACAGAATTTAATCTTTCAACACAGCTAATTCATGTCATTGCATGCTGTTTGGTTATTAAAAAGCTCAGTAAAGCAAACCATGAATTTCTGAAATGTTGTCGGTCAACTCAACCTAAAGGAAAAACAAGACCAAGCGGGTCATGTAAAACATGGGTTTTTAAAAAACAGAACACACACACACACCCAAAACAATTTTAAAAGTAAAATAAATAATGAAAAATAATAAAGGTGTTATAATTATTATTATTATTAAGTTATTATATCAGACTTTAGAAAACAAATTATTAATATTATTATTAATAATACATTACTACTACTATTATTATTATTATTATTGGACCCACTTTATATTAGGTGTCCTTAACTACTATGTACTAACATTTAAATTAATCATTTGATACAATACACTTATTGTGTACATACATGTTTTTACATTGTACTTACATTTTTTTAAATACCTGCATGTAATTAATTTCTGTAGTTACTAGGGATGTCAATTTACATAAATTCCCATGATTGATCGTCGTTTAAATTAATGATCAATTAATCGTTAGCCTTAATACTGCAATATGCGTCTACATCAGTGGCTTATAGCTGACAGCATGACAGGGTGTGCAAATGCTGCTCAAAACACCATGTTCCTCACCAAATGAATGAGAAGGGTTTTTAGTCTAAATAAAGGGCTAGTAGGATTGTAAAATGAGTCAATGCGATTGATCATTTAATTAAATGACTTATTTAATAATCAAATATAACCTCTAATACAACGCGTCACCAATGCCGCTTCAGATCTGTTATTCTGAATGAACGCGCTCTTCCTGAAACAAAACACGCTGAACATGGCAACTAAACCCAATGAATTCACAACGATTTATTAAAATAGTGTTCTCAATGTTATGTAATATGACAGTCCCAATCAAAGTTATTATTAGTCGTGCGTTGCTGTTTGAGCTGTGCGAGCTGAATGAACACCGGTAACGTTACGCTTGAATTAGGCTATTCAGAATGCATGACTCATGTTGTGCACGTGCTCTTCCTGGAGCAACGCGATGAAACAGCAAACTAAACCCAAATAATTCACAATGTTTTATTACAATAGTGTTCTCATTATAATGTTATGTAATATGACAGTCCCAATCATAGTCATTATTAGTTGCGCAGTGATGTTTGAGTTGCGCGCACTGAAGCTGATCACCGGCATGCTTTACTACCACGTTAATTCTTAACCAAATGCATCCTATGAGATAAATCAGATATAGACAGGCCCACACAAAATAAACACAACATTACAACTTACATTTGCACAAAACAAAAGGCTGCAAATGCACACGCACACTTATAGTCATGATGAAAGTGTAACTCCAGCTGTAAAATGGTCCCAAACATAACTCTGGTGTGCTCGCTTCATTTTTCCTCCTGTGTTTCACGGTTGAGCAGCACGCGCGCATGATCCTGCTTAATCGATGATCGATAAGTTTTATCGATTAAATGTTTTATCGACAATTAATCGATCATCGATTAATTGTCAACATCCCTAGTAGTTACATTTATAATTACACTGTTGACACTTCCCTTACACCTAACCCTACCCTTAAACCTATCCACACCACCACACCTGTCCCTAACTTTACCCATATCCCACCTCAATATCAGCAAAAGTGTTTTGCAATACAATATGAACACAATAAGTACATTGTACCTGCATCAAAAAATAAGTACATAGTAGTTAAGGCCACATAATATAAAGTGGGACCTTAATGGCTTTTGGTTTTAGTAGTAATTATTTAATTTAGTAAAAAGCATGTTGTCTTTATAAGATCATAATTAATATAAACATAATTAGTATAAACGGTACAAATGGGTTTTTATACATAAACATATCTTTATACAGCTGCGCTTATAAAGACTTAGAAAGAGGATTGCAAGAGGATCATGATCATATAAAACAAAATGTAAAAACCCTTGCTCTAAAACCACTTAAAGTTAAGTGTTGCTTCACAATCACCTTTACACAGACAAGAGACCCAGAGTAACACATCAGACTTTAAAGTACCCATGCACTTACAAGATAAGTGTGAAATGGGGGAGTTTTACCAAGCCCGTTGATTTAAAAAAAATATTCATTGTTAAAAATCATATTTACTGTCTGAACATGCCTCCTTGTTCTGATCAAAGAGTTACTGTGGTTTATCCTGATTGGATGGGTCTAATAGGTCCAAGCAGGGGTCCGTTGTCCTATAATCATGAGGCTGATGGCAGGCCTGTCTCTCAGTGAGAGCATTTGGAGACCTGCTGGTAGGTAGCTGAGCCACCAGGCAATCACTGTTAACAAGAGCCAGATCCAGCCAGGCAGAATTAAATCTTTTGAACGGAAATAACAGGGCTGAAATGCCACAGATTTCACTCACTGACTTAGTACTGATCAGCAGCACACAGGATTTGATTTTTCCCCTTCTTTTTCTCCCTCTAAAACACATGCGAGTCAAACTGTGCCCTTTTCATCAAGCTTTTCGGGCAAAGACAAGTTACAGGTAGTGGCCAATTGGTGATCAGCATGAATGCACCTGGAACTGTCATTCTCGCTCAAAACCATGAAGGCATCATTAGATCTCTTTTTTTGCTCTGTGCTCATTTCTTAATAGATTTACTCTATTCTGACTTATCTAATGTGCTTTTCCAGGTATCTTACATTCTGACGGACTCTGACAACCAAATTTCAAAATTGCATACTTGGCTGCAATTTCAAATGCCTGAAATACTGGCATGACTGTACAGTAACCAGTTGGTACATCAAATGCACAAAATAAAAGCTATCATCTAATGTTTATTAATTAAATGTAAAATACATCAAATATTTATTATGTAAAATAAAGTTATGTAGCCTAATATGTTAAGTGCACAGAAAATATCTAGCATACTTCATTGCTTCTCTGCTGTGATCGAGGCACTTGAATCGACTCTTTTAAAAGCTAAAGTGTGCTCTACTACATCTACACCATCTTTTACAACCTTCAAACATTTGATGAGTTACTGCTGCCATGATTACTAGAAAATGTACAAAAACATCTCTTTCCAATAAAGATCTATGTATTGCTTGCTTTCTATGTGATAAAAGTGCAATGCTAAATAGATAGCACTGACTTTTGTAAAGAAAACCGTTACAGAATCTATAACAAGCCTCATTTGCATAGAATGGAGGTGTGTGCACTGAAAACAATGACAATTAATTTAAATGGTTGGTGCAATGCTAATTTAGTGAATTAACCTTTTGAGTCTATAGTCTGAT
Source organism: Rhinogobio ventralis (assembly GCA_039654625.1). NCBI lineage: Eukaryota > Metazoa > Chordata > Actinopteri > Cypriniformes > Gobionidae > Rhinogobio > Rhinogobio ventralis. The sequence continues at coordinate 10,393,534 of CM077201.1, forward strand.
AACATGACAAACTCAATGACCTGTCTCAGAATAGCATGCAAAATGTGTATCACTCAGGTACACATGCACATACACTATTATTAAAGTAAATTGTTCAGTCTGCCTAATCTGTTCAGTAGATGAACCCAAAATGTCTCTAACTAACCTTTATATTACAAAAGCAACTGAATGAAAGGTCAACACACCATCTTCCTCCTCGAATTTGAACACTATTATCTTATTCATAATTTTACAATGAACAACATTTTAGTAATTTCAGTTTTGTTTACAATTCTAAAACAAATTAATATGATTTTAAGTACTCAGACTGAGTAAACTTTCTCCATCACTGTGCTTCTGCAAAACTAACATTTACCAGGATCAAGAGTTTATGACTAAACACGTTTAGTTGGAATTACTTTGCACCCAAACACATTGGCAATCCAATAGCTGGCCTTTGAAAAATGAGGTGAGCAAATGCTGTTTGTGACTTTGCATTTTCATTATGTGTTTATCTCCCTATGTTGGTTGTTTATGGTGCTTCCAAACATTCAGAAGCAAGAAGAATTTTATTAACAAACCCAATTATGAAGTCCATTAGGATATCAGATGTTTAGAGAATTACTTTTTTTGTTTCTTGTGGTTTCTCAAAAAGTCAGCATAAGGTTTCAAGGTGCGGTATGTAAGAATGACAGGTAGTGGTTGAAATACGTACTGCAGTCCAAATTCTAAATATTGTTTGCCCCGCCCCCTCCTCCTCAGACGCGGGTTTGAGCGCAATTGACAATGGAAGACGAGGAGACTTGATGAGTTGATTTATTGCTTTATGATGAGTTGATATCACATTTTAATATGCTCCTGTTCATAGAGATTTTTAGATGGGTGCTGTGGCTTTTTTTATGTCTGGTAGAATCTGCGATCTCTGACCCAGTTTGTTCGCTTGCTTTCATGGCTGCAATATGCTGTGTTTTCCGCCAACTGGCAACCTGTGGTGGCGAAAATACTATTGGGGAAATTGGCAACGTGCGGTATCGCACAGACCAAAACAAAAACAGACATTCCGACACGGAACGCACATTTCAAAGTAGAATAACTGGCTGTAGCTTTGTTAATCAGAGAAACAAGTATGTGAGCATGTTTCCTAAATATCTGCAAACATATTAGGTTTTTTATGCTTTAGTACAGTCAAAAACTTACATAAAGCACCTTTAAAAGTTGTTTGGTTGGATTCTTAGACTTTGGTTGTCTGTGTCTTATGTGTGATCTACAAAGCTCTAAAGCACTAAAAATATGACAGACAGTCAAGGATCACAGACAGAGAGGATTAGAACAAAAAAAGTGTTGAGTTTTAAAAATCCATAACAGCTGCACTACAGTGTTTGATAACTAGAAAATAAGACATGGATGAAGTTTAATGAACTGCAGATTTCCTAAAAGCGGGATGGTCTGTCACTATAGATAGCCTTAATGGGAGATCGGAATGATCGACTCTGTACTATTAGCTTCAGCGTTAAACAGCTGTCAGCACAAACACTGACATGAGGAGGAATGTTTCAAAGGTCAAACGACTGGCTGGCCTGAATCTAAGGCTTGTCAGACACCCTGATCATTGTGGCATCAGAGGGTGATCTTCCAACAGAGCAAAAATATATAAAAACTGCAAGTAGTAACTGTTGAAATTCTGTCATTTACCAATAAGTTCAAAATGGTGACAGAAACAAAAAAAGTTAACAGCCTCACTATGGTCTCGCTAAGTTTTGCTGAAAGTTAAAAAATATACAATAATAAGAACAACTATTATTATTATTATTATTATTATTATTATTATATTGTAATATTTAAAATAAAAATGTAGAAAATCTTGTAGAATTAAACTTTAGACTATTCAGTTATGTGAAGAAATATAAGTGCAATGTTGAGCTAATGGTACAGACCTCAAATTTCTCACCAGAAATATTAATTGTGACAAATGTGTAAGCTTTTTACCATATGGTTATGTGGACTACCATGACAGAAAGAGAAAGAAGGTAAGAAAAAAACAATTAGAGAAAAAAAAAAAACACAACAGGTGCTTTATATAGTGAGAATGTATGAAAATCAGGAAACAGGAAACAACAAGGAGTCTTCAGGAAACAAATCCTAGTAAATTTCATTTGGCTCTCCTCTCAATCACAATAATGTCTCAAAAATGTTGCTTTCCAAAGATATAAAAGTGCCCAATCAAAGGTCTGAGACAAAGTTGATACCTAAAGAAAACATCTGAGCATATTATTTACCTGAGCTTTATTTGTGATTACAAAGACAAGGCTTTGTATTATCCAAAATATCCAATATGCACATTGGATTACAGTTTTAGAGGTTGAGAGGACTGTACAGCTCAACCTAGCTCAAGTTACTCAGTAATGACATGGAAATACTTAAAATACTTTAGGTATACTTGTGTTTTTAGTTCCAGCCATTCAGATTTTTGCTTCAATAATAGACAACGCATCACATTAGAAGTGGCCTACTTTGCAACATGCTGAGCTAAAAATAAATGTTCAACCTCATCTTTCTTTTTCAAGCGTTTGATGAGTGTCCATCCCATCATGTTGAAAATACCACAGCACAAAGCAAAAGACCCTTCCTGCTGAGCCCCACCAAAAAAAAATCTAAAAAGGTTGAACAGCTATACTTTCAGAAAGAAAGAATAGAATCTTGTTTGGTGCTGGATGGCATTCACAGTGAAGCTTAAATCCTGGGAATATCAGATAATACCTCCCATTCTCTCTCCATGCCATTTGGCCACATCATTCTCTACTCTCTTATCTCTGACAGAGCAGCCCCCCCTCCACTTCACTGTAGCCTTGACCTCTAGACTGGGCCATTGCTCCTTGAACAAAAGAAAGACAACAGCAAACTGTCAGACCTTGGAAAGACTCGCACCTCCCTTTGTATCTTTTTTGTTTACACTGAGAAGATAAAGGGAAAACTAACACAAAAGATAAATTTAGCATATTTATGCATGTATGATCAAAAATCGGCATAGTGTAGCAGGTTATAAAACACTCGTTGAATCAGATTGTTTATTCAGAGAAAATGCAACAAAACTGTTGTACTATTCAACAACCCTCACTGAAAGCAGTAGTGAAACTACATTAATGAACAGCACTTAAATGGTTCTAAGCAATTTGGAGAATTGATTAATATGGAAGTGTGGGAAATTATAGTCATCCATTAGGCAATCAGTGTCTTTTCTTTAACTAATGAGGCCAGGAGGAAACACTTTGATTCATTAGATGGTGTACAAAAGACTAATTCCAGTGTGACACCATGTCACGCCTTGACTGTCATCCAACTCAGAACCGTTGAGTTTTGCTGCATGATTAGATTGGATAGACGCGTTTTACGGCATGTGTTTTAGTTTAAAGGATTAGTTCACTTTAAAATGAAAACACCCCCATCTCATCCAAGATGTTCGTGTCTTTCTTTCTTCAGTCGAAAAGAAATTACGTTTTTTGAGGAAAACATTCCAGGATTTTTCTCCACATTATAGACTTCTATGGCAACCAAAATGTTGAAGGTCCAAATCAATGCAGTTTCAAAGCGCTTCGAAGGGCTTCAAAGGGCTCTGCACGATCCCAGCCGAGGAATAGGGTCTTATCTAGCAAAACCATCGGTCATTTAAAAAAAAAAATATATATATATTTATATACTTTTTAACCTAAATTGCTAATCTTGCGTTGCTCTGCGACCCACCACGGATTGCGCAATCACGCCGGAAAGGTCAGGCTAGACGTAGGCGGAAGTACCGCCTCTAACGAACGTGCGAAGACTAATACAAACGGCCCTTACCAAAAAAACTCAAATCTCCAACTTCAAAATCGTCCGACATCGCATTTTTTTGCTTAAGAATGTTTGTATTAGTCTTCGCACGTGCGCTTTGTAAACGCGGGGGCGGTACTTCTGCCTACGTCTAGCGTGACCTTTCTGACGTGATTACGTAATCCGTGGTTTACCGCAGAACAGCACAAGATGAACAATTTAGGTTAAATGTATATAAAATCTTTTTTAATTTTTTTTTATGACCGATGGTTTTGCTAGATAAAGACCCTATTCCTCGCCTGGGATTGCGCAGAGCCCTCTGAAGCCCTTCAACCCGTTAGTTGCCATAGAAGTGCATTATGTGGAGAAAAATCCTGGAATGTTTTCCTCAAACTTAATTTCTTTTCGACTGAAGAAAGAAAGACACGAACACCTTGGATGAGATGTGGGTGAGTAAATTAACAGGAAATGTTCATTTTGAAGTGAACTAATCCTTTAAAGTAGTAAAGGCAGGGTAGGCAATTTGCTCCAGAAATTTTTTTTTGCTATGTTGGTTGAAAGTCTTTTCACATTCAAGTCAAGTCAAGTCACCTTTATTTATATAGTGCGTTTTTTACAATGTCGATTGTTTCAAAGCAGCTTCACAGTGTTAAACAGGAAAATAATGCAACAGAATTTGATTCGGCTGTAAAGCCGCTCTGGTGAAAACGGTGATGTCATCCAGCTAATTTCAACTGTCATATACAGGTGCTGGTCATATAATTAGAATATCATCAAAAAGTTGATTTATTTCACTAATTCCATTCAAAAAGTGAAACTTGTATATTATATTCATTTATTACACACAGACTGATATATTTCAAATGTTTATTTCTTTTAGTTGTCAGTTATAATCATCAAAATTAAGGAAAATCCCAAATTCAGTATCTCAGAAAATTAGAATATTGTGAAAAGGTTCAATATTGAAGACACCTGGTGCCACACTCTAATCAGCTAATTAACTCAAAACGCCTGCAAAGGCCTCTCAGGTCTCTCAGACTAGTTCTGTAGGCTACACAATCATGGGGAAGACTGCTGACTTGACAGTTGTCCAAAAGACGACCATTGACACCTTGCACAAGGAGGGCAAGACACAAAAGGTCATTGCAAAAGAGGCTGGCTGTTCACAGAGCTCTGTGTCCAAGCACATTAATAGAGGCGAAGGGAAGGAAAAGATGTGGTAGAAAAAAAGTGTACAAGCAATAGGGATAACCGCACCCTGGAGAGAATTGTGAAACAAAACCCATTCAAAAATGTGGGGGAGATTCACAAAGAGTGGACTGCAGCTGGAGTCAGTGCTTCAAGAACCACTATGCACAGACGTATGCAAGACATGGGTTTCAGCTGTCGCATTCCTTGTGTCAAGCCACTCTTGAACAACAGACAGCGTCAGAAGCGTCTCGCCTGGGCTAAAGACAAAAAGGACTGGACTGCTGCTGAGTGGTCCAAAGTTATGTTCTCTGATGAGAACATTTAGCATTTCCTTTGGAAATCAGGGTCCCAGAGTCTGGAGGAAGAGAGGAGAGGCACACAATCCACGTTGCTTGAGGTCCAGTGTAAAGTTTCCATAGTCAGTGATGGTTTGGGGTGCCATGTCATCTGCTGGTGTTGGTCCACTGTGTTTTCTGAGGTCCAAGGTCAACGCAGCCGTATACCAGGAAGTTTTAGAGCACTTCATGCTTCCTGCTGCTGACCAACTTTATGGAGATGCAGATTTCATTTTCCAACAGGACTTGGCACCTGCACACAGTGCCAAAGCAACCAGTACCTGGTTTAAGGACCATGGTATCCCTGTTCTTAATTGGCCAGCAAACTCGCCTGACCTTAACCCCACAGAAAATCTATGGGGTATTGTGAAGAGGAAGATGCGATATGCCAGACCCAACAATGCAGAAGAGCTGAAGGCCACTATCAGAGCAACCTGGGCTCTCATAACACCTGAGCAGTGCCACAGACTGATCGACTCCATGCCACGCCGCATTGCTGCAGTAATTCATGCAAAAGGAGCCCCAACTAAGTATTGAGTGCTGTACATGCTCATACTTTTCATGTTCATACTTTTCAGTTGGCCAGTTGTATTGAATGAATATAATATACAAGTTTCACTTTTTGAATGGAATTAGTGAAATAAATCAACTTTTTGATGATATTCTAATTATATGACCAGCACCTGTAGGGTCAATGCGGGCAGATCAGTAATATAGTTGAAAATTTAGTGTCCCCAACTAATCAAGCCAAAGGCGACGGTGGCAAGGAACCAAAAGTCCTTCAGGTGACAGAATGGAGAAAAAACCTTGGGAGAAACCAGGCTCAGTCGGGGTGCCAGTTCTCCTCTGGCCAGCGAATTCTGATAGTAATCACTAAGTTAAGTGGTCTAAATGTATTTATATATAGTATATCATCTGTCTGTCCTATGGCTTAGGACCATAAAATGTTTGTCTAATCATTAAATTCAGTCCATTGCATGTCCTACCTGCCTGTCAACATATGTATTTCTATACCATCACACGCCATCAGCACATTTAATTTATTTCATGCTTGACCAAGCACAGCAAAACAGCAGCCACCTTTTACAGTTCATCCTCTTTTGGTGTAAAAAAAGGATTTACTAAAGACACGCAGTGAAAAATTTGCGCTGAAGGTGTTTTTTGTGGCCGACCTTATTGCATATGCATTTGAAGGAGTTTCCCTTTCAGACGCAAAATTTATGGGGAGGGGAGTATTTAAAGGAATCATGCAAGGTGATTTACTAAGGTTTCTGCTAGTCAATTTACTGGTGTTTACTGGTGTTTGCGTCTTAATTAAACGGACGCTAATTTGCGTTGCTCTTGGTAGGTTGCGTTGGTCATTTTGGAAAAGATCCGGCTGAGTCTATGTTTGTTAATTTGCGTGTCGTCAGTAGATCACGCACATAACTTTCCACTCCCATCTGCACTTTTTTTGGAGTTCTTGGAACTCTCACACTAATTTGCCCTGTTTAGTAAATAAAAATACCCACACTTGCAGTCTTGGCCACTTGAAGTGCATGCACCATAGACATTGAGGGGGACAAGTCACCCCCGAATAATTAGAAATTTTATTTCCCCAATATTTTGATATTCTTGATGCTGCTCTGCTGTACTCAATTATGCACCGCTCTGTTTGTTGCTAGGATGACACATTTTTTTTACTTGCAAATAGTTTACTTCATAACTACAATAGAACTGGAACTGGAATTTCTTTTTCATTTCTTAAATCCCTTTTAATCCTTAAATAATTTAAGCCCTCCCCCCCACCCTTCCCCACGCAAAAGAAAGAAAAAAACTTTGGTCCCCCCAATGTCTAAGACATGGTTACGGCCTTGATGAACAGAACAGGAAGTAAACCCACCAACACTATCTCAAATACCATTTTGGAGTCATCATGCATCATATTCAGGAACTAACATACCCTGAAATCGAATGTCGAGGAAAACATTCCACTATAAGTTAAATTAATTAGATAATACATATAATCTGGTAGTAAAACAAAGTGATGCACATTTATTGGTGCAAAGACTGCAAGTGTGGGTATTTGTACAGGCCCTTTATGAATGTGTCATTGAATCATTCAACACAACAGACTCGTTCAAAAACACTGATTCATTCAGGAATGCCACTATTGTGTGTGGTTATGGTTTTGTTATAGCTTTGTTTGGAACTATTTTTTCTTATTCTTTGGTTTAGTAAAAATGACAAAGTTACTGTAGTGACAATATGTTGTGTCCAAAAATGTAAGTTACTAAAAATAAATTTCTTATTTTATTCAAACTGTTAAATTAAAATACTTTAATACCTACTGTATCATATTTGATTTGAATACCTTACATTTTCTTAATTTAAGTTTAGAGAGCACAAAGCTTATTAGCTATACAATATTGAGCACTATGTCATTTGATGCTGTTTGAAACATGTCCTATCCTGTCGGTGCAAACATGTTAGTCCAAGACCAATTTTATATTTGGATTCGCTCTCTCTCCTTTCCTTTTTCTCTCTTGATGTAAATTCTTCAACATCGAGATGAGATGAAAATGAGCTGCCTAGCTGACTGGATTGAGCTGTAACAGATGGACGTTCCAGCATTTCAGTTGGATATGGTCCAGTGAAAAAGCTGCCTCTCATTACTCAAAGCACTTTTATCCATGCAAATTGTCAAAACTCAAAGGCATTGCACGTCTTTGCATGTATGTGTATATGTGTGTGGATAGCGTTCTGCTGTCTGTGAACGAAAGGTTCAAAACTACTCTAAAAATAGTATATGGCTTCTGTTTCCTGCCGGGATCCCTTTTTAAGCTACTAATGTCATGTGATTCTGATCTATTACAGAACAATTGCAACAGCAGTGTGCTTCCATTTTAATTAAAGAATAATGGTGGAGCTTCCATATCTTACATGCTAGTAATTATGGACCGGGATTGATAAGGTTTGATAAGATTAATTTAAAAGTTTCCATTAACCACTGAAGCCTTAATATAGGCATGTTTAAACTCTAATACCTCAAGGGCATTAAAAGTGAGTGGAGAAGAAGATGTTCTTAATAAAAGTACACTATTATGCTAATTGATATAGGAAAGAAACTTGATATTAATAGGTAAATATGTTTTGAGTAAGAGCATTAAACTGCATCATGCCAGTTTTCAAAAAGTGATTGCTCCTTATTTGCAGAATTAAATCAAATACATTTTTGTTGTGAAAGTAAAAGTATGGTGAAATGCAGTTATTTTTCTTTGTTCGCTGCCGTTTTAATGACCACGCCCCCTAGATAACCACTTATCATTGGTTTGCTGTGCCATAAATTATTTTCTTTTTTTTCTATTTTCCTTTCCCCTTTCAGGAGCTGGGGGCCTGGAGTAGGCATGCTAGCTGTCCCTGTATGGTAGAGGCTCTCTTTTCACCCAGGTTGAGAGAATTTGCAGTGAATTTCTCTGGAGTGTGTGAGTGTGGTTTGGTGCACGTGTGGGTATTTAATTATTACAGGCATTATTTAAACCCTGCGTCTAGCCTTCCTCTTTATTGGTAAGCCCCAGCTGTGTTTTGTTTGTTTGTCTTTATGATAAATTTGATTTTATGATAAATTACGTCACAGTAGCTTGTTGCTGGTTGCCTTGATTCTTTTATGCTTGCTACATTGCATTAGACAGTTTTTTTTTTACAGTTTAATTATTCAATAAAGGTTTACATTTTTAGTATAAAAGTGTCCACTTTCTTTGGCCTTTTTGTGAGTAATTTAACCGGAGCATGTCTTTTGGTCTTTTCCCGGGTAGTTAACCCCGGGTGGCGTAGTCGCAACCACCGGACTTAGCGGAAAGTCTTTAAAGCTTATTAATACAGATTTTTTTTTTAAGCCTTATCACCACTCACAAAAATGATGCATCACATGTGACCCCGGACCACAAAACCAGTCATAAGGGTCAATTTTTTTAAAACTGAGATTTATACATCATCTGGAAGTTGAATAAATAAGCTTTCCATTGATTAATTCCACTATTTGAAAATCTGGAATCTGAGGATGCAAAAAAACCTGAATATTGAGAAAATCGCCTTTAAAGTTGTCAAAATAAGGTCCTTATTAATGCATATTACTACTAATAATAAATCTTCATGGAACATGATCTTTACTTAATATCCTAATGATTTTTGGCATAAAATAAAAATTTATAATTTTGACCCATACAATGTATTGTTGGCTATTGCCACAAATATACCCATGCGACTTATAACTGGTTATGTGGTCCCGGGTCACATATGATATAGCCTATATATAAAATAAAAAGGAAGCATACAGGGCTTCCATTTACAATGAGAAAAAAAACATATAAGAGCTGTATTAATCCAGTATGTCTGCAAAAATGAAAAATAACTTGGATTCAAGCAGCGTCTTTATCCTCCATAAAGAGTTTGTGACAAGGCGCCTTGGCAAATGATTTCATGATTGCTCATTATTGTAGAATCAAATCTCCGCCACTATAGTCTTGAAAGGGTATTCACCCTTTCCACTACCTTATTTTCCAATACAATCAATAGAAAACCTGCTGCGTGCAGGACGTCAATCAAGACCGTAGGCAACAGAGTGTGAATGGATAGCAAAAAACATACAACACAATGGGAAACAGAGATGAACTTCCTGCGCACAGTGGTGCGCAGTCATTTGATTACATGTGAGCACAACATACGTTATCAAGCCTGGCCAAAATGAAATTAGGTGCAGGGTGACTCAGATCTAACTCAGCTGGTATTAAACCCTAAATCAGAACAGCAACAATGGAAGCTTGAGACGTGATCGTATTTTCAATTATGTCGTTTCTTTTACAATGTTATTCTTTTTATAGTGCAATATCATGGTTATAATGAGAACCCGTTTCTGACTTAAGGGATTGCAGATATGTGCATTCTCTTTTCCCAGAGTTTGACAGTGTTAACCATTTAGGTGTATCTTGGGATATGATTAGCTAGCTTAAACAGCCGAGCCTTGAGGGTTATAACAGTTTGAGCCCTTGGAGTCGCCTCTAAATGAAACTGATGTGGAAGTGATGCTTCACTTACATTAGAGCAAGCAGAATTTGGCCCTCTGGAAAAACTAAACGCAATGAGATTATCCAGATGGACAGGCTATGGAAAGAGAGAACGAACAGCGAGTAACCTGATTTAATATGAACACATCGGAGCATATGAGGAAAGTTCTATCACGTACAACATTAAATTGTCAACAGCTCTGATGGTCCCATTCTGAATTTGTCTGAGTTTGTTTTCTAGTCAATGCCACCAATCAAATTTTGAATGAATCATTGATTGACTCACTGAATGACTCATTATGTTTATGTCAAAACCCAGAGTGCTGCGTGGGTAATTTCACCTCAAAATCACAGCCAATTTTCAGAAACTATCTGCATTAACCTGTATTACAATTTTTGTGCCAATAAACAACAATCACAGAACCCATTTGGACCCAAACACAAGCTCACTTTGACACAATACCATAAGAAATATGAATCTTGAATCAGCCACTGACGTATGTAGCCTTTCATAAAGAGGGCATGGATTTAATATTGCAATGAGACCTATATCAAATTGAAGTCACAGAGTATGAATCCCCTCCCCATGTTGCTCTTGTCTTGTAAGAACTCAATCTATAATCTAATCAGTTTCCTCTCTTTATGTGTTTTTTCACTGTCATGTCATTCCCTCTGAGAACTGTTTTGAATGTAATGTCTGGTTTAACGTGGGCCACAGCTTTCCAAGGCGTATCGATATTTACGCTTGATAAAGCGGCAGGCGCATTGTAAACACAGCTACTAACACGGATAGTGCGCACTGACCCTAAACTGGAGGAACGAGGAAGAACATGGTGCGCGGTAATGGAGGTTTCTCTCAAGCTGTGCTCTGAAGTGGCTTTACCCCCAGCAGGGTGGAATGGAGGGAGATTAGTGTTGCTGAATGTGGAGATGACCTTCAGCCCTCTATCTTTGCGAGGATGGATAGTGGATGGATAGTGTTGTTTGTGTAATGATAGCTTGGAAAACCGTAAAGAGAAATGCTATGAATAAGGTGAAAAGATCAGTGCGGTTATCACGTCAACAAGTGTACATGAATCAGCACACTTTAACATGGGCTTCTACAAACATGAGGCTTTTTATAATACAGCATACTGAACATCACACAATGTTCTTTTCATAAAGTCAGTTGGCAGTTTTTGTCTCTTTTAAAAGCTTTTAAAAGATTCCAGGGTGCAAACAGGGTTCAGAGAGCAAGAGAGAGAGAAAAAGATGGTACATGAATGGTAACTTTATAAAATACTGCAATAAATAGCTTAAATCAAATTGCTCATGTAATTAGTGACTGAAATTAAAATACATAAATATATAATATAGTTTTAATTTGAAATTGAAATATATTTAAATTGAAATATATGAGCAAAACTCACATGATTAAAAATGGAATACTGTATACTTGTGTTTGATCTGATCACCTGACCAGGACACGCTTTTGGAACTCTAATCATCCAGAGTAAAACGATTCTAATCTTCTGTACAATGGGCTCTTATTAATTTCACTATTCTGAAATATGACATTCTCGGATGCAGACGGAAATTCAAACATGTTGAATCCTCACTGACAGGATTATGAGATTAAAGCAGGAAGGAGGAGATGGTGTTATAACAAAGTGCATCCCATCTTTCCCCTGGGTAACAAGCTTAAAGCACATCTCTAATCTCAAACCCTGATGATTTAAGGGTTTGGGATTGATTCTGAAAATCACACACAAAGGTGTGTATGTGCACGTGAGAGAATGAGAGTGTTTCATAAAAGGAGCTATAGATTCCACTGAGAGAAAGTGAGGGAAAACTGAGTGAACTGGATTACTACAGGAAAGGAGGAGTAAATAAGGAAATTAAATTAGGGAAATGAAAAGGCGGCATCTGTTGCCAACTCGACTTCTGCCCTAACGGTCTCTGTGGACAGTCTACCCACAGCTGGAAACTCCTGATAAGCAACAAAGCCAGAGAGAAAGAGAGAGAGAGAGAGAGAGAGAGAGAGAGAGAAAGGGTAGGTATTTCTGAAGTGTGTGAAGGTAGAGTGAAATGAACTTTTCATTTGTACATTACACAAGAACTAAGAAATAATTTATGTGAATTATAAATTATCTAAAGTTTGCCCAACAAAATAGCCAATATTCAAATTCTATGGTATTTTGTCTAGATTTGTTACATCTATTAGTTCATTTTTTGCCTCTAACCCCATTTCTTTTTACCACTAAGATTATTAAAAGCCAGATATTTTTGTTTTGTTACTAAAAAATACATAAGAATTTTGCACAGAAGCTCCTTAAGAAAACCCTTAATTTCCTTATTTATTTGCTACAAAATTTAAACTGGTAAATAAAAAAATAAAAAAAGGTTTGCTTATTGACTGCTTTGAATAATTTAAGTCTTCAAAACCAAATTAGGATAATAACATTTAGCATTGCCATCAGGCAAAATAATCTGGTAACTCTCCTTCTACAACTGGCAGAATAAATAGTAGCAATTTAATCCTTTTTTCACTAATAGGCAGTTTGATACACCTCCCAGCAAACATTTGTCTGTTCTACCAAGAGAAAAATGTTGGATCTGAATCCTCTCCCAGCAGAAGCATTTTTGACAGAATATCTAATGAACCATGAATAGCTCTTCCTAGTAAACAAAGATGAATAATTAAAGAAATTAAGTAGTTAAGCATGACACTCCAAAGCTGCCATTTAATCAAGTTCTTTTTTTTTACCATATTAACACAAAACTTTTATTCAACAGGCAACTGCAACCTGCCAAAAGAATTTATATTCAGACTATAAAAGCTAGATTTAAATACCTTTCATTTTACAAAAGTAAAGTAAATCTCATTTTTAAAGTAGAAAGTAAGAATTGACTAATTTAGAATACCCTGAATTTTTATATTTATTTTTTTTAAATGTATTATTGACTTTATTGTTGCATCAATGATGTGTTTGAAAATAATAAAATATGAAATAATGTTTTTTTTTGTTTTTTTTTTACCATAATTTGCCTCTCTAATCTAATCATTTTGAGTTTTGATTAGGTCAAAGCTTGAATAATATCAGCTAAAAACAAGGGAAAATAAACAACTCTAAGCAGTGTATACAAGTCAAATAATGTTATCATGTGACATATCTCTGCAATAGGTCATGTTTTATGCTGTATTACCATTTTCCATAGAGGACAAACCCAATAAAATTGTATTACCAAGTTGAAATTATGTTTATAAATTGATTCAATACATGTTATTTCAATGTTAAGTACATTTTTGAGCTATTCAAATGACTAACAGAATATGAGGAGGGTTAAACGAGAACACATCAAACAAAATGTTATTTTTTAATTATTCATTTCTCTATTAGGGCTTTTCAAATTGCGCTTAAGGTTATTGTTGTTTTAAACACCCATTTAACCCCGGGTAAAGGAACGTTTCACACTTGTGATTTAGAAGCTGGGTTAGCACTGCTTTTTACCCGGGGTTATGAAACCCTGCTCCGGAGCAGGGTTAGCACCGCTTTTACAGTATTAACCCCGCATTGCAGTGCCAAACTTGTACAATTAGAATGTTACAGTTAGACACTTAGCAACTTGCATGCTTTTGGTCACAGAAACGCTGCACATAAACAGTAAATTCAGCGTATGAGAGGAAAAATGTCAAATACTGACAGAAAGCGCAACAATTTGAGTGAAGAAGAGACCTTAAAAGGCTTTTCACACTTGAAATAGTTAAGCCTGGGGTAAACTGAATCCTGAGTTATCTTGCTTCATGTTTCACACTGCTCATAATTTACCTGGGGTTAACAATTAATCCGGGGTATTCATAAAATGACGTTTCACATTGTACATTCCTAAACCAGCAGGAGCAGGGTTTCATAACCCCGGGTAAAAAACGTTGCAAACCCTGCCTCTAAATTACAAGTGTGAAACGTTTATTTACCTAGGGTTAAAAGCGGTGTTTAGAACGACAATAACCCGGGGTTCAGTGCAGTGTGAAAAGCCCTAAAGAGTCAGTGAGATAATCTCATTTATACCTGTAAAGCCTAGTTGCCTGCAAGTCTTTGAAAAATATTATGAAACTTAATGCACACACACGTTGTGTTTTCAAGTTTTATGGGGACTTTTTCCAACTTTGTGGGGACATTTTGTCCTTATAATGTAGGGTTTACCTGCACACACACGCACACACACAGAAACAAACGCTATATGTGACTGAAATCTTCCAGAAGGTTGTACAGAGACTGTGCTGTCAGTTCACACCGGTATTTATTTTTAAGCTCTGCCATGCTGCTGTGGTGATTAATTCTGACTTAATTTGGACATTTTTTTGAGCATATGTTCAATAAATCAGATAACATATGTTCTGAGAGGCAACAGAAAAACATTTAGACATTTCTGTAATGTACAGTATGCAATTTAATTAATAATGTTTTAGTCCAGTTAGATGAAAAATTAATTAATTACTATGCAACGAAGATAAAATTAAAATATTTTCTGAATTGTTCAGTTTTTATTCTGAGGTCATTCTCATCTATTAAGTGATTACTGCATTTACAACATTCATCTGTAAATCTAGCCAAAGGCCATGTATGCATCCACACCATTTATTCATGTATTCACATTTGAATAATTCCTGGAATGGGTACAGTTCGCCAGTGTGAATACAAACTAGTAAGCAATCAATATTCAAAAGGACATCACACACCAATTTTTTGAGGGGTCACTAGTGACACTCCTGGCAGACTCTGTGCACTAGACAAGGTAAGAAATATGTCTAAACAGTGTCTTCATTAAATCAAATATTATATCAAGTGGAATATCATTATATCACTGTCTCTTTTGAAAATATAAAAATATATTAAAAAAAAAAACAACACTATACAAACAACTATAGTGGTCCATTTACATAAGCCCTTGGTTGTTAATCAAACCGAACACAATTTGAAATAAAATAATAAAATGAATTGTCCTTAGAAACCTCACATTATCACTGTTGTGATATGTTTGTGACCATACTGAAAAAACTCAGACAACTGTAGAACATATTCTCTATTATGCTGTGCATACAGATGCCAGGAAACATATGCAAAAACAGTAAATGGAACTTCAAGTGGCATCATCAATATGTTTTCCTCATATTTTTCCACTCATGTGAATTTAAATTGTTTTTCACATCACAGAATTCCCAACAAGCTGTGAAAATTCCAATCACTGTTTAAAAGCATGCTTTACTTGACCAAAAAAAAAAAAAACACCCATTAAGCTTTTGGACCATAACTCATACAAGTACTTGACTAAGCTCTTTAATTAAAACGGAGTTGTGAATTTTCTCCTGTTTACTATCAATGCGATCATTTTTAGCCACACAGAACTAATGCCAGAAAGTTTTCATTATAATCATAATAAGCTTTGTTTTTGTTCTCTACCTTTTATCTGTGCTGTGGGGCTAGATTATAAGCACCAATTACTTTGACTGTTGTTGAACGTGTGTGCATGTGTGTGTGCTGTTTGTGTGGGTGGGAAAGGACGTAATGAAAGTGAATTGTTGTATAGATATGATTTATAGTTATATAGTTATATAATCTCGTTTATGATTACATTAATGATATCTGCATAGCATTTTAGATTAGTGAGGTAAACATTAGCTTTCTCAGCCAGAATCTCCTTAATGCAGGATTGGTTTAATCACTGGTTAAATTAATGGTCTGGTTCAGGACATACATATATATATACATAGACCATTTTAAGACATTTTAAAGGAACACGCCGACTTTTTGGGACTTTAGCTTATTCACCGTATCCCCCAGAGTTAGATAAGTCCATACATACCATTTTTATCTCCGTGTGTGCCATAACTCTGTTTGACACACCCACCGCTAGCCTAGCTTAGCACAAAGACTGGAGGTAACCGGCTCCATCTAGCCTACTGCTCAATAAGTGACAAAATAACGCCAACATTTTCCCTTTTTACATGTTGTGATGTGTATAGTTACATCGTGTACTAAGACCGACGGAAAATAAAAAGTTGCAATTTTCTAGACCGATATGGCTAGGGATTATACTCTCATTCCTGCGGAATAATCCAGGAACTTTGCTGCCGTATCATGGGTGCAACGGAGCAATGATATTAGTACGGTCTTAGTACACGATGTAACTATACACATCACAACATGTAAATAGGAAAATGTTGGTGTTATTTTGTCACTTATTGAGCAGTAGGCTAGATGGAGCCGGTTACCTCCAGTCTTTGTGCTAAGCTAGGCTAGCGGTGGGTGCATCAGACAGAGTTATGGCACGCACAGAGATAAAAATGGTATGTATAAACTTATCTAACTCTGGGGGAAACGGTGAATAAGCTAAAGTCCCAAAAAGTCGCCGTGTTCCTTTAAGACCATAAAGACTGAAATTTAAGACCTACATGACGCATTACCAAAAAAATTATTCAAATCAAAGAAATTCATTTATTTCAATGAATTCAGTCATTGAAAAAGCATAAATTTAATTTACAGATAAAACAATCACATTAGTAACCTTCCACACCCAACAACGTGCCAAATGGCCCAAAATTAAAATAGGCTAAAACAAACTTCCCCTTAAATAGAATAGATTTCATCTCATATTTATTTACATTACAAAACAGCATATTAATAGCCTAATAGAGATTTAACAGGCTACTCCAATCTAGGGCTGCACGATTTGGGGAAGATATCTAATTGCCATTATTCTGGTTAAAACTGCGATTTAAAATGCAATTTTTTTTTACAAATGAAAAGAGTGTGTTTATATATTAATATGATTAATAATAATTATTATGATTGATAAAAATATTTAACAAAAGAAATATTACTATTACAATAATATTTTCATTATTAAAAATAGAGTATTTAAGAATAAATATAACAATATAATAATAATAATAATAATAATAATATTTTACAGAAAACTTATTTTACAAAAACTGCTGGGTTACCTGTTAATATGCAGACAGCTTGACTAAATATCATTAGAAAGGTCTAAGGTTAAAAAAATATTATTATAAAATTATGTGCTTTTTATCTGTGATATCAATTTCTTAAAGTCTATGTCTTTAATATGAAATATAAGCCTCTTATGCATCCACTGTAGGGGGAAAAAACTGTACATTGAAGAAAAACATATGGATTGTCATATTCATTTATTTAGAGAGAAGTATTATTTTTCTTATTTGGTACCCAAAAGTTTCATTCATACTGGAAGCCAGAGGGTGCCCTCGAGCAGAAACGCCACATTTGCCTCAGATAAGTAATAGTTCATCCCTAATGTGAAGCTAGCGCTGTAGGCTGAATAAAAAGAAGATAGAAACGTTTTGACTGATGAAACGAAGACAATAAACACGACTGCATCCATATATGGTGTATTTTAGTTCTTTAAGCCTTCTCTGGTATTTTCATATTAATAAAGTATGCAGTGCTGATTGACAGACTTTATCACTGTATAGAATACTATAAAATAATGCATTGTCTGCCTCATTCTGTGATAAGAAGCCACATCAACTCACGAACACTCAACTGACGTTAAAACGTGTTATTAAACGTATTTTGTTGGACAACAGGTTTATGAATGCTTCGCATTAACTTACTAGTTTGTGAAGATGTTTGACGCGTGTTGTTTTTTCAAACGCAACTCAAAGCGACGCAGTGCTTTCAGACGGAGCAGTGTTTACTACTGATCACAGAGCCGCTCTTCACTAACACAGTGGGCATATATTTACTTCCTTAAAATCGCAGCATTTGCGCTTTCATAATCGCACATTACGATATACAGCCCGGTAAGAGTACGAATCAATTCCCTCTTTATAAACTAGCCACATAAGCGGTCTTGTTGGGCCCACAAGAGAACGTATTCGCGATTACTAGATCAGGGAACTTCACTTGGAAGAGATAATCTAATCTCACTGTTACTATTAAATGAGTGGTGTTTAAGCAAGCCTCGTACCTGGAGCTGGGTACCGCTTGTAACCAACAGCGGAAATCGAGGAGGAGACTCTGAGGAGACACAGACGTATTTCGTGGGCAGGTATTGCATTTTTTGCATTTCGTGGGCAGGTAAAATATTTTTTAGACCTGATTAAATGAAATTTAAGACCTCGGATGAACATCTGGACGTTTTTAAGACGTTTTAAGGCCTTAAATTTAAAGTTCAGAATTTTAGACTTTTTAAGACTTTTTAAGACCCTGCGGGAACCCTGTAAAATGCTTTCTTTACATTTTAACCCCTTGCCTATTCAGGCATTCTGAATTGGCCATCAACCCCACATTCATCCCACTTTACATTAAAACCTACTATCTGAAGTCTTTCTAGCAAACAGACAAACAAAAAAAGCATGCTTTTGGTACCTTATGTGAAATAAAATATAGCTCCTGGCGTGAGAGGTGCATTAGAGCTACAGTTAGCATCAAGCTACATAACACAAAATAAAAAATTAATATTACACTAACTCCAAACTCCCTTTAAACAGCCAGCAAGTGTTTGTATTTACTTCCGATTGCGAAATAATGTGGGTTTCAGTGATGTTCAATGATGTTAAAATGTTATATTTAACATTTTATATGGAGCTAATCGCTACACCTGCTTAGCATGTTACTGGAAACATTCTTTGTTCATATGAAAATACACCAAATCGCATGCAAAACACACACAAACCATATGCCATCGTAATCATGCGTTTATTATCTTCGTTTTCGCGTGTTGGCAATGTTTAAAACAGAGAGATGAGAATGAGGAAGTGCACTGAACAGCGTGACCAGATGGGGCAGGATTGTTGTCACGTTGAGTCACATAAGATGATTGACAGATGTACAGCGAATGAGAGAGCTCTGAGATCATAAACAGCAGCAATATCACCCTGTAGCCCAAGAATGGTTTCCCACTGAAGCTAAGCAGGGCTGAGCCTGGTCAGTACCTGGATGGGAGACCAACTGGGAAAACTAGGTAGCTGCTGGTAGAGGTGTTAGTGAGGCCAGCAGGGGGTGCTCAACCTGTGGTCTGTGTGGGTCCTAATGCCCCAGTATAGTGATGGGGACACTGTACTGTAACAAGCACCGTCCTTCGGATGAGACTTTAAACCGAGGTCCTGACTCTCTGTGGTCATTAAAAATCCATGGCACTTCTCATAAAGAGTAGGGGTGTAACTCCGGTGTCCTGGCCAAATTCCCTCCATTGGCCCTTACCAATCATGGCCTCCTAACAATCCCCATCCATTGAATTGGCTCTATCACCCTCTCTCCTCTCCACCTATCTTGGTGTGTGGTGAGCGCACTGGCACCGTTGTACTGTGGCTGCCGTCGCATCATCAAAGTGGATGCTGCACACTGGTGGTGGTTGAGAAGAGACCCCTGACATGAGTGTAACGTGCTTTGGGTGTACAGTAGTACATATGAAAGCGCTATATAAATGCCTCATTCATTCATTCATTCATTCATTCATTCATAAGTGACGTGCAGCAGGATGCAACAGACACAGAGATCACTCTGAATGTCATTCAGCTCTTCAGATCAGCATAATTCAGTGAGAAATGAATAGAAATGTTATTCTGTATGACAAAATATTTTCCAAACATGTGATAATAAATCTATATTTGTCCAAATATGCGCACGTTTGGACTAAGAGCCCGAACGGATGCTGTTTAGTGCATGTATGTGACCACAAATAAAACAGAGAAGACGTGACTGGCTTTTGATTCTTGTTGATATTTCATTCAAAATATTGTTCATTACAGATCGATTATTTTGCACAAGAAATTAATGTCATTGCAACCTCATTTTATCATAAACAGTGGTCAAATAACGAAGCTGGAGGCTTTAATCTTTATAATTATACCAAGTTTTTCCAGATGAAGTAAGTGTGTGATGTTTTAACGAGCAGTGAATGTTGAACAACAGTAATCTGGGGCCGTCGGCGATACTTGACTGCTAAGGGGTTAATATTTAAATATCTCAACGTATATTAATTACCTGCTAATGTATTCATAATCATTTAAATGGGGCGTCTAATGCTATTTCCTGCATTCTGACTTATTGCTAAACATGGCCAAAATTTCAAAAAACGAGTTGGACGTATGACGGAGTATTTCTGTGCCAAACACTCCTTCAGGATTCGAACAAGTTTCTGAAAGTTTTTTTTGAGTATGGCCCTGTATGACGTCATAAAGGGCAGAATTCCTTGTATGGGCACTTCTTCTGGATGTGCGCGTGTTCACATCAACCAGAGCGAGAGAAAGCTTCGTTCGTGTTTTTAAACCACAAAATCAACAATGTCACTAAAGAAGTGTGTTTTTGGTTGTGAGGCAAAGATAACCTTGTTCAGCTTCCCAAATAACCCAGCATTAAGGAAACAATGGATGAAGTTTGTTTTTCCGGAGCAGCAACAGAGTTCTGCAAGTCTTTGTCTCTTTGTTCCCAGTCTGAAACTGCATCAAATGTCTGTGTTTTGTTGGCAGTCGGCACGTAAGTGCATATAATGTAAACAACACAAACGTATAGTGAAAAGAAAGTTATATTTGTTATATTATGTATTTTATGTGTGTGTGTGTGTGTGTGTGTGTGTGTGTGTGTGTGTGTGTGTGTGTGTGTGTGTGTGTGTGTGTGTGTGTGTTCGTGACTCTTTAGCTCCGCCCACTGCATGCCTCCACGAGTTCGGCTGTTTTCGGAAAGAATCGGTACAGCGTATCGGTCTTTTATAAATATGATAAAACAAAAGACACTTTTATATGAAAGATGCAATACTACTCTACAGGTACTCACGATTAACATAAGAAACTGTGTTGTGTACCCTTTAAATTCCTGAAATATTCTCACATAATTCTAGTTGTCTATAAAAGCAAATGTTTACCCTCTGTTGATACTTCTTGTAATTGTCAAGGAACTTGTCATATCGATTTTTTCTGGCCTCTAAGAGCTTGCCTTGAGATATAAGCCTAAAAGACATTAGACCAAGTTTTCTATATTCATGCACAGCCTCCCGCAATTGATCAGTTACAGTGACATGCCCCACAGTGTCTTTGTTTCTATGGATTTCTTAGCCGGTGGGAAGCTATTGATGGAGAGGACAAATCAAACTAAGTTCCAAGCTTGTATTATTGTTTCTACCGGAGGGGAGAGAGAAACATCTGCTCTGAGACAGGAGTGAGAGTGAGCTCTTATTGACTTGTTTTGCCTGCCTCAAGGTCACTGTTCAGCTGCGCAGGCAACAATAAGGATGTTTTTTGCCGGTCCTTGACAAGACATTCTGGCTGAATCAATGTAATTGTTTAAAGGGGACCTATTATGCAAAATTCACTTTTACTTGGTGTTTGAACATAAATGTGGGCAAAGTGACATCACTTTGTACAGGCCCCGCCCACGACTGCTGACGGACTCTGCCGTATTAGCATAGACCCCGCCCTGGGCGAGTTGTACACTGTCCTCCATTTTCTCCAGCAGCTGTAGCGACAAGAATGTCTCATAAGCAACTGTTTTGTTGTTTGTTGTAAGAGTGAACATAACAGTCTTCATGTACTCCCGACATCAGAGCCGCTGAAGACGCAGTAGATTAGTTTTATTTTTGAAGGGAATGCGCCCCCATATACCTAAATTTGTTTATGTCTGTGCAAATCATTTTACACCAGACTGCTTTGTGAACGAGGGTCAATACAAAGCAGGTTTTGCTAAAAAGTTGTTACTCAAGGATGGATCAGTACCAACTGTTCGTGATCCAGCTTATAGTATCCGTAGCGATGCTGGTTAGAGCAGTAATAAAAGAGACAACTACCCCCCGAAAGTGCATAAGGTTTTTATTTGTTTACTGTTGGTTGTAATGAGTGTTGTTGTGTAATTCGCTGTGTATGTTGTTGATAATGCAAGGGATAGAGAGAGAGTTTACGGATAAGACTTTAATGCGTCGTTTTATTCAGATCTTACAGTGATTTTCTGGAGTGAAAAAGGGCGCTTCATCTTTTATGTTATGTACAATAAACTTCATAAAACTCATCAGCAAAGTTTTGGCCATCATTCGGACGGGGTCCGCTACAACAGGTTTGTACTAATAGTGGAAAAAAGCAAGATGACAGCATAAGTTATAACTGTAATTAAACTAAACTTTATCTGTTCTATCTCTATGCAGCATATATTCTTTGGCTCTGTAGGCATCATTGTCTGACTCCGATTCTGAACACCGTTACTGACACTTTCTGACATTTTCAGTGTGTGAGATTGTCCCATTTTGTTGTTGCATGAGCTCTTGAAGCTCCGCCCTCTTCTTGAAATGAAGAGCACCAGCTCATTTGCATTTAAAGAGACACACACTAAAACAGCAAGTTTTTGCTCACCCCCCCCAAAAGTGGCAATTTTAACATGCTATACAAATGATCTGTGGGCTATTTTGAGCTAGAACTTCATATACACACTCTGGGGACATCAGAGACTTATTTTACATCTTGTAAAAAGGGGCATAATAGGTCCCCTTTAAGGGAATATAATAAAGCACAAGTTAATTTCCTATTTGCAAAATGCCAGATTGAGAATTAAGGTGAAAAACATGTGGCTTGGAATATTTCAAAGCATGTATTGTCGTCTTTTGTTTGTCCTTATTTTGTATTGCACAAAAAGTTGTCAGTACACAACTGACACCTTCAGGTATGTACAGCAAAAAATATTTTTCTTAAATATTTAGCACAAATCGTCTCTGTATAAAAAGAATCATGAAATTAAATTCAACAGAATTATTTTACTAGCTCCAAGTTAAGTTTAAGAGGGAATATTTGACTAATAAGTATCAGAATATGTATGAAATTAATCATAACCAAGGAAGGCACCCACATATTCAAACAACTTGCCCTTTTTTGGTACAATCAAGGTAATGCTGAACATGAAAAAAGCCACTCACCTTTTACCTGAGTAATTATAAAGAGCACTTAACATTAATGGAACTATTTAAATTGTTATTGAATCTAGTGTTGCAAACAATGTCCTCCTTTCAATGACACAAATCTACACTTTAGCCTGCAGCATTTTATATTTTTGGACCTCTACAGTTTGTGAGTTTTAATTTCATGCACTGCATACCACAATCTGATCTAGAGCTGCTGCCAGTCTAAATTATTTGCAATTAGACCATGTACAGTACACTTTTCTTTATTGTCTAAAGAATCTCTCGACACATTCCACTTAACAGAGGCATTATAGTTGCACCAGCCCTTGACCAACATGTGTAGCTGCTACAAATCACACATATGGAACCAAGTCAAACAGGAAGGGAAAGCAGAAAAGGCTAAATGATTAAAATAAGACCATTACAATTCCTCAAAATATCTCTTTTGTGTTCTACAAAATCTAAAAAAAGGACAATGGTGAATAAATAATGACAAGATTTGAATAGATACACCAGCTCCTGACCAACATTACCATGCAAGTGTACAATAATTGCAGAGTAAGACAAAATATGTTGATCCAGGAACAACTTAAAATTCTTAAAATTAAAATTTTGTCCTAACCCTATCCTTACTCATAAACCTAACACTACCCATAACTTATCTCTAAAATCAGAGGGAAATGATAGGTGAATAACACTGGTGTAGAAGCACCTAACCCTGGTTGCAAGCCTAAACTTGACATTACATGTAAACTCAAATCTGATTGGTTGATTAGAATGTTGATTGGTTGATTGAATGTTGATACAGGAACATGTACTTGGTCAAATCAAATTCACCAGTGTATACCACACAATGGCCAAGATTTTCCATGATACAACACTTGTCTTTAGCAGGCTGAATACTTGCATGCATCAACTAATAATTTCTTGTTTCTCATATCCAGAGGCTTTGCACTTTTGTGCTGTTAACTCTTCTGCTTTTTTAATGATGTACTCCCTGTGACAGGGCCTCACATCACTTGGCACAGCAGACTAATTCATTCATCAGATGTGAGCGTAACACACTGCTACTGCTCCTTAATTAGATGTAGCTCATAAATTCTTACAATTAATTGCCCAGTGAGACATAGTTTATGGATCTGTATGGTATTGAGACTTCGAGAGAATAAGTATGGATAAAGATGAGAATTGTCAATATGAATACATGTACAAAATACGAAAAAGAAGGATAGGCACAAAATCAATTTAATTATGGCATGAAAGATCACATTAATTAATACAAACTGAAGAGACAGTTCAGTTGCAGTTTCAGCAATGCACATCATTGATAACGAGAGATGTGTCAACACTGTAGTTCAAAAGTAAACCAGGTTTAATAATTTAATTAGTTTTTTTAGTTCATTCTAAATTGAAACTGTACTTTGCTGTAAATTTAACTTGATTAAAAAGATAGTAAATAAAATAAAACTTTTGAAAACAGTCTACATGTTACATGCACAAAATGTCCTTTGGAAATAGCATGGAAATATAGCAGAAAAAGTAAAAAGTAAGGAAACAGATCAGGTACAGAATTAGATCAAATAAAGTATCAGTACATCAACTTTTTTTGGCGTTTGACTAGTGTAGGATGCAGAAGGATGAAACATTATATCATTCATATTAAATAATGTTTATTATGTGAATTAATAATACTGTTCTAAAGTCTTAGAACAGATACTTTCCAACAGAAATACATCAGAATAAATCAAAACACAAGATCTTGCACTGCACCACTACTAATTAAAACACATTAGTCCATCGGTTTTTAAAGGGTTAGTTCACCAAAAATTAAAATTATCCCATGATTTACTCACCCTCAAGCCATCCTAGGTGTATATGACTTTCTACTTTCATTCGAACACAATCAGAGTTCTATAAAAAAAATATCATTGCTCTTCCAAGCTTTATAAGGGCAGTGAATGGCGGTCCTGATTTTGAAGCCCAAAAAAGCACATCCATCCATCATAAAAGTAATCCATACGACTCCAGGGGGTTAAGTTATTTTAGTTATTCTAGTTATTTTAGTTTATAAAGTTTTAAATATGGATATTTTTCTTTGCATCGCTTCACTTCAGAAGGCCTTTATTAATCCCCTGGAGTCGTATGGATTACTTTTATGATAGGTGGATGCACTTTTTTTGGACTTCAAAATCAAGACCACCATTCACTGCCATTATAAAGCTTGGAAGAGCCAGGACATTTTTTAACTCCAATTGTATTCGTCCGAAAAATTGTCCAGTAACGGAAAAGCGTCAAAGTTATCATTGTCCAAGCGAGTTTGCCATAAGGACAGTTTTTTGATCCATGCTTCAATTTTATTGGAAAGAGTAAAGAGCGACGTATTTTTGGCTATTCTATTCTATGGCTAAAAACAGTCTATCAGCTTCCCTTCATCTCAAAACACCAAAAAAGCTTTTGGCACACATCAATGGAACAGCTGACCGCAATAATACAGACTGGCATTTACATATGTAGCTGTCTTGAGCTGAATGAAACAGCACACTGCAATCTTCAAGTGATCATTTCAAGTCATTAAACATTTTTTATCTAGTGGCATGCTTGTTCTTAAATTGCCAAGCAAATGTCATTTGTTTCGGCATTTGAAGAACTTTTTCTCCTGCATTTATAAATGCAGCCTCCATATTTCTGACACACAGTTATATCACAAGAGATAAATGATGATTTTCTTGTTATACCATTTTATAGATAACCAAAGGAACTTATCACAATGCATTTGCTTAATCCTGTTGTGCAGTTAAGGATATACTGCAGATTTACTTCAGCCTTTCCCTGATAAAAAAGAAATTTTAATAACTCCATAAATGCATTTTGGTACGTTAACAAGTTAAGAAGCTGCTCAGACAGGAAGGAGCAGAAGGAATGCCGAGATAGCTTTGAGTAACATGATACAGAGGCACAGATGATTATAATGGGAATCATAATGTACGTGACATCTTTATTGGAGTTCTCAATTTCCCCACGGCCACAATAAACATGATTCTCAAGGGACCCTTTTGCTTAATGTGCAGGCAGAGCAGCTCGGAGACCAAGTCACAGAGAAGTGCTATAAAACAAAGATGCAGAGCCATCTTAGAAGATGAAAGGGCAATGCAGAAATCACAGAAATGTGTGCAGTATTTCTGCAACTCTCTGCTGTATCCCGTAAGACATCAGGCGTTTCTTCATTCAGATAGTATTGTGCATTGGAGTGTACCGGTGAAAATGAATTATCCACGACCTTAATTGTCCCCCTGCTGGATTGATATGCATATGAAACTGCTGAGCCCACTAGATGATTAAGTCCTACAAGGGCGTACATTTACCCCCCAGTGTATTTGAAAGCTTGTCAGGCAGTAATTCTATATTGCTTTGCCAATTAAAAGATCTGATTAGATATGGAGTTTTTAATTAGAATGCCTTAAAATGCCATCAGGACATTTTGGAATGGCTGTTCAAATACGTAAAAGAATGAAAATGGATCCTGAGGCTAGTTGGTGTGATATAAGAACTTACAATAACAATAACTATCAAATGCTGGACTTGCTCAATGAAAATCCATTTACTAAAATGAGGGTTTCAAAGTGGGCACTAATTTTGGACATTCCTTTATGCCTAAAACTTTTATGATAATCTGCTGGAACCTCGTTTTGCGAAATCAAACTGTTGACTAAATAAAAATTCATATAACGGCGCAGCAGTCAGTCATCGCAGCTACTGTATATAACAGTTATTTATTACATGGCTAATGTTCACCCTGCCGGGGGTTATTTTGCAATAATGTAAAATCAATAAGTCCTTCAGTTCTGAATTTTGCATAACCCAAATAGACTTTGTGAAGATCAGAATGTGTTCATCCAAAAGTTAAAGGTACTGACTATTCACAGATAATCTATCTGTATCTATCTAATAATCTAGCTTACCTGCAACTATTGCTCACTGTATCAACCTAGTGCCAGACGAACAGATTTACTTCTTTAGAATCAAGCACATTAAACAGTCTTTAAGATGAATGCTTTTAATACTGGCCAACAATTCATAACTATTGACTAACAATCCACCCTGCAATTCCGTCAAATCATTCAGTGCCAAATCCATTTTATATTCTTTCACAATTCAGTCCCATACTTGCAATGGCTGTAAATGTTAATGTGATGAAATCATGGACACTTTATCAAGTGAGCCGAATGGAGCATTTTACCTTGTTTCAATGCAAGAATTGTCACCCAGTTGCTCACTTTATAAAATCCTCTGGATTATACATAAAATATTCAGTATCTGAAAAAGTGTGACTGCAACATGAACATAAAATGTCAGGCTCAGACAGTGTGACTGAAGCGGGACCTTAAAGTAAAACGATTAAAAGGTATTAACATGCCAAAGGTCAAATTATTTGCAGTTTAGTATACTGTTATTCCAGAGTTTGTGTTTAGCTAAAAGATCTTTTAGCACAAGTTTCCTTAAGGAAATAGCAGTAATTTGGGTGTTACTTCTCTCATTTGCATAGGCTGTGTGGTGTGTACAATGGAAGGAATATTACCTAGGGCATGTGCTCCTGCAAGAAGCTTTCATTACAAGTATCACACTCAGACAGCCGGCTGCCCATTCTTGTGCATGAAAACCAGTCATTATACTCAGAAAGTGTGTTTGTCTATGTGTGTGAGAGAGAGATAGTGAGAGCGAGACCCACTGGACTCGAATACATTTTCTTCTTTGCCCATTTTGACTGCATACTGTCCACATTTATCTCTTGATGTCAAGCGATTTTGCTAACAGTGCTGCTCTAATTGAGGTGTGGACATTACAGGTATAGGGCAAATTAATAGGCAGAACTTTGTGCTTTCACTCAAATGCCGCGCTGAGATTCACAGAGGCTATTTTAGGTGGCAGTAAGATTAGAATGCATCTAGTTGTCACTGCAGAACTCTGGTTGTTTGCATCGGGATGAAGGCCAGCAGTGAATAATGAAATGTCACAGCAGACAGCATTAGCAATGGGCCAAAAAAGCCCTCGTAGGAATTAACTTCTCTGTATCAGCTCTCGCATTAGCTTTCACACCATTACATTAGATTGCATCACAAACAAAATCACGGCGACATCAATCCAGACCCATTGACCCATTACGGAAAATTGTTGTGCTATCATGATCCCATTAACTCCATTTACATGGGACTACTCGATAAAATCGGTCAGCAGGATTAAAAGTAAAGATTTGCATGGGAATTAGTATAATTTACTTAAAACGCTGACACATATCTGACACAGGTACTGCTAGATTTTTTTAGATGGGATGAGTAGTTTGATAGACCTAATATGGTTATTATTATGCTCCAGGAAAGGAACTCCAGGGACAGGAAATGAATCTTCGTTTTCCAAGCTTCAGTTTCAGGGCTTTGCTTTAAAGGTCATTTCCCTGAAGCTGATGCTGATTTATGGATTGAAGAGAGGTGGAGGTTTTATAAACTGAAGATGCCGCACAGATAAAATATTAAAGATGTTGAAAGTTTGCTGCACAGCTCGGCTATCAGTTACAGACGGTTGCTTGTGCCTATTCTTCCTTTCAAATGAAAAGCGATTCACTGAAACTGCTTTCTTTGAAAAACAACTAGGTACTCGTGCAAAACGTGGGACATTATTCATGAATTCTAGGATGTATTTTCAGTCGCAGATAATCATGGACTGAATTGTACAGCCAGTAGCTATATTTGACAGATTAGGTTTTGACTGTGTTTTGCTGAAACCTGTATTAAACTTGTATAAAACTACTAAAAGAGCTGAGCATTCAATAAACAGGTCTTTATCACAAGCTGGCAGTCATTCACTGCCTCTTTTGTTGACAAATGCTTTGCTACTGTGTTATTAGAGGAAAACAGCGCTGAAGGCTGTCATTTCCCATCATCCTGAATGCAATAGTTCTCAGCATACTGGCAACAACACCAACATACAATACACAGACAAAAGTTTCAATTTAAAGCTGCAATTCGTAACTTTTTTTGGTTAAAAATGATCCAAAATCAATTACTGAGCAAGTACATAACCAATCACTGCTCAAAACTACCTTCTTACCTTAGCTTGATTCACAACGTTAATAATGTTTTCTAATTTGATTGGTTGGGTCGGTTTTTGTGGGAAATACGAGTTCGCATTCCTGTTCATCTACGTCACGTCCATATACATAAAGGGGTTCTGGTTAGTATATTGCGTGTGGATGCTGCAGGTGGCGGATCGTTTGTAGCCTCTTCTTACAGCAGCTGGATTGGAATTAAACATGTAATTTTGATGGCGGCTTGTAAAGTTGTAAACGACAATCATCGTTGTCAACTGGGGAATCACCAGTAGTAAAAAGTAAAAGACTTCGAACTGCAGAGAGCTAAAGAGGGAAAGCGATGCAGGCCCATGCAAAAACAAGAATAAATATCTGCAGGGCTTTTAAAAGGTGGTGTGAACTCAGTGATTTAAAAGGGTTGAAAACGGACACAGAGATGGCTTTTTTTTGCTGGACAAGTAAGACATTTCAATGATTCATTGGGTAATTAGATCACAGAAGCATGCAATGACATTTTCCGTGAAAATTCTTGTTTTGGATATACTTCTAACTGAAATTCCGATGTACAGTGAATATCCGCACTGGTGCATTGACAGACAACCCACACATACACCTCAAAACATAAGATTAATCTGCACTGAGGAGCCGTGCCGATGCACAACCCACGTAAAGAAGATAACTCTACAAATAACTGCAAAGAGGCAAAACTTACGCACTACTGCCTTAACAATATAGAACTATATAACATTTTACATTGAATGACTGAAAAAGCAATACTTGCACTTAAAGGTGAAGAATGTAGTTTCTGCTACACTAGTGGCACCTAGCAGAATTACTAAAAACATTTACTAAACATTACTATGGGTTGCCTTATGGGTCATTTTTAGGGGTTATTTTTTTTAGTGTTTGGGTAGTTTTTGTGTTACCCAACTCCTGGGTCAGATGTAACAACCCAGTGGTTGGTTAGTTTTTGTGTTACCCAGATCCTGGGTCAGATGTAACAACCCAGTTCTGGATAGTTTTTGTGTTAACCAGATCCTGGGTCAGACATAACAACCCAGGGGTTGAGGCATTCACTGGCTTTTGCGACCTCTTCAGGAAAGAGCAGTGCAGCTCCATCAAATTGGTGCATGTCTTCAGTAAAATACAGGTTTGTGTACATTTAATTTTATCTATAAAAACGTTATTGTGCTCTATGTCATTTAATTTTATGCAAAGCAAAATATAGGGGCGCGATGTGAGTCACCTAAATTAGTGTCACGTTGGTCTTTTCGCCTGATGCCTTGCATAAAACTTTATGATTTTATTCACAAAGATACAGAATATAAATACTTAGGATTTTAAAATACGTTCTCAGAACTATACACTGATTGTTTATGGACAGGTTATGACAGCATATTTCGGCTACGAGTGAAATGCAGGGCGGCGGTCTGAAGTTAAAAGATCCCACGCTGAACATGATACAAGCTCCAGCACAAGTTCCAGTGCTGTTACAGTGGAAAACGGGAAAACTGGTCGATTACACTTGAATTACTTCAAAATGTTTAATGTTAATTTTTACTTCTAATATTATTTAAACCAGCTTAAATGTAGGTAATGTGTATTAACCCTGTGAAGTCTGAGCTGTTTTGGGGCCCTTTAGAAGTTTTGACATACTCTGACATTTGTGCTTTTTTCAGTTGCTTATAAACGCATTAATGGCAAAAGTGTACACTGTACACTGTATTCAGCACAAACTGGGCTACTATAATATGTGAGCAACATGTATGTATATGCTTGTATTTTTGAGACAAAGTTTATGTGTGGTTTTTGAAAAAACAAAAAATGTAAGTCACTGAATTAAGGCCACAAAACACACAATAGATATGTGTCCACAAGACTTTTGACTAATGGTTGTTGTTGCCTAGAGTTTTTGCTTCAAACTGATGTGAGAATCATTGTGCCTGCTCATTCACATAAAACAATATATTGATTTAAATTGTAATTTAATACATTGTAACGATATAAACAATATACTCTATATTGCCAAAAGTATTGGGACACCCCTACTAATCATTGAATTCATGTGTTCCAATCACTTTCATGGCCAAAGGTGTATAAAATCAAGCACCTAGGCATACAGACTGCTAAATATTCCATGGTCAGCTGTTAGTGGTATTATAACAAAGTGGAAGCAATTGGGAAAAACAGCAACTCCGCCAACTAGGCCACAGAGCGCCAACTTTCTGCAGAGTCAATAGCTACAGACCTCAAAACTTTGTGTGGCCTTCAGATTAGCTCAAGAACAGTGTGTAAAGAGCTTCAGGGAATGGGTTTCCATGGCCGAGCAGCTGCATCCAAGTGCAATGCAAAGTGTCGGATGCAGTGGTGTAAAACACACTGCCACTGGACTCTAGAGCAGTGGAGACATGTTCTCTGGAATGACGAATCACGCTTCTCTGTCTGGCAATGCCAGGAGAGTGTTACTTGCCTGACTGCATTGTTACAAGTGTAAAGTTTTTCAGGAGTTGGGCTTGGCCCCTTAGTTCCAGTGAAAGGAACTCTTAATGCTTTAGCATACCAAGACATTTTGGACAATTTCATGCTCCCAACTTTGTGGGAAAAGTTTGGGGGATACGAGAACAATTCTCTACAATGCAAACATGGTGTAGCATTAAGATTTCTCCTCACAGAATTAAATAGAACAGTGAAACCTGTTAATTAAAAAACATCTGAGCCAAACCTCTTTTTTACACAAATTTTCTTATCTAGTAAACACAACTTGCTATAAATACAAAAAACAAAAAAATAAGATTTTGCAGTAAATAAAATTATTTTTTAAACTTTGAAAAAAATACATAAAATAATTAATATGAACAGAAATATACCTGTACATGTAAACTGGAATTAAGGAGCAATGCACAGGCCCTGCAGTGGAAAATCCAGTGGAAGCAGGGCACTTTTTGAGCAGATTATCTCAGCTGTGCTATACAGTATATAGTTGGACAACAGCCTATCAGCCTTTCTACTGAACAGGATATGCTTAGAAGAAACAAAGTGGGTTCATAATGCCTGTTTATCACCGCTTTTGTGCAGGCCTGGTTCATGTCTGAGGCGTACTCTCGTAAGATCAAGGAATGTAAGCAAACACCCTTTTTAGTGACGCCAAAAGGACGATCAGACATATACACAGTCTATATATCCATATATAGTTTGTATATATAAATAGAATTTAGAAAGAGATTGTAATTAAACAGCTGATGCATAATAAACATAAAACAAAATAACTAAAATGCTAGAGTGGGTTTTCTCTAATTATGATCAAACAGAGACTGTTGAGGGACCTGTTGAATAGAGAGGCTCTCATCTATAGCAGAAAGGCCGCTTTAAGCATTTGGAAATGTGAACAAGGGCCCTTGTGTCTGTGTGCACAAACCAAATGTAAAGAGATTCGTATCGCTCATATTGTGGGTTTTGAAAATAGTTTACTAGTTAATATAACTGCATTTCAAAACACTGAGAAATAGCACTCACTTTTCTCTTACTCAAAGTTATGGAAAACCTTTTGTTGAGTCCCACAATTCAATGAATAAAATTGTTCTTTAAACTGTATTGGAGGGCAGGAGCAATGTCTGAGAATCTCTTTAAATGTAAAGATTTTAAACTAATTAATATGAATCAATAGATATAGATATGTTTGTCAATAGATATAGATCATTCTCAGATACAAAACCAAAGACCTCAATGTGAGATTAAGGGCCCTATTTTAACAACCCAAGCGCTGCTGTGTGCTTTGTGTGCTGCTGCATCCCTGTGTGTGTAATAAGCAAAGTGTATGCATTGTGGACCTGCCTATAGGCGCATATTACTAATGCACTCTTTAAATAACAAAAAAAATATTGCGACTTTAGACCAGGTTTTAGTTGGTCAATGGCGCAGTTGTTTTCAGTTGCCTAAAAATAGCAACGTGCCAACAATGCATCTGACGCCACATTGCACCGGATGTATGATAGGGCCCTAAGTTGTTTACCTAACCTCACAAACCATTTTTCTCAGTGATGGTGTCATCTGTGGGCTGAATCGTCCTCTCACCTGTCCCCAACATCACAGTACATTGTTTCTAGAGTAGGCAAATGCAGGTGCACAGAATGCTTGACACTCATTTCAAAAGGCACATTACATTATAAGCTACCCACATCTAGCTTTGATTGCAAAACCAAATGCATGTTGCCGAGAAATGAGGAAACATTTGTTGGACCATCCTTAACTTTTAAAGTGGCTGATGTAATTCCAATCTGACTCGTTACATGGAGTGGGTGTCTTTGGAACCATTTTATCTTAATTTGCTTCTTGACATGCATTATTAATTATTGACTTTTTTGCTATTTATGGATAACAGATGTTTAGCTTTATAGTACTGTTGTGGGTATGAACTGAACAGGTCTGATTTTTTTTTTTAATAGAGCTTTTAAAATGTCTGACATAATTACAGATCGATTCATTACATGACTATATAATAATTAAAATAATCACAGTGCTAGACCCTTATAACACCCACTCATTAAGGTCTAGCATTATTATTATTAGTAGTATTAGTATGTGATTATTTAAATGTGCGTGTTTACTTATGTATTTGTTTGTTTACACTTAAGCAGGTTGTTTACACTTAAGCAGGTAAAGTTCAATTTTCTAAACTCAACATTACTATAAACTGAACAGGTCTGATCGGAGTTTAACTTTTTATTGCCAAAAACAAAAAAGCCACTGAACTAGCCACATTGAATGTGAATGGATGGGTGAATTCCAAAGACTTGAAGAATTCTTGGTATTTGTATATAAAGAGGTGACGTGAAAAGAAGAGTGAGCGAGCGCTCTGTTTTGATTATTTGATGGTACAGATGATGTGTTTGAGGGGCATGAAGTGCCATAAGTGACTGAGAGGGAGACAATGAAAGCTGCAGTATTTTACGGGGAGGCGTTCCACAGTCTGGCAGGGATTTGAATAGAACTTGATGTTTAGAGATGAGAGGATTTCTGATGTTTGTGAAAACCATTATAACTCACAGATTGAATGGGCTGAGAGCTCAATGCATGCTCAGTCCGCTTTCCATCTCGCAGGATTTTAAGCACTC
This sequence comes from Rhinogobio ventralis, assembly GCA_039654625.1. NCBI lineage: Eukaryota > Metazoa > Chordata > Actinopteri > Cypriniformes > Gobionidae > Rhinogobio > Rhinogobio ventralis. The sequence continues at coordinate 10,427,978 of CM077201.1, forward strand.
CTCAGAGAACCAGCCTCTAGTGCCTTCACAGGAAAGACAGGAGAGAGGAGGAGGTATGGGAGAATGGCATCTGTGTGGATGTGTGTGTGTGTGTGTGTGTGTATGTGTGTGTGTGAGGGCAAAGAATTCATTGGTTTTCAATGAGCTGGAGAACGGTAAAGAGGAGATAACGGCTGCTTGTAAGAGTCTGAGCATCTGCTGGTTTCCATTTGTACTTCAAATTAAATTGTTCTCTCACTTACTCTAAGGTGGGGGGGGGGGGGGTATTCATATTATCTCCCATACACATACATTATATATACATATATATATATATATATATATATATATATATATATATATATATATATATATATATATATATATATATATATATATATATATATATATATATATATATATATATGATAATATATACCACACAAGTACAGTTAAAGGTATAATTGAATGTAGTTGGTTTACCGAAATGGTTTAATGAATGCATGGCACCCGTTTGCTCTTTGTTGTTTAACATCTGATTAGGGAGCATGCAAACGCCACAAAAATTGTGCTGAATGCAATTTGAGTGGGGCAATTTCTAATTTTGTAGTCCTATTTTACTGAGACTGTACAGTACTGCTACCATGATCAATAGAAAACACTTTAAATTTCCGTGAAATTCTGATGATTTTTTTTGCAAATCTGTGAATAATCTATAATGAACCCAATTTAAATTATAAAAACAGGTGTTTATGCTGAAAAGCGTGACAATGGCTTTAATACCAGTTTAGTGCGCACATTGCACCTGGTTACAGTTGATTGTGGGTGGTGTTTAGAGAATAAAATGCAGGTGTTTGTGTACAATGTGTAAAAGTGGTGCATTCTTTAGTGAATTCACCCCATTTGCCCTAATAAGCTGGCAATGTTTTTATTTTTATTTTTATTATGATAGCAATAAAGCGCTCTCAAAACTAGTAAACAGTCTCTGAATTAACTCATCTACATAGAATGACTATTCTAAATTTAATTAAAAAAAATAAAGGTAGGGAGATGAAGGCAATGTAACTTCTCTAGGAGGTGCGTGACTGTAAATGGCAAAATTCCTGCATGCAGCAGATAAAAGTGACAGAGGGCCACAGGGATGTTGCCGCAATCCCCCAACCCCCACTGAAACTCTGCATTGTTTAAATTACCCCAGATTACAGGCACTTCTTTGTGGAAATAATAGCACTGCGAGTCATTAAACTGAATTTCAGTATGTTTTTAATCTCTCCTGGTACCCTCTCCGCTAAAGGCATTATTTCTAGCATACAAACCAGCCACACGCAGCTACACAGAAAAACTTGTCTTTAAGCGAACATGCTCAAACCTATCCGGAGTTTGATAAGGGACATTTAGAGTTCTAACAAGCTACAAGCTAAACACTAAATGGTTATTGTGAACAAAAAAAAAAACTTGTGCATAATTTGATTATGCACAAGTTATCAGACCAGCATTCAACCCTAATGCAAATGTCTGCATTTTTTCCCCTGATGCTCATTTCAGAAAAAAAAAAACAACAACCACCACCAAAGGCAGAACAGTTGCGTGACACTTGCTTCTGTTTGTCATCCAGTCCAGGAAGCATGAATAAGGAAGGCTGCGAAATGGTCATCTCAGTACATCTGACAGAGCAACATCTTTCTCATCGAGCCTGTAAAGCATTCAGCCGTGGCCTTCGGGGGCAGTTTTCGTCTTTTAATGTACTTTGAGCATTGCCTTCACATTTTCATATTTTTCATCTTACGTCGCCAGCGGCGGGTGACAGGTGCTCCAAGTGCATTTCCATATACATTTAGCGGTCTCATATATATGATATGATATATCTTTTAACAGGCTGCTGAAGGGATACCAGCCATGCAATGAAACTGTGAACATGCCTTTGTCTTTAAATATTCCAAAAAACGGATGGGAATTTATTGCATATGTAAGTATGGTGTTGGCTAGTAGCCCACAGTACAAGCCCTGAAGGATGAAGCTTAAATTTGACCTTTGTAAAAGTGCTACAGTTGTTTGACAAGTCTAGTAATCCATCCAGATACATTATTCAACACTCACCTATATTCATATTAAACATGCTGTATATGCTGACATTGTGATTTTTTCTCAGTGTGACTTCTAAGATGAAGTCTGATGATCTACTCTTCATAAGCCTATATGTATGCTAATGCCTCATGACACTACGTCAGCACTATTAAATGACTCCGCTCTATTGTCACAACACAAAAATGTCAGTAGTCAATACCAATATAGGTGCAAAGAAATTAAATATTTATATTTATATTAACAAATGATAAGAAACTTAAATATAAAAAAGTAAGGAAATATCACTTTTTTACTGAAGTTTCAATTTTTTTTTTTTTTTGCCCTGCCTGTAAACATTCTCCAAAGACAACGACAAAGCCACGTTTACAATAATACTCCAAGACCAAGAAGTAGCATTTTGACTAAGACCGTTGTAATCATCACTCAAAAGTATGGATAGATTGGTAGATGGACACAGGGTTCCCACTCTTTCATGAACACCAGATTCAAGGACTTTTTAAAACACCTTTAATTTTATATCAATAAAGTTGGTTCCCCTTCGAGGGAACTCGCACTGCGTCGTGATGACGACACTTTGGGAACGCCCTCAGCATAGCGCATCTGAAGCATGAATGAAATCTATTCCAATCCTGATTGGTGATGCGTCATGACGTAGTAGATGATGACGTACCTGGAAGGTACAAAGGGACGCTGGCTTGCACAACACATTAGCTTTTGCTCTTCAGCTAAGCGCTCTGTGTCTTGTCAGTCTTATTTAGTGTTGTTTGTCAAATGTCACATAAGCAGTATGACCAGCGAGCAGTTCAGATGATGTGTGCCTCCGTGTCCCCGCTTCATTTCAGGCATGGACACGCATCAGCTGCGTGTGCTTTGCCTGGGCGTGCAGCACGCTCGAGCAGCACTCGAGGGCCAAGCTCGCGAGCCCTGTGAGACCCGTTCCATCGGCCGCTCCATGGCTGCGGGGTTAAATCTGTCAGGGATGAAGGAGAGGGAGAAACGCTTTCTCCTAGACTCCCCGATTTCACCTTCTGGCCTCTTCGGCGGCGCCGTAAACACCGTCGTCGAGAGGTTTCAGGAGGTGAAGAAGCAGTCGGCGGTCTTCTCTCAGTATCTCCCTCGCCGTTCTGACTCCTCTGAGAAGGCTGCCTCGAAAGGGCAGCCTCGGCCGTCTACCAGCTCCTCGCACCGGCAGGCGACGTTCTCGCGGGAAGCCTTCGGAGCCTAAGGTCGATCTGAGGACCGTCCTTTAGGCAAAGAAGGCTTCCGCTAAGCGGTCCTAACCTCAGCCGGGCCACCGAGAGCTCCTGTGGTCTTAGGGGAAACTGTCGTCTCTCAGAGCGATGTACTTCCTGGGGGACCAAAATCGGGGAGTGGCGACTCCACCCAGAGGTGGTGGAGGCCATGTGCGTGAGATTTGGCCCAGTGGAAGTGGACCTGTTTGCGTCTCAAGAGACGTCGCACTGCCCACTGTGGTTCTCTCTCTGGCCTCCAGCTCCGCTGGGGCTGGATGTCATGACACAGACGTGGCCGAGGCTGCGTCTGTACACATTTCCTCCGATCGCTCTGCTCCCGGGAGTCTTGGAGCGGGTCCGCCGAGAAGGGATCAGCCTTCTACTAGTAGCACCCTGCTGGCCGACCCGGATATGGTTCTCGGACATTGTAACACTGCTAGACGGCCTTCCCTGGCAGGTCCATCTGAGGAGGGATCTGCTGTCCCAGGCCGGGGGCACAATATTCCACCCCCGGCCAGACCTGTGGAACCTCTGGGTCTGGCCCCTGAGGGGGCCCAGTACCTAGAGACTGGCCTGTCAGCAGGTGTTGTCGAGACCCTACTCAGCTCCAGAGCTCCTTCCACCAGGAAACTGTACAGCCTGAAGTTGGGGACACTAAATTTTCAAATAAATAGAATTACTAAACTAAATTAACTATGTCAACTACATTACTTGAATATATATGATAATTGAAATGAGCTAGATGACATCACCGGTTTCTCCAGAGCGGCTGTACAGCCGAATCAAATCCGGTTGCATTATTTTCCTGTTTAACAGTGTGAAGCTGCTTTGAAACAATCTGCATTGTAAAAAGCGCTATATAAATAAAGTTGACTTGACTTGAAGTGGAATGCGTTTTGCGTGGAATGCGTGTAGAGAACGTGAGGTGGACCCAGTTAACTGCCCAGTGGCTTCAGTGCTGGAGTTCCTCCAAGATCGTTTCTCCGCTGGGCTTACCCCATCCACACTTAAGGTGTACTTGGCTGCCATTGGGGCTTTCCACTCGCCGGTAGGTGATGGACCTTTGGGGAGGAACCATCTGGTTGTACGGTTCTTCCGTGGGGCTCGAAGGATGAGGCCTGCGACTCGTTCCAGAGTCCCAACCTGGGACCTGGCAGTGGTTCTTGAAGGGCTGGCTGAGGCCCCCTTCGAACCGCTGGAGTCGGCCGAGGCAAAGAACCTGACCCTGAAGGTGGCCTTTCTCCTCGCAGTTACCTCTCTCAGGAGAGTGGGGGATCTCCAGGCCTTGGCGATTACGTCGACTTGCCTGGAGTTTGCCCCTGGCGGAGTTAAGGCCATCTTACATCCAAAACTGGGCTACGTGCCCAAGGTGCCATCTGTCACGGCACGGTCAGTGGTTCTTCAGGCCTTCCACCCTGCACCTCATGTGACGGCGGAAGAGGGGAGACTTCACCTGCTCTGCCCGGTCAGAGCCCTTAAAGTTTATTTGGAGAAGTCTTCACAGTGGAGGAAGTCAGACCAGTTATTGGTGTGCTTTGGCTCACCCAAGAAAGGGCTGCCTGCATCAAAACAGACAATCAGTAACTGGATTGTCCAGGCAATAGCCACCGCTTATCAGGTGCGCAATTTGCCTTCACCTATAGCCGTGAGGGCTCATTCCACCAGGGGCATGGCCTCCTCGGTGGCCCTCCTTTCTGGAGTCTCACTTCAGGAGATTTGCAAGGCGGCCGGGTGGACCACCCCGCACACCTTTATAAGATTCTACAGTCTGCAACTCCCTGTGACGCCTGGCGCCAGAGTGCTCGCACCCTAAGTGTGCCTGGGCTCCAGCTTCACACTAGGGCAGGTGTGATTGCGGTGTGGCATAGTGGGTATATCATTCCCAAAGTGTCGTCATCACGACGCAGTGCGAGTTCCCTCGAAGGGGAACGTCTCGGGTTACAACTGTAACCCTTGTTCCCCGAGAAGGGAACGAGACACTGCATCTCACCGCCACACCTATCACGGGCAGAGCGCTTGCTTCATCGCAAAGCTAATGTGTTGCACAAGCCAGCGTCCCTTTGTACCTTCCGGGTACGCCGCCATCTACTACGTCATGACGCAACACCAATCAGGATTGGAATAGATTTCATTCATGCTTCAGACGCGCTATGCTGAGGGCGTTCCCAAAGTGTCGTCATCATGATGCAGTGTCTCATTCCCTTCTCTAGGAACAAGGGTTACAGTCGTAACCCGAGACGTTTTGTTACGGTCAATCTAGATAGTATTAATGACTTACTGTACCTGTTTCTATCATTACTGCACTAATGTTAAGGCATATTCTGACGACTCAAATTTAAGGGGCATGTGACCTTTTTTTTAAAACCCAATGAGGAAAGCAGGCTGGTACAGTGCACGAGAGAGCGAGCGAGTTTGGATGAGAGATGCAGTTTGCAGCTTTCTTATTCCTGCTTTTAACATTCATTTCACACTGGTTTTAGTTTTTTTCTTGTTTTATGAATAATTACTTGATTAAAACATTAAAATATAGAGAGAATATTATATATATAAATTTTACAAATATATGAAATTATATGGATACGGTAATTGTTAGGCATGAAAAAATATAAAAAATATTTAAAATATATAATTATTAATCAGTACAGGCTATCTGTTTATAGGTTAAGACTTTTTTTTTTTTTTAAACCTGCACAAATAAAATGATACCATATTTGGGGAAGATCAGTGCTTATGGTATATTCCTAAACTACAAAATGAAATGTAAAACCGACGATTTAAACATCTTAACAGTTTTTGTAAAAAAAAATAAATAAAAAAAAATAAAAATACATAAATGTTTTCAGAAAAACCTCACATTTCAGCCTTTCAGGGATGAGTCATAATACATTATTATACATATTAATTGAAATATGTTTTTATATATATAATTTTAGATACCTTATTATTCTACATTTTCTGAAAGCACATTTGCTTCTTATCAGTGCGTCGGATAACATTGACAACACTGTGTGCAAGCGGTGTAAAAATATATGTCTCGATCTTTGCCCGTCTGAACAAAAACTGCACACGCACTGAATGAAAATGCAAATTTCAATCTCTGACAGTAGATCAGAATCAGAATCAGAAAGAGCTTGCACACACAAGGATTTTTTCTTGGTGCTGAAGCTTCCAGTCCACATATACAATACAAATACAACAAGGACATAGTAATTAAAATTCTAAGAATAAAATATGAAAATAGAATAAAAGTATAAGGTCACAGTTAGGTTTAGTCAGAATAAACATTTACAGAGTATGAACATATTTACAGTTTTTTTGAATAGTATGAATAAATATAAATATCACCTGAGTTTAGAAGATATTGCACTAAACAGTGGGAGTATTGCACTTACAGGCATATGCCATGGGGGGTATTTAACTGTTTAAGAGGGAAATGGCCTGTGGGAAGAAACTGTTCCTGTGCCTAGATGTTCTAATGGCCAGTTATCTGAGTCACTGTCTTGAAGGTAACATCTTGAGTGGAGTCTATGATGATTTTACCTGCTCTCTTCCTCACTCTGGAAGAGTACAGGTCCTGGAGGGTTGGCAGGGGGGAACCAATAATCCTCTCCGCAGCCCAGACTGTACGTTGTAGTCTCCTGATATCTGATTTGGTAGCTGAACCATACCGGACAGTGATGGAAGTGCATAAAACAGACTCAATGACGGCCGAGTAGAACTGAATTAGCAGCTCCTGTGGCAGGTTGAACTTCCTCAGCTGGCGAAGGAAGTACAGTCTCTGCTGGGCCTTTTTCACAATGTGATTGTCCCACTTTAGGTCCTGAGAGATGGTAGTTCCCAGGAACCTGAATGACTGCACTGCTTCCACAGTGCTGTTCATGATGGTGAGTGGGGGGAGTGATGGACTGTTCCTCCTGAAGTCCACCATCATCTCCACCCGTTTTGAGTGTGTTCAGCTCAAGGCTGTTATAACTGCACCATATATTGCCAGCTGTTCAACCTCCAGTCTGTAAGCAGACTCGTCACTGACAGTGGTGTCGTCTGCAAATTTCAGGAGCTTAACAGAGGGGTCTTTAGAAGTGCAGTCATTGGTGTACAGGGAAAAGAGCAGTGGGGAGAGAACGCACCCCTGGGGGGCGCCAGTGCTGATAGTGAGAGTTCTGGATGCGAGTCTCACTAGCTGCTGCCGGTCTGTCAGGAAGCTGGTGATCCACTGATAGATTGAGGATGGCATGGAGGGCTGGGTCAGTTTAGCTGTGAGAAGATCAGGCATGATGGTATTGAAGGCCAAACTGAAGTCCAAATAAGATGGTGCTTATAGAACTGCAGAAATATATTGGTTTCTTCGGTTACCTCAGTAAACAAAGCAGCGCTGTGCTTATAAACACTACTTTACGAGAAATTATTTGTTGGAATTTGATTAACCAATTTTACGTAGCTCAATTTTACGTACTGAGCCAAGCAGCATTGAATTTGCACTTCCCTGGAATTGAGCTAGTTAAATAGCTCCACGCTTCTCATACCTTCATCATCATCCTGCACATGATCACAATCCATGCACCTTTTCTTTCAGGTTTGTCCTGCTTCCACCCCAGTCAGTAGAACCAATTCATTCTGGCTTTGGTAGCGTGTAAAGGCCAATTTTTGTAATAGTACCATTATTATACTAATATTATATTATACATTATAACAAAATTTAGTTCATATTTAATTCAAGCACTTTCAAGGACCTGTTTGTTTTTTAAACATTTTCAGTACTTTAATCCATTTGTCTGAAATTCAAGTAGGCCTACCTTTAAGAAGCATTTTGGATAGAGACAGAGAGACAGAGAGACAGAGAGACAGAGAGACAGAGAGACAGAGAGACAGAGAGACAGAGAGACAGAGAGACAGAGAGACAGTTAGTTTATGGTGCTGGTGGTCTTAACCACAACAACAGAATGTACTGTTCACAAACAACTTCCTCTGAAACATGTCTTATTTCCTGCCAAAGGGACTATGAGACTATATGTCAGTCTCAATCCCACAATCTAATCTGTATTGTCATTAGAGCCTTATGAGTCATGGACTGCTCAGGTTCCACAGGGAGAAAGAACAGTGCTGCAGTCTGTATTAACACCATAAATAACATCTAGATTCGGCCATATTGTGCCATGCTCCCTAGACTCTTCTTTTTTACAGCCCCATTTTACAACTGTGGCCTGTTTGAGCAAACACAAGAAAATGGTGGAAGCCTCTGGCAAGAAGGACTCAACTTCCTCTCTCTCCTTCCACACTGGCCTTGGGCCAGTAAACACTGTGACTGAAACATTACAGGCTAATCAACTCTGTCATTTCATCCCTAATCTTCACAGCCCCGGGGTCCGGGGCATCAGACCAGCACCTGAAGCCTCTGAGCATCCGGGATGCTGTTGAACATTCTGTTTATCTTAGACTGATGAAATGCACAATGCACAACCACTAACACCACAAATATAGATTGAATTGTGACGGCTGTTTCTAGGCAACCGCTGCTCTACCACCAGATATTGGAAGTAACACTTGAATTGTTGAATGGCAGTAAAGCATGTCAGCTACTTACAGCACTAATCATACATGAATAAAATGTGTAGTCACCCAGGCACTTGGAAGTTATCATCATTATTGTAACTGTTGACATGAATATGTACACAGGAACAAAGAGTACTTATTCCAGATATAGTATGCGAGTTAAAGGGGTCATATGACGGTTCTAACAAGAACATTATTTTGTGTATTTGGTTTTAATGCAATGTGTTTACTCAGTTTTAGGTTAAAAAAAGTTATTTTACACATACGGTACATTATTGTTGCTCCTCTATGCCCCGCCTTTCTAAAACGAGTTGATTTTTACAAAGCTCATCGTTCCGAAAAGTGTGGTGTGCTCTGATTGGCCAGCGATCCAGTGTCGCGCCAGGGGGAAGAACACTATGTAAACATAAAACCATGTCTGTATTTGTTCTCATAGAAACAACAAAAAAGCGCTACTCTATACTGCTCAAAACTCACGTATGAATAGTCAGTAGCAAATTCTTAAAAAAATTAAAACATTCTTACAGGCTGTGCCTGTGAGTCAGAAGCACCAGACTGTACTTGCAAAGATGTAATTTCCTAACTTTTTTAGAATCAGTCCTTGTGCACAGCCAGCCTTGTACTCTCCTAAGTTCTGCAAACAGTCCTCCGAAAAATGCGCAGCACACAGTCATGGCTGAGCCTTAACTTTTACAAATAATATCTCTTTGGGTTTGAGATTTTGAGCTTTGTAACTCTGCAGATCTTATACATGCACAAACAGCTACATAACATATTAAAGAAAAAAGAAAACAAGAAATCGCATCATATGACCCCTTTAATATTGTCAGCCATGTGCAAATGTATCCATGAGGATTTAGAACAAATAATGGGCACAGCTGTTTCCCCTTTGCCTGTTTTCCACTTCCAGTCTCACTAAACATCACTGTAGAACACACACGCACACGCACACGCGCACAAACACAAACACACACACACACACACACACACACACACACACACACACACACACAAAATCCATTTGAACTGAAAGAGTAATAAATATGAGCACAGAATCTTAAACCTGCTCCTGGAGGGTCACAGTCCTGTAGTCCATATTTTAGCTCCAATTAAACACACCTGAACCAGCTAATAAAGGTCTTCAGGATCACTACAAACTTCCAGGGCTGCGTCCAAAAACTTAGGCAGCTGACTTCTTGCCTCGCTGCCCTATCAGGCAATGACTTTGTAGGCAGTGTTTGCGCACAAACATACGTCATGAAACTGATTTCGGACAGACTTCTGAGGCAGCGCAACAGTTTAATGATCTACAGCAAAATAGAGCGAGCTTTGGTGAAAACACACATTTAGTTGTTTTTAGGGGGTTGGAGCTAAATTCTGCAGGATGTTGGACCTCCAGGAGCAGGATTGGACACTCCTGGTTTAGGCAGAAAAAGCATAAGTAAGCATGTTTTCCTGAACATAAAGTCTCCTGTATGTAAAAATTTTAAAGAAATTAATACTTTTAATCAGTAGGATGCATTAAATTGTTCAAAAGTGACAGTAAAGACATTTATAAAGTTACAAAAGATTTCCTTTTCAAATCAGTGCTGTTCCTGCGTTAACTTTCTATTATTCAAAGAATCCTGAAAATAGTATCTCAGTTTCCACAAAAATATTAAGCAGCACAGCTGTTTTCAACATTGATAATAATAAGAGCAACAAATCAGTATTTCTGATTTTAGGATTTCTAAAAGGTTCATGCGAAACTGAAGACTGGAGTAGCCTAATGACTGCTGAAAATATTTTTTTTCCATCACAGAAATAAATTATATTAAATGTATTTAAAGGTGCAGTGCGTAGTATTTATGAGGATATATTGACAGAAATGCAATATAATATACTTAACTTATTTTCAGTGGTGTATAAAGACCTTACCTAATGTACTGTTATGTTTTTATTACTTTAGAATGAGCCATTTCTAGCTACATACACTGCGTGTCCCCTGACAGTGAAATCGCCATTTTGTGACGCCATGTTTCTACAGTAGCCCTAAACAGACAAACTTCTCTACAGAGCACTAGTCACTCTCTGCTCTCTCTCTGACGACGACATTTTTATCCTGTGTCGGCCACTGTAGCTTCTCTATGTGCTTCAAAAGGGAGGGGTGAGTGGTGGGTGATTGCAATTCACAACATCACCACTAGATTCAGCTAACATTTACACACTGCACCTTTAAATAGAAATGTATTTAAACTTCATTTCAAATTGTAATTGACTTCTTAAAAAAAAATCGTACCTTAACTTTTGAACAGTAGTTTGTAAGCAATATACTGCATGTGTTTTTTTTCTTCAATGCACTGACATTCTGCATCTGCCCATAATACCTGTGTTAAAATGTTATATGTTCTGCATTGCTATTTTAAAGTTAATTATTTTGTTTATTGGGTGTATAGGTTACCATGCTTTAACGCTCAAAACACGCTGATTTTTACAAAGCCCTTCCTTCCGAAAAGCTCAGAGTGCTCTGATTGGCCAGCAGACTGAGTGCATTGTGATTGGCCAACATCTCAAGTGTGTTGGAAATGTAACGGCCCTTACCATAATCGGGAGCTTTAGCTTCTAAGGCTTTAGGCCATTGTAAACACGCAGTTAATAAATTACGTCAGTTTTACCGTCAGTTTGAGCCCAAGTCGGATTCTGAAATAAAAGTAAATCTCTTTGTGGGAGACTAAGAGTAACCTTTGAATGCTCCCGTTTTCTTGTAGGGTCGAGTCATAAAGTATAATTAAACATATGAAATGCATAAGTAAAAACTTAATAATTTTAATTCACAAGTGCTGTACAGTAATTTACAAAAACAAATAAAGCCTTGGTAATAAGTAAATATAATATCACAGTTATAAATGCAGTATGAGTTGTAAACATAATATCATGCTCTATCAATTATTTGCAGGTGCACCTGAAATGAAGCAGAGCAGAAATGTAATTGTGCAATCACATAATTACAGCAAATTGAAAAATGAATATCTTCCCTGCACCTTCGAGTTGTTCATCAAATGTTTGCTGTCCTGTATCATTTTAACAGGCTTCTGTAATATACAAAAAGATCCTCTGTGTGAGCAAGCAGAGGCTCTTGCCATAATATTGTGTTAGATTGCAGAATGCGCTTTCATTTTTTCATGGTGCTATGGACAGCCTACAAACCTGACAGTGTAATGACACTATTCTTATGGTCTAGGGTTGGGCGGACAAATGAAATGACTGCAGATACTCTATGGATTACTGAACCACCTGAAATTTGTTCTACTAAATCTAATGGTTTGAAGTCCTTTACAGTTAATCAAAACAATCATAACTGACATTATTAGATGAATATAGAGAGAAAAGTGTGTCCTGAGAATATCTATAGTGTTTAGACATCCTATCAAATCTCAGTAAACTCTTGTGCTGCTCATTTGAAGTACTTGGCAGGACAGTGCTTAATTTATTTCAATACCATAAATCCTTAATCCACTCCAGCCTAAAGTCTCAGTTTTAATAAAGTAGATGGACACATTGTTATAATTGAAAATAAAGCATGATTAATAATTAGCTGAGACATGATTTGTTACAGTACTATAATGGTATAGATTAATGAGTTAACAGACACGTCTGACATGTTGATATATAGAAACATCTTAATGAACATAAAGCTAGAATATTCCAGAGTTCTTGGCCTCAGCCATTCTTTTTTTCTTTTAAAATGAATCATATCAATAATTTTTTATGCATTTTAATTTTCCAAAAATTCATAAGATTTACTTTTGGCACAGTTGATAAGGTATAAACTATTCACTCATTTATTCTAAGTGGCTATTCTGAATACCATAGGAAGCAAATTATATCATTCAAACCTGCTGCAAGGGGAAATCAGTGCTTGGATTTTTTTTTCTCCGAATGTATTTAGGTTTTTGTAGACTAAACAGCCGTTTTGCATAATTACTATAACAACCAATGTGCATATATTAGCAGTCTAAATAGAAAAAAATAACTGGTCTGGTCATCTGATATTAACGATTTCATCACATACCAATCTCAGTATATATCACTATGCATGAAGTAAACACAAAGCATGGGTAATACAGTGCTCTCCACTAATATTGGCACCCTTGGTAAATATGAGAAAAGAAGGATGTGAAAATAAATCTGCATTGTTAATCTTTTTGATCTTTCATTAAAAAAAAAATTCTAACTAAAAAACTAAAGTAAAACAATTGAAAGTGTGAGGAAACTCATATTATGAAACATGTTTTTCTCCAATGTATGTTGGCCACAATTATTGGCACCCCTAGAAATTCTTATGAGTAAAATATCTCTGAAGTATATTCAGATTATATTAATATGCATGTTTTTTGTTTTTTTAGCACACCAGGGTGACTAGGAGCATGAAATTGTCCAGCCATGACTTCCTGTTCCACAGGAGTATAAATATGAGGAAACACAAAGGCCAAATAATTCATCACAATGAGTAAAACCAAAGAATATAGTTCTGATGTGCAGCAAAAGATTTTTGAGGTTCACAAAATAGAAAGTGGCTGATTCATTTGTCAGACACGACTGGAATTTCAAAAAAGGACCTGGTTCTATGGTCAGATGAAAAAAAAAAAGAAAGAAAGAAATGGGTTTGGTGCAAACAGGGAAAAAAGTACCCAAAGCCCATGGTTAAATATACTGCTCGATCTTTAATGTTTTTTTTCCTGGAGGTCCTGGACATCTTGTTCAGATACATGATATCATGGATTCTAGCAAATACCAACAGATAAAAAAAATCTAAACCTGACGGCCTCTGCTAGAAATCTTATAATGGACCGTGGTTGGGTCTTCCATCAGAACAATGATCCAAAACAAACATCAAAATCAACACAAAAATGTGTCACTGAGCACAAAATGAAGCTTCTGCCATGGCCATCCCAGTCCCCTGACCTGAACCCTATAGAAAATGAGTGGGGTAAACTGAAGACGATGCACCAACATGGAGAGATCTGTATGGAGGAATGGTCTCTGATCTCTTGTCAGGTGTTCTCCAAACTCATCAGGCATTATAGAAGAAGACTCAGAGGTGTTATCTTGGGAAAAGGACGTTGCTATAATTGGGTGCCAATAACTGTGGCCAACGTGAACCTGAGAAAAACATTTATTTCATAATGAGATTTTCCCACCACTTTCAATTGATTTAGGTTAGAATTTTGTGATTTTATGTAATTTAAGATCAAAAGGATAAACAATGCAGATTTATTTTTACAGCCGTCTTTGCTCATATTTACCAAGGGTGCCAATATTAGTGGAGGGCACTGTATGTGAAAGAAGAAATAAGAGTAAGAGTAAATGTGTAGTAATGATTTGGAAAAGTCTTTGGATATTTCTCTCAAATTCTGCAAATCCTTGTTAAAAATGCATAGCCAAACAAAAATATTTCAAAATGCACTTCTCGATTCATTCAGACAGATAAAACAAAGTGTGTTGCATCAAACAGGTTTTCTACTCGTGTTAAAATACCATTTTAAACTTTCATTTGCACATGGCCTAGCAGTCATGTTGTATGTTCAGCTCCTCACTTCATTATGCTGAAATGAACTGCATAAATGCCTTTATGCTTCATAACTCAAATACTCCATTCAAAGCTATTTTGATCATACCAATAAAATGGAATGATTCTGGCAATTATCTCTGAATGAATGCATAAATGTTAATTTCCGTTTTTCCCATAATTGCAGAATCCTGGCTTTGCAAACAGAGCAATTAAATAATACTGCAAATAGCTTTTTAGGTTGTCCTGTTAAATTCATTTTAGGAACAGAATGTTCATTAAATATTCAAGGTTTTCAGTTGCACATGTTTAGATCACTTTAATTACTTGGAGTAAGCAGCAATACAAAAACCCTGTAATTGGGGATTATTTGCAATAAATACAGTACATGAGAGGATCCTGTGCCGCATCTTGTTAAATTTAAGTGCCATACGATGCAATACACACTACACTGTTAAAAACCCTTGGGTTCAGTAAGATTTTTTTAAAGAATATGCATATATGCATATATATATATATATATATATATATATATATATATATATATATATATATATATATATATATATATATATATATATATATATATATATATATATATATATATATATATATATATATACACACACACACACACACTCACCTAAAGGATTATTAGGAACACCTGTTCAATTTCTCATTAATGCAATTATCTAATCAACCAATCACATGGCAGTTGCTTCAATGCATTTAGGGGTGTGGTCCTGGTCAAGACAATCTCCTGAACTCCAAACTGAATGTCAGAATGGGAAAGAAAGGTGATCTAAGCAATTTTGAGCGTGGCATGGTTGTTGGTGTCAGACGGGCCGGTCTGAGTATTTCACAATCTGCTCAGTTACTGGGATTTTCACGCACAACCATTTCTAGAGTTTACAAAGAATGGTGTGAAAAGGGAAAAACATCCAGTATGCGGCAGTCCTGTGGGCGAAAATGTCTTGTTGATGCTAGAGGTCAGAGGAGAATAGGCCGACTGATTCAAGCTGATAGAAGAGCAACTTTGACTGAAATAACCACTCGTTACAACCGAGCTATGCAGCAAAGCATTTGTGAAGCCACAACACGCACAACCTTGAGGCGGATGGGCTACAACAGCAGAAGACCCCACCGGGTACCACTCATCTCCACTACAAATAGGAAAAAGAGGCTACAATTTGCACAAGCTCACCAAAATTGGACAGTTGAAGACTGGAAAAATGTTGCCTGGTCTGATGAGTCTCGATTTCTGTTGAGACATTCAGATGGTAGAGTCAGAATTTGGCGTAAACAGAATGAGAACATGGATCCATCATGCCTTGTTACCACTGTGCAGGCTGGTGGTGGTGGTGTAATGGTGTGGGGGATGTTTTCTTGGCACACTTTAGGCCCCTTAGTGCCAATTGGGCATCGTTTAAATGCCACGGCCTACCTGAGCATTGTTTCTGACCATGTCCATCCCTTTATGACCACCATGTACCCATTCTCTGATGGCTACTTCCAGCAGGATAATGCACCATGTCACAAAGCTCGAATCATTTCAAATTGGTTTCTTGAACATGACAATGAGTTCACTGTACTAAAATGGCCCCCACAGTCACCAGAGTGTGTATATATATATATTTATATTAGTGTGTATGAAGCACACAGTCAAAGCACATTTCAATTAAGATTAACGGCCTCTTCATTCTTGACAACATAATTCACAATTAACATTATTACTAATCACCGTTGTCATGAGAAGATGATTTTTTGCTGCTCTTGTTCTCCATCACTGGTCATGCTGAGTGTCTGTATGGAGTACTTTGCAGTCAGTGTGTGTGTAGAAAAGGCCTCTTGTGGATGCTGCTGTTCACATCATTTACACTGACAGACTCAAACAGCTTTCGGCTCACAAGAGCCTCTCTCGCATCTCTCATCCCCTGTTTTTTTGGCTCTCTCTCCTCTCCTTAGCACCGCGCCATATGACTTAAGTCTGTCAAGAGCTATACTTTATTGGCCATTACATCAACCACAGACCTTGGAGAGGCCCTTAAGTCAAGTTATGAGCCTGAAAACGCATCGAATTCCTTGCACAACAGCATCGAATGGTTCATATTTATGGTAAACAGTGATGGGCCATGTAGCAATAGTTGTAAATGACACTTATAGCTTTGGCCTTGTTTTAGTTAAGGCATGCTCTCCATCTGTAATGACATCAGAGAGCATGATGGAAATCTGAAGACATTCTGACTATGGCGCAAACTGATGCCTGTCTAAGGGGAAAATGTGTCTGCAGCTAGATAAACAACATGCTGCATTAAAAAAAGAAGCAAAATGCATAATTATCTCACCTGGTGCAGAACAAAAACAGGAAAGAATATTTAGGGATGCCGATGTAAATTATTGGCTTTCAAGGGACATTGATGAGTTTCATTTTGGGGATGAGATTTATTGGTTGTTACGGAAGATGGAACAGGATTTTCTCCACTCAATGTTTATGCTAGAGGTGACAAAGTGCCGTGTCAGAAAGAAAATGTGAGTCAGCTTGCAGCCACACTGCCACGACACACGTCAGCATTTGTTATCTCAAATGTATTTTGCTGCAGATAGTTACACTTTAACAAATTCCGTTACATTTACGGTAAAAAACTGGCAGCTGTTGTTGTCAGAGATTTACTGTAAAAAGCAACATTTTAGGTTTTACAGATTTAAAGGGGTGGTTGATTATGCTTTTAGTAACTTTAGTTAGTATGTAATGTTGCTGTTTGAGCATAAAAAACATCTGCAAAGTTACAGTGCTCAAAGTTCAAAGAAAAGGGGGATATTTTCTTTTAAAGGGTAACTAAACACTAGAACAACTTTTTTTAGTTAATGATCTGCAAGACTGGGGCTTTATTAGTGCTGTTCATTGAGTCGAGTAAATGTTTTGACATTTGGGTATAAAGTGTTTTAATTCTATAATATATGGTGTAAAAAACGTCTGAGTGCTGCCCTCTTAAGGTTGAACGGTGGCTACTGCAGTTGAATTTTCCTATTGAACGCTGTAGGTCATCGGGACGTATGTTGGTTCTTCCAACGGCTCACTACCACGCCCCTGGTATAAAAACATCTTGATCTGTCAAAACCACTGTAGCAAGTCAGGAGTTGGAATTGCGAGTATTGAAAATGATCAGGATAGCATATATTATCATCTAGTTAGCATACAAGACAATTCACCCTCCTCCACTTCAGATGAAGGTGGGGGAGAAAAGTCCTCTACTTCAAAAGACCGATCTGTTGCAAAACTACTGGCGTCACTCCAGTCATTCTCCATCTTTTTGAGTCTGACAGCTGTCAATCAATCCGTCACTGCGGGTCTCAGGTGCACGCCCCCCGCTCAGCCCCGCCCTTGGCTCGTCCCCTCTGTCCACTTTTCCAGCATTTTTCAAATATTGCCAGCGGGTAGTTACCCTTTAAAGAAATAGCTTGTTAAGGCTACAACAAACGGCCGGTAGGGACTACAACAAGCTTCTCGTGGGTTAGTGACATCCCTAATCCTACAATTTACATAAACCCTGCCCCCTGGAACACGCAACAAAGGCCATGTTGAGAAGAGCAAGAGTTATGTAGTAGTGTTGTTGCCATGCCGTCGAAACGCTGTCATTTTCACCCCGATTGCAGACCTTTTGGTTCGGCCTTCCTATGGACGCTGGACTTAGGTAACAATGGTTACTATTTATTTTTAAATTTAAATTTATTTTTGAACATTATAATCCAAATATAGCTCTCTGCGCTGCACATTTTACGGAGGACAGCAGTTCCCACTTTAAAAGCAGAAGCTGTTGTTTATGGGCCACAACCTGTATGTATGTTTTATTCTTTGTTGATGTGTTTTCCATGAAAAGTTTCTATTGTTATTTTTATGCTCTAGCAAGGACATTAACAAAGGGAAACACTGTTTGGCTCCACTAGCCAGTTACCTAATTGCTCAATTTATCCGACAAACACCTACAACTTTTTTTAAGCCCACTAGCGAACTTCGAATGTTGCTGTTTGTTGGTGTTTAAGTGATCAGTGTAAATGCAGGCACGCTAAACATGGTTCTGTGTTTGATATGGCCACTGTAATAAATCCATGATTAGTCTTCGTAATGGTCTCATCGTTCTGGCGACAGATATTTGGCTACACTCGTTGTATAAAGACAAAACTAACGGTGCTCTACAGTCAGTAGCGATCACTATAGATCTACAGTCTGTAATCAAATAATCCCTTCGAGAACTGTAGTATCATTTGTTAGAACGATTATATGAAAAAAGGCTAGAAGGCAATCATGTATTCTGCTGTACTAAAGCTTTTATCAAGCTAAAACCGTATATCCAAAGCTAACATAAACAGTAGTATCATTTACAAATAGCGTATCTACAAAGTATGAGACAACTACAAATAAAAAAACATAGCATTCTGAAACAAACGTCCTGTAACAGCTGTTCTTGCACAGGTTCTGCTCGATCCTCTTCACTAATATTCTCAGGGTCTGATTCGGGCTCAAATTGATAAGGCAATATTGACGCCATTGTTTATTACAGTACACCTGAGCATATGCAACTAACCATAATGGGGCTTCACAGAACCAGGAACTAAACAGACCTTTTTTACGAGAAGGGACACAGCGGTGTAGAATAAAGGTAAAATATGTGAAAAATAATGTGGTTTTTTTTTAAAACGAAGCATTATCCCATGTTACAGTGCACCCCATAAACACAATCAAGCCTTCAAAAAAAACTGATCAACCACCCCTTTAAGTTACATGTACAGTAAAAAAAAAACGCATTTCATTAACTGAAATAATGTTAACCAACCTATTGAAATACTAATGTCTGTTATGAACCTTTGATATATACTGACAACCACCAAACAGAGTGGTGATGAGAGTCACATGATGAATCAAAGCTCATCACAAGCAGCTTTTAGGGAGGATAATGCTGATATATAAGAGGTGCACAGTGATTTAACAACATTAGATGTAACAAAACCCTAATGTACATAACTGATTAGAAAAGAACTAAGAAAAATTAAGAAGAAAAAGTTATTTAAACGAAAATACATCAAATGTGAAGTGTCACGCAGGGAATTCAGGGAATGTCAATTTACATTTTTTTCACTGTAAAATACACAATTTGTTCTTTTTCACTTCCAAAAACTGTAATTAAAATTACATTAAATGTAAGGTTAGAGCTATTACAGTTATTCACCGTATATAGTATGGAAACTTTCTGTTAACCGATTAACTGTTTTTCACCGTAGCATTTTTACAGTCTTTTACTGTTAAAAATCACAACAATTTTTCACAATCAAACAGAACTAGTTTGGAACTAGAATTGTTTTGTCAATGTCTTTGGTTTAGTTTAATATTATTATTATTATTATTATTATTATAATTATGTATTCTATAAGAGAACAATATAGTTATTATAAATAAAGTTCCCCTTTGAACTTAAATATCTATATTTGCTTTCAAGTAAATGTTTGATTTCTAAATATCTATGCACTTACACATTTGATTCATATTTAATTCAGACAGAAATATGCAGAGCTCTTTACCTGCAGGATTCATCCAATTATCTCCAAGAGAATCCCTGCTTTTGAAGTGTGGATTAAAATTTATCCATTTTCTTCTAAAGGGCATTTGTAATTGTAAAGCCAACCGTCTCAGACAGCCAGCAAGGACTTTCATTATTAGCCGATGATATGAATCTCTTTCTTGTGTATTTGTTCATAATATTCTGAGTGAATTCACCTCTTGTTCCTGTTCGTGACTGTTTGGGCAGTCACAAGCAGATAGCTTCGATCCTACCATTAACTCTGACAAAAGGAGATAAAAATTGGCTTTACAACTGTGCAGACGAAGCGTAAATATCAGGAGATAATGTTCTTATTTAAAATATGGTCATCACAGAAAAACTGTGATTATGCATACAATTAATGACAGCAGTAAATAGCAACTGTAGTGTCTAATATGTAATCGAAAACATGAGCATCAGCGATGTGTATTTGACCAAACACAGATCCATTTGCGAGTTCAGGACAAGTATCTCTAATGCTTGCCCACACAAGAAGTTATTTCTCATACAGGAAGAAATGCATGCAGATAAACCTAATTTATTTACCCTGCCCATAGCCCTCTATTATGGCTTCCTCCACAGAATTGATAACCCTGAATAATCCTCCTGCCTTAATATAACACCATCAGTAACCTTACAAGCCTATACCATACCACCAGTTATAAAAAATAAAAGGAATCCAATGATTACCATGGATTAACTACTGTATAAAGCCTGGAGCTAGACACCCCAACAATAACATTTATTAATCTAATACAGTTACAGAGACCTAGGACATTTAGTTAATTTTACAAATCTAAAACAGCACAATCTGTTCCTTTTGAGAACTTTAAATGTAACAATGGACCCTTTTCATGGACTGTGATGATGCTCTTCCACAGTTATCAAAATCGCAAATCAAGTAGTTTTTAATATTTTCATTTTTTTTTTAAATGTATACACATTTGTAGCGCTATACTTCGTGTTATATTGCAGTAAACGACAAAAAAAGCGAAGTTAGGGTGTTTCTAATACGGCTGAGGTAGTGATGACAAATCTGACATTTTTCTCTCTTCTGACTGCTGTAATCAATCTCTCTATACATTTTCCCTCTTTTGGAAAGTCGTAGAAACACTATCTCACAATTTTTTCTTTTTCTTTTAGAGCAAATGCAAATACAAAAATTATATTTGCTGTTGTCTCCCATTCACCGCTATAGAAGTTTACCTAACCATGACAACTTCCACTTCTGAGAACCCTGGAAATGTGAAAAGGGTCCAACACATCATCACTCACAGATGACTGCTTGACAAATGTGACATCTACATGGTTTTTCAGACTATTTTCTGTCACATTAAAGATTTCCTGTCGTTCAGATTTATGGGAAGACAGTCAATATTTGTAAATAATTAGCAGTGAAGATATAAATAAAACAAATGTAGAAGAACTTCAACATTAATAGTGCTTTGTTGTTTGACACTTCACCTACAGATTGTGTAAATCTTTACATGATCAAGCAATTACTTGTCAGTGTAGACACTGACAGACACAGGGTGTGTCTCAATCAGCTCCCTAGCTCCTGATGTATACGGTGTATGCAGATCCGGGCACTGGTAAGGACCCTGGTTCACTACACATTAGGACAGTGATTACTCCATTTCTGGCGACATGACTATGTACACATCAAAGTACAACGTTGTAAAACGTTACCACTGGTATTAAAGGGATAGATGCATTTTTATGGACTTCAAAACAGAAACAGTCATTTCACTGCCATTATAAAACTTGGAAGAGCCAGGACATTTTTTAATATAACTTCGATTGTATTCGTCTGAAAGAAGAACGTCGTATACACCTAGGATGACTTGAGGGCGAGTAAATCATGGGATAATTTTTATTTTTGGGTAAACCATCCCTTTAAACCAACAACAGGCAGGACCTATATCTATTTGATATTCTTTTTATGCAGTTTAAACACATTGTTCTGTTACATATCCTTACAACATTTCAGCAGAATATTAATCATATGTCTAGGGATGTGTGTTTATGCTGACATACAATAAAAAACAGTTTTGTCTTTTCAAATCTTCTATCGCGTGTAATATTTATTAAAGGGGTCATTAACTGCATTGTTTTATAATATTTCCTGGGGTGCACTTACTGTATAATATATAATATACTTTTTACATCAAAAATGGTCAATAAAAAAAAAAAAAGGCATTTTCCCCACCGTGATTTTAGCCACGTGTCTGCTGTGAGACATCAGTGTAAACGCCCACTGCTGTGATTGGCTAACATCTTTGCATATGAAATAGCTAAGTATTACATGTGGAAGTCCTTTTTTAGCACATTTTTACTATTACAGCTCTCAAGGTTAACTAATCATAAAAATGTTTGTATTATAGCATTACATTTAGATCTATGGCTTTATATTCAGATCGTGGGATGAAAGGTTGCAGTGATGAGCATTGTAGCCGATCACAGTCATGTTGAGCACATGAATGCAGTGATCTCATCATTGCAACTCGACACACTAATGAATGCTTTCATCATAATTAACAGTGCAAACACAATGTTGCACTGTTGAGATTCGTTGACTCTAACTGGAGTTTTCAACTGAGACATTCACATTGTTGAAAATAAATAACCACATTCCTAGAATTAGGATCCTTTGGAAGGTGATGTTATTTTTAGTCCTGTATCCGGATCCTCTTCTCTCCTCGTCATCTCACTAACACACCAGTGGGCGAGGCCAAAGTTGCAATGATGAAGTAGGTGTTGATCTTCATCTGCAGAGGCAGTCTTTCACCTATCTATTACATAAGCACATTCAACAACGAGTCGTTCTCTGGGCTTGGTTACAATAAAAGCTGTTCCTGGACTAACAAGGAATTTTTCAGTTCTGAAAATTACAGGATATTCTTATAGTATGATGACCTCTCATTCGTCAAAAGCTCACGGAAAATTGGATTTCTCAGTTCATAATCCCTTTAAGTTGGCTCGAGTGTTTTGTTTCTTGCTTCAGAAATGTGATGTAATTTCCGGTAAGGGAGCATAGTGAGCATCAATGCTCTCTGGTTTTTAAGGTGCATTTTTTAGGAAGCGAACATTTCAGTGCACTAGAAAGGATTTTGCGATTGAGACAGCCCTTATAATGGCTGACTCCCTGATCAGTGCCCTGACTACTGAACTAGGGAGCTGATTGAGACACACCCACAGATGATCATGAATCATGATATATGAATGGAACCACAGAGCAAACAGCTGTGATAAAATGTATATACAGTAACATTTCAGGACAGTCATGACTCATCCTGCAACTCCAAAACATTGCCTTTATGAATTTCTCCCATGTGTTTGGATGATGCAAAAACACTGAAGGGGGTTAAATGAGATTATATTTCTGTGTGTTCCTCACACAAAGCTACCGCTCATGGCTTCAGAAGATTTATATAGTCCATGAATCATATGGTCGTTTTATGGTGCTTTTGTCTTTTTATTCATTATTTAAAAAGATGCAGCTTGGGCAACTTGCAACTAAATAAATATTTTTGTTATATGGAAAATCATACATGTTTTGAGTAAATTATAAGGTTTGAGTAAGTAGTTTCCATCCACCTATTTTTATGTGCATTTTGGGATATCACCAAAAAAAAAAAAACACGGGATTGAAACTGGATGCGCATAAATTCTAAAAATGCACATAAAAAATGTTTTTATCCAATAGGAAAACATGCACATAAACAATGATGGAAACACATTTACCGAATAAATTCCTCGATGCGCATCAAAAAAGTCATATGACTGAGCGATGGGATGACATAACTGGACCAGCAGACCAATCTCGTTGCACAGCATCTGAAACGCTGTTTTGGTCATTTTGAAATCATAATGTCAATTTGGTTCGGTAAAATTACCTCCCATAACTTTCACAACTGTGTTCCCAAACAGCAGGCATCAGCCTCAGAAAGCAAGATAACATGACTGCGTTTATCGTGTTTCGTCTGCGTGCTTTGAGGCGCAAGTAATTTATTACATATACGAAAATTATTATATACAGTGGCTTCTACTTTTCTTAGTGATATTTAGAGACAGTTTATCAGGAAGTTGAAATTTTATTCTCTTTGACTCACTGGATGGAAACGGTACTATATTTGCAAATGTTTTATGCGATATTCCAATTTTGCACATAATTGAATTCACAACTTTGTATGGAAACATAGCTAGTGATAAGTTAGCGTTCTGTAAATGTATTGCATCCTCCAAAACAAAGAGTGAATATTTAAAACAAAACAATGAGTGAATATGAGAATGGCGTTTCCTTATGAGAGTGCGTTGATGATTCGGTAACCATGCAACACACAGCTATGAATCACATCAGCACAGTAATGAGCATTTGCAGCTACATGCATTGAGCAGTGATCACTAAAAAAGCAATAGGATTCAAAAGATCAGAGGAGATTGGCTTCTTTGAAAAATAAAAGCATGGCTCTTGCTTACAAGTTGCACAATTTTTACAAATAAAGGGACGGTTAAAAGAACTACCACCCCAAGCATCTTTTTGTAGATTAAAAAAAAAAAAAAAACACAACAGAATCTGCAAAGAAGTACGGACTGGTTGGGCCTCTGACTCATATTCCCTGTGTTTACTGACAAGCAGAGACAGTGCTTCAAAAGTAAAAGTTGTGGAAGCAAATATGATCACACAAGGATGTTTGCAAATGGCCTCAGAGATCAGGAAGAGCAAACAGAAAACATACCTCTAAAAGTCGGCCTGATCGGAAGCTGGAGAGGCTCGTGAGCCCGACTGAATTTAGAATAACCGGCGGCAGAACTGACAGAGACGGATTCAGTGCGGCCCGAGCGTGGAATTGCTTTTCCATTCCCCGGAACCACAGCAGGAAATGTCTATAGCAATGCTCCAATCACTTGCAGCCAAAGCTTCAATGGCTCTTGTATCAGCACTGAAACCTGAAGAGAAAGAGAAAGAAAATGGAACAGTTCTTCAGATTAATAAACTCTGGCTAACAGCTAATATGACTGAAGACTATAGGCTCCAGTCATCGAACAAACTCTCTACTTGACATTTTCGTGTGTAGGTTACATGTCGCTCAGAACAGGTCTTACTTGTAAAATTTTGTTCATGGTTTTTGAGGATGACAATTTCATATAAAATGCTAACGTAATGTTGTTGCAGTTGCCATGTTCCAATTGTTATAAAGCTAACTTTACAACATCTAGAAGTTCCGGTGGTAGAAGCTGATTCCTTTGTGTTGTGCTGGAGGTCATGGGTTCAAATCCTGAGGCCCAGTTCAAAGGCATAGCAGTAAATAAGAAAAACAACAAAGAATCTACAAAGTCTGCTCGAAATTAGAAATCTTTTATTTTGTTTTTATTGGACTGTTTTTGAGAGATTACTTATACATAACAGCTGAAAGTCAAATGTACAAACAACACTAAATAATACATTAAATGTGCTATAATACATTTAAATATTACAGTGTAATCTAAGCAAAATAAATTAATAAACAAACAAAAGTCAAAGCCACCCAGGATTTATCTTCAAAACTAGCTCACGGTAAAAAGAGGTCAAAAAACGTTATTTAAACTAATATTCTAATACAAAACACAATAATAACGTTTAGGGTTACTTTTTGTGCGCAAAAAATAATGACTTTATTTCTTCTAGCCCGTGTCAGACTCTTACGCTGTTGATTTAGTGTAAACAGTGCAGCGCTTCCAGAACGCCGTTCTTACCATTGCCCGACGCTGTTCACTAAATGCATACAAGTTGTTCTGCTGTAGAACTAGGAAGCACTGCACTGTTTACACTGCGTCAACAGCGCAAGAGTCTGACAGGCTAGAAGAAATTATTGAATAAAGTCGTTATTTTTGTTTGTTTTTTGAGCACAAAAAAGTATTCTAGTCGCTTCATAAAATTAAGGTTGAACCATTGGAGTCACATGGACTATTTTAACGATGTCTTTACTACCTTTCTGGGCATTGAAAGTGTTAATTAAATAGCTGTCTATGGAGGCGTCCAAGGCTGAGTCCCAAATGGCACACTTCATATGCACTTTCGGTCTTGTGGACTTAAATTGGCTGCTGTGTGAGCGTGTCCGTTAAGTCCACGAGATTATAGGGTGTCCCATTCATTCCAAAACCGGTAAATTTAACGGTATTTTACTGTAAAATTACATTAAATGTAAGGTTAGATCTATTACAGTTAATCACTGTATATAGTAAGGAAACTTTCTGTCAACCAGTTAACGTTAACTGTTTTTAACCGTAGCATTTTTACAGTCTTTTACCGTAAACAAAAAAAAAATCACGATCTTTTTTTACAGTGTTGTTTATAGTTAGCCTAATTATATATTTTTTAATTCTTGTCCTGTTCTGAATACCGTTAAATTTAAAGGATTTATTGTGGAGTGAGGGGAACTAAAATAGCCTATAGCTGTGTTTGTAATGTTTATAATGTTTGTAGTATTTTTGTATGAGTGTATTTTTAAAGGTGTCATGAGGCGTCCAAGGCTGAGTCCCAAATGGCACACTTCATATGCACTTTCGGTCTTGTGGACTTAAATTGGCTGCTGTGTGCGCGTGTCCGTTAAGTCCACGAGACCATAGGGTGTCCCATTCATCATTTTAGGTTTCAGAAGGGTGCTCGCGAGTTCCCACTTTGCAGCCGTTACGCGCCTTCGATGCGCACTTCAGCTGAGCCCTCAAGTTTGCGGCACTCCTTAAACAATTTCACAGAAAGGAAACCCAGACGACAGAAATCACATCTTTTATTTTACAATAGCACAACGTAAGTAAACACTTTGCAATTTTCGACGATGTCCTACTCTTATTATGTTTATGACTACAATGACGGAGTATTTTATGTTTCCTCTGGTCGATCGCGCCGGCACCTCACGCGCACACACAACATATTCCAGCAGCTACAGGCAGCTGTGGTTGCCAGAACTTTACCGTAAAAAATACGGTAGCAACATTTTAGGTTTTACAGATTTAAGTTAAATTTGCAATACATAACTGTATTTCATTAACTGGAATAATGTTAAATTAACAACCTATTGAAATACTAATGTCTGTTATGTACCTTTGATATATACTGACAACCACCAATCACAGTGGTGATGAGAATCAAATGATGAATCAAAGCTTTTAGGAGGACAATACTAATATAGAGAAGGTGCACAGTGTCATTCACACAAACACTAAACACCATCATGGAGTGAAATTTTAAAATATGCAATAAACATTAATTTAACAACAATAAATGTAACATAAAACTCTAATGTACATAACTGATTAGAAAAAACTAAGAAAAACGAATAAGAAAGTTATTTTAACAAAAATACATCAAATGTGAAGTGTCACGCAGGGAATTCTGGGAATGTCAATTTATGGTTTTTCACTGTAAATTACACAATGACTTGTTCTTTTTCACTTCCAAAAACGGTAAATTTAACAGTATTTTACTGTAAAATTATATTAAATGTAAGGTTAGATCTATTCACTGTATATAGTACGGAAACTTTGTCAGTTAACGTTAACTGTTTTTAACCGTAGCATTTTTACAGTCTTTTACCGTAAAAATAAAAAAAAATAAAAAAATCACGATAATTTTTTTTAGTGTTGTTTATAGTTAGCCTAATTATATTTTTTAATTCTTGTCCTGTTCTGAATACCGTTAAATTTAAAGGCTTTGTTGTGGAGTGAGGGGAACTAAAATAGCCTATAGCTGTGTTTGTAATGTTTATAATGTTTGTTGTATTTTTGTTTGAGTGTATTTTTAAAGGTGTCATGAACTGGCTTTTTAAAAAAAAAAAATTATTATACTGTTGTCTGAGGAAAACTTATGACGTTCCCGTGGTTTTTACATTTAAAAACATCCCAATATACCGTCTCCGGCGTGATGACTCCGATCTTTCGAATATTCCTATCTAATAATTGCATCACCGACATGGCATGATGGCCAGAGGAGAACTGGCACCCCGACTGAGTCTGGTTTCTCCCAAGGTTTATTTTTCTCCATTATGCCACCTGATGGAGTTTTGGTTCCTTGCCACTGTCGCCTTTGGCTTGGCTTGCTCAGTTGGGGAAATTTTCAACTAAATTACTGCCCGCATTGTCACAATATGATAATTGAAATGAGCTGATGACTGACCAGTTTCCTCCAGAGCGGCTGTACAGCCGAATCAAATTCTGTTGCATTATTTTCCTGTTTAACACTGAAGCTGCTTTGAAACAATCGACATTGTAAAAAGCGCAATATAAATAAATAAAAGTGACTTGACTCCGCGAACGCGTCATCAAAAGCGGTTGTGTGGAAAAGTGCTGAGCTGAATTTGTGCGCCATCTAGTGGTTTAATGCAGAATACAGTCGAACGGCCTATTGTTTAAGTATGCTTATGCTTGGCTTGCCTTGTTTGAATGTAAATGCTTGTAGCAGGCATATATATGGCTCACGACAATGAAAGAAAAAAAAGGTCGAAACTGGTTTAGGGTGCCATTTGGGATCCAGCCCAAGTGTGCCACACGTCAACGGAAGAAAGTGAAGCCATTTTTTTACAGTCTATGGGAGGCATCAGAAAGCTCTCGGATTTCAACAAAAATATCTTCATTTGTGTTCCGAAGATGAACGAAGGTCTTACGGGTTTGGAAGGACATGAGAGTGAGTAATTAATGACAGAATTTTCATTTTTGAAAATGTTTTAATTCTAACGTTAACCCTTTATAGTGACCATTAAACATGGGGAAAGCAATGTAAAGTGTAGCCTAATACGCGCGTACAAAAAAAAAAAATATATATATATATATATATATATATATTTCAAACTGAAAACACTGTCAGTGTTACTTACAGTTACTTACAACATGAAGGCAGCGATAACCAGCATTCGCTACCACCAGGTATCCTTTGCAGCAAGTAGGCCTACTGTACAATGGGCCACATTAACTAAAAATTGCGTACAGTTGCGCAGAAAAGTTCTGAACACGCACATACTCTTATCTTTGATGTTGACGGATGTATCCGGATGTAAATAATGCACGCGAAACATCTCCATAAAAGGGAGCCACGTGTCTCTTTTCCTGCTCGCGCTCTCGCTCTCTGAGACGCGATATTCCCTGAGAGCATGCGCAGCGCAATCTTCAAGTAAGCAGCTGTATAGATGTATAGATTTGGAAAAGAGGT
The DNA here is from genome assembly GCA_039654625.1 of Rhinogobio ventralis. Classification (NCBI taxonomy): domain Eukaryota; kingdom Metazoa; phylum Chordata; class Actinopteri; order Cypriniformes; family Gobionidae; genus Rhinogobio; species Rhinogobio ventralis. The sequence continues at coordinate 10,457,150 of CM077201.1, forward strand.
GATTAAACTGTTCAAAACTGCATACATTTGCTTTTTGTTAAATTGAATCGTTTAATTAAGCTGATGTAGCTAATTAATAGAGAAATATATTTTGTTATATTTAACATGTGGAGGATGTGGAGAACACAAGGTGAGCGAGACCCTTGGCCATTTTGTCCTCTGATTAATTATGATTATGGTTATCAGTATAATTTGATAATTATGAAATATGTAAATGTAGATGAATGTCATTAAAGTAGTTTATTTTCAATTCGCCACCTCCTTGCCTTTAAACAAGTATTCCGTTGTTTCTGTTGGATTGTGTCATTACATGCATGAATTCTGGTAAGATGAACTATATGAAATATACCAACAAACCAACAATTCAAACTTTGGTGAAAAATGGTGGTGAAAAATTGTGAAATAGTTAAATTATGTGAGATCCTTATCTGAAAACCCCCCCTGCATATTAATGAAATACTTAAACCATGCAATTAGCTTCAGATTTCTTCTTTCTTTGATTCTTTTTGTCTAAACCAACTTCCAGTGTTCTACATGCTCTTTATCAAGCTCATTTGGCATTTTACACACACTCAAGAGAGTCTCAAATCCCAAAGGCACATTTCAAATGAAGTCCACATGCAGCAACCTTTAATGGAACTAATTTAGGTACATTTTAATCCAACAGAGTAGATGTGATAGACAGTTGAAGCAAGTCAAACATTGTGTCAAACACATTACATCAACCTTTGCACCTGTAGGCTATTTTTACACAGTGATTTTTGCTATTGCTATTCACAATTTCTAGTCATAGTCCATGCAATTTAGGCATAGTGCATGTGCAGTATAACAAATTTAATTGTTAGCTCCCATGCAAACTAGTTTGTGTGTTCTTTTTACTTGATATAATGATTTTTTAATTTTTGGATGAACTATTCCTTTAGAGAGAATTGGGAAAGAAATGAAGTTTTTCAACATATAAGCGAATGTCTTCTGACATGAGAGAGTGCCAAACTGGAGGCATCCCAGAGACACAGATGGTAGCTAAGCTATCTTGCAGATTTCATGGCATACTTTGCCTCATTCCTCGGTCCACATGACTGACTGCTTAATGGATGCAAAGCTGAAAATCATCCCTCTGTCTTTTGCTTGTCTTTTCAAAGTATCTGCTCTGGCATCCCATTTATTTCTCCAGGATTGTCTGTCAGCCTCGTCAGATGGCAGGTCTTAAGTAAGGCTACTGATGACTATGTGGTCCTTTTAGGTTTGAATGAAAAGTGTTTTTTGACTGAAGTGATAGACAGCTCATCACAGGGTTTCCTGTTCTTATCCACTCCTTCCTTTCTGAAATACTTACATGAATGTCCACAAGCCAAACCAATATTCAGAATGTAATATACACTGTTGTTTGTAGTTGTTTATCATATTTATTTTTTAAAAATTTTTAGTGTTTATGAAAAACATTGCCTATCCTACCTTTAAGATCTGTCATTTGCTCTTACAGGAGAGTTTTGGTGCAGAGCAGCACCGACTGAGAGAGACAGAGAGGAAGATTATCACTCCTTCCCCCGATCCACAACTGCTGTAAGGCCAAATCCACTTTAAATGAGGTGACCTTCCTCCTCCTACACATGGGAGCACAGTCAAAGGGAGGTATGAGAAGAAAGAGTGATGAAGTGAAGCAAAAAAAACAAGTATAAATTATTCCTCTAATCCTGTCTGACAAGAGTCTCTGTAGGCATGTTACAAAGCAGCTCCTCCGTTTAGTGAAACCTGAAAAAAAATCAAATATTAAAGAGTTCATGGCAAAGAGAGCACCAACTCCTCATTTAGCCTGTGTTGCTCCCCTCACACACACACACACACACACCAGCATCAGGCTTTGTCAGTCAACCATTTCAAGCTTTAACATGAGTTCAAACCAAAGGGAAGGACATGCTGTTCCTCACCGCTAATTAAAAAGGAAAGTAATGGCATAGATCGCCAGGAGGTGCTAAAACACACCTCCACAGGTAGCGGTGCCCAACCTCGATAGGCGCAGACCAATTTGCCAGGAGTCAGTCATACTGACAGACAGTACAGTCAGAATTGCATTGAACATGGCGTGATAAAGCAAAGCGTTGTGGGGTAGGGAGCAGCAGGAACACTCCAGACCAGTACTATTGTATGTTCCCCTCAGGGCTCAGCAGACCTCTTTCGTTCCGCGAGAGCTAGTTAGAGACTGGGGATGTCCTTTTGAATGGGGCTCAGTTTGAGGTCCTCGTACGGCAGAGAAGCTCTCGACTGAGAGTCATTAGAAGTTTTGGCAACTGTAAGAGGACCTGATGACCTAAAAATGACTTTACTGTAGTATTTTTACCTGCTGTTCATAAAAAAGTGCATTGCAGCATGGGACACACAGGACATATTTTTGGCATTTGGCATCATGGCTTTGAAACATCAGACCTGATAAACAACAATTATAACTTAAACATAAGTAAAGTCGTACATTAAATAATGAAAGCAAAAAAAGGTGTGAAATGAATGACAGACAGAAAATGAAATGCTGAGGGTGGAAGATAGCATTCAGAGAAAGTGGGAGTGGGATGGGGTAATGGCAGACAGATGAAGATTACCTCTGTTCCTATCATGCCTTGAGTGCCAGGGTTAAGATTTGGCTTTGTCATATCTTCCTTCTCTTACCAATTCTGGCACACTACATGGTTCTCACTGCAACATTCACTGTGTTGTTTTCCATCCAGAAAAAAGAATATGTATACATCCTTAAAGGGGTCCTATTATGCCCCTTTTTACAAGATGTAAAATAAGTCTCTGATGTCCCCAGAGTGTGTATGTGAAGTTTTAGCTCAAAATACCCCACAGATAATTGTTTTTATAGCATGCTAAAATTGTCACTTTTTAAAGATGAGCAAAAATGCGTCGTTTTTGTGTGTGTCCCTTTAAATGCAAATGAGCTGGTGCTCCCGGCCCCCTTTCAAGAAGAGGGCAGGGCTTTAAGAGTGAGATAAGCCACGGTCACACTAGACTTTGAGCATGCAAAATTTCTTTGGACACAGCAACGGTCGTGATATGACGTCACTCTCTGAAGCGTCTTTTTTATAAACATGAATTCAACATATACAAATAGTAATACACTCAAAACTAAAAATACAATATACGACTTTACTGCAAAAAATATTGTTCTTTTAATTCAGCCAAGAGGTCACGCCATGACGTATCGATCTTCTTCTGGTCACACGTCGTCAGGTAATGCAAATTTGCAGCTCAGAGTTCACCAAGCTTGAACTTTGGAACGCAGTGAAATGCGAAACTTTGCACATGAGTTTGCGTTTCCGTTGGCTTTCAGACAACACCGTCGGCTTTCGTTGCTGCTAGTTCTTTGATGTCGGGTTGGTGTGTCCCGGCCTTAATAGACATTCTACTGACTGTAAGCAAGTACATGTCAACTTTTTCTACTAACTCTAACCCTAAACTAACAATCTACTCTAATGAGAGTGGTAACACTTCAATTCTCGCTATTAACTAGTTGCTTATTAGCATGCATATTACTAGGATACTGGCTGCTTATTAGTCCTCATAAAGCACATATTAATGCCTTATTCTGCATGACCTTATTCTACATCCCCAATACCTAAACTTAAACACTACAAAACTACCTTAATAACTATTCATAAGCAGTAATTATGAGTTTATTGAGGCAAAAGTTGTAGTTAATAGTGAATATGTGTTCCCCATGCTAAAGTGTTATCATGACAGTTAGTTAACATGTAGTTGCAAATTAATGACAGTTAGTTGACATGTAGCTAATTGCAAAGAATGTCTAAATGGGACTATTGAAATAAAAACGTAACCCTCTATTTCGACAAAATAAATAAGTAGATAAACACATTACTATTGTTTATAATATTGGCCAAAACCACTCTGGCTAACAATCTGATTATCAGATATAACAGATATGCCGTATTAGTGCAGATAAATAATTTTTAAAGCTTTATGAACCAAGGCTCTTCATCCCAACACTTCAGGTCAATTTCTGGTTTATGAGTTGTGCAGAGAACACGACGGTAAAACACAAAGCATTATTTCACTGTTATGGGGGTGTTTGAATACATGCCGGATCTATAATGCTTTAATCAATACAGTGCAAAGACTGTATAATTTGCCATTTGTTCTGTTGTCCAGCACCATTTTTTTCCATATAAATTGACCTTTTTATAGACTTGTCTTGGCTCATGGCCACAGTGCTTAGGATGTTCACCATGATCATTATGTTGTTGGAAAGCACTCATTTCCACCCATATGCATCACTGGTGATGTAACCAATTAACATTTGACAATCTGCTATGCTTCTTGACAAATGATGCTTCTGCCCCACATGTCGCTTTGAGTCATATTAGAGTATATAGCATAGCCTAGTACATTTGAACCTATAAACATACAACATATAGTAGCTGTGCTACATGGCATTAGAAAATTAGTTAAGCCTGTTTATCTTGTTTTTGTTCCATTATGAACTAATTCGGTTGACTCCACATCTCTACTGCTAATTTCTTATCAGGATGTGTTTATTGATTTCGAGTATTATCGTGCTAGCACTCAATCAAAGCAAGATCAAAATCCTCTGGTACTCTGAAAATAACACTATTTTACAAGCTACTAGGATTCTTTGATAAGAAATAATGGTGAGACTTTACAATAAGGTTTTGTTTGTTAACATTAGTTAACTACATTAGTTAACGAACAAACAATAAACAGCATTCTTCTACTGCATTTATTAATCTTAGGTAAATGTTAATCTTAACATTTACTAATACATTATTCAAATCAAAAGTTGTATTTATTAACATTTAAAATGAACTAACATGAACAATGAACAACTGTATTTTTATGAACTAACATTAACAAAGGTTAATACATGTTGTAAATGTAAATGTATTGCTCATAGTTAGTTCATGTTAGTTAATACATGAACTAATGAGGTGTTACCGAAATAATTTGTCAAGAACATAAATGTAAAATGTAAAAAAAGAAGTAGCCCTAAGAAATGCTACATGATAAAATGCCTCAGTAAAGTTCACAGTTATTTGTAGATAATGATGCTTGGCTGCAGTTGTAAGTTAAAGGTGGGCCAGACATTATTCACCAGGGATTACTGTGTCAGGCTCTAAATGTATGACAGAGAAATAAAAGAAATATCATCAGTCCCACCTGTATTGATGACCTTATGTCACTGTGTTGCATATAGACAGTTTCAATTGCACCAAGCACAGTGAAATTAGGTAATATTGCTGGACATTGATCATATGTGCATTTTAAATTCATGAATGCATGCAAGATGAATCATTTTCAGAAAGAAAATTGTAAAAGCCAACCCATCAAAAGTTTTTTCTGTTTTCTCAAAGTTTTGCCTTTAATGACAGGTTGAAACTTTTCTGATTTATACCACTATTCGGAAGCCGTTTCATATTAGGGCATTTATTAATTTAGCAGATGTTTTTATCCAAAAAGAAAAATGAGGAAAGGCAAGTCAACAAAAGGAGACAAAAAATATGAGCTGGTACAGAGGTTAAAGCAAAAAATAAAACCGAAGAGAGTAGGTTTTATAATGGGCTTAGTAGGGAGTATATTAAATAATTTTAATAAGTGCTTGCAGATACGTTTTTAGATCATATTATGTGCAGTTATAATTATCAGGGACAAATAAATATCTGTAAATAAGCTCCACCTTATAAATATACTGTCAGCTATAGCATCTAAATACATTAAGACTGTTTATAGATAACCTAAAAAACTCTCTAAAAGCTTTTTAGACAGATAGGATGACAGTGACTCTTGAGGGACCAGCATCAGTTCAAGTCAGACAACAGCAGCGGTGTGAGCTGCTACTAACAATGAGCAAGATGGACCTTTCAGGGTAAGAAATGGACTTAAAATGAACTCCCAAAACTTACTGCCAGATTCTGGAAGATAAATTCTTCAAACATTGGTAAAAGAGGATGTTGTGCTGGTCTATAAAACTCTATAAAACCTATAAAAAAATCATCATGTATTTCACAACACTTCAGCTTGTGATTCTGATTACGTGTGGGTCATATTTCAGGATTCTTTACCATAGCAAAGTCTCTGATATCCTGACACCTTGTACTTCTGGGGGCGTATTATAGAAACATCTTAACTTTAGAATCCTATCTTATCTGTTTGGTAACCATGGCAATTTTAGTTAGGACCACATTTAGAACAAAAGCTATTACAGAATGACATTTCTTAAGTGCATAATCTTATCTTAACTATGGATAGGAAACGGGTATTACAGAAGCATCCTAACTCGACAAAAAATCCTAAAAGCTGTCTTAACTTTAGGAGAACTCCACTGGTGTCCTAACTTCAAAACTTTTTAAAATCCAACGGTAAAAATCACAGTACAAAAATCCTTTTTCGAGAGAGCGTTGCATTTATTAATTATACAAGACGAAGAGCAGCGAGGTTTGATGTTGGAAAGACTTTTGGAGGACCCAGAGGATGTGCTGTGCTTTGATGATAAAATACTCGTAAATAATTACAGACTCCCACGACACATGATTTTGCAGTTAGTTGACGAATTGCGACCAACATTACAGAGGCCATCGAGCCGTCACGGAGCATTCTTCAAGTGACTAATGCCTTATTCCTTTTTTCTTTTGGCAAAAGGCAATTTATAAAACAGGCTTTAACTTTTCAACGGAGCTTATCCATTTCAATTTCTGCAGCACTGAAATTAAAAGCACACCGTTGTTTCTCCATTTTGATTTTAGGTTTACCTCAGAAGCAGTTTGCGCGTTGTTGGTTGCTTTGTAACAGACCTGACAGTTGATTACCGATCTAGATGGAGCAGTTTAAGATTTCCTAACAGATAAGATGAGATTTTGTAAAATGGGATAAGAATCTTAAATCAAGTTAAGATTTGCTTCTGTAATACGAAATTGTGAAAAATCCTAAATTAACTTGTCATATCTTAAATTAAGACATAAGATAAGAAGTTTCTGTAATAAGCCCCCTGGAGACTCCAGGTAGGTTGCAATTCTGGGAAATGGTGGCACTGGAGACTAAATGGTTCCTGATGGTTTCACACCTAATTTTGTATAGACTTAGTCTGCATTACTGGGAACGCCAACAAAAACGTCATATCCGTTTATGCCGTGGAGGAAAACAACCTATTTGAATGAATGCGCGTAGACCTTGTTAGATGCTTTATCTTTACTTTTTGTAACTATTACAATTGATTTTTGCTTGGTGCAACGCCAAAAAGTTGCTGTTTTTTACTGCCGAATAACAGATGGAGCCGTTCGTCAATTCCGAAAGCCTGTGCAATACGTCCATTACAATTAAACATTTGCACTACATGATGATGTATTATTGTAAAGATGAAAAAACAAGATTTCATTACTGTAATGGCAAATGTTTGTTTAACAAAAACACCAATATAGTCATAAGTTTGTCACAGGATTTGAATTGCGTCAAAAAGCAGTTTGTGCTTCAAGCTTACAAGCTGATAGAGTCACATTACATGTACGACACTTGAATGACATTTTCTTGACAGAATACATGCTGCTTCCCCAAATATTACACGACACGTCATAATAGCCTACTTCATAAGTAGGCTATTATGTAGGGTAAACGTACCTATTAAGCTTAAGTACCCATTAAGCACACTACTATCTTTGAGCTCAGATTATAAAAAGAAAAAACTAATTTATCATCCTATTTGATGTCTTGTGTTTACTATATACCTCCTGTAATTTCAAGCTAATCAGATGTTCACACTGTCTGGTGGCCATTTTGAAAGCTGTCTGAAAACTTTCACCAAAAGAGTAGCCCCTTAAATGTGTATTTCTTAGATGTTTAAGCCTTTATTTTCGATAAGTATAACTTCTTACTGCAAAATTAAGAGATTTAATATTTAGTATTTTGCATATTATAACCTGGAACCTGGATGTGGGAAATAATTACAGTTAGATCCAAAAGATAGTTTTAGCAACATAGCACAGGTGCTGCATGTAACGAATTAGTCCACTGGGAGGCAAGTTGAAGAACCCAAGTGCAGTCTCTTTATTCAAAAATCCAAAACATAAAACAAAGACGTTGCAAAACTGACTTGACTTGACTTGACTTGACTTGAGACTGATTAGTTGACTGAGACTAATGACTGGACAAGGGACACCTGTGAACAATGATCACACAATGAACCAAAGGCATGACACACGAACACATGAGGGCATGGAAATCACATGACAAGACCAGGAAGTGCATGGCAGGGAACATGACAGTGAACATGATAAACTGAGAAACGTGACAGTGAACATGGCAAACTAAAAACATGAAACATAACCAAAAACACCCTGTGACACTGCAGAACACTGTTAGCTTACTAGCAGTATAAGACTGTGTGCTACAGGCATTACTGGCTTGTAATCCATTATATTATAAATTTACAGTTTATTGATGTTCTGTGGTTTTACACTGCTGTCATTTTTAAAGACTTCATATTATTGTAAGGTGAGCTTAAAGGGGGCACTACTATGAAAATCACAGTGTGACATCAATAAGAAAAAGTATAATTTCATAGATATTTTCAATAATAGCTGTTCATATTAAAATATGTATGAACTTAATACATGACCTAGATTATTTATTTAGCAAAATTGTCCTTTTAAATTTAATTTAATAATTATAAAAAGTTTTGCTGTTCCAATTAAGCTCAGTGTGCTCCCTTTAAGCTCACCCACATTGAACGTCTATGTAAATATTTCATAAACAGACTTTAAATATTAACTGATGGTTGTCACTAAGTTTATCTTTAGAAAATTATTCTTTAAAAATGTTGTTTAAAATAAACAAGAATTTCCCCCCAAAAAACATGTTGTGAGCTTAATGACAACAGGGGTGTGCTTAAAGGGTAAAAACATGTACCCATTAAGCACAGCCAGACTTTTTGCATTTAATGATGTATATCTTAATTTAAATGCTTTTGTCATTCAAAATAAAATTAAATATTATTGTGTGAGAGATTAATATTTTATTTTAACATAACTTCTTGTACTCAAACCAATACCCTGTGCACTAAAATGTCTCAATGTAGACTTTGGTGAGCTTATTAGGTACGTTTACCCTAAGTCTTTCGATGAAGACGGTTGCTATAAAAAAAAAGCAAAAAACTTTGCTATTGTCAGTAATTTGAGAATAGTATTGTGACACTGACATGTCAACTCCAAATTTGCTTTGTAAAATGTAAATGCTGAACTAATTCATTCATGCATGGCTGTACTAACAAGAAAAACGAACAAATAAACAGATAAAGCTACATGCATGCAAGACAACAGAAAACTGATGGATGTCTAAACTTGATCTAAACCTGTGTCATTGATGCCAAACCGCTCATCATATCACTGGAGTTTAGGCTTTTGACAAATGTTTGTTAAACGTGGCACTGCGGTAAATTAACGTTTGATATTAGACTCTGTGTATTTCATTTCTATATTCTAGCCCAAACAAATACATAAACAAACCCTTTGTATTGCACACGACATAATTAGAAAAACATTTCATAGCACAAGTTTTATCATCATTTTAAAACGTTAAATGTATGTAATACATAGGCCTACAATAAATCCATTTAATTCAGGAACACTGAATAAACGTCTTAAAAGAAAGACTGGGTGATTTATGAAGTAGGCAAGTAATATTTGTGGGAGCAGCATGCATTTTGATGAGAAAATGACACCTCTGGCCATTGCGTTGGGTCGTTTTTCCAGTCACAGATACTGTACGGACAATCCGACCCAATACGGCTCAGTTTTTGTATACATCTTGCTCTGTCGAGCGGCAGAAGTGATTCTACACAGGCTATACTGGGTTAACACCATGCATTTCCAGTGTCGGGGAATGGACTGTTTTCCCCCAAGCTGACTCCGCCCCCATGCCACGCCCCCAGCTATGACACGACACCGACCAAGTCTATGACCCTGCTGAACCAATGAACATTTTGCTGTCCATTGGTCACACCTTAATTTTGCATTTTCTAGTAATGCATCCTTCTCATGAGCATTTAATTTTTTTTTTTTACTTTTCAGTGCAAGTTAAATCTCTTTTTTGGCCAATTTTACCTGTAAAAGAAAACCTGCCTAATAATTATGCACACCTGAGTATAATTAATATTAAAAATGAATAAAATTGACATTTATATATTACTTATAATTGATTAAATACAAAATAGTAGTATTGATAGTAGTTATTAAGATTGGTGTGGTTTGGAAGTGGTAAAATGTGCTCATTTCAGGCATTTAACCAAAAACTTGTTTAAAAAAAACCCCAATGACTTCAGGATAATGGAACCGGCAGTGCTAAAATGCTTACTCGTTTCTGACTTTTGGCCTACAAAAATATGTCATCTTGCAGCATTGTATTTCCCTTATTAAATTCTGTAATATATATATATATATATAAAATACACATACATGCATGCATATATATGGCTTCGAAGATTTTCACCAGGGATGCCCTTTAAGTGCATCATCCTTTATTTCCTGAAAAAGTGCTTTTTTTCATTAACAGCGAAAGCTTCACTCGATAAACAGAGCAGCATATCTCACACAGATATGCTGAGGAGAAACAGATGGTGCGGACCCGTGCCTCATACAGCGAGCCATCGCTCTGTAACAGGTTGTGGAGATTCACAGGATGGAGGGAAGATAAAGAAATGGAGGAATGGAACTCATCCATGTGTCCACTGCACCTGGCTATCTGCCTCCAAGCTATGTGTACTCTATCCTAAGCGCTGAGCTCGAACAACAGTCTGCTCTACCACCTCCAGGGAGCCCTGCACGTATAAACCGGACGAGATAAGGGGGCACGTTTGGACAGCCATAGGCTCCGTCAACCAGGATCGTCCAAAACCAGGCCATCTGGCTGGGGTCTCTCCTACCCACTTTACAAGGCACCGAACCGCGGCGCCAAGAAGGTTCCCACCTGCTCTACACAGCAACTGGGAGAGATAACAGCTGAATAGCAAACATTTGTTGCAAAGCGTGTGCAATATACATAGCAAACCTACAATTTGCATGGAGAAGTCATACTTCAAAACTCAGAGGAGAGCACTGGCAATGGATCTGTAAGTTAAAGAACATCAATATGAAAACAGAGACTGGATAAAGATGCGAGAGACTGAGTGTCTACAGTATGACCTTTCCAAGGACAGAAGATTAGCATATGGCCGTTGATCAGGAGAATGACTGAAGAACCTCAAAAAGGGGCAAAATTACAAGGGTATTGGAATGCTGACTGATTCTTTCAGAAAAAATTGCCAACATTTTCCATTCTGATTTCTGACAGGATTTTTTCCCCCAGGGACCGAATGCAAGGGGTTAAACTGAATTTATTTATTTATTATTTGCCTTTACATTCAGTTAAAAAACATTACGGAATGGGCAAAAAATGTATTGCAAACGTGTTCATGCTTAACCCATGCGAAAAGAAAGCAAAAGAGGGAAATATATTTTAAAATGATCAGATTATATAATACCGAATTTAATAAGGGCAATAGAGTGCTGCAAGGATGACATATTTTTGTAGGCCACAAGCCGGAAACGAGTAAGCATTTTAGCACTGCCGGTTCCAAAATCCTGAAGTCAATGGGGTTTTTTGAACAAGTTTTTGGTTAAATGCCTGAAATAATGTCTGTGACATAAAATATATCAGTAATTTTTTTTTTTTTAAGCTTTTACTTGCTTGAAAAAGGCTGTTGCTAAGTGGCTAAATGGGACTATAAACATCATCATGCCAAACAGGTAAATGCATCTATTCACTATTCAGGGAAAATGTTTTTAAATAAAGATTGAAAGAGTTTTCGGACACTTAATGGTGGTTATGAAGTCATGCAACTGTGATGTAGTTAGTTTATATCCCACTTTTAGCTTTTTACTTCTGACGATTCAGATTGTATTTAGGCTTCCTAATTCAAAATTCGTGTTCATTTGTGAAGAATATGATGATGTACAAAATGTGTAAGAATCATGAACTTGTTGGTCACGGAGCTTTTCTGCAATAATCCAAAAGCCAATGAAAAAATCTTACTGGGTTTTTGTCAAGGGATCCAAGTGCGATGCTAACTTAAAAAAATGTCACCACTGCAGTACTCTATAAGGTTTCTACTCAGTTTAAAGCCATTTTATTACACTGATCTTATTCTTTATTGGTCCACCTGTGCACATTAGGCAGCAAGCGTATTCCACTGGTTGTGATTGGCTGCATGGGATTCCCAAGTCCTCTTTAAGTGTACTTCACCAGGTCTTCTTCAGCCTTCCTCATCTGCAATTTTTGCTAGGTGTTGTTCCGATTGCCGCAGAATGTGACCTGCCAATTTGATGCGTCTGATACCGTTTATTAAAAGGATAGTTCCGATTATTTTGATTGGTTGAGCCGCATTCAAAGCCGTTGTAAATACTCTACAAACATACACCTGTGACCTCATTGCATAAGTATTACTGCACCATTGCGTCTAAAGATTAAAATCAATATTTTTTATGTACTAACCGTTTTATAAAAGCAATAAGCCCCATAACTGATTCCAACTGATGTAAAAAGCTAAATTCAGCAAATTGGTTTCCTTTTTAACCAATTCATTTACACGAACCACTCAAACAAACCAATTATTTCCAAAACTTTATGATGTTACATATAAGGGGTAGACAGGAAAGCATGTTTGAATTAGATTCCCTCAGCTCCCTCAATTATAAAGCAAACCGCAATGGAACATTTTGTCATTCTTTTGGAAAAAGTAGCTTGTTACTTTAAAAGCTACAAAGGTTAAACAGCTGAGCTACTGTCATGTCACTGAAAAATGTAGTTAGTAGCATTGCTACTTTTAGCTAGTGACTCCTCAACACTGCAGTTTAGTATATGTGCTATGACAGAGGAGGTCTTGTCCTCTAATTAATCTGGCATGTCTTTAAGCTCCAACACTGGATCACTTTGCAGGCCTGTTGAATAATTCACATCTCCTCTACGAGCTACTGTATGTCATAGGAGAAAGCCTGCGGTCTGCAGCCACCTCACATCCACAGCAGGAAATGGGGAGAATACAAAAAAGGAGGAAGAGAGAGAGGTAGGGTTGGGAGCAGGAGAGATTGAGTACAAAAATAGACATTACAGAGATAAGATTCACCAGACTGAGAAACCGACAGGAGGAAAGGATGGAAAAGCGGACAGACGATGGTCTAAAAGGGGTGAGAGAATCTAATGAATCAGCAGAGGCTGTGAGTCTATCCCTGAAGAGCAGATCTGGCTGACAAAGCACAAGGATATGAAAATGTCAGTCAGGTCACAGTCTTTCTGTTCAAGTTCCATTTAGGATGTGCCCAAGAACAATCGCAGCTCTCATTTAACTCCCAGACTGCAAGATTATGTATTAATTATGGACTGATTGCCTGCCTGGTATTAGGTTTTATATAACTGCACTGTGTACCCGGTTTCAAATGCCATGATTTCTTATTAACACTATTGGCCCAATTTTAACGATCTGAGCGCATGGCGCAAGTGCACTTAGGGCGTGTCCGAATTAACTTTTTCTAGTTTAATGAAGGAAAAAACGGTCCGCGCGCCAGGCGCATGGTCAAAAAGGGTTGTACGTATTCTCTTAATGAGTAATGGGTGTGTTTTGGGCGCAACGTGCAATAAACCAACCAGAGTCTCATCTCCCATTCCCTTTAAAAGCAAGTTGCGCTTGCACCATGGCGGATCCACTATTTACATAAAGCCTGAACGCTTCTCCAGAGAGGAATCTTTTTATTTTTAATATTTAAAAATGTCTGTGTGCTGCTGTGTGAGTAATACGCAGAGTGTACACGTGTTGTGTACTGGCCTATACTGGCGCACATTACTAACGCAACCTTTAAATAACACAAAAAATACTGCACTATTGACTTTAGACCAGGTTTTTTTTGGTCAATGGCACAGTCGTTTTCAGTTGCCTCAAAATAGCAATGCGCCAGAACACACCTCGTTTTCAGACCAGCACGCCCATGGGCACACAACGATGGTCGCGATTTGCTATTTAAACAACGTGGCACTGGACGTGAAAATGATAACTGCGTCGGACTGAGCAAAAAACACTTGCGTTGCGCCTCTCGTCGGGTGTATGATAGGGCCCTTAAGCAAGGGATAATATACAGCCAGATGGTCAGTATCACAAAATAAACCCTGACAGGGTGACCAAACAAAAAAAATCAGTGAACATGAAATATTGATTTGAGTTTAAATTACTTTATAATCTTACCTATTACCTTTTAAACTTACCAATAAGAAAAAATAGACCATTGCAATGTTCACAACAATCGGCCTAGCAATACGACACTGCAACAATATTATAGTAATATTAATACTAAAATCCTCTGAGGTCATTTTCACTACAATAGAGATGCAGTTGTGTTTGTTTAAATAAAGACATTGCGAGTGGTTTCAGTTACCTGAATCAGCAGATAAAAGAAAGGTTAAGACAAAAATATAAATTAATTAATGCTAATTTAATAAAGCTTTTGTTACAACCGGGCCCTTGAAATATAGTTCTGTCTTGACAACTCTCCCGAGAGTTTGGCATGGTAATGAGTATGACAATGTTAATGTGTTTGCTCTTGGCGGAATAGATCTGCTACACTACTGCTGCTTTTATTGCTGCTGCTGCTGATTATAGCTGTTGCTGCAGAGCAAGTACATAACTTTCCACTGCCAATACACACAACATGCTGCTGCTGTACAAGCATACATGAATTACCCTCATAGCAGATCTATACAGGTGGAGCTGGGGAAGGTGGAGGGTTTCTGAAAGCACGCTGCAAACTGCTACAGCAAACAATAGGCAAGAAATTAAATGTTGAGCAGCGAGTTCATTGGCTACCAATATAGCAGGAACCAATCAGCTGTGCCCTATAGAGAAGGATGTTTGCAAGCAGATTGTCTTAAAGACTTATGTGCACTGTAAACCCAAATAAATTGGCAAAACAATCAGTTGCATCAACATTTTTAAGTTAAGAAATTCAAAGTTTAAGTAAGCAGAATTTGCAGATTTTTATTTTGTACTCATACATTTTAATTACTTCAAAAAATTTGAGTAAGCTAATTCATACATTTAACTTAAAATTATCATGTAATCTCAATTCAAATATTTTTAGTAGTGGAAATTTGGTTAGGTTTAACTAGCTAATTCAGTAAATGCTAACTTGCTAATTGGCAAGTTGCTTGGATAGCATTAGCATAGCATAGCAATTGCTGAATGAATATGACAATATAGAACATTTAAAATATACATGTTCTCAAACCAAGCTCATGCTCCACTCGTCACCATGACAATATTTATATAATATTTAACATAAAATGTATTCATGTTAAAAATGTGCAGAAGTATTATTCATTATTTCATGACTCCCAATGCATTTACTAATGTAAACAAATATATTTAGTGTTGCTTTTAAAGCTACACAAACACAAGAGGTTGAATAAATAAATGCTCCAATAAGACATTTTCAGTCTTAGAACATTTTATTGTTGTTTGAACACCCTGTCCCACCCCAACCCTCAGTTCCCAATGAAATATATGCCTCCACGTCCTCTTCCTGTCCCACAAACACATGGTCAAAAACACAGTTCTTTTTCAATTCATTCAGTATCATACAGAAACACTTGGAAGGAAACAAATAAACAAACCAAACGCACAAAAAAACAAGGACCTGGCTCAACATTTGTCAAGAGTGGCTAAAGTCCTGTCCTTCCTAGGGATAATTATGCAGTATTAGCATAGGTGACTACCAGAAAGTTGGCTAATGTCTTTGGAATGAGCATGGTAAAAAAAAAAAAACAATCATTGGAGGGTTTTAAAGTGACTGAATGGGCCTTCGGAAAGGGCGACTTTGGAATGGCTTTTAGAGATCATTCTCAGCTGACCGAGCATGTGTCAGATCTTTTGGCGGCATATTCAGGAAATAGGTCTTATACAGAACAGTACATTCAACTCTTTCTGTTACTTTTAAATGGTTAAATCTGGCCAAACAAACTTTATTCACATACTATTCACAGAACACAAATATACATCTATATGTACACATACTTTCCACCAGGCACTTTCCATGAAAGTCCACAGGGGGGGTTCGGTGAAGAAAGTCACACCACTGTCTTTGTAGCCTCTTCAATCAATTCATATTTTCTCTGGCTCCCTTAGAGGAACAGTTTACCCCAAAATGAAGATTCTATCATCATGTCTTCCCATACCCATAAGATTTTAAATTCATCAAAATGTTGTATCACATACAAAATAAAGTAATATAGGTTTGGAACTAGTAAATCATTTTGGTTTGAGGATTATTTTCATTTTTGGGTGTCCCTTTAACTAGCTTGCTAATATAATCAGGAATCTTGTGCTGTCGTGAGCTGTCACTCAGGGCAGCCTGACATCTGAGACACTTTATGCAAAGAAATGTAATCATTGGGAAAACGCCTGTGGTTTGCTAACTTGGCATCTTGCTGATACTGCAATTTCACAGTTGGGGTCATAACAATTTGAGAGATGCGAGTATAATACTGATGTGGATACTCTAAGCATTGTAGTTAAAATACCAAACTGTATTTGTCACCATTGAAATATAGTAGTTTAATCACTGAACTCTTGGCTGTCAGTTCTACTTGCCTGCACTAAACTGTCTGGCACCACAAATAAGGTACAAAATACAGCCTGAAGCTCTTAAAAAATAAAGATTTTTTTTTCTTCTCAACAAATAAAGAGTGAAAGAAGGTTCTTCGACTTCAGAAAATGTAGATTTCACCGTCAGAAAGTCATAGGTACAATTTTACATAACCCTGTTACCAAGCATATCAAATCAAGTTTAAAAGCCAGATTTGTATGATTTTACAATGTAGCAATAACAATGAAATGTCAAAATAAAATAAAAATGTGTAATTGCAGCATAAAAAATATATCATAAAATAACTTGCTCAATAAGAGTGGAATAAAAGCTATAAATATATGGTTTTAAATTTCTGAGGTGTGAAATGCCAAAATCACCATTTTAAAAAGTGATACAGAAATATGATGTTTTAGACTAGCTAACATGGGACTTGTACCTCTGATGGTTGAAAAAGCTTCATTAGACAACAGGACTGTTTTCATGGAACGCACACTCGACGGTCAGACGATCAGCCGTCATGTGTCCAGCTATTAGCGGAAAACAGCAAATGAAACCCATCGAAAACTGCGATGGAACAGAAATGGACTGTGAATATGCAACTTAAAGGGATGCTTTGAAGAATCTCGAGCCCAGGATTCAGCTGTACACACAATTGTTAAACAAAATCCACTCAAAGAACACGAGTCAGTCCGATAAATAGTTACAAGTGAATAGAAGAAGATTGACGGTGTTCCTTTTGGTCCCTTTCTCCTCACTTCTGACACTGTTTCGCCCGCCGTTCCCTGTTTCGCAGCACCGTTGTAAAAAGACTATTAACTGCTCTCTCTCAAAACCATTGAGTGAGAGGACAAAGGTCAGGGTGTAATCCACCGCAAGCTTTAGAATGCCATCATGTCTGCCCCTTGTTAATGTACTTCCTTTGCTTTAAACACACAGGGCCTCTGTTAGCACTTGAGACTTGCACCTTAAGACGTAAGGGATTTCCAGCAGACGTTAAGTATATATACAAGTGAGAGGAAAAAAGACAACAGTCACAACAAGAAAGGAAAGCCACAGCAGGGCAATGTGGCCGCCTGACTCTCCTGTCCTCTTGAGACATATGGCACCATATATAGTAATAAACTCCGCCTCGGATGATACAAGAACCAATCCTCAGAGACGCGCAAAACGTTGGTGAAAAAGCGTGTCCTTTGCGTTGAAGAGGCATCGACATCTTGATAGGCAGTTGATGGAAAGCTGTCTGCTGGTTGAATCTGTGTGTGTGGATGTCAGCGTTTGTGCATGCATGTGTGTTTTGTCCTTTAGGCGCTTTTTAAGAGGCATGGCAGGTGCCCAACTCCTTTTTAAGAGCCACGGTACCAACGCCCGACTCTCATCTTCGCTGCACTGCACATGAAGAGATCTGCTCCAAGTGATGTTTATTTCTGCTCTTCAGTCCAGCCAGCCAGAGAGAAACAGGCAGGTGTAAAAGAAAGCTGCTGTTTTAAGAAATAGCCTACTATCTCTGCAAGCAGAGCTAAACCAACCACACCGCACCAAGCCAGGCTCTGGAATCGCTCACAGCTTTGAGGAAAAAGTGCTGAAAAAATCCTAAACCGAAAAAACAGGCATGACACAAAGGGATGTAACATATTTAGATGTTTGGGGTAAAAAAAGGTAGAGAACTAAAAAATTTTGTCCCGTTTTCTTCCTTCTGCTTTTTGATCTGGGTAAGACGACAGAAAGACGGGAAGCTGAGGGGGTGTAGATTGAGCCTGCCGGTGGTCCTGCTCCATGCAGTGAGGTCAGCATGGGGGGTTGGGGGTTGGGGGGGGGGGGATTCCGCTATCTGACCTCCAAGCAGTCCAAATACTCCAGAACCAGCTCATAACAGAAACGATACTGCTCCTGCACCACACACAGAGAAATGACAGAATTAGTGCAATAATTCAGTTCCATATCTATGTATACACTACAATTCAATCTTTTGGGGTCGGTAATATTTTTTTTTCTTATCCTCACCCAGGCTGCAATTATTTGATCAAAAATACAGCAAAAATTATATTATTATTACAATTTGATGTTTTGGTGCTGTAGCAACTCATAATGTAATAACTGTACCTAATGTAAAAACTGCACATAATGTAATAAGTATTACATTATTATTATAATAAAATGTTCATAGTGTAATCATTTTCTCAAAATGTAATAAAATCTTGAGCTCATAATGTAATAACAATTTTTACATTGAGAAAGTTATTACATTATAAACTCACCAAAAACATGTTATATATTCATTATTGTATTAGCTTTTAAAACATAACAAATTAGTATTCCCTTACAATACATTTAAAAAAATCTAAAGCCAAATCTAAAATATGACGTTTTTGGTGAGTTTATAATGTAATACATTTCTTAAAATGTAAAAATTGTTATTACATTATGAGCTCAAGATTTTATGTTTTGAGAAAATTATTACATTATGAACATTTTATTACAATAATAATGTAATACTTATTACATTATGTGTAGTTATTACATTATGAGTTGCTCCAGGTGCTAAAGAAACATTTCTTCTTATTATCAATGTTGAAAACCATTGTGCTGCTTAATATTTTTGTGGACACCGTGCTACATTTTTCTTTGGACTTTTTAATGTATAAAATGTTTTGTAACATTATAAACATCCTTACTGTCACTTTTGATCAATTTAATGCATTCATGCTGAATAAAAGTATTTATTTCTTAAATTTTTTTTTTTTTTTTTTAATCTTACTAACCTCAAACTTTTGAATGGTAGTGTACCTATCACACAAAAATTCAAATGTATTTTTTAGAGCTGTCAGATTACATTTGCACTTAAGGTATTAATAAAATATGTTTAACAGTTTTTTTTTACATTAACATTCAGCAAATTTGATAACATTATTTAATTCTGCTTTTCTGTCTAAAAGACTATATATATATATATATATATATATATATATATATATATATATATATATATATATGTATTGCTTTAGTACATTGACAAAAGCGGACTCATTTAATTTAGGGAAAAATTACAATTTAATATTTCTTTAAAAGTTTGTATACATGAAAATTAAGCTGCCTTGATATTTTAGTTAGGGTTCCTCACAAGACAATCATCATATTTGGGGGTCTTTGTCATCTAAAAGTTTGAAAATCCCTGCTCGATATATAGTAAAGCCTACTCATTAGGGATCAGGTTCTGGGCCTGTGAACTTTCTAGAAAGGCCCTGATCAACTGATGCTTTTGGCATTTGGGTATTTATTTGGAAAGCAAAGACTTTCTGAACTTTTGTACCTACCAGTGTCTCCACCATGTTGGGCTTAGCGTTACGAAGGGTCTTGACAGCATAGAAGACGTCCACCATGTTCTGGTATTGGATCATCTCCATCAGGATGTTGCTGGCACAGTACATTCCGCTGCGGCCACCGCCGTTCCTAGACATACACGAATACAACAAAACCCGGCTGTCATCATGAGCAAAGAAGAGACAGACAGTGAAGAAAAAGTTCTGGCTTGTGCTGCATACTGATATTCAGTCTACAACAGAAATTTCACACATCCAGTTAATATGAAACCAGCCTGCACAAGAGGCATACAAAGAGCTTTCTGAAGAGGTCTTCTGCTGTGTATGCGTACGGCACGACAGAGGCAGCTAGATGAGGCAATGCTGAGATAATCAATCGCAGTCATTGCTTTGGCAGCTCTGGATTTAGCGCGGAGAAAGGCCTGCGCTGTTCTGTATTAAAGCATAATTGATTTCATCTCCATAATCTCTTCTCTCTGCCTGTGGTTGGTAACACTGTGTGACAGTTTTGAGTGATGTGCTTCTGGGCGGCGATGGGAAGGGAATTCGTGCCTGGGGTTCCAGATGAGATGGCTCGGTGGGCAAGAGGGGAGACAGACGTGGGTGGTTAACACCTAGGCTAAGATCATCGAGTCTGGATATGAGTGAAGTCCTTGTTTAGAAAAACATTTTATTTCAGAACCATTTTGTGTTTAATGGTTCACATAAGGATATTGTTCATGATTTGTTTGTGAAGTACACAGGAATTTGGTATTTTGCATATAATTATCTCTTATCTGACTCACTGGCAAACAGAGATAACACTATGAAGACAAAGATTGAGTGTGCTGTTCAAGGGCACAACGGCCATCACCCCGGCTTGCCACAAGGAGACGATACTTCAACAATATGCAAGGCCAGAACGTGACCTGATGGACAGTCTATATGCTCTTATAAAATGCCCTGTACCATTTATCTGTGGGCAGTCTGAGTTCAAATACAGTTTGTGTGAAATGTTCAGATCAGGTCAATTTAAAATAATGAAATGTTATCTTATATCTAGTCCTTTATCTCTTAATTTTTGTCAAAGTATGAGTGCTCTGATGAGTGCTCATTTATTTCTGCTCGGTGTTATTTACGATGCTTTTATCTTTCCCTTTTGATCTCTAATATTTGATTTGGCATTTCATTTGTTTTAACTATTTTAGATAAATATTTTTATGGCACCATTCAAATTGAACTAAAATGCCTTTTCTATTTGAATATATAATACAAAAATGTTTTATTTATTTCTGTGATGACAAAGTTATTACTCCAGTCTTCAGTGTCACATGATCCTTCAGAAATTATGCTGATTTGGTGCTTAAAGTTCACCCCAAAATGAAAATTCTGTCATTAAATACTCACCCTCGTGTCGTTCCAAACCCGTAAGACTTTCGTTCATCTTCGTAAAACACAAATGAAGACATTTTTTATAAAATCTGAGCAATTTCTGTTCCTCCATTGACAGCTACGCACTTTGATGCTTCAAAAAGTTCATGAAGAGATAGTAAAACTAATCCATATGAATTAAGTGGTTTAGTCCAAATTTTCTGAAGAGACATGATTGCTTTATATGATGAACAGATTTAATTTAGGCTTTTATTCACATATAAACATTGATCAGCGAACCTAAACTCAAGCTCAACCGTAAGTTTGCTTGACCCATGAAAACAAACCTCATTGGTTCTTGTGGAAGCTCAAATGTGCTGCGCCACACGAGAATGAACCTCATTGGTTCTCGCACGTCAAGCAAGCGTGCTTGAGCTTCCGTTTACCACAGCTGATGTGTGAGTTAATGATTGTTTATATGTGAATAAAAGCCTACATTTAATCTGTTCATCATATAAAGTGATCATGACTCTTCAGAAAATTTGGACTAAACTGCTCAATTCATATGGATCAGTTTTACAATCTCTTTATGAACTTCTTGAAGAGTCAAAGTGGTAGTTGTGTGGACTGTCTATGGAGGGGCAGAAATTGTCCAGATTTTATTCAAATATCTTCATTTGTTTTCTGAAGATGAACGAAAGTCTTACGGGTTTGGAACAACATGAGGGTGAGTAATTAATGACAGAATTTTCATTTTTGGGTGAACTAACCCTTCAACAAATTAATATTTTTATCAATGTGGAAAACAGTTCATATGCTTAATATTGTTGTGGAAGCCATGCAATTTTTCTTCCAAGATTATTTTGATGAATAGATAGTTCAAAAGAACAGCATTTATATGAAACGGAAATCTTTTGTAACATTATTAATGTCTTTACTGTCAGTATTGATCAATTCAATCCGTCCTTGCTAAATAAAAGTATTATTATTATTTTTAAACTCTTACTGACCCCAAACCTTTGATCTTCAGAATTCAGTGAATTCCACTTCTTGTAGTTCCAATTCCAAATCGAATTTAACTTCCTGTGTGGTGTAGCCAATTCACTTTCACAACTAAAAAGCAATACTTCAATTCGGAATAACTTAAAAGATAATACAATCTCAAATTGAAACACACTGGCTCTTGGATATTCCACTACCTGTATTACTGATGAAGAGTGCCGGTGCACCTGCTAGACTAGACATACATCTCACTGTACAAGCAGAAATAAATATCTGTATGCATCACTGGCTTGAGGAACATCAATCAATGACATGCTGCAGAGGACACATGGTGGAAGTAAAAGATGTAGTTGAACACAGCAGGATCACATCATTAAGCTGATTTGATGTTTTTCGTTTGTTTGTTTTTCATTGTATCATTTGTCTGTATCTTATTAGCATTGCATAGAGCTTATGACATCACCATATACACAGTAGCATTTGTGTATTACAGTTCTGCAGAAATCAATGGACAGAATGCCAAACAACAGTCACACCAAAACAATATTTGAATACACTCAAAAAGAGCATTTGTTTGTTCAGTTTCGCAAATTAAAAATCAGCAAGTGCAACACAATTCTGGATCACTTGGTTACAACCTAATTTAATTGCATGCACTTTTAATTAGCCAAATGGAAGCTTGCTTAATTTATTTGCATTAAGACTATGAATAGTATTAATTGGCATTAACTGAATGTACACAAATCCAGACCAAAAGAGACACAATGGAAGTTGATTGTTGTTATCCACCAGAAAAAAACCTACATTTTTTTAAGCATAACTGAACTAATTTAACGTCAGCTAACAAGAATCAAATAAAAACATAATTTACCGTATTGTTCTGAATATAAGACGACCCTGATTATAAGACGACCCCCCCCCTCCCCCCTTTAATAAGACTGTCTTTTTGCGCTCGCCTTCTAACATTACACTCTGACACACCGTAGTTCTTGGCACACTCATTTTACGCGTATTTGGTGCCACCTATTCTTGCGGGTGTGTTATCTAAGTGATAATCCATGGCAAGCTGTGCATTAAACAATTTTTATGCACGACGTGGAGGCAAAGACGCAAAGCGGAGGGTGGTTGCCTCCGCGAAGTGCGTTAAAATCGTTTAATGCACAGCTAGCCGTGGATTATCTCGCTTATACCATGGTTATTTGCCAGCATTGACAACTTAAAGCTGTTATTGGTGTTTGCAGCGCAATATTTGACAGAAGTGAAAAATTGATGGTTACGGTTGGATCTAGCATTCTGCCCGCATTTATTTAGCATTTATTTTAAATAATTATCGAGAGATGAGAAAGAGAGAGATGAGATGCGTACCTGTGTCTGTTTGTCTCTCTCTATTAACAACGAAGCTGTGAATTTAATTACTTCAGAATAGTGGCGTTACCTCGTTGCTGAGAAATATAATGTAGCGATTCAGTACAAAGCTATTTTATTACTAAAAGTCGCGGGGCAGCGTTGATAAGTTTCTGTGCTCTTGAATGTTTCTGTGTGTGTGCAGCGTGATCTCCGCCACTCTCTGTGTGTGAGTGATGTATGCGTTTGTGTGCCTGATGAAAACAGCACATTAATATAGAACGGTGATTCAACTAACTTGGAACTACCTGTGCATTAAACGCATTAAATTTTATTGCACACCTTCCAGCCAATCAGAAACGAGTATTCAGACAGACCATGGTATAATGACATGTAAAAGTCTAGACCCTAAATATAAGATGAACCAGTTTTTTTTAGATGTATTTCTAAGAAAAACATTGTCTTATATTCAGAACAATATGGTAGTTGAGTAGGGATTGTGCGGAACATGTTGGCATATTACTCACAGGCAGTGGACCACCGTACGACCTTCCCCACACTCCCTCTGCCACTTCTGTACGCTGGCCAGCAGGTTGAGGAAGGCCTTTTTGGAGTCAGGCACGTCACGATACGCAGACCAGCGCAGGAACTGGAACTGGCACACGACCAGCTGACCCTCCTGCAGCTTCGCATGGATGAGATGGGGGGTGGGGGGTGGGGAAGGAAAGGTCATGATCAGTAATGCATTGCCAACTGTGCATTTGGGCTTGTTTATGGATGTGTACAGTAGTGTAGGACTGTTCTCCATGCTGAGGTCTCAGCAGTGCCAAGTCAGCAGTGTTTAGGTTGTGATGAATGAGTCTGCTGGGAAAGAGTTTCAATTGGGTGGGGAAGAAACACTGTAAGGCTGGCCCTGACACATACCTACTTTGGCTTAAAACACAGGTGGAATTATTATAGAGCCCCGAGGCACACCCCAAAACTGCCCTAAGGGTTGCTGGGAGAAAGTGAGCACACTGACAATAGCTGAGCGACACACATATCTTTAACAAGTCTGACATAATGACTTTTCAGTCCAAATCTTCTTCCAATTTGTAAAAAATTATAGGACATACCAGAAGAAGTTAAATTAGTATAAATGAAGATGTATTAAGTTTTGCCTGAATTAAAGGACATTTAAAAACAATTCAAGCCATTTTTACTGATAACAATCGCCCTCATTGAATTTAATTTGTGTTCAATTAGACCGATTGTGGAATCGTTTGTTGCATGTATTATAACTGAACGAGCGCCAATTTGATATAGAGTTGCATTGACATTTAAGACCTAAGTGGAATTATAAATAAATAATTGAAAAACAAACTAACTATTTTAGGTTCCAAAAATGTTCTAGAAACATTACTTTTGGTTCCCAAAGTGTACAATATAACAGTCTATGTTGATTACCCGGGGGGAATGAACGCATCCTTTAGGTTTAGAAAACATTCCTTTACCTCTTTATTCCAATATCTTTTACCCTGATGTTACAGTCAAACCAAAATGTATTCAGACATCTTTAGTATTTTCACATATTATCACAGTTTCGCTAGTTTAGAAAATGGTAATAAAATATGACAAGAACTCAGAGTTAAACTGTGTCAGGACAAATTCATCTTGATCATGTCAGATAACTCTGATAGGAAGGTATGTAATGTACACTCAACCAATCAGCTGTCAGCTGTTAAATTTAAGTACACAATTAGATAATACCAATTTAGGTCATCCAATGACCAAACAATGCTTCATTTTGTTCAGGCTGTGGTGTAAAAGGTCACATTAGCAAAACACTTAAGCAAAACTTGGTCAGGTCAAAGTGTCTGAATAATTTTGGTCCCAAATTTTTATCAATTTTACTGATAGTCCACTGTATGAAGAATTTTTGGGTATAATATGTCATAGATTACTTTATTTTGCTATCTTTACTTACATAAATTAACTATAGTGATCTGCACCCACTAGTAAAAAAGGTGATCTGATGTCTGAATTATTTTTGACTGTACATCAGTCTACAAACCATGTCTTGTTTTTATTCAATGTTTAATCAATCATTAAAATAAGCCAAGCGCATCATGACACAATATGGAGAATTAAATTAAATTAACATGTACGATTTAATTTGATCATTATTATGTAAGATTTACTGGATAATCACAACCCATGGCTGCCACAAAAACAAGTCTTATTATAAGCGAACATGGCAACACCACAGAAAGAGCAAACCGTTTAAAGCAGAAGCAGTAACACTAGGATTCTCTACCACACAATCTAAGTAATAGAGATGTCAGATTTGAATAATATATGTGCCCACAATCACAATCACAAGCATCCCTTCCACACACACCCATAATTCTCTCTGTAGTGCTGAAAATGCCTTCCACCCGACTCAATCGCCTTAGTTTCTAATGTTCCACAGACACGCTGCATGCCAACGCATTAAAGCACTGTCACATCTGTCAACAGAACATTGAGCAGTGAGAAAACTGCAGATGTCTATTAGGCAAAGAGCATTGCCATCAAACATTCGAAGAGAACAACAGAACAAAATTAGCCCTTACAATAATGACAAGCTGGGGCAAATTGAAAGTGGTAAAAATGCCACCTTCTGTGGCATGCTCAGTAATGTATATTTCATATCTGCAGGCTTATGGAAACTTATTTCGGCATCTGTCCTTGCCTGTGAAAGTGCCGCCATATGAAGTGTCATGTGCTGATGGTATGAAAATGGATATTCTGAAATAGCTTTTCCTCTGTTCTTTAATTGCTCTTGTAGCTTTGGCTGAAAAAATATATTGAACTGACAAACCCTATTTATTATACCACTTTATCTCATAGTCTATTAAACCGTGATCTGAATGTAGCATGGCATAATGGCCAACAGAGCAATATAAAAGGCCTCAAAATGCTTTCAGAGCTTTTCAAAGATTACATAAAAATCGCAATTTCCACACTTTTAAACTTAAGGAATTAAGCTGACAGTTAAATGGCACAACATAATGATCAACCTGTTCCAAGGTATGAAAAATGTATTATCATAGAATATCATTAAAGCCCTGGTGGTAATGCAAATAATTCTCCCAGGAAATTACCTGGAATCTACTATGTATTTTTAGAGAGAAAATTAAGAGGCTCATTTGCACAGCTGGATGACTTTTTACCTTATATGTACCTTTAGAGGCCCAAAAGGATCAAGTCAGTAAACTTCATTTGTATATGCTTCTGTATAGTGTAATTTTACATAATTGCTCAATTTTCTGAAGTGAGTAAAATGATGATTAAGTGATTAACTTTCGATTAACTTAAGGGTATATTAACGGTCTGCTAGGGTTACAATGTACTGGGGAAATATGAGAAGCATTCATATGGAAGAGAGTGAATGATATTTGATGGAACTCACTCTCGTCACATTTTTGACCCGGAAAAGGCGGGTGATGATGTCCTCATCTGCAGACATGGACAGAAACTCCACTTGCATAGGACCATACTGTTGAAGACCTGGTTCAGGCCAGTACTGCACACAAGGCTGGAGAGAGAAAGAGAGAGAATTAATGAATAAGGAAGACAAATAGACAAATTTGAAATTACAAGTTCTAGATTATTTCTGGATAGATTTTTCAAGGTCAAGTTTCTTTCACAAAGGTGTTTGAATCCCATTCATGCTTTATGGATGGTTAAAGTAAAAAGAGAATAATAAGAAAGAAAAGAAAATGGGTTCTGGAGGGAAAGGGATTCTAGGGAGAAACAGTTACTAGATTGAGAAGGTTCTAAACAAAAAGTGGGAAAAGGAGTTCTAGATGGAATGTTGTTTTAGAAGAAAAGTGTTCTGGAGGGAAAGAGGTTTACGCAAAAGTGGGATTCTGATAGAATCTAGTAGTGAAATCTTAGGATCTTAGAGCAATAGAGGTTCTGGAGGGTTCTAAGAAAAATAAGTTATAGAGGGTTCTGAATAGGAAAAATGTCTAGAGTGAAAAAGGTTTTAGAGGGAAAGAGGTTCTGGTGTTAAACTTATTATGATCATGCAGGACATTCAGAGGCCAACCCCCAAAATAAAATAAAAAAAGATTTGGATCTAAAGCCCAAAATATACTTTTTATGCGAACAATTTTTTATAAAGCCTAAAGAGACATAACAGTCAAGGAATTCTCTGTTGGAATTTGCAGGTAAACTCCGCCTACTTTAATTTGTTTGGCCATCTCAATCAGTTTGACATGGGGGGGCAATTTGGCCATTTCTAATTATTGGAGGGGACTTGTCCCCCTCAATGTCTATGGTGGTTAAGGCCCTGGTACAGTCATGTAACCTTTCAAAGTATTCTCCATTTGATAGAGGCGGTCGACACATGCACTCTAGAAAGTTTCATCTTTGTCCAGTGTCTGCTCTATTTCTCTCCAGAAGTTATGAACGATAAAAATTTCTTTGTATTCTTCTAAACTAAAGTTGTGTGTATCTCATAACCCCCTCACACAAGCACTTGTAAATGCGGGCATTTGTTGTTGTTGCAGTCTCCGGTATTTTGTTGTTGTTCTGTCTCTTTTGTTTTATTTTCTACAGTGAAAAACAATGGCCCGGGCTAGTGTTGCCACCTTGTGGAACAACTGATTAGTGCAAAACAAATTCAATGCACATGTGAGACCTGCGCAAACTATTCTGGTGGCAAAAAAATAAACTGCGTAAAAACCGAAGTATACTTTGGGCTTAACAATGTGATTTTTATCATTCAAATCTCGTCAATATTTTGACCACTGTATTTGGAATATACTGTAGCCTTAGAATTCACAATCCATACATATAAAACTCTGTAGCTTTACTAAACTGAACTGAGCTGAAATTAAACAGGCGGAGCCGTGAGAACAGGCGAGAAAGAGGAAGAACATTAATGACAGCGAGGCAAGTGAGGTGATAAATATTAATACTTATGGACTGCAGAGAGCAATCATGCGAATGAAGAAGAGGGAGAGACGTTAATCCACCACAGAGAGAAAAACGAACAGATCGACTGCGAGAGTGACACTGAGTAACTGCCGGCATGTTAGCGCACGTCAGGGTTTTCAGAGAGCCATGATCAAGAAGAGAACCGGAACGCCACTCCACAAACTCAAAGAGAAGCTGTATGTAAATGAGACTTGACTATAGGCTTATGAATATATAACATTTCACAGGGAGATTAAGTAGAAGCTGGGGACAAAGTAGCTTAAACGACTTCAAAGGACGTGCGATGATTCGAATGCAAAAAGGCAACCGATAAAGACGTATTTTGAAGAAAACCCCCCCAAAGTCTTCTTGGGTGCTGTAGTGGAACTTCTGGTGGCTGTACAGATGCTTTCACTTACCCAGGCAGAGTTCGATTGGTTCAGCTGATTCAGCATGACAACGGAGGTGCAGCCGTAGTCAAACACCAGCCTCCAGAAGTCAGAGGTTGTGCCGGGCAGCGGGTGGGGGGTTACAATGAAAGCAGCAGGCCGGTGGAAGCTATCCATCAGTGCTGCGTTAATGTAGTTGTTACTCTCGCCCTCAGTAGTCACCAGGAAGGCGAGGGCCCTGTCAGGAGGGAGAACGTCCATGCTGCGGTTCTTCTCGCGGTTTCGTGGTAACAAAGCGATGCTGCACTCCTCAACGTCCAGATGAGGTGTCACAGAGTTTAGCGTCTGAGGGAAAAATAAATAGAATAATGATGTTGAGGATGAATTAAGCTTAGCAGTGTTTTTTTTTTCTGTTCTTGAGACATCATTAACAAATTGTGCAAACAACCAGCCTATAATGGTAAAAATCCACTCACTAATTTTGAAAAATTCCCATAAATCAAAAGCAGTCTCTTCAAACTCGCTGATTCAGATTCCCCGTACAATGACGTCTGCGTAATTCATAAACGTATATTTATTATGCACAGTACAGTCAAATGACAGATGACTGAACATATAAGGCTGAATACTGCTACTGATAGTTTCTGACATTTTCAATGCGTGAGATTGTCCTGTTTTGTTGTTGCCGGTATACCGAAGCATGAGCTCTTTAAGCCCCGTCCTCTTCTTGAAAGAGGCCGGGAGCAGCAGCTCATTTGCATTTAAAGGGACACACACAAAAATTAAGCGTTTTTGCTCACCTCTAAAAAGTGGCAATTTTAATATGCTATAAAAAATGAGCTAAAAATTCACATACACACTTCCGGGTCTTATTTTACATCTTGTAAAAAGAGGCATAATAGGCCCCCTTAACTAGAAAAAAAAATGGAATGAAAATGAAAAATGTTGCTGTTGGCAACTAATTGAAATAAAATAGGTTGAAGTACTAAAATTGCTAAAAATGTTAATAAAAAAATTTTTTTTTAAAAAGACAAAATCACAACAAAATGACTAAAACTAAAATTGAAAATATAAGCAGATTCAAAATAATAAGAAATAGTATATTACTATATACATAATACAAAAATAGCACAATCAAATGTTCTTTTTGGACCAGGGAAGACATTTACAGTTCTGGGCCCGTATTTATCAAGCTTCTCAAAGTGCCATTTTAGTCTTAAGTGCTGAGAATTAATTAAATGTACTCCTGCTTTCAAACTTAAGTATAAAAGCAAGTTATCAAATTTCTTAAAGCTAAGAATCACTCTTACTCTCACAGTTATTTAAGACAGCTCGAGAAGTCTCTCAAGTGGTTAGGAGTTGCCAGTAGGGGCTTGTGATGGCACTGAGGAGACAGAGACGTGCGCAAATCTTTCAGGAGAGGAAGAATGTTTTTGAAATGTTTGACGACGAGCAGTTAATCAAACGGTATCGTTTGAACAGAGCAGGCATCATCTTTGTCAGCGCTGGTTAATGTTGGGCTGAACTTGCCTTTTATAACAGTTTCCGCTGTTCGACTAATTCAGCAAGCAGTAGCACTTCTTCCTCCCACCAGTTCGTTTTTCTTTTGGGATCCATGGTGGCTGATTATATCATAAAATCTAGGCTATATATAGGCAGGTCAGTTAACAGCATACGGGTTTAAAAATTGTAATTAAGACACGGTGGCTGGAAAACGTGTTTATCTTCATTTTCAATGTGTATATCATAATGTATTCTCTTAAAAATTCTTTATTGTCAAATGTGTGTTGAATGTAAACTCCTCTTAGGAATTTCACCATTCAATGTGAATTTATCCGAGAATATTTTTAAATAATGAAATCTATTCAGTGATTGGTCCATGCCTATATCATCATCCAAAATCCTGTTTGTGGCACAGCAAAGTGTCGTGAATCATCTCTAAGATTGACACTTAAGATTTAGTACCCTTCACTTAAAGCATGACTGAGATGCTTGATAACTAACTTTTAAGCGCAGAATTTTTTTACTCTCAAGTCAATTCTTAGTAGTGTTCTTGTGAGTAATTCTAAGAGGCTTAATAAATACGGGCCCTGGAAACACTTCAAGCCCCTTTATCTCAAAATATTACATTTGATTCTCCAGGATATAATAGGAGAAAAGAAAACCAAAATAAAAAAGCCACTCACTCAAGAGGAGAGCAGAAAAAACTATGAAAGCCTGCTTCTTCCTCAGAGTAAATAAATAATTAAAAAAATAACTGCAATCACAAGTCACAATGACAGACTAAAAAAGTCACAATTACAAAGAAAAAAGTAATACTGTAAGACATAGTCAAAACTGGGAGAAATTAATCTGCAATTTTTTCGATAAAGTAGCATTTTTAAGATATGTCCCAATTATTATTACTGTTTTCTTTTTTTCACAATTAATCTTCTTCGAGAAAGAAAGGAAGGAAAGAAGGAAGCAAGGAAGGAAGGAAGGAAGGAAACAAAATTGATTCCTGCTGGGACACTGGTGATTATGAAGATTTCCATTATGCACTAATAGTATTGTGCATCTGGTGACCGCAGATGTGCCCTCAACTCCAACAACAGCTTTTGAATCTAGCTTTAAAAAGCATTAAATCTGACTCTTCCACACTGTTACTGCTATTACCAAACACAATTGCAAAATCAGGCCAACCTCATACATAATAAACACTGCTTCTATGAGCTCATCAAAATCAGGAAAAAAATAGTGCAATTCAAACAGACACATACACTGTTCTCCCTGCAAACCAACAGATAAAGAGATGTGTTGTTCTTTACTACCACCAAGAAATATATAAATGTACAAAACCCATTATAATATCCTGCATCAACACCTAATAGTTCAAGCAAAATCTACACCCTGTAATCCAAATCTGCCTTCCTGTACTTCCTTTTTGAAAGCCTCAACAAGAATACGCTTATAATAAATGAATTATCATTTACCTGGAATTCAGAAAAATGCAATGTAGATGCAAGTGCAGGAAAGCAAGGATAGTTCAGCCTGCTTCCCTCTGAATCAATAAAAGTATTCTCAGCAACATATTTGGAATGGTACATCTTTTATTAAATAACCTTCACCAGCCTTTTGCTCCCTGAGGATCTGTCGCAAAGTGAAACACGACTGACTACTGCTCCCAATGGACAAGGAATGCAAGGTATTTCTTCTATTATTATACATTTTGCACGACTACCTTTATTATTTATGTCTGGTGGTCTAGTAAAAAAAATATTGATCAAACCTCTGTAATCAATAGCCTCCTACTGAAGAACCTTCAGCTAAGATGCCAGCATATACAAATGAAAGGTTCTGAGAAGTTTTGAAAGTGTTTCCAACATTCTGTCATTTATATTATGTTACTGTATGTGTGTAGGTGTACAAGCGCTACAGAATGTCAGCGCATCTTCCGTTGGTGAGTTTCAGTCTGGCCTTTGTTTTAAAGTTAAAACGTTTATTTAAATGTCCCCTGTATGTCTAGCCACACTCAAATACATTTATTCAACAGTACTGATCATTAATCTATGGGGCGGTGCGTTTTACACCATGTAGCTCAGCGTCTTGTTTGACTGCTGTAACCTTGCTTGCTCTATTGAGCAAATTTACATATCTATTTAGAACTTTATAGGAAGTTATTCACTTATAGGCCCGGTTTCACAGACAGGGTTTAGATTAAAGGATTAGTTTACTTTTAAATAAACTTTTGCTGATAATTTACTCACCCCCATGTCATCCAAGATGTCTTTCTTTCTTCAGTCGAAAAGAAATTAAGGTTTTTGATGAAAACATTCCAGGATTTTTCTCCATATAATGGACTTTAATGGGCACCAAACGGTTTAAGGTCCAAATGACAGTTTCAGTGCAGCTTCAAAGGGCTTTAAACGATACCAGACGATACCAGACGATGAATAAGGGTCTTATCTAGCGAAACGATCGGTCATTTATAAAAAAAAAAAGTTTAAGTTTTATAAGCACAAATGCTCGCCCTCACAAATGCTACGTTCTTGACGTCACCGTTTCAACGTAATTATCACTTGACGTGACCTTTTCAACGTAATTGCGTATTACGTGACGTCACGAACGCGCATCACAGAGCAGAGCAAGGCGAGCATTTGTGCTTATAAAACGTAAACTTTTTTTTTTTTTTTTTAAATGACTCGCTAGATAAGACCCTTATTCATCGTCTGGTATCGTTTGAAGCTGCACTGAAACTGTCATTTGGACCTTGAACCGTTTGGTGCCCATTGAAGTCCATTATATGGAGAAAAATCCTGGAATGTTTTCATCAAAAACCTTAATTTCTTTTCGACTAAAGAAAGAAAGACATGGACATTTTGGATGACATGGGGGTGAGTAAATTATCAGCAAAAGTTTATTTAAAAGTGAACTAATCCTTTAAGCCAGGATTAGGCCTTAGTTCAATTAGGACATTTAAGTATCTTTTATAAACGTGCCTTAGAAAAAAACATTACTGGTGTGCATCTTGAGACAAAACAATGACTGACATTTTAAGATCTATCAGTGCAAGTTGCTTTCAGTTAAACAGCTCAAACATGCATTTCAGTCCAGCTTGAAGGGATAGTTCACCCAAAAATGAAAATCCCATGATTTATTCACCCTCAAGCCATTCTAGGTGTATATGAGTATCTTCTTTCAGACGAACACAATTAGAGATATATTTGCAATGGCAGTGAATGGCAGTCCTGATTTTGAAACCCAAAAAATGCATCCATCCATTATAAAAGTAATCCATACGACTCCAAGGGGTTAATAAAGGCCTTCTGAAGCGAAGCGATAGGGTTTTGTAAGAAAAAGATCCATATTTAAAACTTTGTTAACTATAATAACTAGCTTCCAGCATTTTTTGGCCTTCAAAATCGTGACCCCCATTCACTACCATTATAAAGCTTGGAAGAGCAATGATATTTTTTAATATAACTCTGATAGTCATAGAAGATAGTCATATACACCTAGGATGGCTTGAGGGTGAGTAAATCATGGGATAATTAAAATTTTTGGGTGAACTATCCCTTTAAGCCTTGTCTGTGAAACCAGGGAATAGAGAAATTAGAAAAATGAGATTTTTTTTTAAAATAACAGTTCAATTTATGGTGTAAATAATAGTAACTTTCAGAGCTCAAACTTCATGCCCTGTCCGGGTCATTTATTGAAACTAAGCTACAAAAACGCCCCCCAAAGCCTTATGCTTAGTGTCTGTTTGAAATATAACTTAAGCATTATACGAAGGTATAAAACTTTTCTGAAGACAGTTCCCTTCAAAGATACATTCATATACACCCCCACCCCCAATTAAATATTTATATTTTTCTACAAATATTTCGAGCATCGCGAACAGTGCTGTACCTAGTACAGTATTTTCCTCTATTCCCGTCATAATATTTACATTTTGGGAAATTATTGCAATGCAGTTTGTGTGCAACTTCGGAACAGAGATTGGCCAAAAAAAAACTATCATGTTTGGAGCAAAAACGGTCGGTTCTGATGGTCAACCGGTGCATGCCTATCTGCCGTCACTGAATGTGAAATTGCTTTGTCATGTGACAACCACAGCCGATCAGAAGATACAAATGTTTTAAATGTACAGTCATGTGGGATTTTGCACCAATGAGATCTCACGATCATGACGTCGGGCAAAATAAGAATGCAATATATTTAAGCAAGGAGAGACAAAGACCTGGAACTCCTCTCGAAGCTGTGAAGAGTTGCTCTGAGAATCCACCCGCAGCATCTCTTTGTAAGCCAGGGCGAACTCGTTAACAGGGATGGCCGTCTCCCCACACAGGCACGCCTCCAGGATGGCATCATGAATGAATATATAC
This sequence comes from Rhinogobio ventralis, assembly GCA_039654625.1. Taxonomy (NCBI): domain Eukaryota; kingdom Metazoa; phylum Chordata; class Actinopteri; order Cypriniformes; family Gobionidae; genus Rhinogobio; species Rhinogobio ventralis. The sequence goes on from CM077201.1 coordinate 10,492,045, forward strand.
TGCTCCTGTAGAGAGAGAGAAAGCAAAGACATAACTACATACTTCCTGTAGTAGACTAAATTTGGATTCAGACTTGACTGAAAGCGATGATGTCCGAGTGAGTGAGCCATCCACTCCGTAATTACAGGATTTGCTGTTGTGTGCATGATTGACAAGACATTAACGTATTAACAAGCATATAATCAGCCAGTCACAGTGACATGGAGGCACTACTTCCAAACATTTCACCTTTAACAAATTTTTCACCTTTATTTTGAAATGAGCATTATCCACGGGTGTTGCTGTTGGACAGTGTACTTTAGAAAATTTGTTTACAACCAATTTAATCAAATATTTGGTCATATTTGCTTTGTTTTCTCATCTGGAATTTTGCAGGAGGCTTTCACTTTTCACCTCCCTTGTCTCTTCCGAGAAAAGATCAGAACAGGATAGAGGAGAATAGAAAAGAGAGGACTAGAGGAGAAAGAATGCAAGATAAAGGACGATACAGAGTAAATAGATGCCAATAGCAGAATTTGTTTAACCTCCATGTTTGAACGCAAACAAAATTTGTGGCATGTTTCAAAGTGCACTGTGAGTGTATACATCGCTCTACATAAACAAACACTTGCAGATGGATTTAATTAAAGCTTCTGGTAAATAATTACTAATGTTTTAAACAGTCAAATGACTGTGGGATTTACATAATAAAGTTTGGATATGTAAATTTCGGAACATCTGAGCAAAGGCACATGCCTCCACAAAGCGGACAGATGCAAGAGAGAAGATTTTTTTTGCATTTCCCACCTATGAATACACAATTTTCACTGCATTCCAAAGCTAAACTTTCTGAATATTCATAGCAACACCTACAGAGCTTATGACTATGCAAATACAAGATGTGTAATTTGCTAGGTCTCCTGCCATATCTGGGTGCAGGGAGTTATGGATAAACATGTGAGCGTCTGCACCTCTGTCTGGATCATGTTGATACGACGAGAGCAGAGGGTCTTCACACAGTTGTAGATGTCCACCACTCCTTCACACTCTGCCATGTCCAGCATCACGTCCAGCACAATATAGCAGCCGGTCCTGCCCGCCCCCACACTGAAGAAGAACGAAAGACAGATAGTAAGATGTTTGTCAAAAATGATGACGTGAGACAGTGTTTTTTCTTTGATGGACAGGAACTAAAGATCAAGTTGGTGAAGTTGAGGCAGCCGCCACAGTCCTGTTCGACCTGGCAGGATGTCAACATTAAAGTCCTATGTAACAAGAGTTACAGAAAAAACACTAACAAAATAGTATCAAAAAAATATTCAACCAGATTTTTGTATGTATCATGTTCAGATCATGTTTTTTTAATCATGTAACATGATATTACCATGGTATTCTTTGAGGTTCCTTGGAGTATATGAAATAATGACATTTCACACACACAGAAAAAGTTTGTTTCGTTTTATATTATAAACCAATATACAAACTCTCAAAAGTTTGGGGTCAGTAAGATTTTTTTTTAAATACATTTTTGTACTTTATTCAGAAAATACACAAAATATTGATAAAAAATCAGTAAAGACATTTATAATGTTACAAAAGATTTCTATTTCAAATAAATGCTGCTCTTTTGAACTTTCTATTAAAAAAAGGGAATTTCCACAAAAATATTAAGCAGCCAGCACAACTGTTTTCAAAATTGATAATAAAAAATATTTCTTGAGCACCAAATCATCATATTAGGCCCTGTCCAAAATGGCACCCTAAACCCTCATGGTCTTCCTCTGAGTCCGCACTTTCACGACGTAATGCTGCTTTGAATGCCGGGTAGAAGTCCTCTGCGTAGCTTGCGAACTTGCGGGCTCAGCTGAAGTGCGCATCAAGGGCTCAGGAGCACCCTTCTTTAAGCTTAAATGACGAATGGGACACCCTACGGTCTCGTGGACTTAACGGACACGCGCACGCAGCGGCCATTTTAAGTCCACAAGACCGAAAGTGCACATGAAGTGTGCCATTTGGGACAGGGCCATAGAATGATTTCTAAAGGATCATGTGACACTGAAGTCTGGAGTAATGATGCTGAAAATTACATTTGAAAATGTATTAAAATAGAAAACAGTTGTTTTAAATTGTAATAATATTTCACAATATTATTTGTTTTTACTGCATTTTTGATTAAATAAATGTAGGTGATATTATAAACGGTTGTGTATATTGTTCAAAATTAAGGCATATTTAGACTTTCTGGTTGTCAAACATTAGCAGTTAATGTGATGAATAAGGAGCTCTATACCTGCAGTGGACCACCACAGGCCCTGCGTCGAGTGGCGTGGAGGTTTTGACCCGGCGAATGAAGGCTAGCAGACCTGTGGCGTGGTATGGGACTCCATGCTCAGGCCACGATGTAAAGTGAAACTGACACACTTCGTGTTTGGCGGAGTATCCCCTCTGAAAGACAAACATGCTCCACACTTAGAATTTATGTGCATAAAATTAATTTACCAAAAAAAATCGTTTTATTTTTTGCCATTTTCCAGAAACCTGAACGGCAAGGGAGCATTGCCCATATGAGCATCTTGGCTCAATGTGTCAGGGCATGTGCGTTAACCACCAGGCCACGGCTCCAACATATGGTTGTATGGTTTGTAGCTTTAGGTTACGAGTAGTGGAGAACACGATCAGGCAGACTCATTTCAGGAGTTTGTATTCCTCATGGCTCAAAGACACCCAAGAGAAACCAGGATGAATTAGCAAAGGCGACAGTAAAATAAACACACAGCTCTGTGGTTCCATACAGGGGAGGTTCGCATGTCTACTTGACAGGCCACTAAGAGACTTCCTATTACTGCATCGCAATTGCTCGTCTGTTTGAATACACACAAGGAGAGCTTCAGACAAAAGCCTGTCTGATGGTTACGTGGAGAAGCTTTCCCCACCATTCGACAAACACAGAAGGACATCGTTCCACCCACAGCCTGTGTTTGATTGACAGGGCCGCGGCAAGCACAAAACTCACATCAAAGGCTGTCGACGGAACTGCGCCTCCACAGGGCAGCGATAAGAGAAGACAGGGGGGGTGAGGAGAAGGAGGTTAAATTGAGCTAATTTCAGTAAACGCACCCACATTTAGCCCATTGTATCAGAGAGAGAGAGAGAGAGAGCGATAATGAGAGAGAGATGCTTTAGTTAATGTGCCTGCCATAAAAGCGTTCTGAGATGAGGCAGCTCTAATCCTCGAACAGACAGCTCAGTGGGCCTCTGCTGGGTATCAGGCGCTTCTCACCATTTCATTTAAAGGGCTGTCACTCTAAATTCTTGCGCACACACACACACAAATTCATGTTCTACCCTAATCCTAGCAAATGAAGAGTAGTCAATGTATATCAGCATAGCAACACATATTATTACACGGCCAGGAATACTTGATTCTGATTAGTCAATCATGGCATTCTTATCAAGGACGATAACCATAAAGATAACTATAATTACATTAGCATCCACACCAATGGACAATATCATTCTGTTTATTATAAGTGCACTGCAGTTTTGTCGTCTGCCACTTTAAATGCTCAAGCTCTTCTGATTGGCTGTAAATGTTTTTATCGTTCATCACATTTTGAAAGTGATTCCAACAATAACATTCCTTGGTGCCATTATCGTTATAGTTGTGGTGTGGATTCTGCAATTCTTATAAACTTTTAATTTTTAGAATGATAGTTATCGTCCTTGGTGTGAACAGGCCTTTGGGTCAAATAGTTTTGTATAATGATGCTAAACTATACAGATGATAAAAGAAAACTGATTTCCGACATACACTATATTGCCAAAAGTTTTGGGATGTTTGCCTTTACATGCACATGAACTTTAATGACATCCCATTCTTAATCTGTAGGGTTTAATATGGAGTTGGCCCACCCTTTGCAGCTCTAACAGCTTCAACTCTTCTGGGAAGGCTTTCCACAAGGTTTAGGAGTGTGTTTATGGGAATTTTCGACCCTTCTTCTAGAAGCGCATTTGTGATGTCAGGCACTGATGATTGGATGAGAAGGCCTGGCTCACAGTCTCTGCTCTAATTCATCCGAAATCCCATTTAATTATTGTTTAATCGACACGTCATCAATAAACCTGTCTCCGGCGTGATGCCTCCAATCTTTCGAATATTCCGATCTAATGACTTCTGACCTGTAAGGTTGCCAAAATAATAATCATACACTGTTTGTTAATTGGCCAGAGGAGAACTGGCACCCCGACTGAGCCTGGTTTCTCCCAAGGTTTATTTTTCTCCATTATGCCACCTGATGGAGTTTTGGTTCCTTGCCAGTGTCGCCTTTGGCTTGGCTTGCTCAGTTGGGGACACAAAATTTTCAACTAAATATTCAAATAAATTTAATTACTAAACTGAATTAACTATATCAACTAAATTACTGATCTGCCCATATTGTCGCTATATGACAATTGAAATGAGCTGATGACTGACCAGTTTCCTCCAGAGCGGTTGTACAGCCGAATCAAATTCTGTTGCATTATTTTCCTGTTAACACTGTGAAGCTGCTTTGAAACAATCGACATTGTAAAAAGCGCTATATAAATAAAGTTGACTTGACTTGACTTGACATCAAACTCGCTCATTCATGTCTTTATGGACCTTGCTTGCATGCTAGAACAGGAAGGGGCCATCCCCAAACTGTTCCCACAAAGTTGGGAGCATAAAATTGTACAAAATGTCTTGGTATGCTGAAGCATTAAGAGTTTATTTGACTGGAACTAAGGGGCCAAGCCCAGCCTCTGAAAAACAACCCCACACCATAATCCCCGCTCCACCAAACTTTACAATGCAGTCAGGCAAGTACCGTTCTCCTGTTAACCTCCAAACCCAGACTCGTCCATCGGATTGCCAGACAGTAGAAGTGTGATTTGTCACTCCAGAGAACACGTCTCCACTGCTCTAGAGTTCAGTGGCGGTGTGCTTTACATCACTGCATCCGATGCTTTGCATTGCATTTGGTGACGTAAGGCTTGGATGCAGCTGCTCGGCCATGGAAACCCATTCCATGAAGCTCTCTATGCACTGTTCTTGAGCTAATCTATAGGCCACACAAAGTTTGGAGGTCTGTAGCTATCAACTCTGCAGAAAGTTGGCGACGTGTGCACACTGTGCGCCTCAGCATGCGCTGACCCCGCTCTGTGATTGTACGTGGCCTACCACTTTATGGCTGAGTTGCTGTTGTTCCCAGTTGCTTCCACTTTGTTAAAATACCACTAACAGTTGAACGTGGAATATTTAGTGGTAAGGAAATTTCACGAATGGACTTATTGCACAGGTGGCAATCTACCACGCTACGACGCTTGAATTCAGTGAGCTCCTCAGAGCGACCCATTCTTTCACAAATGTGTGTAGAAGCGTCTGCATGCCTAGGTGCTTGATTTTATACACCTGTGGCCATGGAAGTGATTGGAACACATGAATTCAATGATTTGGAGGGGTGTCCCAAAACTTTTGGCAATATATGCTGTGTCTCATTTCGAAGGCTGCGTCCTCCAGAGGTCGCATTCAAAGGCTGCATGCGTCATCAAGGCTGTCTCATTTCAGAAAAGTAAGTAGGACACTCTGAATGCGACCTTCAAATGCGCCCCTCTTTCACAGGAATTCGGAGGGTGCATGTGGTGTATCCTTCGCTGCTGCAGATACCCCACAATTCTTTGCGTCGCCATTAACAACCGTCACTTAAAAAAAAAAGATTTCAAAAAAAAATGGTGGCATCGGCAGATATACATGCAAGCGAAGATGTGGTGTTTAAATTTAAGTAGTTTCAAGCTTGTTTTTGTTTTTTAAGCTGTATTACCTCAAATAGATAGTTGTGGTAAACAGAATTACAAGTGTTAGTGATTTTTAAACGTTTAGAAAAGTACTTTGCTGTCAAGGCAAGAAACATTTCAGTCATTTTCAAGTTATAAATAATTTTCATAATTTTCATAACTAGTGTGAGAGCGCAACGACACTGTGAACATGTTGGCATAGCAACGTGGTACTTCCTGTTTTCCGCCTGTGCGTCCTACGAAGGATGTCTGGTTTAATTCTGATTGAGGACACTCCGTATACCGCATCCTTCACAGGATGTGTCCTCCGGAGGACGCAGCCTTCGAAATGAAATGAAATGCGACAGAGCTATAGTGTAGCTGTGCTAATTTCATGTCTCTCATATCATATCATCTTTCTTCTCATACAACAAAATTATTTCAATATCAATAATTCATGTGCATTTATTTATTATTTGGTGTGCATGTGAGAGTGTAATAAGCAGGGTAATGTGGAGTAACGTGATACAGGATATGCAATACAAGACCTGATCATCACCCTTGTCTGTTTATTTTGCGATAATGGCCTGCTGACTGTACATTAACCCGTGCATTAAACGATTACATCCTATCAAATGGCAAAGCAAATCACACAGAAGCTGCTCTGAGACAAGTTGGAGCCGTGGCTTAGAAGCTCTGACACATTGAGCTGCGGCGCTCATGCAGGAGATGCAACCCTTATTTTCCCCATCATTTCCTGTCCTGTCTCTAGAGGGGAAAAAAATCATCTCGTACCCGCTCCAGGGCAAAAGTTCGCACTGTGTACTCTGCCAGAGTTTCTGTCTTCAGCAGCGTGATCTTAATGTCACCGTACATCTCTGACTCATCTGGCCAGTACTTACAGCATTTCACCTGAAAGACAAACCAACAAACTCTGGTTAGAAAACACTGGAGGTCCACAGCAGCATGATATATGATATTTTAAATTATTTTGCTGGCAATATAATTAAACAACATCATGAATATTAAGATTGTAGTGCACAATTAAGTTTCCTAAAAAACATGTCATTACATTAGTTTTATTATTCTTCTAAAGTGTTTAAGACAGATGTTTTAACAGCTTCTCGGATTAAAACTTAGTAGCAAAAATGGTATTAAAGTCAGAAAATCTGATTCATTTTCTTGTATCAGTTCAAACTGTCTGTGCATCATTGACCAAAAATGTAAAAAAAAAAAAATCTGCATGGCCTTTTTTCATATGTTAAAATGTTTTAATAAAAATATATGAAGGTAAAAATGATCAGACATAATTATTTGAATTCATTTAATGACATACTACATAAAAAACAAGCCTTGATTATTTTTGTATTTGTAATATGTACTTTAATACTTTGAATGCACTTGGATACAATAGATTTTTGTTACAATTATATTAAACAAATATTGAAAAAAATCTAATAATTTATTTGAGATATATATTATATATATATATATATATATATATACGGTATATATATTATATCTTAAACTTTTTTTCTTAAAGAGTCTCTCAGCAACATCAATCAAACTGTTGAAGTGAAAGATCTCCCTTCCTTGTGTACTGTAAACCTGGGTTATTTCTACATGCTTATTATCGTTACACAAACTGTAAGATTTGCTGTCGGACCTAAGTCATCATATATTTATCTCTGCTGTTCACAGCTTTTATCATAACATGGGAAAGCGTATTTTTCATAATAGAGCCCCAATTTCATAAGAGGGCAGGGATGGGCCGTTAAGAGGACTGTTGGCAGCAGACGCTGTCTCCGAAGCACTGAAGGGGCGATGCGGGTGTGGAGAGGAAAATGAAAGAGGAAATTATGTCGGAGGAAGAAATAGAGGTGGTTTAAAAAGGCTGGAACGAGTGGGCCACAAAGCAAGGGAGCAGAACGCATTACATGAGTGTGGGAATTATGATGGAACGAAATATACTTCAAATCTTATTTTTAGTTGACAGCAATACAGATGTATTATATAACAAGAGCATGTGATAACGCACTGTACTGTGGTGGTACCATGGTACAGTGAAGGTATCAGACAATATCACAGTACTTTGATAAATACCATCTTGCTTGCACTAACATGATGTATGATGATGTATGATGAGTATCATGATGAACCTTTTTTTTTTTAGACCTGTATAATTATTTTCAGGCCATAACAGATATTACAAATAATACCCCATTTTAAAAAATAAGAAATAAATCAAATTAAGATGCTACAAGTGAATTTATAAATCACATTATATTTAACCCATTAAATGATTAAGTTTACATTAAGTGAGTACATGTTCTAAATGTAAAAATTGTGAAAATAAGCATGCACAATGTAATATCAATTCAATAAATAAATAAATAAAACCCTGAAATCAGCTGATATATGCACCTATATAGTATCGATATGCATAAGTGCATCACTACATGACACTTTAAAGTTTATGGAACATGAATATGGTAATCATTCAATACCATATTATATATTATAGCACTATGGTAACATCGTAACTGAACCATGAATAGAGGATTATCATATTCATATAGCATGATATTTACATGACACTCCAAGGTACTTCAAATATGTCCAAAAAACCCTATATGGAACAGTGTTAAATAGTACTTCTTGTGCATGCAGTGATAATAAAATATAAAACAATATTTCCAAACATAGTTTTATCAAGCAGAAAAAAATGTTGGCTGATGAATGGGAAGTGATGTCATTAAAATCAATTTACATAGAATTTTCACACATAAAACACAGACCCACAAATACGCAAACATGAATGATGTACAACAATGGCTAAATGAAATGTGTATGGTTGTTGTGAATGGGGAGTGTCTTTAGTTCATGGGTTAGTGTGCAGATGAGGAAGGATCTAGAACATACCCTGCCCACCTCCACTAGCTTGGTGATCATGACGATACTAAAGCAGTTCTCTTGCCAAACCATCCTCCAAAAATCATACACTGTCTCCTGTTTGGGCCCTGCAAACAAACAGACAAACACACACTCAATAAATGGCAGCCAATGCTCCAGACGGCGGGTTTAATTTACCAAGTGTCATTGCATGTTATAAGGCAGTTCAGTAATCCAGAGCATCACAGAAAGTAATTCAATAGCAGACATTTCTGGTGAATAGAACAGTTTTTAACCTCAGCAGGAAGTGGCTCTCCAATAGAAAAAGCTAATTTCTCTCATCAATTGAGTCTGCCTCGAAATTCAATAAGGGGGTAAGACAGACAAACCACAAACATGTATAATGATTTATACATGTGGGGTTTTATAGCGATGAAAGAAGAGGGGTGACCTTGTTTTAGTAGAGCTGAGAAAGGCATAGGGGTCGGTTTATGTCTGATATTTCTTTTACATGCACACACAGTTTTTTCTGTCATGGTGGGGACTTTCCATTGACTTCTATTGTTTTTTAACTGAGCTACGGAACTTTTTTTTGTTTGTGAATGTAAAATGTAAAAAAAAATGTGTCATTTCTGACATGCACTGACTAGGCTGTGCGACCAGTCAGAGCAAAGGAAGCTCTCTGAAAGTCGGAGTTTAGAGAGAATTAATCCTTTATCGATTTCAGGCACTGAGAAAAGAGGTGATGCTGCAACAGTGCTGTGCACAGACCTCCGCAGGGGCAGGGACAAAATCGTGTTCCGGGGGGGATTGGTGGGTGTCCCCCTTGGCAGAAATCGCATTCCGGGGGGTGGGGGGGTTGTGGGTTCCCCTCAGTAGAAATTGCAATGTATAAGTGTTTTTTTACCTTGGATGCATGTAAACCTATTGTAGGAAAGTGACAGTACATTATCCTACAAATTAGACAGCTACTTAAGAAATATTTAAATACATTAACATAAAATATTGATGTTATCAAACCGAGGATGTCCCTAAATGTCCTCACTGCGAAAAATTAATTAATCTGTTTTCCAGTAAATATATCCTTAAGCATCCTTAAAATGAGAAGCAAAATTGCATAAGAAATTAAGACTTTGTTTCATATTACTGAATTAATTGTATTTTTCTTACCACTATGGCAAACTGCTTTTTCTTGTATTAAGTATAAATATAACAGACTTGAGAGATGTTTATGGTTAAAGCAAGACATAATTAAGGATATTCTCCAGATGTTTAAATATTATTATTCAACAAGACCAAAATATTTTACGAAAATTATTGCAGTGAACACAATCTGGGACTCCTCTCCACCCAAGGTCCTGTAGTCATTGTGCTAGTTGGTTTTGATGGGGATTTCGGGTAAGAAGACAGCAGGTGTTAATCCTGTCTCTGCTGCAGCATCTCTATTCGCAAACCTCTAGAATTTCCTGGATCAGAACTCATTAGATTTCAACCAGAAGATCTCTGTGTTCTCAAGGTTTCAGTCTCACACACACAATCCCAAAGGCTCAGTCTGAAGAGAGAAAAGGCTCTCTCTTGGGAATGGACACTTCCAGACAGAACCAAATCAACAAACACACACACACACACATCCATCCATCCACAAGTCCTGTCCAGACAAAGATACTCACCCTGAGTGGCGATGAAGTGGTTGGATCGATGGTAACCCTAAAAGAAAGAGAGAGAGGTGATGTGCTGTGTAAGCCATTTGTGTCCTAGAAACATCACTTGTGTGTATCTCACTCCTCTTAGAGAACAAATGTTCGTCAGAGGTCCAAGGTCTTTAGTTCTAGCTGTCCAGTTCAAATGTCTGCTTTGAAAGCTACTATCAAAATCAACCATGATTAATTTACTCTGTAAGCAAAACTGTTTGATAATCAGGGGGTTACTGAGATAAAATGATCCCAACATGGCGACCTCCATAAGAAGATATACTCTATGTAAAATAAATGTTATATTAGGCTTAGTGCTGGGCAATCAATTAATCGCGATTAATCGCATCCAAAATAAAAGTTTGTGTATACATAATATATGTGTGTACGGTGTATAATTATTATGTATATATTAATATATTTAAGAAATATTTGCATGTATATACTGTATATATATATTTATATAATTTATCTTATATATATATAAATATTTTATATATAAACAACATATTTGTCTTAAATATATACATGCATGTGTGTGTATTTATATATACATAATTATACACAGTACACACACCTATATTATGTAAACACAAACTTTTATTTTGGATGCGATTAATCGATTGTCCAGCACTAATTAGGCTACTAACAACTAATGACTGCAATCTTCATCTTACGTAGGTGTGCATGATTTTAAATGAAAATAATCTAGATTAATCTAATGTTTGTTTGGTTCCATTACATATTATAATGTAAAATGCATTAACGGCATTAAAGAAAGCAGATGCATTAATCATGTTAAATTAGTTTCATGACAATTTTATTTACAATTGGACAATATTTCTCGACTACATACTACGAGTACAATTAATTTCTTTAGGGGTAAACATTTTTAATAAGGAAAAATTACTAAGTGCACCAGTAAAGATTTTTAATTAGCTACACTACATAAAGTTACAAACAAAAGGTAGCAACATTAAATTAAGTTTTTTTTTTGTAATTTTTGTGTGCCTGAAACAGAAAATGAGGATCTAAATTAGGATGACAGCAACACGTGCATCTAAACTACAACTGAATAAAAAACTGAAAATAAACCACTGAAATTAACTTATTCACTAAAATGAATCTGACCTCCCAACACTACTCAAGAAATTCTAAGGAGAGTGTGTTTAAATTTTGACAACATATCTCTCTGCCATGTCCATTTTGGGCGGAAAATAGCTTGAGGGAAAAGCTACTTTATTCTAAAAACTGAAAACAAACAGACAAATGTAGTCAAGTTATTAGTGTAGCTAGTGTGTTTGTAGACTTAGTTGCATTAATAGTGTTGAAGAGTAACAAAGAGGCTTCTGCTTCAAAAGTTAATACTCATTTGCCCAAACATAAAACTCATCATGGAGGGCATCAGCTCCCAACAACAATTCCTCCATCAGCTCATGTTTGGAATGTACAGGGAGAAAGAAACTCTAGGAACATCTTAAAACATGCAATTCATTCATCAAAACTAAGCCTTTTCAAAGAATTACCTGGGGATGCTCCCAAAAAGTGGATCTGTTTTCATTAAACAGACGTTAGCGAAATAATAGAGACATGTTCTTTATTGTTGCTGAGCATTTGCTGCTCCATTTAGAACACTGCAGACACCCACTACATTTTAGATTGGGCCAAACTATTTTCTGAACACTGTACAAACAAACATAGACACAGACACACTGTAGATGGAAAAAGAAATTGTGGGTATGTTTGTTCCACATAGAAAGGATTCAAGTCTATGGAGTTTACAGGGGATGCAGGGAAAACGTTTGGAAGATAACGTTAGTCCGAAAGAGCTTTGTCCTGCTGATTCATAAAGTAGTAGCATGATTTTCTATTACTTACACAAAAAATTGTAATGCCAGGGACCCCAAATATAATGACACCCTTGTCAAAGACTCCCCATAAAGACAGCTACACTATATTGCCAAACGTTTTGGGATACCTGCCTTTACATGCACATTAACTTTAATGTCATCCCATTCTTAATCCGTAGGGTTTAATATGGAGTTGGCCCACCCTTTGCAGCTATAACAGCTTCAACTCTTCTGGGAAGGCTTTCCATAAGGTTTAGGAGTGTGTTAATGGGAATTTTTTACCATTCTTCTAGAAGCGCATTTGTGAGGTCAGGCACTGATGTTGGACGAGAAGGCCTGGCTCACAGTCTCTGCTCTAATTCATCCCAAAGGTGTTCTATCGAGTTGAGGTCAGGACTCTGTGCAGGCCAGTCAAGTTCCTCCACACCAAACTCGCTCATCCATGCCTTTATGGACCTTGCTTTGTGCACTGGTGCGCAGTCATGTTGGAACAGGAAGGGGCCATCCCCAAACTGTTCCCACAAAGTAAGGAGCATGATATTGTCCAAACTGTCTTTGTATGCTGAAGCATTAAGAGTTCCTTTCACTGGAACAAGCCCAACCTCTGAAAAACAACCCCACACCATAATCCCCGCTCCACCAAACTTTACACTTGGCACAATGCAGTCAGGCAAGTATCGTTCTCCTGGCAACCACCAAACCCAGACTCATCCATCAGATTGCCAGACAGAGAAGCACGATTCATCACTCCAAATAACACGTCTCCACTGCTCTAGAGTCCAGTGGCAGTGTGCTTTACACCACTGCTTCCGGCGCTTTGCATTGCACTTGATGTAAGGCTTGGATGCAGCTGCTCGGCCATGGAAACCCATTCCATGAAGCTCTCTATGCACTGTTCTTGAGATAATCTGAAGGCCACACGAAGTTTGGAGGTCTGTAGCTATTGACTCTGCAGAAAGTTGGCGACTTCTGACCCCGCTCTGATTTTATGTGGTCTACCACTTTGTGGCTGAGTTGCTGTTGTTCCCAATTGCTTCCACTTTGTTATAATACAACTAAAAGTTGACCGTGGAATATTTAGTAGTGAGGAAATTTCACGATTGGATTTATTGCACAGGTGGCAACCTATCATGGTACAGGTTGCACTCACTGAGCTCCTGAGAGCGAGCCATTCTTTTACAAATGTTTGTAGAAGCAGTCTGCATGCCTAGGTGCTTGAGTTTATACACCTGTGGCCATGGAAGTTATTAGAGCACCTCAATTCAATGATTTGGAGGGGTGTCCCATTACTTTTGGCAATATAGTGCATCTATAAAGACTCATTTATACTGTGTGAGCCAACAGTGTTTAGAACGTAGAATGAAATATTACATTTTGCAAATGTGTTAAAAAGGCATAATTAACAATTTTATATGTTAACCATTCTTAAACCTTTCCGTCAGAGCCTCAATTTATTCACAACAAATTAAACACAGCATATACTATAGTCTTATTTATGGCTCTATATAAATCTCCAAATATAAGACAACCATGGCCAAAAAGCACAGGGCAGCCATATAGGTCTTAAAAAATAAATAAATGAAGGTGCAGTACATTCCGCAGCAGTGCAACCGGATTTATAGCACACTAACAATGACCGTCCCGCTAGAGAAAATGTGATGTACGTGTCTTGCTCAAGGGCACGATAGTGATAGGGGATCTCAGTAATGATTTAGTTCACGGGTCGCCCTATCTGCCATCAAATTCGTGATGATCATATCACAATCCCAAAGCTGCAACTGCAACTACCACTGTAGCTGAAATGCAGCTTTAATACAATTTATCAAGATGATGATACATCATGCTTAAAGTTATATATTTAATGGCTGATTTGAAAATAGAAGGAAAGTTCACAGGACACAGAAACTCATTAAAGGGAGAAAAACAAAACAAAAAAATAATTAAAAAGGCTTGGCACAACACTTTACAACATTCAAACTCTGAAACAACGCTATAAATGCACTGCACTTTGTGTCTGTTTATATGACTTAAGAGATCAAAATGCTTTCACCAAAGGTCTCTGCTACTGATAACATTTTATAATAACTTTCAAATAAACTAATTATCTTTTAAGTGTTACATATGTATGATAAAAGTTAATTTATATTCTCATATATTCCTATTTAAAAATGCGCAGCTATTCATCTGTTGTATAATGATTATATAATTTTATTCATAAAAGTTATGAAGTGTCACCCTGCACTTTTTCATACATTCATCATCAGTAATAAGAGCTCTGCTGAAAATAATAATTATAAAACACTGGCTTAAACCAGCCTAAGGTGGTTTGCTGGTCTTAGCTGGTTTGATCTGGTCAAGCTGGTCACCCAGCTTGCCAAGTTTGTGTTTAGCTGGTTGGTCAGATGGTCCAATCAACAAGTGCCCCAAACACTTCTAAATCCAACAATCCTGTTTTTTGAAAGGTGAAATCTATTGAAATATGGGATGTCTGTCTATTCTTCTCAAATTTTGACTTCCTGTCAGTAGCTAGTCTCAGGCGCCATGCCCACGGCCCATTGGTTGAACGTCTGATGCATATGGCTCACTTAACTGGAAACACTTCAGGTTTTTCAAAGTCGTCACCTGATTGGTTGAATTCTACAGGATATCTGGGAGACATATATGTCGCATTCTTTAACGGTCCACCTGGAAACAAAGCCGTCGTGATGCCAAACCCCCTCGTGGAAGAAGAAAGCCGTCGTGTTTACAACTGTGACAATGAGTGCTTACCAGAATTAACTAAACAATGGGTTTTCAAAAGTATGTGAAGTTCATGGCTGTAGTAATTGTAGTACACTGTTGTAGTAAACTTGCACAACGTTCTTAAATGAATAATATATTAGACGCACGCCGGTCTGTTATTGTAGGGAAATCGACTTTACATTTTCACACCACTAAACATGACGCAGAACAAAACGAACTGTGATCGGTTGTGTTACATGTCAGTCAAATGTCCTCTTGGGCGGTCCTTGGCCAATGAAAGCTGAGATGGAGTCCAGACCTTCTGCCGTCAGTCTGGCTACGCAAGACTAGTCAGTAACTAACTATTTTGTCTGAACTTTAGTAAATCAATGTTCGAGAAAACTTCAGGTGCAGTTCAGTTGTATAAAATTCATGGATTGCTAAGTTTAAAGGTTAAGGGTTGAGTTTAATCTCATGGACTGGTGAGGAGAGCTTTCATGACAAAAAAAAATATCTTGTTTTAAAGGGGTTTTGGGCACTTTTCAACAGGTCAGGCTGGGAGGTCAGGCTCTCACCTGAGCACCAGCTTGACCAAGATAAGAGACAACCTTAAACCAGCTAAGACCAGCAACCCCTTAGGCTTGTTTAGGATTTTATTTTTTCAGCATCACTATCACAATCCTACCTCAATACTAACCCTCTGACCTCTGAAAGGTGAAGAGAAGTTGTTTTTGTTTGTTTGTTTTTAAGTGAAACTGTAAAACCTAGGTACCCATAAGAAATAAATCAAAGAAACCTAACAGATGGAACCTCAAAGTTTTATGCGTTGACTTTTATGGACGAATATATATATTCTTCCTCATGTTTAAATAATCCAAACAGAGCAATGCCATTACACAAAAAAGGGGGAAAAAGAGATCTATGGGGGGGAACAGATGGAAAGAAAGCAGAGAGAAAGAAAAGAAAGAGCAGCGAAGTACTTACTTCCCTGTTTATCCGAATCTACAGGGTCCAAAGTCGAAGAGGTGGGGAAGGGGGGTAGAAAAAGACAAGACAGACTCTAGTTAATGAGAGGCTGAAAAGAGCTAGAGGATTAACAGATCACAGACAGAAAGAGAGAGAATTAGAAGGAAGAAAGGAAGAGAGACTTGTGTTAGCTGGCTAAGCTTAACGCCAGGGGAAAGACACTTAAAATGGAGGCATACATTTTGGATGTGAAGGTGGGTAAATCTTTGCAGACTAACCTTAAAGTGTGAAGTGTGTAATTTCTGTGCCTCTAGTGCCATCAAACAGAATTGAAAAAATTCACTCCCTCTCTCTGCCATTGGTTGGACAAACTGATAGCCCCGCCCCCAAACTCACTCTATTGGTTGAATCAGTATTGCTATGTGGGGCTGGTTGAAATGTTCAAACAACAGCATGTTTTGAAATTGGCTTTACACTTCTCAGGGAAATTAACAAACAAATGGCTAGGCTTTTAGGCTAGGAAAGTATTTTAACATCGAAAAAAGTACTCACTTCTCCTTGAAATTGCTCATTTATTCTTGTGTAAGCTAGTTCCCTGCAAGTTCATTTATTGGGCTGATTCAAGAGATATTCAAAAGGAAAGGACATCAATGAAAAGGAGTAAACACATTAAACAACAGGGCTGCACTCACTTTAATATGTTCCCTAATAGCCTCTACTTACTGCCAGGTTAACCAAAAACACTAAAAAGAAGCATCCTTTCATTATTGGTCCTTTCTTGACTTTTTTGTGCTTTTCTACTCAAGGCCAAAATAAAATGAAAAAAAAAATCCATTCTTATTAAATTGGCCTATGCTCTGTTTTGCTCCTGTATATTGGTTTATACCAAAAACAGGTATTTTAAGATAAATTGATATTATGGCCAATCATGAAAGATTTGGAGGAGAAAAATAACAAAATACCCCAATATAATTACATCTATTTGTCTTGACTCATGACTATTCATTTTCTTCCAATTTCTTTCAAATCACTCAATGCTACACATACTTGTAACATTTCTTTTGGAATAAACAACATACTCCAGCAAATCACTTTCTGTATCTAAGGTCCAAACAGTTTCGATTTTTAAATCCCTTTAAAGCGATAGTTCACCCCAAGAGAGTTGTCCACAGAAGAGAGTTGTACAGGTTGGGAGCATAAATGATAACATAATTTACATATATGGTTGAATTACTGTATTGGTTTAAGCAAATAAGTGCAGTGTCCCATGAGGAGAGGGTGGTCATTTCCAACCTGGTGCACTCTGGGCCAGCTCTGAAAAGCAGGTTCAGAGAGGGCAAGGTTTCTTGCCTCTTTATTAAAGGGGAAGGCACAGTGACCATAAAACACTTTACTACACGTCAGTAGGCTATGCTTCATATCTGACCAAATTCTCTCCAAAATCTTTTGGGAGGTCAGATAAACCAGGACAAAAATAAGCTACCAAGTCTCACCCACCACAAAAAGGACAGTTAGAGGCCTAAAAAGTTTTGTATCAAAACTTATATGATGACATGCCACATATGGCAAGGCTAAGCGAGAGTGTCGACAGATATCGAATAAACTCCAGGGGAGCTACATAATAACAGTAATAATGTGAATGTTTTTGAGTCTGGCTGAAGAGAGTATGTGACTGATGACTTACATCGATGTAATTGGCGTTGATATAGTCGGAGTTGGGATCACCGAGCAGCGGGTGCAATTTCACCCTGTGACGGTCATCTGAAACAAACACAATCACATGAGCACACTTTGGGGTGAAGTCACTAAACAGCTGCATTACTTTTGTGCAGTAAACAAGTCTCCTTTCTATGCAAATTAGTTTTACTACAGGAAATTTGATGGCATGTTGAAGCTGTTATCTGATTTGCAGTTCCTTTAGTAAACTGGGTCCTAAAACATCACAAACAGTATATGTAAATAAACAATGCTATCAGCTGGTGCAATTTATTCTTAGTTTATTTATTTTTTCCCACTTTTAGGCACATCAAAGCTTTACATTATCAGACATTCTGAAACCGAAGTGAGTTTTAAAGCTGCACTATATAACTTTCTTGTGCTCAAAATTGACAAAATATTTATAATGAGTGAGTACACCATGAATCCATTTTTCATGTTTTTGTCTTATTCTGAATCACTGTGGTACACTTAGAATAAGTGTTTATATTCAGACTATTTTAAATCTGTCGGGTCGCCACCACTGCGGAGTATCACAGTACCTGTGTGACTCGTCATAGACACAAACTGAGAGAAATAGCTATGTTCTTCCGCAAGATGCAATTCTAAAGGCATTACTCTTCAATCATGATATTTTTAAAAGCATGTAAAGACTGAAAAAATGGACTCACAACCCATCAGGGTATCGTTTCTTCCTTTAGTTTTATCCTTCTTCTTATTGATATCCCAGCCATCAAAGAAGCTCTACAAATATATAATCAAATAAAAAGAAAGAGAGAGAGAGAGCATTTCTGTTAGTTGTGAGAGATAAATCACAGTATCCTTAGATTTAGTTTGAAATGCATTTTATTAAAAGACAAATTTTGACATAAATGGCATTTAGACCAGAGAGACTGGATTGCTTTGTAACCCCCAAACCCCCCCCACCAAACAAAAATATTTTTTTATTTTGTGATATTAACTTAAGCTTAAGTAAATACAATTCCCCATTCACAAAGGATACATATGATTTCACGGTTCTGTTGAACATACAAGTTTTATGTTTAACACTTGATATTGATATGTGCAACTGCATAATATTACTGAAAAGTGATAAAAAGATTAAATTACACAGTGGACAGCAGGTAAGGGAAAACAAAATGTTAAATATCACAGGATCAGCATCAGGTAGACCAAAACAAATTCTAAATGAACTGATTTGCATCATCATCTTATTTCTGATTCTCAGATGCTCCCAAAACCTGACCATCAAATCTGGCATGCAATGAAATATAAATGTGAATAGAGGCAACATTTTGACATAAAACTAGGTTTACTAGGTGTAAGCACTTGGACTGCCAATTCTAGTGAACTCAAATTGGACAGAAATGTTTTGCTTTTTTTTAATTAATTATAAATTGATTAAATTTTATTGATTATATATTGAGTAACACAATATTGTAATGCATTACTTTTAAAAGTAACATATACATATATACATATATATATATATATATATATATATATATATATATATATATATATATATATATCCACTCACCTAAAGGATTATTAGGAACACCATACTAATTCTGTGTTTGACCCCCTTTCGCCTTCAGAACTGCCTTAATTCTACGTGGCATTGATTCAAAAAGGTGCTGAAAGCATTCTTTAGAAAAGTTGGCCCATATTGATAGGATAGCATCTTGCAGTTGATGGAGATTTGTGGGATGCACATCCAGGGCACGAAGCTCCTGTTCCACCACATCC
This sequence comes from Rhinogobio ventralis, assembly GCA_039654625.1. Classification (NCBI taxonomy): domain Eukaryota; kingdom Metazoa; phylum Chordata; class Actinopteri; order Cypriniformes; family Gobionidae; genus Rhinogobio; species Rhinogobio ventralis. Next base: position 10,511,402 of record CM077201.1, read on the forward strand.
CAAAGATGCTCTATTGGGTTGAGATCTGGTGACTGTGGGGGCCATTTTAGTACAGTGAACTCATTGTCATGTTCAAGAAACCAATTTGAAATGATTTGAGCTTTGTGACATGGTGCATTATCCTGCTGGAAGTAGCCATCAGAGGATGGGTACATGGTGGTCATAAAGGGATGGACATGGTCATAAACAATGCTCAGGTAGGCCGTGGCATTTAAACGATGCCCAATTGGCACTAAGGGGCCTAAAGTGTGCCAAGAAAACATCCCCTACACCATTACACCACCACCACCAGCCTGCACAGTGGTAACAAGGCATGATGGATCCATGTTCTCATTCTGTTTACGCCAAATTCTGACTCTACCATCTGAATGTCTCAACAGAAATCGAGACTCATCAGACCAGGCAACATTTTTCCAGTCTTCAACTGTCCAATTTTGGTGAGCTCGTGCAAATTGTAGCCTCTTTTTCCTATTTGTAGTGGAGATGAGTGGTACCCGGTGGGGTCTTCTGCTGTTGTAGCCCACCCGCCTCAAGGTTGTGCGTGTTGTGGCTTCACAAATGCTTTGCTGCATACCTCGGTTGTAACGAGTGGTTATTTCAGTCAAAGTTGCTCTTCTATCAGCTTGAATCAGTCTGCCCATTCTCCTCTGACCTCTAGCATCAACAAGGCATTTTCGCCCACAGGACTGCCGCATACTGGATGTTTTTCCCTTTTCACACCATTCTTTGTAAACTCTAGAAATGGTTGTGCGTGAAAATCCCAGTAACTGAGCAGATTGTGAAATACTCAGACCGGCCCGTCTGGCACCAACAACCATGCCACGCTCAAAATTGCTTAAATCACCTTTCTTTCCCATTCTGACATTCAGTTTGGAGTTCAGGAGATTGTCTTGACCAGGACCACACCCCTAAATGCATTGAAGCAACTGCCATGTGATTGGTTGATTAGATAATTGCATTAATGAGAAATTGAACAGGTGTTCCTAATAATCATTTAGGTGAGTGTATATATATATATATATATATATATATATATACTTTTTTCTTTTTTCTTTAAAAAAGTCTATTTCACATCAAAAATGAAATGAATAAGCCTCAGGCTGAAAGAATGTTTTTTTTGCTTATTAGTATGGTTGAATTGGTTAATCGAAGGTCAATAGTAAAGACATTGCTTAATAAAGTGAGATTAAATACATAAAGTATATTTGTGTAATTTAACATATTTAATTATTGCAGGTTTGCGTAATATTTTGAGTTTGCAGTTGTTTTTATTCATTTTGATATCTGTTTATGTGGAAGTGAGATATGTAAATGCCTGCTCACATTTAGTCTAGAACTACAATAATCATTCAAGTTTACGCAGCGCACACAACACCACTGCACACTAATTTCTCTCAACACAGGGACAGGAGAGCTGGCAGTCAGTAAATAATACTGAAAAAGTAACTCAAATATTTTTTTGTACATTTAAATGTAATGCGTTACTTTACTAGTTAGGTGAAAAAAGTAATCTGACTACATACAGTAACTGGCATAATTTGTAATGCGGTACCTCAAACACTGCACACACGTGTGTGTGTTTCTTACACAGTGACCTCAAAAAGTACATGGAGAACATCTTTGCATTACAAAGATGCCACTTAATTTGATACTTTAAGGAAATAGAGCACAAACACAAACACACCCCAAAAACCCTTATTTTTGCACCTTGCTTGAAGGACAGACCTCTACTCTCTCTTTTCCACTCTAAAATAATCTAAAATAAAGATCCTGTCAATAAGCACTGATCAATGGACTGTACTTGTGGTCCGCGGGGAAATAAAGCTTATGAAACCCTGCCGTTACATTTGTGTTCTCTCTCAAACTCTGTGTTTCTTCTTTTCCGCTTATGAAGCACAAAGACACTGACCTCAAACACACACACAAACACACACACACACACACACACACACACACACACACACACACACACACAGTGTCACTATGTCCAGAGTGCGTATTGATTTTTGAGCTGAATCTGTTTCACACTGAGGGGAGAGTTTAATGAGTCCACAAGCTGAGCTCCAGAGAGTCAGGCCCGTGGCAGAGCTCTGATTGCGTGGAGGATGTTTTGTCTCGTAGCTCTGGGACAACAACAGATAAAGGAGAGTCAACAGTCCACACGAGTGCAACGCAGAGAGAAGACATTCAAGCCACATTCTGAGGAGAGACAATTAGCTTCAGAGGAAGAGAGGGAGGGATAGAGGGAGGAAAAGAGATAGCAGTGTAGTGCACTCTTTGTGCAGTAATGCTGAGGGGCTATATGACCTCTACTTTCATCTCAATAACTGCTCCTCTATAGTCCATGGGGGAGTGATGCAAACCTGTCCGTGAAGAATGACTCAAACTTGCTTTTACACACTGTTCTGAAAGTTAGCTAAGACACAGTCGTGCTACGTAAGGTATAATGCATCAAGGTTCATTGCGAACTGCTCATTTATAACATATACTCGTCACTTTATGTAAGTTTTGTTAATAAATTAAAATAAAACTGTTAGAAATTGTATTCAGTAAAATAAAAAAGAAATATTACATGAATAACAAATAAAAGTTAGAAATGTTGCCTGAACATATAAAAATAAAAACTAATTCAAATTATTAAAGGGGGGTCTAATGTTAATTCATGCATTCTGACTTATTAACAGAAGCTGTCAGCAGCGCTGTCATTTTGTTTTTAGACCACGAAATCAACAATGTCACTAAAGAAGTGTGTTTTTGGTTGAGAGGCAAAGATAACCTTTAAGCTTCCCAAATAAGCTTTCCAAATAACCCAGCGTTAAGGAAACAGTGGATGCAGTTTGTTTTCCCGGAGTAGCAACGGAGTTCTGCAAGTGTGTTTGTTTGTTCCCGGTCATGAGTCGAAACCGCAGGCGGTGAGAGAAACTGCATCAAATGTCTGTGTTTTGTTGCATATAAAGTAAACAACATGAACGTATAGTGAATCGAAAGTTATCTAGTGATAATGCCATGATGTATTGTGTGTGTGTGTGTGTGTGTGTGTGTGTGTCATAGGTGTGCGTGTGCTCGTGACTTTTTAGCTCCGCCCACTGCACGCCTCCACGAGCTTGGCTGTTTTCGGGAAAGAATCCGTACAGCGTATCTGTCTTTTATAAATATGATAAAACTAAAGACTCTTCAGAGATATGAAGGATGCAGTACTACTCTATGGGTACTCAAGATTAACATGAAATTGGCAGAAACTGTGTGTGTTATGTACCCTTTAATAAATACTATAATAGTATATAACTGATACTAAATTAACACAGCATTACATTACACTCACCTAAAGGATTATTAGGAACACCATACTAATACTGTGTTTGACCCCCTTTCGCCTTCAGAACTGCCTTAATTCTACGTGGCATTGATTCAACAAGGTGCTGAAAGCATTCTTTAGAAATGTTGGCCCATATTGATAGGATTTGAAATGATTCGAGCTTTGTGACATGGTGCATTATCCTGCTGGAAGTAGCCATCAGAGGATGGGTACATGGTGGTCATAAAGGGATGGACATGGTCAGAAACAATGCTCAGGTAGGCCGTGGCATTTAAACGATGCCCAATTGGCACTAAGGGGCCTAAAGTGTGCCAAGAAAACATCCCCTACACCATTACACCACCACCACCAGCCTGCACAGTGGTAACAAGGCATGATGGATCCATGTTCTCATTCTGTTTACGCCAAATTCTGACTCTACCATCTGAATGTCTCAACAGAAATCGAGACTCATCAGACCAGGCAACATTTTTCCAGTCTTCAACTGTCCAATTTTGGTGAGCTTGTGCAAATTGTAGCCTCTTTTTCCTATTTGTAGTGGAGATGAGTGGTACCCGGTGGGGTCTTCTGCTGTTGTAGCCCATCCGCCTCAAGGTTGTGCGTGTTGTGGCTTCACAAATGCTTTGCTGCATACCTCGGTTGTAGCGAGTGGTTATTTCAGTCAAAGTTGCTCTTCTATCAGCTTGAATCAGTCGGCCCATTCTCCTCTGACCTCTAGCATCAACAAGGCATTTTCGCCCACAGGACTGCCGCATACTGGATGTTTTTCCCTTTTCACACCATTCTTTGTAAACTCTAGAAATGGTTGTGCGTGAAAATCCCAGTAACTGAGCAGATTGTGAAATACTCAGACCGGCCCGTCTGGCACCAACAACCATGCCACACTCAAAATTGCTTAAATCACCTTTCTTTATCATTCTGACATTCAGTTTGGAGTTCAGGAGATTGTCTTGACCAGGACCACACCCCTAAATGCATTGAAGCAACTGCCATGTGATTGGTTGATTAGATAATTGCATTAATGAAAAATTGAACAGGTGTTCCTAATAATCCTTTAGGTGAGTGTATATTCCATTCCAGGACATTGTGATGAGCCAAATCTTTTTCTTCTTAGAAAAATGAGCTAAATTTGTCTTGGATTTGGTCTGAATACTCTTAGTGAGTTTACAACTATTTTGAAATCCAAAGAAATGAAAACATTTGAATGTAATTGCTTATAAATTATTATTATTATTTTGTGTTTTTGATGCCATCTGGATCTGGTTACTGATTTTTTTGGCCTGATCTCTCTTGTAAAAGTGATTTAAATCTCAAATGGAACAGCCTGGTTAAAAACAGGTTCAATTATGATAATGAAATGCAACATAATTAACAGCAGAAGCTTTACTGCAGTGTTTTCATTTTTGGAAATTTTGCCAAAACCCATTTTCGGATGGTGGATTTACAAGTTTTTAGCTGGTTTAGATGGTTGATCAGCTCGACTATACCAGCTGTTGAGGCTGAGGTTAGTCTCAGACTGCTGCTGACTGTCTGTTCATATTGCACACAAACCTGGAAAGTGATTTCTTGATCTAACAAGCTATAATGTGTCAGGTTTGTCAGGTTAGTTGCATCAAATCTTTTAAATTGATAAAATTGATTGAGCCTGGTTTGGGCTGGTAGATGAGCAGCAAACAAGCTGCCATGATCCCAAAAAAAAAAACTTGAGAGTTGATAAGTTTGGAGTGTGTGTTTGCATCTTTGCATTAATGTGTTTGCAGAGAAATTAAGGTGAGTTCTGGAGGCTGGAGATCTCCCAGCCAGACTTCTGTTTGCACCGACAGGTCCCTCTACTAAGAAAACAGCAGCGCCAATAGACCGCAATGTAAGCAACACTAAAGCCCAAGCATATTCTGACTTCTTTAAATAAATCTGAAAACCTGTAGTGGCAGCTGTGAAAGATTTATATTATTTTGACAGATACCTCTTGCTCAACCATTTTCAAAGATATGCTATCAAAGTCTAACTAGCCCGATAGATGTGGTTCCTCTGAAATAAAAAATCAAAACCAGCAGTCAAACTGCTATTTAAACATAAAAAATAAAAAAAACAGGTGCACTACAAGGAACAGTTACTTCAATAACTCTATATTGTAACTCAATGATTGTTGAGACTTCTGGAAAGGTGCTTTATAAATGAAACACTACTACTATTATTAATAATAATATTATTTTATATATATATACAGTGGGGCAAAAAAGTATTTAGTCAGCCACCAATTGTGCAAGTTCTCCCACTTAAAAAGATGAGAGTATTTGGTCAATAACAAAAGTTCATCTCAATACTTTGTTATATACCCTTTGTTGGCAATGACAGAGGTCAAACGTTTTCTGTAAGTCTCCACAAGGTTTTTACACACTGTTGCTGGTAGTTTGGCCCATTCCTCCATGCAGATCTCCTCTAGAGCAGTTATGTTTTGGGGCTGTCACTGGGCAACACGGATTTTAAACTCCCTCCAAAGATTTTCTATGGGGTTGAGATCTGGAGACTGGCTAGGTCACTCCAGGACCTTGAAATGCTTCTTACGAAGCCACTCCTTCATTGCCCGGGCGGTGTGTTTGGGATCATTGTTATGCTGAAAGACCCAGCCACGTTTCATCTTCATTGCCCTTGCTGATGGAAGGAGGTTTTTACTCAAAATCTCACGATACATGGCCCCATTCATTCTTTCCTTTACACGGATCAGTCGTCCTGGTCCCTTTGCAGAAAAACAGCCCCAAAGCATGATGTTTCCACCCCCATGCTTCACAGTAGGTATGGTGTTCTTTGGATGCAACTCAGCATTCTTTTTCCTCCAAACACGACAAGTTGAGTTTTTACCAAAAAGTTCTATTTTGGTTTCATCTGACCATATGACATTCTCCCAATCCTCTTCTGGATCATCCAAATGCTCTCTAGCAAACTTCAGACGGGCCCGGACATGTACTGGCTTAAGCAGGGGGACACATCTGGCACTGCAGGATTTGAGTCCCTGGCGGCGTAGTGTGTTACTGATGGTAGCCTTTGTTACTTTGGTCCTAGCTCTCTGCAGGTCATTCACTAGGTCCCTCCGTGTGGTTCTGGGATTTTTGCTCACTGTTCTTGTGATCATTTTGACCCCACGGGGTGAGATCTTGCGTGGAGCCCCAGATTGAGGGAGATTATCAGTGGTCTTGTATGTCTTCCATTTTCTAATAATTGCTCCCACAGTTGATTTCTTCACACCAAGCTGCTTACCTATTGCAGATTCAGTCTTTCCAGCCTGGTGCAGGTCTACAATTTTGTTTCTGGTGTCCTTTGACAGCTCTTTGGTCTTGGCCATAGTGGAGTTTGGAGTCTGACTGTTTGAGGTTGTGGACAGGTGTCTTTTATACTGATAATGAGTTCAAACAGGTGCCATTAATACAGGTAACGAGTGGAGGACAGAGGAGCCTCTTAAAGAAGAAGTTACAGGTCTGTGAGAGCCAGAAATCTTGCTTTTTTGTAGGTGACCAAATACTTATTTTCCACCATAATTTGCAAATAAATTCTTTAAAAATCAGACAATGTGATTTTCTGGATTTTTTTTCTCATTCTTTCTCTCATAGTTGAAGTGTACCTATGATGAAAATTACAGGCCTCTCTCATCTTTTTAAGTGGGAGAACTTGCACAATTGGTGGCTGACTAAATACTTTTTTGCCCCACTGTATATACACACACACACACACAAAGTATGCCAACAAGTACCAACTAAAAAAGACATCCTTGAGCACAACTTATATTCCACTTTGTTCTTAAAATGTCCAACTGTTTTAAGATATACCCACGATTTGGATTTGAATAAATAAATCAAAATAAAATAAAATAAAATAATAAAATATAAAATAAAATAAAACAAAATCTACCTCATACTCCTGTTTAAAGCCATAACCTTCTGCAGTTTTCATCTGGTTGATGTGTTGTAGGAGGTCAGCAACACGCACTGCCGGGTGAAGCTGACCCGTGTGATAGGGCGATCCTTTACGGCCACACTGACGCCTAGGCGATCCACCGAGCAGACTGCTGGACTCATTCATGGAGCTCCGTGGATCACCTTGTGAAAATGAACAAGCACAAACCAAACGTTTGCACATCATACAGTAGAAACATATGCAATAAACACAGCATAGGAACAGCTGTACCTGAAGCAGCTCAAGTATCTTGGAAAAGTTTCATAAAATAACCAATATCATACCAACATTTTATAAAAAATAACAAAACTCCAAACAAGTACAGTATAATAGGGTTAATCTGAGAATTATCATCCCCTTATGGCACTTCATCTTCTGTGTTTATAATTGGTATTCATAAATATGATCAGGGAGCAATTATGAATTCATGACTAGGGCTGTGTATTCAAATAAATTAGCAGTCTGCTACTCATTTCTCAACGGAAATAGGAGAGAAGAAACCCAGACAGTATATTCCACACAGTAGACACTTTAAATGTGGCAAGACAGCTCTGAGACGTGCCATTAAAACTTAATTTTGATCAAGAGATCTCTCTCTTTGAGACATCAACTATTCAGTGCCTGCAGAGTCAGATACCTTTGAATTGGATATTATTAGAATTTTTTTTTGCCTGCTCTAATTTCTTTCATATTGAAATCGTCGACCATAACGCCTTTAAAGATGAGCTTCTTGTGCAGATCTGAGTTTATTTGCGTCTGTGTGTTTTTTAAGTATACTATTTGTTCTCTCCCTTACTGGTTTCCATGGATTTATGTTTATATTAGGCTTTATAGTATTATGTCAGGGTAGAATGAGTGTTATATTAGGACGTGGACAGCACTACATCTCATATTTAAGAGCTGTGAAAGACTGAGCGATTACAGAAGGACTGTGGCTTTGATGAAGCTTTCACACTGACTACAAATGAGGACAAATTACCAGGAGATTACCTACTCCCTAAGCCTCACTTTAACTGTGTACGTGACTGCAAGTCTCTAACCATTCATTTGCGCTCTTTGCCGTTAGCGCCTGGTACTCTCACTTTTAGCACCTTGTGAGTGTGAGGAAAAAAATATTGCACAGTACAAAAATAATTTCATCATTATATTTGTTTATATCTATTTGCTGTCTTTTCTTCTCAAAGTTTTCCGACTTGCAACTAGTTTTCTTTCATCAGTTTAATCACAAATTAATTTAAGAGTGCTGGATTAAGTCTAATGAATTTCTTTTTCATATTGAACACAAAACGAGAAATAGTCGCTCTTTTTAGGGAAGTTCCAATGCTATTTTTAAATTTCAAAAAAAGAAAGAAAAAAAATAGCATAAAATATCAAAAAACAATTATAAAAGTAGCCTATATGAAGCCATGCTTCGTGTGAGGAACCTGAAATCATTATTCCTAGAACATGATTATTCAAACCAGTTTTGTGAACTGAATCAACCGATTCGTTGAAAAAGATTCTTTTTTGAACTGGATAACAATACTTCACTCATGATCTCAGTGAGTTCACACCGTCAAGATTTTCAGTGAATAATAACTAAATGTATGACTGTTTCTCACACAAGCAATGGCTTCAGAGGACTTTAATCATACTTTTATGGTTCCTGGTGTTGGTTTTTGGAGCTTGACAGCCACAGTCCTCATTCATTTTTCTTTAAAGTGATATTCTTTAAAAATTCTCCTTTCATGTTTCACAGAAGAAAGAAAGTCAAGCGTGTTTGGAACAACATGAGGGTGAGAAAATGATGACAGAAATGTCATTTTGGAGATGAATTTCCTTCAACACTTTAGCTTAAGTTTTATACCTACCTGAGTTCCCATCATGCAATGCAGCATTAATCAGTTATATGGTTTACTGTTGGCTGTTTTCACTTATGCTGTTGTTGATGTGTTAGTTATTTATCATGTGTATTATCTCTGTAGTCATTGTTTCGGTTGGTGTAATGCAATGTGCAAGTTCATTTAACTGGAGTGAATAAGTTGAGACAAGTGCATGCGACTTGGTTATTTTTTCATGCATTGCTTCATTAATAAAGCAGATTATATAGTTCAATTCTGCTCAGACTTCAGAACTGTTAGAACTTTTAAAATTTCAAAATGAATGGGAAAAAGTAATATAAAAATATAAAAAATATAATATAAGTAGTCTATATGATGCTTTGTGTAAGGAACCATAAGTTGTTATTCACTGATAGGCTTTTAACAAATGAGTGAATCAACAAGTTGAATCAGAGAACAGGATCATTCAGACCAGTTTTGTGAACTGAATCAACCGATTCATTAAAAAGATATGACTCAAAACTATTTTTTTTAAACTGGACATCAATACTTTACTCATGAACTTCATACAGTCAAGATTTTCAGTGAATAATGACTAAATGTCTGACTGTTTCTCACACAAAGCATATGGATAATTGTATGGCTCCTTTTATGGCTCCATTTTGGTGACTTTCAACTGAGGGGCAGAAATCTCTCAGATTTCATTAAAAATATCTTCATTTGTGTTTCGAAGATGAACAAAAGTGTAATGGGTTTGGATTTACATGAAAGTGCGTAATTGATGACAGAATTTTTGGGTGAGCTAACCCTTTAAGTTCAAGTTGAGGTGTGTGCGCTTGTGTCGTGTCATGTCTTACTGCGAGTGCTGCACGTATGGGTGTCCATAAATGACAAGGCCATCCTCTCGTCCTCCTGCAGAGTGCTCTGATCAGTGAAACTGCGCTCCATGGAGCCCATCATATTACTCTTTTCCTGCCTGTACGTAATGGGGGTCTTATTCATGTTCACCGGCTTCCTACTGAGGACACAGAGAGAAGAGGGAGAGGAGAGAAGAGAGGGGGGGGGGGAGGAGAGAAATGGAACGTGAAGGAAACGAGAGAGAGAGACAGAGAGATGAGGCGAGTTAGGAGTTGGTGAGAGAGAAAGAGAAGATCATCACTCCGCTGCTGCCCCCCTCTCTAAAAAGCGCACAAAAAAGCCATGAGAAATGATGATGTGCAATGAAGAAGAAGCCACTTACGGATAATAAGAGTATGAGTAGTAATCCCTTCTGGAGAAAGAGAAAAAAAAAAGAGGAAGAGAAGAAAGGGGAAAAAAAGAGAAGAAGAAGAAGAAGAAGAAGAAGGGACATGAGATGCAAGCACTGGCAGAGCTCTGATTAGAGTGAAAAATGGCAAGCCGTCAGGAGCTTGCATTTGCCACACAAGTAATGGGACGCATGCAGATATGCACAAAACCTCAGACAGAGCGGGAAATGGCGGCCTAATCAAATATGCCGTCTTGTTGCTTTTAACGAGTTTAACAAAGGGGCCTGCTGAGAGGGACTTTTATATTCCCTCTCCGCAGCGGCGACTTCACTGAGGTTCGGCGGCACAATCTAACCCAATATCCGCTAAATTGTCCAATGAAACGCTTGGAGAACACTTCCATCTGCATTTGTATTACAAACATTCTTCCAACTCCATTTTGGGGTGCATTTGGCTTAAAATGTTCTCTCACACACAAAGGTTCGGTATCTCTCATTCCATTTCAGTGGGAAGAACTCCCATCGCTAACTGAAGTAGGTGCGTTACTGTGACACTTTATCTCCAGCTAAATGGCTGAGCTAAGGGTTTGCTGCACTCAAACATTTAGCTTATAAAAAGTTTTGTCCCTCCCCAGTAGTCAGAAAAGGAAAAAAGAGAGATTGAGAAGGTATGCTCTGATCATTTTTCATGTAAAAGATAAATAAAATGCTCAAATGCAAACAAATTAGCAATAATATCTGAGATAGAAATACCAGATTAAACTAGCCAAAGGTGGTCAGTCTGGTTTGTTTCTGATAGCTGGTTAAAACATGGATCCCTCCAGCCTAAACAAGGTGGTCTGGCAGACCTAAATTACTGAATTTGGAATAATTACACCCTTAAAAATGCTGAGTTAAAAAACCCAAGTTGGGTTGAAAATGGACAAACCCAGCGATTGGGTTGTTTTAACCCAGCGGTTGTTAAATGTTTGCCCAACGTGCTGGGCACTTTTATTTGACCCAACTATTGTTTAAAAATTACTATATGGCTGGCTTAAAATGAACCCAAAATAGGTTAGAAATTAAAAATCAGACACATAATTACTAGAGGCAACAATAAAAATCAAAAAGGTGAACATTTATTAATAAGCAATTTAATAAATGTTTATTGTTGAATTATTATTCATTAAACTTCTTAATAATGTTAATTTATTAAACATATGAATACATGTTAATATCCAATTTTCATTTTAAGCAAGCAATACAGTATTTTTTAAACAATAGTTGAGTTAAATAAAACTACCCAGCAGGTTGGGCAAACATTTAACCCAACCGTTGTTTTAAAACAACCCAATTGCAGAGTTTGTCCATTTTCAACCCAACTTGGGTTGTTTTTAACCCAGCATTTTTTTTAAGTGTACGATTTTTTTATGTTTTTGAAAGAACTCTTATGCTAACCGAGGCTGAGAAGGAAAATAACTTGTTTTCTATTTGAATATATTTTATAATTTAGCTTTGCCATCACAGGAATATAGTAAATTACATTTTAAAATATATTACAATACAATGAAAACGTTTGACCGGTACTGTATACATGTTGACGAGGAGGGTCCACCAGGTCAACCACTTAAGCCAGCTAGGAATGCATATAGGATATATCAGGATATATCAGCATCATATTGTTTTGTGGCTGAAATTAGATTTTTTTAGAAGACTATTTTTTTTAGACAAAATAGTAACGTATATTTTATTTAATAAACTTTCTAATTATAATAACAAAAACAACAACAATAATAGTACTTATTAATAATAATTAATAATAATCACCCTTAGTTGTTTCACAGACAAGGCTTAAGCCTAGTCCCAGACTAAAGTGCATGTTTGAGCTGTTTTAACTGAAAGCAACTTGCACTGACAGATCTTAAAATATATCAGTGCCATTGTTTTGTCTCAAGATGCACACCAGTAATGGTTTATAAATGTTTATAAAGCTAATTAATTGTCCTAATTGAACTAAGGTCGAATCCTGGCTTAATCTAAACCCTCTCTGTGAAACCAGGCCATACATTTAATATTGGTATAACATTTTTAGAGATTTAGAACATTATTTCTTTAGACCAAATTTTATATTATAGTGTCATTTTAACAAATTTTTCTTGAATAAATAAATAGGACATAACATGAAAATAATTATCAGCTTATCATGCATGGCTAAACAGCAATAAACCATCTAAAACTGACATAACAGACAAAAGTCTAAAACAGTAGCCTCTAGGCAATCACTATTCATGCATGTGAGAAACTCATATGAAAAACAGAATGTGAATGTTTTTATCTGTTGCTGAAGATGAATCTATGAGATGACCATTGCATAGATTCATTTTCAGTGATTGGTGCTGTTTGAGGAACGAGAGGCCCGTGTCTCTCCTTTGCCACTGGATCTGATGACCTTTTGAGAATTGTGGGCTAATTATCTCTGAAAGCACACTTTTTCCATCCCAATTACTGGCTCATTTCTGGTTCAGGGCGGCAGCGGGCAGGGCCTAATTAAGTGAGTAATTGAATTGCATTTGTCTTTAATTAAATATTTCACACTCCGATAATCTCAGAAGATGAAAACCCTTGGCAATCTCTCCACCGATGCACGTGAGAATGCAGGGGAGAACACCTGGGTGCCCTTTGACTGAGCCGAATAATCGAAGTCATAAGCTGCAATGGGTAGGTTTAAGTTAGTCATAGCTGAACGCACAATAGCCTGGTCTCTCAGGAACAGATTAAGTCTTATTTAAATAGCACCTTCACAAGAAATATTTGAAAATGGCCCACATGCTTGTAACTGCTAGCATCTATAACATAAAGGCCTAGGAAAATTTGAAGTATTTTTTTGTTTTGCAACACATACAGTGGCTCCAAAAGGTTTTCGGACACTTACATCACGTTAAAAATGTACGAATGTCATAATAGATAAAAATAAAATATAAATATAATGTAAATTTTTAATTGAAAGATAATTTTAAAATATATATTAAAATAATAAAATATATACACTACTGTTCAAAAGTTTGGGATCAGTAAGATATTTAATGATTTTGAAGTCTTTCATGCACACCAAAGCTGCATTTATTTGATTAAAAATACAGTAAAAACTAATATTGTGAAATATTATTACAATTTACAATTATTACAAATATTATTACAACTGTGACTTTTTCAGGATTTTTTGTATTAATAGAAAGTTCAAAAGAACAGCATTTATTTCAAATATAAATATTTTGTAACATAAATGTCTTTACTGTCACTTTTGATCAATTTAATGCATCTTTGCGGTATAAAAGCATTCATTTCTTTTGAAAAAAAACACTTTTTTGAACATTACTTTTTAATTATTTTATCTGTTTTATGAAACCTAATGCAATGACAATGAAATTGTGACTTAAATACAGTCATGGTTTAAGGCAAAGCATGCTTTGGCTCTCACATCTTCATCCTGACCAGTGGAACTCACCCTTTTTTAATGATTATGATAATGGCCCCCAATAGCAGTATCAGGACCACCAGCCCACCAGCACACACTCCTAGGATCAGCCCCATCTCCTCTGAGCGCTGAGTGACCTCAAGAGCTCGCTGATGGTCTTTACAGGCGGCTAAAGAACACACACACATACATAACTTTTGAGGACACCAGCATGAATTAACATATTAACCAGCAAAGTAATCAAAAACAGACAGATACTGAGAAGAGGAAAGACATTCAAATGAGTCTGAAAGGAAAATAACAGTTTATACTGTACCAGATTAAGATGGTCACACTGTTCACCAAGCTATGGGACATGTTAATCCTGATCTCAACACTAAAGGCCCATTCACACCAAGGACAATAACTACAATGATATCTATAAAGTTTTAATAATACTATAATAATTGGGAAGTCCACACCACAACTAAAACGGAGGAACGATATAATTGTAATCATTTTCAGAGTGATTTTTTCCAGCTGATGAAAGATATAAACACTGGTAACCAATCAGAATCCACCCAACTTTAAACCGCTTGAGCATTTAAATGTGTCATGAACTGAGAAATCAAATTTTCCTTGAGCTTTTGACATATAAGAGGTCATCATACTATATGAATATCCTGTAGGTTCCAGAACTGAAAACATCATTGTTAGTCCAAAAAACAGCTTTTATTGTTACCAAGCCCAGTGAACGACTCATTGTGGACTACTTCATCCTCGCTTCTTTGGCCCCGCCCACTGGTGTGTTAGTGAGATGATGAGGAGAGACGAGCAATACAGGATGGACAACAAATAACATTACCTTCCAAAGGATTCAATGCTAGGAATGTGATTATTTATTTTCAACAATGTAAATGTCTCAGTTGAGCATTATTTATTTGTATTCGGTACATTTCACTGTGGATTCTTTGGTAAATCAGTCCAAATTTTGGCGCAGGCTTTGCAAATAGACTTTTATGATATGAACTCGACAGTAATGCCACAACAACATGTGTTAATTCTAATGCCTGATCTGAGATCATTGATTTCTGATATGTAATGATTCATTTGTCTATGTGTCAATAAATCAAAACAGTGACTAAATGGTCAACATCACATTGTTTCTCTTAATAGGATAAAAATAATCTTTTATTTAAACTGTGATTAAAATATATATAGAAAGCAATCAAAGAAAGCTCTCTTTGTAATAGCTGAAGCTGTCAATCAAACAGCGCGAGTCACATGACTCACGTCACATGACAATCTGGACTCACGCCAAAACTCCTGTTTTAGTCAGCAAATCTTTTATTTACATTGTGTTTGCACTGTTAGTTGTGATGAAAGCATTTTCGCTAGTGTGTAGAAATCGAGTTACAATGACGAGATCAGCACAATCATGTGCTGTGATCGGCTACAATGCTCATCACTGCAACCTTTCATGCCACAGAATATAATGCCATAGATCTAAATATAATGCTATAATCAAAACTTTTCACGACAAGTTAACCTTGAAAGCTGCAATAGTAAAAACGTGCTAAAAGTTTTCGAGAGACTTCCACATGTAATACTTAGCTATTTCATATGTTAGCCAATCACAGCAGTGGGCGTTTAAACTGAAGTCTCACAGCAGACACGCCCCTTAAAACAGAGCGTTCAAATCAGAGGGCTAAAATCATGTCTAACATTATAAGTGGACCATAGGTAACATTATAAAACAATGCAGTTCATGGCCCCTTTAAAGTGGCACAAATGACAGAATTGCAGTGCGCTCTTCTAAAAAAACAATGTTATCATGTGTTGTTTAGACGCTAGTATAGTTGTCGTTATCTTTGTAGTTATCTTTCTTAGTGTGATTTAAGAGCTAATAGGTCTAAAAAGTGGTCAACTAACTCTAACAAGACAGTACCAGGTGTGAGGGGGTGAAGACAGAAAAATTTGATGTGGTGACCAAATGGATGGCGCAGCATTGACATGAGTACAGCTGATTAAGCTCTTAAACCAAATTTTACCAGGTCATGACAAGCTAGAAACCATGTAAAACAGAAAAGCAGATTTTAGCTGGATTCTTCTGCAGGTTTAAGTAGATAAAAACTTATATTTAAAGTTAAAAACAGAAAACAAGAGACCTATGGCCATGCACTGACAGAAAGAGTGAACGAGGCAAGACAAAATTTACAATTTACAGTAAATAGCCTCTACAATCTAGGCCTGAGTCAAAACCCAAAATGCAATCATGAGCCATGGTGAAAGAAATGAAAGTTCTCTGGCAATTCTGAGGGCTCCTTCAATCTCTCATCATGAGACGCTTCTCTACTGTACCACGTAGAATGCACGCCTCTTCTGTGGCCCGAGTACCAACTGCACCCGGTCAGCTATTTATCCCCGTCACCTGTCTCCATTGACAGCATGTGGGCAGGGGTCATTTCACAATCTAAGGCTCCTGGGGATTGCATGACTCTCTGTCACACCAGAGAATGAGACTGTGTGATCCAAGAGAGAGAGAGAGCAAAGAGAAAGTGTGCATATGTAGCGGAGCCCGAGGCAAATTGCCCTGACCTGGACACGTAGCAGCTGGGCTATTTATACTGTTTTCACACACTCGTACTTGTATGGGAATGTTTTACATGTTTTTGTGGGTTTTTCTGTGCTGATGAGAATGTGTGAACATTAATGGAATTTTATATGTTCTGCTGTTTTCACGAAAACATCAAATTTAAGTTCAATAGTTACACTAAGAAAGTATGCTTTTCCAAATGAGGTTGTGTACCACATCCTAATCATAATAAAACATATAAAAAGTTTATGACAAATTATATTTAACAGAATAAAAATATCTTCTTTGGACCAAATTTCTGTCTCTCTACTCTCATCTATGCAAATATAAAAAAATAACATTATGGCTTCATGTCATATGGCAACTGTAGAAGGAATTATGCGAGACACGTGCAAACGTATAATTTATAATCAAGTGGTCCATGAAATATATCATCAAGCAGACATTTTCTTCCAGGCAGACTTTCAGCTGTTACACTATTCATTTAATTGGCAGAGGCAAGCAGGTCTGTTGCCACATCAATTTACGACTAATGGCAAAAAAAGAGAAAAAAAAAAAAAGAAACAGATAAACTCACAGGCACAACCTGTGACATAATCCAACCTCCCCTTCCTCTGAAAATGACAAGAAACTGAGTGTAATTTCCCAACACACTGTAGTTATTTACACTAATAGCTGGTTACTTGCCAATGAGGCCATGTCTCCTTAGTCAAATCACAGTGGGAATCCTACGTCTTGTTGAAGAGGGACTAGAGATCTTAGTGCTAGAAACCTGGTGTTAGCGCTTCCTTAAGGTCTCAGTGGCCTCAAAGCTACAGGGTTCTATGAAAAAGAGCATGAGCTAAGGCCTGAGGAAAAAGGTCTGCTTTAGGGCTCCATGCAAGGCCAAGGCTAAAAAAAAGTCATAAGCATGTGGAGAGATGTAGGGCGGCAAGAAAAGAATTTGCCATGGCTCCCTCAACTTCTCTGCTCCCTCAACTGCCAAAGGCAGTTTCAAAACTTCCCCATCTTTCTGTGACAACGGCTCACTCAGTGTGGCGAAGAAATGTTTCTGAAAACTGAGGAGCTTTGTTTTTTGCCTTTTTTCTGTTGACTGGAGTTACAGAATGGCGTCGGATTGAGCACATACAATCATAAAAAAATATATTATATACCTCATGTGGTTCCAAACCTGCGTGAGCTTGATTATTCACTGGTGGTTTTGCATACAATTAATCATTTACTAAAAATATCCAAATCAAAACAAAGATTCATTCAATATTTTGAGTGAATAATGACTTGCATTTTAGTTTGTTCCTCCCACAATGCTATTGTATGACTTCAGAAGAATTGGAATACAGCATGTATGGCGTATGGCGAGTTTTTGAAGCTCAAGAGCCCCAGTCTGCCTTCTTTGTAACGGCATGGAAAAAAGTGATCAGCATAATTCCGCCAAACATTTCTTTTTGAAAGTCATACAGGTAACGATATAAGATGACAGATTTTTCAAAGTGCTTGGAGGGAGAAGAGATTATTTAAAGGAGCGTAATTCTAGACCATTCCTACCTTTTCGATCCAAAGCAATGTGACAGACTTTATATATCCGAAGACAACAGAGGCTATACTTTCCCAACCCCCCATGGAGACCCCACATTACTCTAGACTTGAGAAGTCAGACTCCCACAGGAACCTTTTGAAAAGAGCCAACCATGAATTATCTTAGAAGAAACCATCTCCTTTTTATAGAGTATAGCACTTTTGGTGCATATCTTCACAGACACAGACACAGATTTCCATCTAAGGCACCAATAGAGTATGTGTCTGTATCAGACTGATAATAATATTAAATATACATATACTTCAGATGTCAGCAGTGAAGGGATCTGATCTAGATTTTTTACGTCTTCAGACTTTTTGCACTAAAAACTGCAAAAAAAAAAAAAATGGTGAGACATTGTAAAATGTTCAGTTTGATTGGGACACTTATTGCCATTGAGATGACTGGAGAAAAGTGTGCCAATCAACCTGAATTCACCCTAAATATATAAATTAATAAAAATAATAATTAAGTGGAAACGGCAGAAATGAATGATATGCAAATACCTTTTAAACTACAATTAAAATTAAATAAAGATTAATTTATATATTTTTTCATGTATATCTTTGTCTTGTTTCAAGCAAAAAAAATAAGCATATTAAGAAGCAAAATCTCAGATAAAATTAAATTTTTTTCACTTTAAGCATAAACCTCATTTAATTTAAACCTCAGTAAAAAGAAAAAAACAAAGAAAAAAACAAAAACAAAGACAATGATATAGGATATTGTGTCAACACAATAACTCTACCATAACATGCAAGTACAATATTCCAAACATAAGATAAGATAAAAATGCATAATTTGCATAGTTCATGCATAATCTTCACAATAACAGCTAAATCACAAGTTCTTAATGAGGTATTAAATATATTCATTGCAAGAAATATAGATGAGAAAACATCCATTAAAGTTTGATGCAAACCTGATCAGATTTTTATCGCCGTGCTGAGTTTCCTTTCAGAATATCAATTAAGCCCAACACAGGCATGAAATTCGTTTTAAGATTAATGTGAGCACCTGCTGAGCGCACCAAAAGTGAAAATTAGCACTTGGAGTTACAACGAAAGTCTATTGTTCTGTGAAGATTGCCAAGGGACTGTTAATTAAACTGTCACCTGTGCAAGGAAATGGGAGTCTTGGCAGCTTAGGTTTGTAGGACTATGCAATTCGGTTGAATTTTGAGCACATCAGGGTGCCAGTTTTCTTCTGGACCTTGATTGTTGATTCATAGGACGTTTATGTGGCCAATCAAAATCAACAACCTCAATTATGGATTTTTTTGACAATCTGGATTCCTTCTTGTCATATAGACCCTTTATGAGAGACCTTAATAAATGAATAAAACACTGTCAAACTGTGTCTTGCCCTTCTGTTTGTTAGTTTGTTTAATCGTTCTTTCCTGTTGAGGAAGTCGAGAGAGCTCTATTCTGTCCATCAATATTTTGGTGTGTTAACCCACATCGCAAATGTGTGTGTCTGTGCCACTGAGCAGATGGGACGACAAAACTGGCCTAAAATGTCCACTTCCTCCTCTTGGCTTCATGCTCAGAAGGCTAGTCGTCACCCTCATTACTCAGTCTCAAAAAGAAAGCCAGGTCGATTTAACCGGGAGGCTGTGCTCACTGGCGTCAAACGCCGCAGACTACAATACCGTCCTGCCCGTACTGAGCCCTTATGCCGTTGAATAGAGGGAAGTGCAGTTCTTTTTTGTTTCCTTGACAGGAATCTATGCCTCCTGAACCTTTTCATCTTCCTCTGAGGGGCCTGACAGGTGGTAGCGTGTATTGACAGGCACAGGTGATCCATCAGTGGTGTTTGATGTGAAGGTCTTTCTCCTGACCGGACAGGGACCTGAAAACTGATCTCTCTCTGCCTGCGTGCTGCGGCGTGTCTTTGCCGAGACTGCCCACCCCAGACAAATCTACTTTGATACAGTCCACTCCCCTACCGCAAGCAACCAAAACAAATATGATGAAAGAGTGACCTGTTCTCCGTTAGTGCCCTTGGCTCCAGAAGAGAAAGGGGGCGGGGGATGTATAAAGGAAAAAGCTGTGTGTGTCTAGACACAAAATTTCACTGTAAACCAATACACATCCCAAAGCTGTACACTATGCTTTGCCCTTTAGGGAATTCACGAACGCTCGCAACTCAGGTCGGAAATCTGAGCGCTTGGGGAAAAACTGCACATGTAAGATTAGCTAGTGAACCATTATGGAGTATTTCTCAGTGGTACAGCTCTGAGAGGTTTGAGCAGTGATCATAGAGCTGGACTACTGAGCCAGAAGACGGAAACCACTTTGATACCAAAACCTAGCAGCGTCCCTTTAGGCCACGTTAGATCAATCAGTCACTACTTGAATGGGGAAATACGTATTGTTTTTTTTTTTTTCAGTGTTTTACCTGTATTTTGAGTTACACATTGCACTGTGGATAATAGTCTTACAGTGTACAGGTACTGGATATTATCCGTCAAGTTTATGGATATGCCTTTACCCTAAAACACAACACAATGCATTGTGTAATTCAAAATAGGAGTAAAACACTAAAAATTAGAAAATGCCTTCATATTAACACAGTACATTAGGACTTTTTTTTACAGTATAGAATGCAGTTGTCACTCCTGTAAATAACTGGACTGTGTGTAAATGCAACCCTATAGAGGGTATGCACATGATGTCACCGCCGGGCGGAGTGACTGCGTGACTGTCGCAAAAAACACACAAAACACATCTAAAATGGGAACGAGCTTTGAGATTGACTGTACAAATAGATTTTGACAGAAAGAACTGGACTCCAGGCAGCCAAACGTGGATTTGCAGTTATCATTTTGTGTCAATATGTTGAATTTTGGGGTAAAATCATACCCTATATATTGTATTGTTATATATTGTATTGACAACTCATCAATTAAATATTTACCATTCTGCATAATTGGATGTTTTTAAAAAAAAAACACTAACAAAAACGTATACAAGTTTTAGGGCTGAACGATATGATGACATGTATAACATTGATATAAGTGATCACCTGGATTAAGACCAACCTATATTCTATTTATATAAAGTGTTCACAGCCAAATTTGCTTTATGTATTTCTCCAGCGTCGAAATCAGACACATACAAATGTCACGAAACACGATTCCTGGCTGCATGTCAATATCCATGGATCACTGGATCTTTGATAAGTTGTAAGGAACACTATATGAAGTCCAACCTTTAGTTCAAACTGATAAACATTTGTTTTACTCGTGTTTTCACAGTTTCCCCTATTAAATCCAGTCATGCAGCAGGCTCTTTTGCCACTCAATCTGGCTGAATGGGCATGTTCTGGCGGGAAAGTGATGTCAATGCATACCCTCTATTAAGGACTAAAATACAGGGCTGACATCTGTATTCTGCTGCTGTGAGAATTTGGCCCAAATCTGCTTGTGAAGTTAAAGTTCTTATAACATATTTCAAACCAGCTATAGAATCTGACAAGAGTGACTTCATAAACTTCAAATCATTAAATAAAAAAAAACTTTCTTTTTCAGGCTAGTCCTGCTAAAGTGTATACACATTCTAGAGTAAACAATCAGGTGATTGGCTGCTGTTACATTAAGGCCCCATTTACACTGCATGGTTCAAGTGACCCAATTCCGATTTTTCCCTTTCATGTGGCACAGATCGGATATGATATGTGAACGTGTAAGCAGGAAAAAAACGCATTAATTCCGATATCCTCAGATCGGATTCAGGCCTCATATGTGGTAATAAATCCGATATGATTGTGATACGTACATTTGCGTCTGCCATGTAAGCGGTCAAATCGGATATTCCCCAGTAAATGCGAGTCGTACGTCATTGAAAAAGGGACGGAGGCGAATGACGTCAACTCAGGTGGACACAAACTGCAATCAAGGGCTCTCTTTTTTCCCCGCCTTACGAGAGCAATGTTTTGCTGAGCTTTAAAGATAAAGAAAGCAAAACATTGAATAATCATTTCATCTGCATCCATTGCGTCCATTGCATATCGCATCGTTTTACTTCCTTTTCCGGGTCAGAACGTCTTGGGCTGTTTCGCCAGTGTATAGTGTAAATGCAAATATCGGTTACGGGTCGCTTTTAAAAGATGATGTAAGCGGGTCGTCAAAATAATCGGATATAGTTACCAAATCGGACCTGCAGTGTAAATGCGGCCTTAGACAGGACTTCATACAGCTGCTGCAGTGGCTCTATCTGACTCGTTTAACTCTAAAGCAGGACTACAGTTGCCATATTTAGTGTAACAATTTCTCCCATTCAAGTGTTCCATCTCTCTTTTTGATGTCTTTGATGCTAAAAACAACACTGGTGCACCATCCGCCTGCAGCAAACTGTTAGTTCCAGAGGGATCTGAAAGTAGAATGCTGATGACATCTTAGAAAACCTGGGACCCCTCAGGCACGTAACATTGTGAATAAGTGAATAGCAAATATAAGCTGAAAAAACTCTACTCGTGCAGTCAGAATAGCACCATATATCCAATACACTACAGTTTTTATGCTTTACTATTTGTGGCCACTCTATCATACTTTAACTTGTTTACAAACTACATTCTCTTCATTTTTTTACATGGGTATTATCATTTTTATCCCCACTGTGACAAAACCTTTTCTAACTTTCTCTGACCCTTAGAATCAAATATGAGTAGAATCCCATTGTCAAATAGACAAAAATACATATTTTTAAATGACACTGTCAAAATTACAAAAACATATTTTATAAAAAATAATACAAAATATAGTTTCATGGCTGGTACGAAATATATATAGCCCATACATTTTCTAAACTATTTAGCACAAAACGGCACAGTAGGTCTTAAAAAAAAAAGGTTCTGTAGCATCAGCATTGAATAACTTACCTTTACGGGCGATGCGGATGCAGTTTATCCTTGTTTCCTGTGAGAAAAGAGAACAGAGATACAGGGTCAAGCTGTGGGAAACGGCAGAAATGAGACTGCACGATACCTGATGAGATGTCAAATGGGCTCACACTGACTTTTGCTGATTCAACAACAGCATGAATGCCAGTAAAAGAGTAAAAATACATTCAAAAACAGCACTGTGCCTCACTCTACTTGTGTGTGTATTTTTTAGTGTGATAAGATATAAGCCTTTATTGTACAGAAAATGGCAGCAGAGGACAAAAGAGGCAGGGGGGATGACTTCCAGCCAGGAGAGAATTATAAAAAGGAATTAATTTGTTTGAAATCGCAGTTGATGACATACTGGTGTTATGAAAACGACCTTTGTCAAATAGCGCTAATGAGATCCAAGCCCATAATCCAATTCCGGCCTGCCACCTCGACAAGAAGATGCATTATCAAATTAAGATTTACAGATGCTAATTCGGGCATTATGGAACAATTATGCAAATCTTCCCATCTGGAAAAAAAGTGAGAGGCCTCTGCTTAAACTGCGGCTGAACTGCTTTTTTTTTTTTTTATTGAAACCCTATTTCAAACTGCCTTGGCTCCTAAAGCCCGTCATAACCCTAGATCATCTCGGAAATATACAAAAGGAAAAGAGAGCAAGTTAAGAAGAGGGGAAAAAGGTAGAGACGGACTTGCACTGATGTTTCAAAAGAGGGAAGAGGGACACGCATGGATATTTTAGCCCCACTAAAACATCACACGCTTAAAAATGTCATGTAGGCCAATCCAGGCTTTACGAGAAACCCATCTTTATCTGCTCCAGCAGCCATCATTGGGATGCAAGTGTGCCATGGTTCCCAATACACACTCTCCCATGAGAGCATATCACAGGGATAAAGCAAACACTGCCTGTTTTCTCCAAGCACAGAGCCGGTCCTAGATGTCGCACCATAAGAACTCATAGCTCACCATGCGTGTGAGAAAAGACTGACCCCAAATGATAGGCGAGAGACAGCCAGTGGGCTTTGATCAGACAGACGCAGACACAAAGCTTTAAGCTTCCCTGCTCTACTTAATCAAATTTGTGGGAACGGTCATGGCAGGCACTGCAAAAGGGGATCTGTCAGCAAACTCAAGCTAAGTAAATGAATTATGAGCACTATAAATATAACAGGCCCGGGGAGGCATGGGAAAGGAACGTATTAGAAAGCTCGTACTTAGTTCGAGAAGTAGAAGAGGTATGCGAGAAAAAGAGAGGTGGAAAAAAGGAAAATATAGGTGAAAAATAAATATACTAAAATGTATATGAAATATTTATTTGATGCCAAGTATTCTACAAATACATTTACATATGTATGTACTTAAAATAAATACCCTGCAATTGTACTTTTGGTATACTAAATTGGTATACTTAAAGTCTGCTAAATTGGAACAACTAACTTTACTAATAGTGATAACTT
This sequence comes from Rhinogobio ventralis, assembly GCA_039654625.1. NCBI lineage: Eukaryota > Metazoa > Chordata > Actinopteri > Cypriniformes > Gobionidae > Rhinogobio > Rhinogobio ventralis. Next base: position 10,535,690 of record CM077201.1, read on the forward strand.
TATGAAGTAAAATATCTAGCATCTGCCAGACCGCCTTCCATATTCAACTTATGAAGAAAGTGTAACGCCTCTCGAAGTTCAAAATGCAATGTCCGTCTTCATCGTCACGCCAGTTATGCTTTTTTCGTAAGTTGAATACGGAAGCAAGATATTTTACTTTATATTTTTCTTACACAAACCCAGCGATTTGCTTCAGAAGGCCTTTATTAACCCCCGGAGCTGTGTGGAGTACTTTTATAATGGATGGATGCACTTTTTTGGGCTTCCATTCACTGCCATTATAAAGCTTGGAAGAGCCAGGACATTTTTTAATATAACTCCGATTGTATTCGTCTGAAAGAAGAATGTCATATACACATAGGATGGCTTGAGGGTGAGTAAATCATAGGGTAATTTTCATTTTTGGGTGAACTATCCCTTTAAATACATTTTGGTAGAGTTTTTTTTCACTAGCGTATATATACTTTAAATTGTAAGGTATATCATGATAGTTGTAATGCCTATATGCTGTTTTAAATTAAAAAGTACAGTAATACATATGGTAAAATAGAAAAAAAGAAAAAAGTAAAGTAACAATCATTTATAATTAAAAATATAATGAAATATAATTATATTTATATATTATACCATAATAAAATATAATGAAATATAAAATATAATTTGGTTAAAAAAAATCAGTTTTTAATGAGTGATGAATTGTCATGAAAATAATATTTAACATACAGTATATTTGCATAAAGACCTAAAATCACTTTACTTAAAATACACATAAATACACATAAAATATGTATTATAAATAAATAATATAATGTATAAACAAAAAAAAAATATGTACTATAAAATTATAAATAATCTTTATATTACTTAATGCATTTTTTCTATTTTGGGGAGAAATAAGATCGCATTTTTGTCAGAAAAATCATTTCCTGTAATTAATTCTACACAATATGCATTTTGAATTAATAATATAATAAAACAATAATAAATTATATCTATTACCATTTCAGTCATATCCGGCTCTTTGTGATTCTATGGCCATCTCTTGCCATAAGCGAGAGACTGTGCATGAATATTTTTGGCAAAGATTTTTCTGGTGTAGGTTGGCAGGTCTTTCCCCAACCCTCCCCCATTACATGGCTTGGGACTCACACACACATTCACACCTACGGACAATTTTCTTTTCTTTTTTGGGATTGTGGGGAAACCCGGAGGAAACCCACACAAACACAAGGAAAACATGCAAACTCCACACAGAAAGGACTCCTGGCCAGGGACCTTCTTGTTGTGAAGCGACACTGTGCTGCCCCAATAAATTACACATACTATAAAATTATAAATTATAAATATGACCTAGACACACAGGTACAGTACTTTGGTGAGAACATCAGCATCAGTTCATGCCATTCATCCTGGTAAAACAGAGAGCAAAAGATGCCAATTAAAGAGAAAAATTCTCATTGAAATGTCTGGTCAGTCCTATAGGGTTTCGTACCATACAAAGAAAAGGAAAAACGAAAAAGAAAAGTTTTTCTGTGTGTGTGAGTGAAAGAGCGCTTGGCAGCTACAATCTTTTTATTTTGCCTCTAAGGACTCTTCAGGAAGCGGAGGACAAAAAAAAAGAAGAAAGGAAGAAAAACGGCTCTTTGTAAACAGCTGAGAATCAAAGATCTGTTAAGAGCATCTTTATATATATTTATCACTGAAAGCAATTACATGAAGCCCTGACAACATTCACAGCTCTCTAATGGCTAATTGTCTGAATAATGGCCAAAAATGCAGCAGAGGACTTTCTTTCTTGTGCTGCTGCCAAAAGCTTTGAAAACCACTTATAGCCATAAAGTTGGCCAAGAGACAAAGCAAAGTATATTAGCATTGTTTATATGCAGTCAGGATAAAAAAAAAAAACAGAACTGTTCAAATTGGTAACAGGGGAGTGCTAAATGCTAGCTAAGTCTCCTGAGCTATGTCCCTTTAGCTTAGACTGTCAGCCTTTTACGGCAGTTATTGCAGCATAAAATAGAGCTGAATAAAAATGAATATTTAGCTAAAGGTCGGTCAAGTAAATCAGCAGAGCCCAAAGGAGACTGAGCTGTGCGATCAGTTTGCAAGACATAGGGTTTGAACTAGGGAGAAACCGAAGGGGAGGTGGAGTCACAATGGCTTGGCTGACAGGTGCATTTCAGTCTATAAAGCGTGAGAAGCCCTGAGGGGTTCGGCGCGGAGGGAGTTTGTGTCTGTACTATAGGTCATCTAGAGGCATTTTCCTTCAAGGCCGCCAAAAAACCCCCAACTGTGTAGCAGCGTAGGTAAAGTCCGTCCAAGTTTTGTGTCTCTGAATTGCTGTTCAGAAGAGTGGAATGTGCCAAGTTGGCTCATCCATTCCTCCAGGTGCTGAGCCAATGTGATAACCTTCTTCTAAATGTCACCCACATCTTTTTGAGCATGAGGTTTGCTAGCTGGTGTCAAATCTAAATGGACCATTAAAAACTATTTTTACCCCCACAACCTTGAAATGCTCTGAGGTTTAATAGTGCATAATTGAGTACGGCAGGTAACTAATAACCATGAAACCATAAGGCAAAAGTCAGAGAAGCTTCCTGTCATGCTCAAGATGGAGTTTGGCTTGTGCACAGTTACTGTATAAATTGCTTTATTTATCATCCTTGCAGCAGTCTTGAGGAAAACTAACAAAAAATAATGACACTACTAACTTTTTTTTTAATTAACAAAAGTGTGGCAGTAGTTCAAAAAATGTTCTGATTCACTTTAGTGAATTGATTTGTTTAGACTCAATTCAGATTTAAAACAATGATTCACCAATTTATTCTTCGATTCAAAACAACAGCTATGTTTCCATCACACCGTGTCTGATGCCAGCCACAACAAACATTTCCGTCCATTGAAAAAGTACTAATTTGAATTTAAATCAAATGCTTTATTAAGCAAGATCTATAGTTTGCTTCTGACAAATGCTTTTTTCCTATTTAGAAACTTATTTGGCACCTTTCCGGATCAATTTTTCAGCAGCCAGAGATGCCCAGTTCCCCGGCTGTTTTCCAGGCTCTGTCTTGCTTGTGCCGTTGAGCTCATTCTGTCTCCCAGCCCCAGCCATTTCTAACTACATAAACTGCCAGCTGATCTATTTCTGATCAGCCGCACCTGTGCCCAATTATCCTTGTGAAATGGTTTATGCCAGCAAGACGGGATTCCTTGTTGTTTATCCTCTTGTCTAGGCATGGACGGGGATCACAGGGGCTGTTTTTCCCCATTTGAATAAGGCCTGGACACCCAAAGCTGTGTGCTGATACTCTATTTTTAATTTCATACTGGGACTGAGACACACACCATCTTATGGGTTTGAACAGTAGGGTACGGAAGAAAAACAACATCCCGTAAGAATGAGCAATAATATAATGTTTTTGCACATCCAGCTAATTGCAGATTTACTAGCTGCAGGTGCTTTTCACTATGTATTCTAGGTCCCTGTTTTGCACTTAATCTCCTGCTGTGCATACTCCAAACAATCTGTAGGAGTGTTTAAAAATAACGTTTCAGATCTGGGTATAAAATCTGTCAAATTTCCATCCAAAAAAGATTAGATTTATGTTCAAGATGGAGAAAACCTCATTAAAATTGCGCTCCCGGGGCGGGGTGGGGTGGACAGAGTACCGGCAACATGTGAGAAGAGTAGCAGACAGAAGTGCTAATAAACAATATAGGCCTGTATTACTACTGTTTCACTATGGTTGATGTGCTGAGCAGCCATCTTGGATTCCGAAGTCAGGGGCCCTGTCCCAATTGGCACACATCATATGCACTTTCGGTCTTGTGGACCTACAATGGCTGCCGTGTGCGAGTGTCCGTTAAGTCGTAGTCATTTGAGCTCGTAGTGTCATTTTAGGATTCAGAAAAGTGCATCGCAGCAGACTTCTTCCCGACAGTCAAAGCGGCATTACGTCACGAAAGTGTGGACTCGTAGGAAGAGTGTTTAGGGTGCAATTTGGGACAGGGCCAGGGTTGTTGCGCTTCCCCGTGTTTCCCAGACGCAACTCCGGCTCGAGGGGGCGTTCCAATTAAAAGTTCCAGTTTCACTTTATTTTAAGCTGATGTAGTTACATTGCACTTACTCAAATAAGTACTGTGTAATAGGGCTGGGCGATATGGCCAAAATCATATCTCTGTATTTTTTGGTTGAATGGCGATAAACAGTATATATCCCGGTATTTTCTACGTTTTTCTATTTGGATAAAAAAAAATCTGTATTTATTTTAATAATAATGAATTTTATTTCACATCCTGCCCAATGATATCCTAAAAACAATGTTGGTATTGAAGGCTATAAACAAATACAGTGAATGTAATGTAGGCTATGCAATATATTATGTGCAAAAAGGGGGTTCGAATCACATTACATTCTAACATTGTAACATTACAATATAAAAACTAAATTAATAATTTACTAAACTAAAAATGAAAATAAAAACAAAAGCATATTAGCCTACATTTGATTACCCCATTATAATGGTCACTTTCATAAAAATATACTTGTAGGTTAAAAATTCCACATATGGCACATTTATTGTCCAACAACAAATATTTTAGAATATTTTGTATATTTATATATTTATTGTATATTTTAGTCCAAATTATTGCTCCGTCTGTTTGCCGCGCATGCACGCGGCGGCGCTCATTCACGGAAGCCTGAATTTTAGCGAAGATTCACATGCAGAAGGCTCGTCCTCTCCGGACAGCAAAATGTATCTGTCTGTCAGCACAAGTAGCCTATCTCTCAAAGCATCTGACAGGGCAAGCTGCTTTAAAATATACGTGTTAACTATATCTTACCAGTTATTTTGAAGCACTTAATATAAAGCATGTGTCATGTTGAGGACAAGTTGTATCAGCTCACTCTGCGTATTCCGCTATTTTTCAGATGCGCTCGTATCAATCTACTGTATATCGATATAAACGGTATTGCCTCATTCCATATTGTTTCTAAAAAAATAGCGATATATCATACAAACTCGATATACCTCCCAGCCCTACTGTGTAATATTAATTAACTACATGTACTTACTATAGAGTTACGGTTAGGGTTTGGTTTAGGGTTAGTTACTTGTAAGTATGCATAATTTACTGTTATTACTATAGTAAGTACATGTAGTAACGTGTAACTACATCAAAATGATGTTACCAAAGTTCCTACTGGGGACTAGGACTATCCTACTTTCAAGGACAAATGGAACATGTCATTAGTGCTCACTAAATTAATTATGTTTATAGATTAAAGAAATTAAAGTTGTTAGATTTTTAAAAAAACTATTAAATATTATATTTTTATATTTACATACACTCACCTAAAAGATTATTAGGAACACCATACTAATACTGTGTTTGACCCCCTTTCGCCTTCAGAACTGCCTTAATTCTTTGTGGCATTGATTCAACAAGGTGCTGAAAGCATTCTTTAGAAATGTTGGCCCATATTGATAGGATAGCATCTTGCAGTTGATGGAGATTTGTGGGATGCACATCCAGGGCATGAAGCTCCCGTTCCACCACATCCCAAAGATGCTCTATTGGGTTGAGATCTGGTGACTGTGGGGGCATTTTAGTACAGTGAACTCATTGTCATGTTCAAGAAACCAATTTGAAATGATTCGAGCTTTGTGACATGGTGCTTTATCCTGCTCGAAGTAGCCATCAGAGAATGGGTACATGGTGGTCATAAAGGGATGGACATGGTCAGAAACAATGCTCAGGTAGGCCATGGCATTTAAACGATGCCCAATTGGCACTAAGGGGCCTAAAGTGTGCCAAGAAAACATCCCCCACACCATTACACCACCACCACCAGCCTGCACAGTGGTAACAAGGCATGATGGAACCATGTTCTCATTCTGTTTACGCCAAATTCTGACTCTACCATCTGAATGTCTCAACAGAAATCGAGACTCATCAGACCAGGCAACATTTTTCCAGTCTTCAACTGTCCAATTTTGGTGAGCACGTGCAAATTATAGCCTCTTTTTCCTATTTGTAGTGGAGATGAGTGGTACCCGGTGGGGTCTTCTGCTGTTGCAGCCCATCCTCCTCAAGGTTGTGCGTGTTGTGGCTTCACAAATGCTTTGCTGCATACCTCGGTTGTAACGAGTGGTTATTTCAGTCAAAGTTGCTCTTCTATCAGCTTGAATCAGTCGGCCCATTCTCCTCTGACCTCTAGCATCAACAAAGCATTTTCGCCCACAGGACTGCCGCATACTGGATGTTTTTCCCTTTTCACACCATTCTTTGTAAACTCTAGAAATGGTTGTGCGTGAAAATCCCAGTAACTGAGCAGATTGTGAAATACTCAGACCGGCCCGTCTGGCACCAACAACCATGCCACGCTCAAAATTGCTTAAATCACCTTTCTTTCCCATTCTGACATTCAGTTTGGAGTTCAGGAAATTGTCTTGACCAGGACCACACCCCTAAATGCATTGAAGCAACTGCCATGTGATTGGTTGATTAGATAATTGCATTAATGAGAAATTGAACAGGTGTTCCTAATAATCCTTTAGGTGAGTGTATATATATATGTTACATCATTACATATTTACACATTATATGTACATAATTTATTTTGCTTAATTAAAATATTATTATTTATTTATTTAATTCTTTAACTCTGTACAAGCTGATGCTGGGTTATGTGGTGATGCTATTTATAAATACCATTTGATGTTTTAATAAGCAATCTTGTAATCATATCAAATCAAATAACTGAGTAATCAGTGCCCTTTTTGTGGAACAAGGAACTTGCTAATACTCCAATTGTATTTAGGATATACAAAGAACTAGGGATCGGAATGAGACAAAGTACTAGTTTCTGACACTCACGCCTCTGAAGTTGCTCATGGCCTGGAAGTAGATGAGGTAGTTCTTCCTGGGGTCCAGGGGGGTGTTCCAGTAGCCATTATAGGTGTGGTTGTCCCCCACAGTAAAAGGCGTGGCTTCAGGCAGGCTGCTCGGGGGCAGTTCGGCAGTGTAGTAGTGTGGAGCTCCACGGGCCTGAGCCTCACCGTGAGATGTAGGAATGGGGAAGCAGTCCTGAACACCCAGTTCTCTCTTCACCTTCCTACCAGCTTCCTCCTCCACGATCACTTGATAAGTGCTGTGCATACATACACACAGAAATGTTTTAATGATAATACTCCAGCAATAATAGTAATAATGCATTGCTAGGGAAGGAATATTCCAGGTTCAATACAAAGATACTATTTTGAATTAGTGTCTATTTTTATATTTTCTGATTTTATTTTAATCTTAGTTAGTCATTGATTTTGTGTGTTTTTGTAATTTGTATTAGTTTATTAATTTTGATTTAGATTAGTTTTGATTTGAGTTATTTTAGTACATGAAGTTCTAATCTTCAAATCTAAATGAAAATGAAAAGCTAGCTGAAATAAAATAAGCTAATTATCTATTATCCATCCATCCATATATACGTATAATAAAAAATAAAAATAAAAATATTATATATTATATATATATATATATATATATATATACACACACACACACACACACATACAGTGTGGCAATACAATTACAATACAATTATTGTCACCCCTGGTAAATATGATTAAATATGGTTTATCCTTTTAATCTTTTATTCAAAAAATGCACAAAAATCTAAATAAATGCTTTTCTCCAAAACACGTTGGCCACAATTATTGGCACCCTTTCATTAAATACTTTTTGCAACCTCCTTTTGCCAAGATAACAGCTCTGAGTCTTCTTCTATAATGCCTGAGGAGTTTGGAGAACACCTGACAAGAGATCAGAGACCATTCCTCCATACAGAATCTCTCCAGATCCTTCAGATTCCCAGATCTATGTTGGTGCTTCTTCTCTTCAGTTTACCCCACTCATTTTGTATAGGGTTCAGGTCAGGGAACTGGGATGGTCATGGCAGAAGCTTCATTTTGTATTTTGTGTTCAGTGACACATTTGTGTGTTGATTTTGATGTTTGTTTTGGATCGTTGTCCTGATGGAAGATCCAACCAGGGCCCATTATAAGATTTCTAGCAGAGGCCGTCAAGTTTTGATTTTTTATCTGTTGGTATTTGCTAGAATCCATTATACCATATATCTGAACAAGATATCCAGGACCTCCAGCAAAAAATAGGCCCACAACATTAAATATCCAGCTGCATTTTAACCGTGGGCATGGGGTACTTTTTAATCCTGTTTGCACCAAACATATCTGGTTGATTTGCTGCCAAAAAGCTCTTTTTATAGTTTCATCTGACCATAGAACCAGGTCCCTTTTGAATTTCCAGTTGTGTCTGACAACTGAATATGCTGGAGTTTGTTTCTGGATGAGCGAGGAGGAATTTTCTTGAATCCCTCCCAAACAACATGTGGTGATCTAGGGGTTGTTTGAGTTTTTTTTTTTTTAGGCTTTCTGACCCCAAGACTCAACTAATCTCTGCGTCTAGTCTTTGGCCACTCAAACTCTCCTCCTCACCGTACATTAAGACAATATAGACACACGTCCTCTTTCAGGCAGATTCGTAAAATCTTTAGTTGATTGGAACTTCTTAATTATTGCCCTGGTGGTGGAAATGGGAATTTTCAATGCTTTAGCTATTTTCCTACAGCCACTTTCTACTTTGTGAAGCTCAACAATCTTTTGCTGCACATCAGAACTATATTCTTTGGCTTTACTCATTGTGATGAATTATTAAGGGAATTTGGCCTTTGTGTTTCCTCATATTTATACTCCTGTGGAACAAGACATTATAGCTAGACAATTTCATGTTCCTAGTCACCCTGGTGTGCTAAAATTTTTTAAATATTAATGGATATACTTCAGAGATATTTTATTTATAAAAAATTCTAGGGGTGCCAATAATTGTGGCCAACCTGTTTTGGAGAAAAGCATTTATTTCATAATGTGATTTACCCCCCACTTTCAATTATTTTACTTCAATAAAAGGTTAGATTTTTGTGAATTTTTTGAATAAAAGATCAAAAGGACTAACAATGCATATTTATTTTTTACAGCCATATTTGATCATATTTACCAGGAGTGCCATTAATTCTGACCACAACTGTATATATATTGTTTTTGCCCCATTTGTCATTAGCTGAACTCAAAGATCAAAGACTTTTTCTATGTACACCAAAGGCCTATTTCTCTCAAATATTGTTCACAAATCTGTCTAAATCTGTGTTAGTGAGCACTTCTCCTTTGCCGAGATAATCCATCCACCTCACAGGTGTGGCATATCAAGAGGCTGATTAGACAGCATGATTATTGCACAGGTGTGCCTTAGGCTGGCCACAATAAAAGGCCACTCTAAAATGTGCAGTTTTATCACACAGCACAATGCCACAGATGTCGCAAGTTTTGAGGGAGTGTACAATTGGCATGCTGACTGCATGAATGTCCACCAGAGCTGTTGCCTGTGAATTGAATGTTCATTTCTCTAACATAAGCTGTCTCCAAAGGCGTTTCAGAGAATTTGGCAGTGCCTCCAACTGGCCTCGCAACCGCAGACCACTTGTAACCACACCAGCCCAGGACCTCCACATCCAGCATCTTCATCTCCAAGATCGTCTGAGACCAGTCACCCGGACAGCTGCTGCAACAATCTGTTTGCATAACCAAAGAATTTCTGCACAAACTGTCAGAAACCGTCCCAGGGAAGCTCATCTGCATGCTTGTCGTCCTCATCAGGGTCTCGACCTGACTGCAGTTCGTTGTCGTAACAGAATTGAGTGGGCAAATGCTCACATTCGATGGCATCTGGCACTTTGGAGAGGTGTTCGCTTTACGGATGAATCCCGGTTTTCACTGTACAGGGCAGATGGCAGACAGCGTGTATGGCATCGGGTGGGTGAGCTGATGTCAACGTTGTGGATCGAGTGGCCCATGGTGGTGGTGGGGTTATGGTATGGGCAGGTGTATGTTATGGACAACGAACACAGGTGCATTTTATTGATGGCATTTTGAATGCACAGAGATACTGTGACGAGATCCTGAGGCCCATTGTTGTGCCATTCATCCACAACCATCACCTCATGTTGCAGCATGATAATGCACAACCCCATGTTGCAAGGATCTGTACACAATTCCTGGAAGCTGAAAACATCCCAGTTCTTGCATGGCCAGCATACTCACCGGACATGTCACCCATTGAGCATGTTTTGAGGCAAATGGTGGTCACACCAGATACTGACTGGATTTCGTACCCCCCCAATACAGTAAAACTGTACATTTTAGAGTGGCCTTTTATTGTGGCCAGCCTAAGGCACACCTGTGCAATAATCATGCTGTCTAATCAGCATCTTGATATGCCACACCTGTGAGGTGGATGGATTATCTCGGCAAAGGAGAAGTGCTCACTAACACAGATTTGTGAACAATATTTTCTAAAATGTTTTAATTATTTTCTATGGCAATGAATATTATACCAGCCAAAAATTCTGTAGATTGAGCTTAACTTGTATTCAACCCAGAATATTAATTTAAAGCAAATTATGTCACTCTCACCTGACCGGAGCTCCTCGGCCTTGAGCAGGACGCAGCAGGACTGTGATGGTGCTTTCTGTCTCACTCAGAGGGGATGGCATGTCTCCATAATCGAATGTTGGTGCTTTAAAGTGAGACAGAAAACAAAAGAGACAGAATGATATGAAAATATCTTCCTAAATCTTTTTAACCTACTCATCAGATGTAAACTTCTCTAAAACACTTAGAGAGTGATGGGAAGAAAAGAGCTCAACAGTCAAAAATAAATAGTTTAGGATCCAAATTCATTCTTAACTGTCATTTCAACATGAGGCAAAGTGAAGTTAACGCTAATTATTAAAAGCCAATATAACCAGCTAAACGTTTTAATTAGACGAACCTCACAAACAACGCCTACATTGTTGTCTGATATAAGACCGCCCTAATTCACGACAACAACCAACACTTCATATGAACTCCGCTTTCTTCTCCAAACCCGTCCCTCTGCGTGTCTTGAAATCGGGGTGTAATTAAAAGCTGTGCATGTGGGACAAATAAAGGGGAAACTCATTTAGACGGATCTGAGTCTGGACTGCATCCTTCCCCCGAGATGTGTTGAGCAATAACGTTTTCCTTAATATCAGCAGTCAATTAGAGCTGTACAGCAAAGGCAAACAATCCGCGAGAAATCAATGATTATGATATTAAAAACGGTGGGAAAACTGCAGCTACTTGAGTGGACTTCAGTAAAAGTGAGGCCTCGTATGGATTTGAGTGCTTTCAGAGACAAAATAAAAACACATAAGCATAATATAATGCTGGTCTAGATACTCATATATGATGCAACTGAGAGATATGAGAGCACCCGAGAGCGTTTTCAGTACACACAAACAAGTATACAACTAGTCATATATATACTTTTGTCTAGACATAAAAACTTAAAGCCATGGTACATCTAGTCCTACAGCCTCTATCGATATAACAACATCAAAGTGTCCATGCCGCAACTTTCTCTGAGGTGTAGGTGGCATACTGAGATGCACAGAAATAAGTGTGTAATGCATCTGTATTTGTCTCTGTACCCAGTCCCTGTTTGACATTGAGTCCTGCAACGGCTGTAGTATTTATAATTAAAAGCCTTCTTCCAGAAATATACCAATAATACTGATAATATACAGTGTATATTACCACGGATAATATACAGGTATATTACCATTAGAAATTAAATTATCAGCATAACAAAAATTTCTTTGCATCACTCAAACTGAGTGAACTCCACAATTTGTGTAAAACATGATCATATTATGAAGCTAAATATGACTTATCAGAAGGTACCAGACTTTTGGACATCATCATCACCATCATCATTATCATCTTAATAATAAATCAATGAGTAAATAAATAAAAATGCTGAACAGCAATGCACACACAATTGCTAAAATGAAATGGCAGCGGCTATTTACACTAAATGCAAATAGCAACTAGATTCTATTTACACTAAGTCAAAATAGCAGCATTTTATTTGCAATAAGTGTAAATAGTAGGTAGGTGCTATTTATACTTATAAAATAGTGGCAGATACTATTTGCACCTAATAACAGTGTGTAGAGTGTAGATTATTATATTTTTTATTATAAATTATTAAATAGATGCCACCTTATTGGGACAATAAACACTTTGTTATTAATTATTAAACACACGTTAGACACTTTATTTACACTTTTCGAAATATTTTTTTCATTTTTATTGAAAATAAATGCCTTTCCAATCTTATATGTGATGGGAAAAGAGAGTAGAGTGAGTTCAGGCAAAAGGTGGATTCAAACTCGGGTTGATTTGTGTCAAAACTTTCTGCCACGCACCTTACACATATACTATTGCTACTGTTGAAAATTCAGCATCTTCCATCATTTTGTCTGGCCCAACCATAGACCGTAAAAAAAGATGGACGATACGCCTTCACTCTCTTCCACAGAATTTGAGCTGATTTGGGACCTGAGTCTGTGCAGTAGAGAGCCTGAAGTGGAGCCGCGGTATCAAGACCCCGCCCAAACTCCCGCAGTACAGTTTACTGCAGAACAAATCATTATGTTGGTGTGAAATAAACAGCTATGGAAATGTAGAAATTAAAGCTCCAATCTCTTCACGAAAATCCCGAAAAGTCTGTTGGTGCCTCAGTGACTACTTCAATCATGACGACACACTCCTGTTTTATAGCATCAAATAACTAACTAAAACCAAACTTGTTTAAAAAATGAACAGTTGAACTAACATCAGCGTGATAAAAACTACCTCAAATGACAGAAACCATCTTTGAAAAAAAGTGTAATTTGATTGTTTAGTTTGTATCACGTCCCATTTCATTACATGGAGAGGGTGGGGTTTATGACCTATACTGGGACCAACCACCTGGGGGCGATCAAGACGCTTTGACTTCACTTTTCAGGACTTGTGCAGCACACTTGGGCCCAACCAGAAGTCAGTGGGTGAGGTTATTGTAATTAGCCTCTGCCAACAAGGCAGGCTATTTGCACCTAGTGTAAATAGATACTCCCAAATAATAAAAACCCCTCAAAATTCACTACAACAACAAAATGTATCAATTTATTTATCCATTGACAATGCATGATGCATGATGAAACAACCCTGACTGTTAATCGGCCAAGTAGAAAGAGTTATCGGTCCAATGCCAATAATCTCAAAACAACCAAATATTGACAGATTAATGTCCATCACCACACTAAATCCTCTTATTGGATATTGTGTTTCTCCTTCAACACATCATGCCACAGCACTGCCGCTAAAAAACTGAAGTTCTCCATCGTTACCATCGGAGAAAACGCCGGGCTGAACATACATCGCTTTGCATCAGTCCAGGGTTGAGGAATCCTGATTTAGCATCAGCTGCATCTGGTTGACAGCAGCATATGGTGCTGTTTTGTAAGCCGGCTAGTTTTTGAATGGTGATGATGACAGTGATGTCAGTTCTCTTTGAGGTAAGGGGAAACGTGTAATGTTCTTGAAGGGCCTGTTGGGTTCTGAGCATCTGCTGTGATTCAGTTTCACTATCACTTCCTCAGTTCCACTCGGGAATACATAATGGCTCTTAAGAGGCGATATGGGTATATGCACGCGCACACACACGCTTCAGAGATCAATAGCGCACCTGAAGCACAGGATGATAAACCGGAAACTCTGGAGTTTCGCACTTTTCCTTTTCTGCGAAACCTGTTTTTGCTTCACTTTGTTCCCATTTATTCAACCGCTGCCATGCATTTCTGTATCTCCTGAAAGATCTGAGGCATTTCAATCAACAGTTTTTACATCTGAAGGTGCATGGAAACACTCGCTTGTGCGCACACGTACATTTCGCATCATTGCAGAAGTATTCTGTTCCTGTAATGCTAAACAAAATCAACTTCTGCATTTTTGCATTTCAAATAAAAACTCAGTATAAAACATTCAGATTTTTCATTCAAACACGAAATTAGCACCTGTTTTGAATCTGAGGTTACTTATTGCTTGTTTACAGCAGATAAACAGATGCATAGGTCAGTGACCAGGAGGAGAGAACAATGACAGCAATAAAATTAACAACAGTTTCTTATCTATTTCTTACTAATGTGCATAACTGTGATGCATGAACATATAAAACTTTTTCTTTCATGTACCGTAGCCTAGGCGGGTGAAATCACTTCATGAATGCAAACTAAAATCACTTTACAGATGTTAAAATACTTCTCTTTCAGAGACCACTCTAAAAAATGCAGTGTGTTTGGAAATTGGTAGGGCTTTCCCCTAATAGTCGACCAAACGTTAATCGAAGAGAACAGGCTTAGTTTTCCAAATTAAGTTTGATTAAGTCGGTTAGTCGCAGGGGGGGGGGGAATCCACAGGAAGTGGCAAAGTCATGCAGTCCTTGACGGACAGATCATAACACGGTTGGTCCATGTGATAATTACCGTATGTTGGCAGGAAATACAAACGTTCACCGATCATTCATCGACCTAACTGTGGCTTATCATTTGAAACATGCAAGTAATAGCCTAACGTTTGCTACTTTACATGGCCGCTCACTCTAATGTTAACCTAGTAAATGTGCGCTATTATTGACGCTAATCCAAGTGTTCCCGGTGACGCCAGCGCAAATTTTCTTTCCTGATAACAGCGAAAAGAACTTAAAATACCCCATTTTTGGACATACAGATAAGAGTAAGACAACATTCGAAACATTATTTGTATAAACTCACAATAACAACAAAACTTTGTACTTTTGTAAAATAAAGAAAACAAACTTTCTGCCGTCTCAGTCTGGAGCACGTCACAAAAAATTTACCGAAACTCAGTGTATAGGCCTACTTGCCTCACAGACATGACAAATATTTCTACTTTTAAAAGAAAACAAATATTCTCTGATTATTTAATCTGTATGGCCTTGTCCCAAATGGCACACTTCATATGCACTTTCGTTCTTGTGGACTTACAATGGCTGCCACGCGTGTCCGTTAAGTCCACGAGACCGTAGGGTGTCCCATTTGTCATTTTAGGTCTCAGAAGGGTGCTCGTGAGCACCCCCTTTGCGGTCAATATGTGCCATCGATGCGCACTTTTGCTGAGCCTGCACTGATGCAGGCTCCGCAGCGGACTTCACGAAAGTGCGGACTCGCAGGAAGACCGCGAGGGTTTAGGGTGCCATTTGGGACAGGGCCTCAATATTATGATTTGGAATTTCTCTGTAATGTAGAACAATGTTAGCAATGTTATATCCCCCCAGTATATATTTATGTAATTAAATGGATATCATAAATGTCAGATCTGTCAACTATTGGCTTAAATGAACTACTTCAAGGCGACTAGAAATATCTCTAGTCGTGGGCAGCCCTAGAAATTAGTGTAGTGGAAATATGGTCAGTAAACATTTTAACACACTCACTATGGGCTAACTGACAGGTCGGATATGAAGTGGAAGTGCCCTGTTTTACACACATACTTGCATGTGCAGACACCCACACGTGCATCCCCCCAAAACAACCATATGCAGTCCTCACCAGAGATGTTGGTGGTGATCTCAGTGAGAGCTGTTTGGCCGAAGCCTTTGGCTGTGCGCGCCCGAACAGAGATCAGGTAGGTGGTGCCAGGATGCAGGTTGGAGAACATATGGTACGTCTCGTTCTTCAGTTTGGAAACAGTGCGCCTTGGGCCTGGAACGTTGATCCCGGGGTCTGATGATTCAATGCTCTGGTAGCTGATCTGTAATTGCACATATTAAAACCTTTTAAATAAATCATATTTTAATTAAATTACTGATGTTTTGGAGCTAAAAACACAATGACTCAGTGTGTGGTAGCTCAGATCAAACAATGCTTTATAAAAGTTAGCTAACCCTGACATCCTTATTCAGAGTGGGTTGAAAATGATTCATATAAGAAATCAAACATTTATTTTATAAACATTACGTTGTAGCCTACTCATAAATACCAGCGGGAAGCTAGTGGGCATGTAAGACTATCATCTTTAAAGCAAAAAAGTATCGTGATGGTACCATATTATCAAAGCAGTCACATACTCTGCTCAAGTCTGTGCTGCCTGCATTCATGCAAAGCTTTCGAGCTTTGACTTCTTTTTTAAACTATTTTCATTGGCTGAGTAAAAGCACAAGTAAAAAATTTAGCCTGAAACCTAAGTTACTTGACATCATCTTCTCTCGTTATATAATTTTTGCATGTTGCACAAAGCAATTTTAAGAGTAAAGTAAAAATCACATTTAGTGTACATTTCAGTTCAGTGTAACATAATGCCAAAAGTCCAAGATCCATTATCAGAAAAGTTTCACTGAATTATATGATGATACACAACAAAGTCTAAATGGTGCAAGATGAAAAGTAAAAATGTACACGAATGTTTCAGTGCTTTCAGTGCTCGGTCACCACATAAACTTGATTGATTAACTTGAAACCTATTCTGGGAACTTTTCTTGGACTTCTGGCCTCATGTTACACTGAACAACATGTGAACTGGTGAATGTATTCTACTTTATTCTTGACTTTTTTCTTTTCAAACAATGCACCCAATCATTATTTACAAAATATAACGATGCATTTGCAGAGTTAGTATTGAATCGAGTATCAAACAGGTTGGATAGTTCCAAAAAATCTGAATGGAAGGAATGGAAATTCAATGAAATTCAACTATTTTTTAACTAGAAACAGTTTTAAAATTGAAAAGTCTTTAGGTTTAAACTAAGGTTTATTTGATGGATGGATGGATAAGATGGATGGACGGACGATCCGTAAAGACCAGGCCCCATGGTTCGGCACGCATGTGAATTGCGGATTAATTGCAAGTTTAATAGATTTAAACCATTCCAATTTAATTCGGTACTTGCACGCTGTTGCCTTTAATAATGTTTGAACTTTATAAGTTAGGCAAGTAGTTTTTGCTGTGGTATCGGAGTACTTAAAGTGTGCTTTTATGTAATAAATGGAAAGGAAAGTTACCCCACACCCAAAAAATAGTTTCTTGCTGATCTGAAAAATTTGATCCGTCTATCTAAAACTGTTATATGATTCAAACCTTAATGGATTGATGGATGGATGGATGGATGGATGGTATAATCACTGTTCATCATGGAGTGCAAGGGCCTCACAAAGTTTCTGATTACAAAGCGTGCAGAGCATTAGAGTGTTAGCTGCCTAATGCCTGCTTTTTCACAGTGCAGTGCTTCTGGGATATAGGAGAGATTTGCTGCACCTGTACCCAGGCCTCTTTTAAAATATGAGGCATGGATGATATCAGTGGGGGAAGGTTTGAGGGGGAACGCAGTGCCCTGCAAGCCTTTCGTCAGCGGTGCTCAGATAAAAGTGGACAATGTGCTAATCGGAGAGAAACGAGAGTGAATTCTCCAGACTCTGCCTCTCTCTTATTCTTTCCCTCTTCATCTCTCTGTATGCCTGAGAAGATCAGGCTGCTTGAGCCTGAAAATCTGTCCTTGCCTCCACTTCTATAGGTCAAGCCTTTAAATCCCCTTTAAAAAACATCCTTGGGGCGACTTTGGTAGCTATGGCCTGGGGAAAAAAGGAAGGCAACTCATCAATGAGCGATAACTCAGTAAGTGCAAATTGTAAGAAAGGCCTGCCTGATGGACACAGGTGGCATTCAAAAAATGTGATGATCCCGATTTGGGCCATAGCCAAGCCGATTGACGGATCCACAAACAAAAGCAACTTTTCCTCTTGAGGTGAGATGTGTGTTTTGGAGCGTGACAGAAGCGGCATTGTCACAACTTTTTAGTGACTGACTGAGAGCCTGAATCATGGGCGAGGAGATAGGTGACACTGAGGCAGGCAGTGTGACCAGAGAGAGAAAGAGTGTGAGAATGTTCTGGAACAGAGGAACAGAGAGACAGATGCTGGCTGTGGGAGGCCCACCACCTTTCCATTGAGCAGGCCGAATGTGTGTGCAGTGAATGGAAGAATGAAGAAACAGTTTAAAGGCTTTTATTAGACTGTTAGCTATCCTTTTTTTTGGGACAAAGGCATAGGCTTTCAATTTGCTGCAGTTCTGAATTATTCATCTTAACTCTTTCCACGCCACTGATGAACATTTCTGTAATTTATGAAACAACGCTTCCCGCCATTGATGTAAATTTCCAGCTTTCCATGTTTTCACTGTTATATGGTAGGGGGTGCTATGACATCTTCTGAAAGATTATTAAATCCTCTAATCAAGACGTGAAGAAGAAGCAGAAACAAGCGACAGCATATGTAAGCAGATGCATATGTAAAATAACGCGATCATCAACTTTAAAAAGCATATAAATCAAAAAGCCTAATGTTGTAGAATAAAAATGTCGACCCAAGACGAGGTCTAGGACTGTGCAACCTTAGGGGGTGTTGATGGACTCAATCTATTCCATCTGTGTTTGATCGTCATTGTGAATCCGATCCAGACGTAGACTTTGACAAAAAAAACAAAACAAAAAAAAAAACGATTCGCTCAAAATGTTGCTTTTTTTATAAAACGTACCCACATTCATGTGTTGACAAAAAAAAAGTTTTTTTGTTGTTGTTTAAAAGCAGAGGCTATGTTCCTTCTTTTGATATATTGCATGTTCAGATTCATACAACAAAATATTCTGGGGGCCATGAAAATTTTGTAAAAAAAAATGCTGGTGGCGGTGGTTGGCAACTTTTTTTTTTTAAAAACCCTGGCAAAGAAAGAGTTAAGAGTACTATTATACAGTTTTTTTTTGGTACACAAAACTACACTGTAAAAAAAAAAAAACAGATCCCAGATGTAAATAATCAAAATAACCAAATATGTAATTGATTAGTCACTTTGTTTTTGTTTTACTTCATGCAGTAGTGCAATAGAACATTTTGTAAATCACATAAATAAGTTACATTTATTAGTTTAAGTTATTTAAAATAATATAAATAACATAAGCAGACGTATTTTCAGTTTTCAGTCATTCTAATTCAAATTTAAAATGTAAAATAATATAAATAATAAATAACAAAAATAAACAAAAAATAAAGTCATGCAAACTGTCATGCAAAATGCCTTTTTTATTTCATTTTTACATTGTGTGTATGTGTGTGTTTTTGATCATCTGAATATATATACAAAACACACTCAATTTTAATAAAAATAAATGACAAAAAGTTTGATCTCATAAAATTTTGATATTTCAGTTGCTGTGGTTAAAAAAAACGATTCCTCTATGGGTTGTATGTGTGACTACCTTAGTAATGACTTCTTGATATCATTCTAAAAGCGTTTCAGAAGCTCCTACAGCAGCCACATTCATAAAACATTGCGGTGTGTTGGTTAAGGCTCAGGGCTGGAGGGTTGCTGATTCAATGCCCTCGAGATCTGAGCCATGAGCAATTATCAATGTGTCCTCAAGCAAAGCAATTAACCCCAGGCACTATGAGGTTCATGATGATGTCATGGCAACAAATTCAAACAAGCAAGATTCTAAAATGGAAAAAGTGTAGGAGACCAGCATTTATTAATTTAGATAGAGACATCTATCTGTCATTTACTAACAGATGGCTGGTGCAGTAGGGACCAATTAGAGGCAGGGTTGGCCTTGGTGGCTCTTGTGTCTCTGGCAGCATTCAGAGTTCCAGGTCCAAATCATGACTTCATACATGCTTCTGTCTGTCAGAACATCCACAACAACTCAGCATTTCCGGCCAACTAGACTGAAACTCTGAATTGTATAGAGGTGGAAAACACTTCCAATCCATGGTCTTACTAATACAGCACACTGTCAGTCAGGTCTGTGTGCACACGCATGCAGAGGATCATGTGTTAGCGGCACGTTCATAAATAATTTAAACTGGCAGTCCAATTTTAACACACAGTGGGAAGTTTTGTCTTTCAAGGATTGTGGTTCATCGATATTTCACATGGTAAAAATGCTGACAAGTCAGAGCGAATCTCAGAGGATTCAGACAGCAGGAGAGAAATGGATATGAGTGCGGGAAAGAGCAGAAAGCACATACCTCATACTGTGTGATGAGGCCGTTGGGTTCCACCGGCTCCTCCCACTTCAGGAAGATCATATCCTCCAGCGGCGTGAAGGTAAGAGACTCGGGAGCAATGCCACCGGGAACTATGGGAAACCGAAGAAGCCGGTGGTTATGAATGAAGATACAGAAAGGTCCTACATTGTTCAACTAGTAATTTCTCTAGCATTTACTCAAAGTGAGAAGGTTAATCGCTTAAAGTATCCCAAAGGTCAACTCTAATATCCTCATTACAGCCATTGTCATTATAAAAGTCTTAAGAAGGCCTCTTAAGTTATTAACATATTACATAGACTCATCCATTATAACTAATATAAGTGATTCAGTACTCTTTAAAAGTAATTTGAATATGTGATATGGATCCAAAGAGCTGATCCATGAAGTTTATATCTAGGGGGCTAAAAACTAAAAAGAATAGCAAATTGTTCTACTAAACTATTATACTAAAAAGAATAGTATATGTTGTGTTTTGAATGCTGAATTATTTGGGTCCCCATCAGGCTTCTTAAACAGTTCGCTCAAATGAAAATTCTGTAATCATTTATTCACTCTCCTGTCTTTTCAAACCTGACAGGTTTTTCATACAGTGTTGTTATTGTTAACTAAAACTAAAGCTATATATAAACAATTGTTAATTGAAATAAAGCTGAAATAAAATAAAACAATTATTAGATGGAAAACTTTAAAATGATAAAGGTTGCTTTGGCAACTACATGAAATAAAATAAGTTGAAGTACTTAAAAATAAAACCATTATACAAAGATACAAAGATATTTCAAATGATATAAATAACACAAGCAGACATATTTTCAGTTAGATTCATTCTAATTAAAACGTAAAATTTAATTTAATTTAAAATGTAAAATAATATAAATAATAAATAACAAAAAAAATAAACTCAACTTAGTCATGCAAAATGCCTTTTTTTTTTTTACATTGTGTGTGTGTGTGTGTGTGTGTGATTTTGATCATCTGAATATATATTTTTAATGAAAATAAATGACAAAAAGTTTGATCTCATAAAAGTGAGATGTTATTTCAATTGTTGTGGTTAAAAAAACAAAACAATTCTTCTATGGGTTGGACACTACCTTAGTAATGACTTCTTGATATCATTCTAAAACCGTTTCAGCAGCCACATTAAAAATTAAAGCAAAATTAAAGCCATTAAAAAAATGTAACTAATAAAAAAGGGAAAAAATACAATATAAAATTACTAAAATTTAAATAAAAACTAATTAAAATATTAATAAATACTATAATAGTACATAAATAATAAAAAAAAATTGGGGGACACCATAATAATATCATAGTAATGTTCCACATGACTCATGCCCTATATTCTAAGTCTTCTGAAGCCATATACTGTATTAGCTTTGTGTGATTTCAGTCTTTATTCACAGAAACTTTTGCCTCTCTAAAATTTCATTAGGTCTTCTGCAAATTCAAATTTGATGTATTTTGATTGGTAAAAAAAGTGAAAAAAAAACAATGTCCTTTGACATCTTCACACAGAATGTACTACTGTACAGTATAGATTTTTAGTGCATAATAATATACATTTTGTGTCTTTTCTTTACACAAAGCTATCATTAGGATTCAGAATGCTTGTAAGTACATGAATCACATGTATGATTCTTTTGTTGTCCTTCTAGAGCTTGACAGCCCTACAAGCTTTCAACGTATAGAAGAAAGTAGCCATTTGGAAAGACATGAGGGTGAGTAAATAAAGACTGTACTATCCCTTTAACTAGCGTAACCATATTCAACAGCAAGGCCATGCTGGTTAATTAGCTTCATCATTTAGGTTTGCAAATGAACAGCAGAATTACGCTGTTCAATCAACCACACCGTAAAAGCAGCTTTATCCAGCCTACAGCAGCGTGGAAATTCATGCTGGTCTAAGCTGGACTTCTTAGCAGGAGATACAAAGCCTGTGTGACAGAAAGAAAGGGCAACACTTGCAGTTGATGACATGGCTTTTTTTGGCTGATTAATATTAACACGGGTTCATTAATAGAAACGCTGGCAGAGAGAATGAGGAGGAAGTGGAAATGGTGCTAGAGAGACAGATGACGTTCTGAGCTCTCACATACTGCAGCAGTAACACATCAGCAGATGTTTTTACAGCCATTTGTGCTCTGTCACTGAGCCATCCTTATTAGCCCTTGGATATGTGCACAGCGTGTGTGCGTGGGGTGATAGTTCGTGAGGCAGAGATAGCCAGTGGCAAAAATAACACGCTCACTCAGACTGAGTCAAAATCGCTGACTCAATCACTTTTTCTTGTGACAGGCCATGAAAGTAAAGAATTGCTGATTGAAGCTTCAGAGGAGTGTTGATAATTGAGCGCTCTCTTCACTCCCTTCTCCTTTTCTCTCTCACTTCATCATACTTCCTGTCTGGGTGAAACGCTTGTGTTTAAAATTTTCCCCAGAAAATAATTTTGTCCCTCAGCCAAAATTTTTGCAGCCCGCGCTGGCTGGATCGAGCGCAGAAACAGGCATAAAAATCTCCCCTGACCTGCTCATGCTCAGCTCCCTGAAGAGAATGATTAAAAATTCATTTCAAATCCATTTGGGAATGTCGGTGTGTTTATGATCTATCCATCCATCCATCTATCTATACTTTAACTGGAAATGTATTAACTGAAAATGTATTAACTGGACATTTTTTGATTATTTATTGGACGCTGGGCTTTCAATTACTGTTTTTGTTCTGCCTTGAAGCCTGGTTCTCTATATAATGGCTAGGTGAGACTTAAATGGGCAAAACCTTTGCCTATTGCCATTTGTAAATATTGTAAAAAATCAGTTCTGAGCTTGGTAAAAAAAAAAAGTACTGATTAGTGGTAGTGTGAAGTAGTATTAACAAAAAAAATTTCCCACAATTTCCCACATTTTGCCATTCATAAGACATCTGCGCTTCCCCACTCTTGAAAACCAGCTGCCACTGCAACAGAAGTACAACAAATGATATATACAGATTAATATTCATTGAAAGCTCCACTACTTACTGTCCTCCTCAGTCTGAAACATGACCTCCTTCCCTTCCTTCTTGCCCTCTGTGTTGGTGAGTGCCAAACGTATTTGGATGGTGTGAAAAGGAGGCAGATCTCTGAGGGTGAAACGTGAAGTGTTGTGCTCCACAGCCAGGCATTCTCTAACTGTGGTGTTGTGCCCACCGCCACCCCCTGCAGTCGTGTAACGGTAGCACAAGGAGACGGAGTACGTGTGGCAACGGGTCAGGTTGAAGGCCGGCGTCTCCCACTGCAAGGTCAGCTGCCGCGACTGGATCTCCGAGGCTCTAAGACCACGCAGCGCCCGCATGGGCTCTATTGAAATGGAAAACAGTGGAACATTTTGTTAACATAAGCCAAAAAAGCAGGGAATCTGCACAGGGATATCACCAGGTCATAAGACTTCTCGCCTACCCCACCCACCACAGGTAGGAGGTGCAACCACGGTCAAAAAAGGTTGACGGACCACCTGCTAATGAGGACACAACTCATGCCAAATTATGTTAATTAATTCAACACAGGCTGCAGGTCGTACTCTCTCTCCCGCCATTTGCCACCCCTGTGTCGCTACGCAAATTGAGTATCTGCCTGCACATCATCCAGGGGCCATAAGCCCTGTTCAAGGACATTCAGTCCTGCCAGTTACCGTTAGTGCAAGGTCGTTTCATTAGGCCAACTATTTTTGGCATACCTCACATCTGTGTTCGTACTTTCTTATTTACCGAGGGCAGAAGGATCAGCGACCACCTTTGGCGTATATGATATAAAGAGACAGAGGAAGCCACTGTCTGTAGGGCACACATGAACCTTAGTGTTTCTCACAGAGAGGCGCAGACAGCATGGAGGGTGAACCAAGGACATCTAGCCCCACTATCAATGAGCGCATTTGTCATGGTCCATTATTAAGACAATCAATGCATTTTTGTCAAATAGATCTCCACATAATGTATTGTATTTCTTTGTTCTTTTAATGGGACCTGGTGACTAATGGGCCCAAGTGGGAAGGTACAACAAAGGGGATGTGAAGTGAGCACTTCCTGTGTAAAGTCATGGCTCAAGGTCTTTATTGTTCCTCTTGAACCGATGCTTAGAAGACACACTCCTAAGAATTAGGTTTACTACTAAGGGTAAAGTGAGGAAGCTAATGCACCGAGACCGTAAGGACAGCGGGGCTGAATTAGAGGAAAAGTATTTCCTTTTGAAGTCCTCAGAGTAGAACACGTATGGATCGCAGAATACTAATTCAGCACGTCTTCTGCAGAATCGCACTTGTCACATTAAGCTCTTTTAATCCCGAAATATCTCACACATCAGAGAGATTTTGCCACACCTCTCTACACGTTTCCTTAAGATCTATATTTAGATTTACATTCTGTTTCCTTTGTAGATTTACATTTAGATTAACTTCCAGTACGATTGGGTTTCTTATCAAGAGAAGCACTTAGTCGGCCTAAAAATGACACAAATGAAAGATATTCCTTTCCGAAAATACACATCGAATGTAAAGGTCCCATTTGCCTCCACAGGAAATACGACCAGAATAGCGTCTTAATGGAACTATTGATTGTTAGTTAAAAGCAAACAAACGGGATGCTGTTGGCTTGTGCCATCTTTAAAAAACAATCCAAGAGTCTACACTGTGCTCTTTGAGGAGCCCAAAAGGGCCTTTTGTACCACCCTACTTCCCTTAACCTAGTTCGAAGGCTTTGTCTGGATGCCAAGAGCAGCGCTTCGAGCGCCCACTCCTTGGCACCCATCAGAGATGGGACCAAACCCAGAGAGAGCAGCCAGAGGCCTGAGGTAGCATGTCAATTCCTCACAGGCAGCTGGAAGTCCAAACAAGACCGGTTTCTGTCCCATTACTCTAGATAATATTGATACATGAGGTAGTCCGGAGAGAACTAAGCTCATTCCTGGTTATACAGGGAACTAATGGGCGTGAAGTTCTGGTCGTTGGTCTGTAAAAGGAAAAGGGATGAGAAACATAATTCTGTGATATTTGGAGTAAAACCTTTTACATTGAGATGGACGGGAGTGGGTTTAATCAAATGTACTGAAAGCATTCGTATATCAGAAGTTAAATTATGGGAATAAAAATCATTAAAGGATAAGCTGCTCTATGTTACTTCCTCAAAGACATTTACTAAAGGGACAATTCACCCAAAAATGATTATCATCATTACTCAGCCTTTCGATATTGTGAAATATTATAACAATTTAAAATACAGTCAAACCAAAAATTAGTCCGACACCAGATATATTTTTTTACTAGTGGGTACAGGACACTATAGTTCATTTATGTAAGTGAGGATAGCAAAATAAAGTAAACTGTGACATATTATACCCAAAAAATTCTTCATACAGTGGACCACCAGTAAAATTTATCAACATTTGGGACCAAAATTATTCAGACACTTTGACCTGACCTGAAGTGAAGCGACCTTTTACACCACAGACTGAACAAAATGAAGCATTGCTTGGTCATTGGTTGACCTAAATTGGTATGATCTAATTGTGTACTTAAATTTAACAGCTGACAGCTGATTGGTTGATTGTACATTACATACCTTCCTATCAAAGTTATCTGACATGATCAAGATGAATTGAGTTCTTTTCAAAACTATAGCGAATAAACTGTGATAATGTGAGAAAATGTTGAAGGTGTCTGAATAATTTTTGGTTTGACTGTAACTGTTTTTTTATTTTAATATCTTTTAAAAAATATAATATTTGAAAAGCCATTACTTTAGTCTCACATGATCCTTCAGAAAACATTTTAATTTGGTGCTAAAGAAATATTTTATTATCAATGTTGAAAACAGATGTGCTGCTTAATATTTTTGATACATTTTTGAACATGATACATGATACATTTTTGTTTAGGCTACTTTGATGAATAGAACGTTTAAAAGAACAGCATTTATTTGAAAATAGAAATGTATTGAAATATTATCAAATGTCTTTTGTGTATTTTTTATTTATTTATTTAACATAGTTATCCAAAACATCTGAACGGTAGTGTATATATTTAGCAGTGGCTGTCAAGCCCCAGAAGGAACTAAAAAGTACCATAAAAATGGCATAAAATACAATTGCTTTATGTGAGGAACAGACTGAAATGTAAATAATTATTTACTGAAAATTTGCAATAAATACTTTACGCATATTCGGTCATCACAGATTTCCAACTTTTCTATGTCTTAAATTTGAGTCTGTTCCTCACACAAAACTCCATTCAGAAAACTTATACGGCACATAACGGTTGTTTAATTATGCTTTTTGGTCCTTTTGGGGGTTGAAAGCCACTGATCACTATTTACTTTCATTGCATGGAAAAAGAGCAGGACATTGTTCAAAGCATCACCTTATTTCATGCAAGAAAACAAGTGGAATGACACAAGGGCGAGTAAATACAGGGAGTGCAGAATTATTAGGCAAATGAGTATTTTGACCACATCATCCTCGTTATGCATGTTGTCTTACTCCAAGCTGTATAGGCTGGAAAGCCTACTACCAATTAAGCATATTAGGTGATGTGCATCTCTGTAATGAGAAGGGGTGTGGTCTAATGACATCAACACCCTATATCAGGTGTGCATAATTATTAGGCAACTTCCTTTCCTTTGGCAAAATGGGTCAAAAGAAGGACTTGACAGGCTCAGAAAAGTCAAAAATAGTGAGATATATTGCAGAGGGATGCAGCAGTCTTAAAATAGCCAAGCTTCTGAAGCGTGATCATCGAACAATCAAGCGTTTCATTCAAAATAGTCAACAGGGTCGCAAGAAGCGTGTGGAAAAACCAAGGCGCAAAATAACTGCCCGTGAACTGAGAAAAGTCAAGCGTGCAGCTGCCAAGATGCCACTTGCCACCAGTTTGGCCATATTTCAGAGCTGCAACATCACTGGAGTGCCCAAAAGCACAAGGTGTGCAATACTCAGAGACATGGCCAAGGTAAGAAAGGCAGAAAGTCGACCACCACTGAACAAGACACACAAGCTGAAACGTCAAGACTGGGCCAAGAAATATCTCAAGACTGATTTTTCTAAGGTTTTATGGACTGATGAAATGAGAGTGAGTCTTGATGGGCCAGATGGATGGGCCCGTGGCTGGATTGGTAAAGGGCAGAGAGCTCCAGTCCGACTCAGACGCCAGCAAGGTGGAGGTGGAGTACTGGTTTGGGCTGGTATCATCAAAGATGAGCTTGTGGGGCCTTTTCGGGTTGAGGATGGAGTCAAGCTCAACTCCCAGTCCTACTGCCAGTTTCTGGAAGACACCTTCTTCAGGCAGTGGTACAGGAAGAAGTCTGCATCCTTCAAGAAAAACATGATTTTCATGCAGGACAATGCTCCATCACACGCGTCCAAGTACTCCACAGCGTGGCTGGCAAGAAAGGGTATAAAAGAAGAAAATCTAATGATATGGCCTCCTTGTTCACCTGATCTGAACCCCATTGAGAACCTGTGGTCCATCATCAAATGTGCGATTTACAAGGAGGGAAAACAGTACACCTCTCTGAACAGTGTCTGGGAGGCTGTGGTTGCTGCTGCACGCAATGTTGATGGTGAACAGATCAAAACACATTGACAGAATCCATGGATGGCAGGCTTTTGAGTGTCCTTGCAAAGAAAGGTGGCTATATTGGTCACTGATTTGTTTTTGTTTGGTTTTTGAATGTCAGAAATGTATATTTGTGAATGTTGAGATGTTATATTGGTTTCACTGGTAAAAATAAATAATTGAAATGGGTATAAATTTGTTTTTTGTTAAGTTGCCTAATAATTATGCACAGTAATAGTCACCTGCACACACAGATATCCCCCTAAAATAGCTAAAACTAAAAACTACTTAAAATATTGATACAAAAATATTCAGCTTTGATATTAATGAGTTTTTTGTGTTCATTGAGAACATGGTTGTTGTTCAATAATAAAATTAATCCTCAAAAATACAACTTGCCTAATAATTCTGCACTCCCTGTAATGAGATAATTTGTTATTTTTACTTTCTTCTGTAGAACACAAAAGATGACATTTTGAAGAATGATGTTTTTGTATAAATCAAAAAATCCACTGTTTTTGTATATACAATAAAAGTATATGGGGTCCAAACAATAATAGACCCTGCCAACCTTAATTGTATGGCCAAAAAAAGAAGACATTTTTCTAAATATCTTATTTTGTGTTCTGTAGAAGAAAGAAAGTCAAACAGGTTTGGAAAACACAAGGGAGAGTAAATTATGACAAAATCTGCATTTTGGCCAGACTGTTCCTTTAAGTCATTACAGTCCAGAGAATAACTCACTCCAAAGAACACATAAAGAGACCCAGCAGCAGGTGGAGGTCCATCTGTGAACCAGACTGTGGCAGAAGTGCAATGTTTGTCCCATTCTTCCATCTTTTTCCCCTTTCTAATCTCCCTCTACTCCAAGGAACATTCCTTCACATCAAGTCCTGCTCCTAATCACAACAACGCCTCATCAAGCACACCTGGCCGTGTTCTGTGAAATGTCCAGCAGTTCCCTGGCTGTGCCCACAGGACTGCGCCTGCTTTCATCATTTTTTATGTAGGTCACTACCAAGAGCCGCGCACCAGGATGCAATCTTCAGTTGCAGCCAGAAACAACCTAGTCATCCCATCATTCATTTCACTTTCCTCCAGTTTTTTTTTTTTGGAGAAGTCACCCAGGGTCGTGAAAGTTTCTTAAGTTCTTGCAGTTGAAAAAGATAAATAAAAATGAGCTGCTAAGAACCATACAAGGCGAGCCTAAATATACAAACAAATAAACTAATACAATCTTGTTGGATGCCAGCTAGGGATACATCAACAGGGAAGATTGTCAGCATTGGGTCTTTGTACATGCGTTAATGGCATCCCCAGATGGAGGCCATTTTGAGCAGATCATATGAAGCCGGAGAAGATGATTAAAGTCACCTTTGTAACAGAGTAGGTGGATTCACCTGCTGGATGAAGACAGATGAGCTGACACTACACTCTATCTCCTAAAAAAAAAAACATCAGGGAGAAAATGTGACCAGTGAGAGTTTGTGATGTTTGGAGTTGCTTTATAATACTTGAGCAGCCCAGCCTAAAGATAAAGAGCCATAACTCGTATGTAAGAAAAACAACAAACGACATAATATTCCCCTAATGAGAAAAAAAAAATAAAATCTTTAAAGGGATAGTTCACCCAAAAATAAAAATACTGTCATCATTTACTCGCTCTTGTTCTGCTGAACACAAAAGGAAGATATTTGGAAGAATGTTTGTAACCAAGCAGATCTCGGCAGCCACTGACTACTATAGTGGAGGAAAAAATACTATGTTAGTCAATGGCTGCCAAGATCTGTAATTAATGTATAATTACAGTGTAACAAAGAAACCTTAAAATAAAGTGTAACCAAAATTTTTTTATCTATGCACATAATTGTTTTTTTTATTTCATGCGCCCTTGTATGACTCATAATCATTCATCAAAATAATGGTTACACTATTTTAAGGTGTCCTTGTTAACAGTGTAATTATACATTTAAGTACTGAGTAATATTAAATGATTAGTTCACTTCAAAATTAAAATTTCCTGATAATTTACTTACCCCAATGCCACCCAAGATGTTCATGTCTTTCTTTCTTCAGTAGAAAAGAAATTACGTTTTTTGAGGAAAACATTTCAGGAATTTTCTCCATATAATGTATTTCAATGGCAACCAAAATGTTGAAGGTCCAAATCAATGCCCTTTCAATGGGCTTTGAAGTGCTTCAAATCGTTCGTCTTGTGCTGGTCTGTGACGTGCCAGGCATTACATAATCACATTGGAAAGGTCACGCTGGACATAGGCGGAAGTACCGCCCCATTGTTTACAAAGCGAACGTGCGAAGCATAGATATGTATACATATCTATGGTGCGAAAGACTATGGGGCGGTACTTCCGCCTACGTCTAGCGTGACCTTTCCAACGTGATTACATCATTCCTGGCGTGTCGCAGACCAGCACAAGATAAACAATTGTGGTTGAAAAGTATAAACATTTTTATTTTTTTTAGAAAATGACCGATCGTTTCGCTAGATAAGACCCTATTCCTCAGCTGGGATCGTGCAGAGCCCTTTGAAGCACTTCAAAGCCCTTTGAAACTGTTTTCCTCAAAAAAATTAAATTCTTTTCAACTAAGGAAAGAAAGACATGAACATCTTGAATGACATTGGGGTAAGTAAATTATCAGGAAATTTTCATGATGAAGTGAACTAATCCTTTAATTAACTACATGTACTTACTGTATATAGGGTTAGAATTAGGTTTGATTTAGGGGTAGTTGCATGTATTGCAATAATTTATAGTAATTACTATAGAAACTACATGTGATGTGTAACAAGGATACTGTAAAATAAAGTGTTACCAAAATAACTTTCCTTCCCTCTTCCCTTTTGCAACGACATCTCTTCTTTTCTCTGATGACGTGTTTTTCGGTGTGAGGTTGGGACAACCTGTCACTCACATGAGATCGCAGCAATAGGACACCACAATGATCCAACGATCCAATCAATTCCTGACTAAAATCAAGTCTCACCCTTTTTTTTTAATTTTTTTTTTGAGAGGCTGTTTCACTCAGATATACGTCATAATAGGGGAAAAAAGACCATCACAAATTCTCTTTCATGGCGATTTTAAACCAGCCTAAGCTGGTCTGTTGGCTGGTTTAAAAGGGGTTTCAGCTGGGCAGGCTGGGAGAATGGCTAAGCACCTTCTTAAACCAGGCTTGACCTGCTACCTATTTTAGAATGGTTTAGCTGTTCAAAGTCAATATTTTAACCAATACTCCCAGTTAGCTTAAATGGAGAGGACACTACTAGAAAACAATCTCACATGTGCAGTTTACAAAGAGATCATGGTCAAATGGCTTAAAACATCTACCCCGGGTTTCACAGACAAGGCTTAAGCCTAGTCCCAGACTAAAATGCATGAGCTGTTTTAACTAAAAGCAATTTGCACTGACATATCTTAAATGCACATATCTTCAGTGCCATTCTTTTGTCTCAAGATGCACACGAGTAATATGTTTTTCTAAAGCTACTTAAATATCCAAATTAAACTAAGGCCTAATCCTGGCTTAATCTTGTGAAACCAGGCCATACAATCACAAGTCAGACATTTCAAAATTAATATTTCCTGATAAAATTATCTATCCACAATGCTATCAATAACCATTTTATAACTTTAAAATCATAATGAAATGGAGGTAGTGACATATTTTCTTCCTTATTCCGAGGTACAACCAAGTGTATCCAATTATCCAAAAATGTCGTAGCTGGGTTTCCATCCAAACGTGAAGCAAATCTTTTCAAAGTTCTCAAAAAACAAAAAAACTAATGCGAATTAGGTGCGAGTTGTTCGGACGCCGGTGGTATTGGTAACCAACAGTAAATAAAACACCATCAGCAGAAACACTAGTGATGTGTCATGAGCCGGCGTGTTGCCTCTAAAGCCAGCTCCTTTAAGTGAAAGGTGAGAGTCGGTTCCCATCTGAGAGCCATTTTCCCTTTTTGTATATTAAGACACTACACTACTCAGCCACATGTCAAGTAGTCACTAACTGAATGTTATTTTGATGTGTACATGCGTGCGATCATGTGTGATGACATTACCGGCGCACATATATTAGACTACACATAGTGCTGGGCGGTATACCGGTTCATACCGAATACTGGTGTTTATTTTTGTTATGATAGGAATTTTGATTATACCGCAATACCGGTATATGTCGCTTAAACAACGTTTGGAACGCGGCTCAGCGCGACACATTTCTTTCAAAATGTACTCATCTTTGTGTCACGAAATCTGTATAAATTTCTACTGCAAGATATTTTGAATAATGCTTCAACTGTCATGTAGAATGTTTAATTTATAGATGAACAATCTATACAAGTGAAACATACCCTAAGAGGTTCCATTATGTATCATGAGCAGACCTCAAAAGGAATAAAATGTCATTGTACAGTTGACAGATGAAGCTAATGCGTTTAGTAAAGAACTATAAATCCTTCATCAAATTCAGTGAATGATTCAGTTTCGAATATAAACTATTGAAGATCTTGTCTTGTAGCAGTGGCCTAGGTCTAATATTGTTTGTAACTGAGCTCCCCTAAGACTAATCTGAATATCGAGTCACATGACTGAAAACACTAACCCTCTTTGATTAATCCTCTTTAAGTCATCACAGTGTATATGAGCAAGCGCTGTCAAACAAATCAAAACTTCATAGCCTCTGACACAATATGGCGTTCCCACTAGCGCACTTCCAAGCACTCAATTATATCTTCGACTTCTATTCAGTTGACAGCAGAATACACAGGAGATTTGAGCAGGAACGGAGTATGGAAAACCTCATTTTACTTCCAATCCCACTGATGTGCTTCTATTGAGTCAAAATTACATCTTCAACAGTTCAGCAAATATGACAGCAGCTTAAACAGCCCCAATATTCATGTGCAGCGAGGCACCACTGGGAATATGATGCAAATACTCCATTTAAAGAAGAATTTCAATCTAGACTTAATGTGGAAGAGAAAATGGAAACAGTTGGAAATATTTAGCGTGAATGTCTCTCCGCCTTTCTTTAAGAGACAAAAGCTGTTTAAGACAAAAAACGGGCCTCGAAGTGACTCACAGACGAATCTTTCTCGCTCCGACTCCCTCGTCTTATCTGCTGATGTCTTTTTCTCCCTGCTATGTCATTCTAAAGCCTGTGTTGTCATGCTCTTCCGCTCTCCGTGTTTCACCTGGCTGCCTCTCTTTGTCTTGCTTGCTGATGAATGGTAGGTGTCTGGTTTCCAGAACAAGCTGGGAATGATTGTGATGTGTCATTTAAAAAGGCAGGCGGTGATTTGTGTGATAGCATGTGTGTTTAGAAGGCGACGTGATGTAAAATGGTGACCATTGCCATGTTGACCAGGTCCATGGGCGAATCCTCAACCTGCATTTTCACTCTCTTTTTCTCTTGGATAAAAAGGATCAATCTTCCTAATCACACCCTTTCCAGTTCTGAAACAGCTGGACGTGGCGGAGACTCTCATTTGCAGGTAGAACCATGCATTACCGCACCCCTCGCTGTTTGTTTTGACAGGCACAAGAAGGCACCACAGGAGAGATGCCCGCAGTTTTAGTTCAGAAAATTTAAATTCCAATTAATCATACACTTTTTCAAAAGTGAGTTGGATATATTTTATGAACTGGCCTTAAACACTTGACCAAATTCATATGCTGTTTCATTAGTGGTTGATCAGTCGGTAGTGTCAATCACAAGTTTGGAATAATTAAGATTTTTCCTGCTTAATATTTTGCTAAATATCTTTGAGGAAGCTGTGATATATTTTTTCAGGATTCATCAGCAAGCAAGATGGAGTGAAGCAAAGGAAGAATATTTAGTTGAAATATAGTCATTTTAATAATTATAATAGTTTTATTTATAATCTTTTTTAACATTAAACATGTAGTGTATCACAGTTTCCACAAAAAAAATATTTTTAACACTGTTTCTTGAGCACCAAATAATCCTTCAAATGATTTCTAAAGGATTATGTGAGACTTCTTTAAAAAAAACTTATTCCAAAAGTTAGAGCTCTTAATTGGTTTTCCTACACAACAAGATTAAATGTAAAGCAACTAGTGACTTTTGCTCTTTTTTATTTATTTTTAAACTTTTTTTTTTTGTTTTTTTTGTTGCTTTTTTTAATTAACTCAAACATTCCTCATCACAGTCTTCCAACATCAAATTATGACATGAATTTTAAATAGACTTGCAAGTAAATTTCTCCAGTCACTCACCTGCACACTTGGTTCTGCTGATGAGGGGTGGTCCAGGTGGCCCGGTCCCACCCTCGCCTGGCCGAGTAAGCAGCACACTGATATGGTACTCCGTATCTGGATCCAGGTGCCAGAGCTTATATGTAACCATGTTAACTCCAAGAATCTCCGACCAGGGAGCCTGGCTGGCCCGATATTCGATTTCCCGACGGATGATGGGGCCATCGCCCAGGATGGAGTTGGTGTTTAGTTGAATGATCAAATACGTGGAGCCTGCTCTCAACAGCTGGGGTGGAGCAATGGGAGACGGGGGAACTGTGATAGAGACAGAGAAGAGATTACAGTAAAAGTCTATTCAGAAAATGGAGAAAATATGTTCAAATTTTAGCCTTTTTCAAGCAACCCCCAGGGAGGAATATATGGAATGTTTTAATGTACTCTAATCTGAATCAGTCTAATCTCTTTTACCCAGTTTTTAAGCTTATCTTGACCAGACACAGTTGGCATGAGGTGAAAGAACATTTGCGGTTCAAAATGGTACAACTAAAAATGCAAGGTTCAAGGGTTAAAATACCAATCTGGCCATGCACATTAAACCTCCAATAGCTGGTTCTTTCAAGTCCTCAAGGGAGAGCTATATGTAAACCAACAGATGTGCAAGACTGTAGACTGTGGAAGAACGTCAGATACAAGGTCATGCTATTTAGTATGAGATTTTCATCTGGCCCCTGAGGAACTTGGAGGGCAGATACAAAGTAGCCACAATAACAAGGGGAAAATCTCCTATTTGAAGGAAAAAAGGTTTTAAAACGGTTTATATATATATATATATATATATATATATATATATATATATATATATATATATATATATATATATATATATATATATAAAAAAACCCTGACTAGCTTCAAAGGGTCTCGAGTTATCCCACAATTAGTGAGAGAAATTGATTTAGAAGGATGGAGGGGTCCAATGAAAAAAATATATATATCAGTGCTGACTTTTCCCATGACTAATCTTCAGGTCTGCTGTGTCTGCAAGCTTTCTCTCCCAGGGCCAGCTGCAGATGGCAAATATCCAGCTAGGGACTAAGAAAGACTCTCCTGGGAGGGATATGAGATGGCAGCGAGTAATAAAGCTCATCTTGTCTGTCAGAGAAAGGCTCTGAGAATAATATAAAGCCAACTCAAACTCCACTTTCATATGAGAAGAGACATAAAAACAGACCGCCTTTTCTTTATGATTCTCCCTCTATGTAGCGTTGGTTAGGGCAGATTATTAATTCCACCCCAAGAAAGCTTCTTTCAGCAGAGTAGAGTTCAGAATTACTGCGAAAAACAGATCTGAACCCTACTGACTAACTGAGAACAATTCTCATTAGCCCTCTGGCTCCTCTGCATTAGCCCTATTGCTATGTAATCTATGGGCCTATTGAGGAACAGTGAGTTGTGAAATGAGTTGATCAAGCTAATTAAAGGACTGATTAGCCTCTCTTTAGCGGGGGCAAGCATGGGAGGGCAGTTTGGAAAAGACAGAGAAGATCAGAACGAAGGGAGAGGAAAATCTAAGGTGAACGTAATGAGGTTGCGTCAATGCTGCTGTGCAAGAAAGTAGGCCTATAGCTTTATGGACTTCTCTAGTGGGGCCAATCTGCAGTGCTTAACTGAGGTGCAGTAATGCATTTTAAATAGGACCTCCTGTTGAAGTAAAAGCCATCAGGAAGCAATGCCAATAACATGCTGCAGAGGGAATGCAGCTATAGTCTGAAATGGCATTAATGCTCTGTAACATAGAGGCACAGATGCAAGCAGGTCTCATTATAAGTTATGCTTCATATTGCGAAGCTCCCGAGCGGATTCTGCCTACAGCTTTGGTAAAAATATAATGATGAAGTTGTAATGAATCAGTGTGACAAGTGCCACAAGAGCAAGCGCTTTGTATCTAAGAAGCACTTTGCTGAACATTTGATTAGTCAGACCCCTAAAAACAGTGCATGTTAAATGAGTTTTGAATTTGATGGCAAGATCTAGAGAACATTAACAATTTTATCCCGGAATATGGTTTAATTTAAGGCATTTAGCTCTTATACAATCGCTTTAGCAGCACAATCAATAAAAAGGCATGCAAATTACAAAGTTATCTGCTGGGAAAGTGCTAACTATACAACAAGGGCGTTATAGAAAAATAAATAAAATTAGAATTTTTTTTTAATATAAAATAAAATTTAATTTAATTTAAAAAAACCATACGGTCTCAAAAATGATCCTTGAAAAGACTCTGATTTGCATAAGCTTAACCAGGGTTAAATAATTAACAGTGTGAGGAGTACAAATAATTGAATAGCTAGAAGTTTCTCTTTAAGGATCTCTGAGGGTATTACCTGTGATTTTTTATTTCTAGTTTTGTTATGATTGCATTTAAAAAAAACAGCCTGAAGGTTTTATAATGTTGTGCTTCTAGGTCACATTGTGGCATACAGTAAAGCCGTACTTCTAAATTCGCCATAATCCGTGCTGCTACATCTTTCAATAGGATTAGCATGGTGCTGTCTCATAGCCTCTCTCAGTATGCCTTGAGGACGGAAGCTGAATAACCCACGTAGCTCCATCCATCCCTATCCTTATTCCACCACGACTTCTCCTTTTGCCTAGGGGATATCAATCTGACCAGGGTTTAAAGGTGGACACACAAAGCTGCCACTGTAGGCTGATGGGCAGGTGTCAAGTTATATGGTTGAATTTTCAAGTAGGACTAGGGAGGAGGTTTGTTTTGATGCTAAATATGATGCTAAAGACATCTGCTGAATCATCATGTTCTGTACTACTTTAGACCCTTGATACTGTTCTATAAATACAAATAAATGGAATCTCACAGATTCAGATTTAAATGGATAGTGGAAATGAAAATTGTCATTAATGACTCTTCATATCATTTCAAACTTTTATGCAATTTTTTTCAAGATCCAAAAAGGACTATATACATAATACTGTAAAAAAAAAAAAGTGATTCATTGAAACAAAATGACGTAGGACTGTGCGCGACTTTCCAGTTCCCGCTGGATTTCGTCCTCCACATATAAGCTTAAAGGAACACGTCAACTTTTTGGGCTTATTCACCGTATCCCCCAGAGTTAGATAAGTCCATACATACCATTTTTATCTCCGTGCGTGCCATAACTCTGTTTGACGCACTCACCGCTAGCCTAGCTTAGCACAAAGACTGGAGGTAAACGGCTCCAGCTAGCCTACTGCTCAATAAGTGACAAAATAACGCCAACATTTTTTTCAAATTCAGTTTAGTTTTAATTAGTTTTTAAAGTGGGTTTGCTAGTTTAGTTTAGTTTTTTGAAAATGCTTAGTTTTAGTTTAGTTTTTATTAGTTTTAGTGTTAGTTTTAGTCTTTTTTTTGTAATTTGGGTTATTTGTCAGGGGCAAGATTCAAAAAGGTCAGAAAAAGTATTGTGTAATAATAACTCAACAAAAACATAATACAATTTTAGAAAATATTAATTAAAAAATAAAACCAGTACATAAAATGTACATACGGGCACAAATATGCAAACAGTCTCAACAATCCGTAGTAAGTGCAAAATGTGTAAGTGATGTGTGCCAGTAAAAAACCTAAAGAGCCAACAGACTAGCCACAGCTGTACAATTTCCACATCCTATACTAAATTTACCCTATACAATAGCCTACTCACCTGTATTGAAGCAGCAAACATTCAGTGTAAGAGTAAACAAATGACATAAC
The DNA here is from genome assembly GCA_039654625.1 of Rhinogobio ventralis. NCBI lineage: Eukaryota > Metazoa > Chordata > Actinopteri > Cypriniformes > Gobionidae > Rhinogobio > Rhinogobio ventralis. The sequence goes on from CM077201.1 coordinate 10,573,301, forward strand.
ATTATTTAATATTTGAATCACAGCTTATATAGTGTTTTGACATCGACAACCCAAGTGCATTTTACCTCAAACTTGCGACTAGTTAACTTTCTAAACTTGCTTTCAACTTCAAAACACTTGTTCTCATGGAGACAACGGTGTGCACGTAGGGGAGGGCCTGTGTGTGTGTGTGTGTGTGTGTGCACGCGCGCATGTGAGAGAGACGCAGGGAAAGGAAATGCAGCTGAACGTTATTTGCTCTATGAAAGACATTGACAAAGACGAAAACTAAGGACATTTAATCTATAATTTTATTTTATTTTAGTTAGTTCTGCCAAACACATATTACAGTTTTGGTTAGTTATCGTTTTTTTGTAATGCCTCGTTTTTATTTTTATTTCAGTTAACGACAATGTTTTTTCCCACCTAGTTTTTTCGTTCGTTTTCGTTAACAATTATAACCTTGCTAGGGACTATACTCTCATTCCTGCGTAATAATCCAGGAACTTTGCTGCCGTACCATGGGTGCAGCGGCGCAATGATATTACGCAGCGCCTGAAAATAGGAATAGGAAACAACTCTTACTGCAGGCACCGCAACAGACTTTTAAAAATGGTGGTTGAAATAAAATGCTGTGTGGAGTCAAACAATCAAAATGCTGCGTGAACTCAACCAATCAGCATGTTCAGCGCCCAAGTCCCACTCCTGAAAGTTCCTGAACTTTGAAAAAGTACTACCTCGCGAGCAGGGACTTTGAGGGGGAATTTTTTACCCAGAACTTCATTTAGACGCTGGTCCGTACGTTTGACCACCCCAAAATTCCTAGTTCCTGGGGAAAGTTCCTGCGTTGGAAATGCAGCTCATAAATAGATGGTGTCAGTAATATTAAATCTGTACCCCATTTCATTTGATAGCTGCAGCAGAGGTGAAGATTCAACTTAAACAACTTTAATTTGTATGACTTTATTTGAATGGACTGCTTTATGTTGCTTTTTATCCTTTTGGAGCTTTTTGGAGTTTGTGTATGTAAAGATGAAAAATGTTATGATAAAAATGTTTTTGTGTTGAACAGAAAAAAATAGCAGCATACAGGTTTGAAACAACATGAGGTTAAGTAAATAATGAGAGAATTACCATATTTTGGGGAACTACCCCTTTAAGCTTTACTAAATACCAACTACAAAAAATGTCTGTTATTACAACAGTTCACGCACACACACACGTTTTACAAAACTGATCATTTCAGAACAAAAGAGCATAAGATGTGAGAATGCAAGGCTATAATACTAAAAGAATACAATGACATGAATTTTGCCAGAATCCCATTATCCTGTGATGTGCGTATTATGGGCAGTAAAACGAAGACAGAAAGAACAAAAGAAAGAAAGAAAACAAGCTCTTCACCTTTGACAATGAGTTCAGCAAAGTTGGAGACGCCAGAGCCTCTGGAGGACTGCGTGACGCAGCGGTAGAGGTCCTGCTCTGGCTTCTGGATGTCCTCCAGTTGAAAGGACACTGCGAAGCGGTTGCGGCCCAAGTGCTTGACAGAACCACCTGAGGACACTTCCCCATTGTGCCGCTAGAAAAGAAGAAAAACACATGAAAAAATGCTACAGTCTACTCACCAAGCATACGCTGCCAAGAACTTATATAAACACTGAATGAGCAATGCACTTTAAATAAAGTAAATAAATATAAAGGGACAAAGCTATTTTTCATTGGACTCAGGACACAAATACTCAGTCAAAAGAATTGCAATTACCCAATTACTTGACAAAGTTATCAATTATACATCTTATATTTAAGGTACACATATACACTATATTGGCAAAAGTTTTGGGACGCCTGCCTTTACATGCACATGAACTTTAATGACATCCCATTCTTAATACGTAGGGTTTCATATGGAGTTGGCCCACCCTTTGCAGCTATAACAGCTTCAACTCTTCTGGGAAGGCTTTCCACAAGGTTTAGGAGTGTGTTTATGGGAATTTTTGACCATTCTTCTAGAAGCGCATTTGTGAGGTCAGGCACTGATGTTGGAGGAGAAGGCCTGGCTCGCAGTTTCCGCTCTAATTCATCCCAAAGGTGATACATGTCTTTATGGACCTTGCTTTGTGCACTGTTGCGCAGTCATGTTGGAACAGGAAGGGGCCATCCCCAAACTGTTCCCACAAAGTTGGGAGCATGAATTTGTCCAAAATGTCTTGGTATGCTGAAGCATTAAGAGTTCCTTTCACTGGAACTAAGGGGCCAAGCCCAACCTCTGAAAAACAACCCCACACCATAATCCCCGCTCCACCAAACTTTACACTTGGCACAATGCAGTCAGGCAAGTACCGTTCTCCTGTTAACCTCCAAACCTAGACTCATCCATCGGATTGCCAGACAGTAGAAGCGTGATTTGTCACTCCAGAGAACACTATTCTTGCTCTAGAGTCCAGTGGCGGCGTGCTTTACACCACTGCATCCGACGCTTTGCATTGCACTTGGTGATGTAAGGCTTGGATGCAGCTGCTCTGCCATGGAAACTCATTCCATGAAGCTCTCTATGCACTGTTCTTGATCTAATCTGAAGGCCACACGAAGTTTGGAGGTCTGTAGCTATTGACTCTGCAGAAAGTTGGTGTCTTCTGCGCACTGTGTGCCTCAGCATGCACTGACCCCGCTCTGTGATTTTACATGGCCTACCACTTCGTGGCTGAGTTGCTGTTGTTCCCAATTGCTTCCACGTGTTATAATACCTCTAACAGTTGACCATGGAATATTTAGTAGTGAGGAAATTTCACGAATGGACTCATTACACCTATCACGGTATGACGCTTGAACTCACTGAGCTCCTGAGAGCGACCCATTCTTTCACAAATGTTTGTAGAAGCATGCCTAGGCGCTTGATTTTATATGCCTGTGGCCATATAAATTAATTGGAACACATGAATTCAATGATTTGTTTTCTTTTGATAATATAGTGTATATCATAGTGACAACAGGCTGTCAATCTCCAAAAAAGAAAAAAAAAAACACTATAAAACCACTTTAAGAGTTAGGGACATGCCCGAAACCAAATACTATGTTCGGTAAGGAAATGATGCATTCTACGGAGACCCTAAAGGGACAGGAAAAACATGAGATAGGAGGAAAAATATATATTTCAATGTTTTTGCATTATCTCGCAATTATACAGGCCATCAGGGGGGCCGCCATCAATATGCGGGGTATTAAAATCCATTTTGAATGTAAGCTAGCTTTTTACTTTCACTTTCCAATTCGCAATCACATGTACTCTGTGTATACTACTGTAAGTGCAGAAATGATGCCATTTCATGCAGATGAACGACAGTGAAAAGCTTCAATTTATGTTGAGAGACGAGCCATAAAAGTTGTACACTTAAGTATGATTAATCTTAATAATAAGGACCAAAAATAAAGAAGTCTTGAAAGTCTTACACGCAACTTAGTATTGGGAATTGCTACGTGGAGCTTAGTGAGGAACAGGACACGTCTCTCACACAAAACCACACTGATAGCAGCGGGCTTTCACTGCGGCTCAGGTAATTTAAGCGAGACAGTGGTGTGAATAGCACCCCATCCAAGATGTCAACGCACTGCCTTTTTCCCCCTCTCTGAATACCAAGGACACAAAATGAGTGTTGAGAGTGCACTCACACGAATGGAAAGCACTTTGAGAAAGAGGTCAGCGGCTGCTACACAACTATGTGTGTTTGTTTATTATGGGGCTGCTAAAGTGTTTAGGCTTTCAACGTGGTTCAAGACCACACAAACCAGACCTGAATGTAAGGGTAATGTGTGGGGGCAATGGCTGCAAATTTGAGGTTTGCATAAAACAAAGCCAAACGTACAATCATCTGGCTTTAAGGGCCACTCTATCTTTATTCAACCTAGCAACCACATTCAGTGAACTGCCAGACAGGCAAACGTAGGAAAAACATACGAGAGGCAATCTGAATGGGCTAAACGTGCCACACATGGTGCATTTGACACATGCGCCTGTTTGGTATCAGTTTAAAAAGTTACCTGACTATATACTGTAAACTTTTTAATATTTTAAAAGATAATACACATCATTTTACTATTCACACACCATTCAAAAGCTTGGGGTCGGTAATGTGTGTAACACACGTACTGTACAGATTAAAGTGAGCTGCATGTCAAAACAACAGAGCGGTTTACACACCACAAGCACTCAGGGTTGTTTATGGTAATGATTTTGGAGCTATATCTATAATAATTTTATCTAGAGCCAAAAGTGCTTCATTCAAGCCATTTTCACATGTGCACATTGCTTCTCTCTCTCCCTCACTAAAAACGTAAAGCGCTACAACGTAGCAGAAACACGGTGAGCAGCAAAATAGATACTTTTGCTAATACACTGCAGAAAACGAGAATGCGGCTAATACAATTTCTTTACAATATTTTTTATTTGTCATACAGATGACGTTTAACTAAACTAGGTTTGAGTTAACTTGTGGCATTTTTAGACTGTTTTTTTTCCATACGTTTAGCATCATTAATCAGCATATAAAGAGCATTTCATAATAAACAATATTAGAATTTGGAAAATGATTTAGAGATGGTATGGGAAGACAAAAAACTTTGAAATTACTAGTTAACTTTGTTTTGTCCTCATGATGAGAGTTTTGATTATTAGATTATGTACACTGTTTGTTTTTAGTAGTTTATTGCTTTGAGCAAAATAAAAAACATTTTTAAGAGGTAAACCCTGCACCCCCCATTTGTTTTCTCAGTCCCAAGGCCTTCTATGTGCCACACACAAAGGTGTCTAAATGTAAAATAAAAAAATAAAACATAAAAAAAGCCTGTAAAAACATCTGATCTAACCTATTTATATATATATATCCAGTTGGGAGAAATATTTACTTTTTTGGGTAAAATTTTGGTAAAACATTCTTAGACATTGTTTTGGCTCTCTTGGCCCAAGATTCTCATATTTGATGCATATTTTGAGTGTTTAGGATTTTTTTTTTTTTTTACAAAGTACTACGGCTGCCTCGATGGAAAAGTATAACTGTTCCAAAAAAAAGTATTATCCGGACCTCCGCTGGGAAGGAAATATAGAGACCGGACCTCTTGTAACTTTAATTGAATACCCCTGGTATATTCACACAAAAATGAATGACCTCATAGTCTTGTTAAATATATATCTTCTCTGTAAATTACATGTATACTTTTATGGGAAAACGTAAAAAATAATTAATTCGTTATATTTTAACAATATTTTCCCATAAAAGTACATATACTTACACACATAGACACAGACAGATAGACACACACACACACACACACACACACACACACACACGTATGTCTGGTTCACTATCTTTGTGGGGACTCTCCATAGACGTAATGTTTTTTATACTGTACAAACTGTATATTCTATCCTCTAAGCCTACCCATCACAGAAAACATTCATTTTTACATTTTCAAAAAAACTCATTCTGTATGATTTATAAGCTTGTTTCCTTATGGGGACCTCAATTTAGGTCCCCACGGTGACACGAGTGACAAGTCCCAATGAGTCTGTGCGCATTCAGGCTGAAGTCCCCACTGAGATAGAAAAACATGAACACACACACATTTAATGACGGATATAAACTGTAAAATATACAGGTTACCAAAATGTCATGATTAAAGGCAGAAACTAGGCTGCAGCTAGTACTACAGACAGTGGAAGTAAGAAAACATCCATATAAAATGGAAGTGAAGACAGAGTCATATATCTCCTGCTGTGTTTAGGGAAGGAATGAGCACTTCAGAGGGTTTGAGGACATTGATTATTGCAAAATCTTGTGTCGCTGTGACAGCTTGCAACCACAGGCATCTGTCCTTGACCTTGATGTGACATAATCATTCATTTAATTTAATTCCATCTTTGATGCCAGAAACTTCAGCTCTCTGAGGGCAGCAGGAAATGTTCCTTCCAAAGACCATGTTAGATCTTAAAATACTCGCAGAACAATTACATTATATAACGAAGACAGACAAAGACAAGGCTTTGCTTTTAAAGATTTACAGTTTACAACTAATTTTCTCAAGTTTCTTAAAGATCTGAAATGTAACTGAAAGGTTGTCAAGTCAAAATTTATTTGAAAAATAAATGACAAATAGAAGAATGAATTCATATTTCATTAACATGGCCTCTCTGATCTCATCTGAGGAAGAGTAGGAGTTTTAAGAACAAACACAATATGAACAAAAGTGTTCTTCAAATTTACAGTGCCTTACTTAAGAAAGCTGCCCTTTTTAAACGGTAATATTCAGGTGCTTTGAGCGCATTTGGTGCTAATTTTGGTGACTCACAACAGACGGCAACCTCAGCCTTTAGACGATTATTCCATTGCCATCTCCACAAAAAAGAATAATTTAAAAAAACCTGATAATACTCACTAAAGCAACCTCCATAAAAATCTATCTATACTCACCTCCAACAGGAACTTTTCTGCTTCAGAGGGACGCCCTGCTGCTACGCACTGGAAAGTGGCATTTTGTCCAGCGTTGACCTCCACGTCTCCCAAGCGGGAGAAATGAGGAGCTTTGTCTGAACACAGAGACATACGGTAAGGGGTTTAGAATAACAACAAAATATACAAAGAAGTGTAAACAAAAATATTTATTAGCACACACTACCATTCAGAAGGCTGGGGTCAGTTAGATTTTTTTTTTAAAGAAATGAATACTCTTATTTTTCTAGAAGGATGAATTACTCAGCAAGGATGAATTCAATTGATCAAAAGTCTGACATTAAAGACACTCTTAATGTTACAAAAGATTTTTATTTCAAATGAATGCTGTGCTTTGAAATTGCAGATCAAAGATTCCTGAAAAAAATGTATCACAAATATTAAGAGGCACAACTGTTTTCAACACTGATAATAAGAAATGTTTCTTGAGCACCAAATTAGCCTATTAGAATGATTATGACTGGAGTTATAATGCTGAACTGTATTTTTGATCAAATAAATGCAGCCTTAGTGTTAAGAATAAAATTATAATAATCTTAGAAAAATATTTATTTTGGATTTTTGATCAATTTAATAAATCCTTGCTGAATAAAAGTATTAAAGGGGTCATGACTTTTTAAAAAACATATATATATATATTATATTTTCTGAGGTGCAATTATAATGTTAGTATGATTTTCACATAAAGAAATTGTCATAATTCAGAAATAAAAGGCATTTTTCCTACCCTGATCTTAGCCCTCTGATTTGAACACTGTTTGAAGGGGCGTGTCTGCTGTGAGACTTCAGTGTAAACGCCCACTGCTATGATTGGCTAATGACTTTGCATAGGAAATGAGTATTACAAGTAGGGATGCAGCGATTAACCGATTTCTTGATTAACCGCGCTTAAAAACGTCACGTTAAATAACCGTAAATGCTCTGCTACACCGAGTGTTTCTTTTGCACAGAACGAAACTTGTGCAACTTGCACAAAACGAAACTTGTGCAACTTGCACAAAACGAAAACAAAGTTACACCAGCGGTGCACCAGCTTAAAGTGCCATGCTTATCGGAGACACAGAGGATACTACTGTACACACTGGATTAACTATGGCAGAGGGACCAAACAGCGAAGCTTTATTTCCACCAAAGAAACGCCTGAAGTCAGCAGTCTATAGCTGAGCCCACAGCGTGAGGTTTTGTTTTAAAGCGACCGTTATTTTAGAACGTATTATTTCCATGCCGTCACAATACAGATAAGCATTTATTTAATTTTCTCAAAATATTTACAAACTTGTTAACTATATCATGAATTATGATATATTCCGATTGTCAAATATGTGGATGTGAATGTTTTTTGTCATTTAAACCCGTTTATAATGATCATGTTAGTTGATAAAGCGCACGATGAGTTGGCAATTCAGAGGATGTTTACATTATGTAAATTCATCAATTTTCTCCAAAATACATATATGTAAGTGGCCAGTGTACATGGGAGAAGAACAAAATTTATTGTTTCATGCACAATGTGTATCTGATATAAATAAAACATTTATTCAGAAAATAATTCAAAGCATTATTATTGCAGCTTCCATAGATATCAGTGTATGGAACATGTCTTTTTTATATAGGCTAGTAATTAATTTAAATGTCTATTTAAATCTCTGAAACCTCAAATAAACATTATGTGGTTGAATAGTGATATATGAAAAGCACTGAGCGCGTCGTCTCTGGCTCAGTGCCAGCCAAAGAGCAGAAGCACGTTTGAATTTATCAGTGACACAAACAAACAAACCAAAATAATAGGCATGACTTTCTCAGGCCACATGTAATTAGATGAATTATTAAAAAGATTATGAATATGTATGGATGACAGTTAATGACAGTAACAGTTCAGTTTATTACCCTCGCACTGACATGGATGTTTACAGAGCAGAGGTCACCTTTCTTTAATTCCTTTCTTTAATTCCAAAGGGAGAGATGGACTTTTGTCTTTATTATTATTTTGTGCTGTATTATTTGGTTACGGTGTTATTTCTGGTTCAAAAGGTAGCAAAAAAGAACACTTTAAAATCTAAAAGTGTTCATGTGATTTTATACATTGTTGTGAAATTAATGAATGCATATTAATCGTGAAACCGTGATTATTACTCAGACTATAATCGTACCGACAAAATCTATAATCGTTGCATCCCTAATTACAAGTGGAACTCTCGTTTTTACTATTACAACTAATTGTGAAAAGTGTTGATTATTGCATTATATTTAGATCTACACCCGTCACATGAAAGGTTGCAGTGATGAGTATTGTAGCCAATGACAGACATGTCTTTTCAGCGCATGAATGCAGTGAACTTGTCATTGCAACTCGATTTCTGCACTCTCACAAATGCTTTCATCATAACTAACAGTTCAAACATGATGTAAATAAGAGATTCATTGCGCACAGCACAGGAGTTTTGGCGAGTCACTGATAAACTTGCGCTGTTTGATTGACAGCTCCAGCGATTATAAAGTGAGCATTCTTTGATCGCTTTCTGTATGTAATTTAATCACAATTTAAAAATCTGATTATTTTCATGCTACTAAGAGAAACAATGTGTAGTTGACCGTTTAGTCACTGGCTTGATTTACCTACGCATAAACAGCAATAAACAATTTTGAGACAAAGAACGTCTGACTGTAGGCTACATGAATCATTACATAATCAGAAATCACTGTCACAGATCAGGCATTAGAATTAACACTTACATGTTGTGGCATTACTGTCGGGTCTGTAACTTACAGTAAAAGCCAAATCTGCAGCAAAATTGCAACTGATTTACCAAAGAATCCACAGTGAAATGTACTGAACAAATAAATAATGCTCAACTGAGAATGAGATATTCACATAGTTGAAATAAATAAACACTTTCCTAGCATTAGGATACTATGGAAGGTAATGTTATTTTAGTCCTGTATCCTGATTCTCTTCTCTCCTCATCTCACTAACATGCCAGTGGGCAGGGCCAAAGATGCAATGATGAAGAAGTTGGTTCTGATTCCTCAGAGGCGTTTTTTTTGTCGCACCATTACGTCTTAATGTAATAAAATCCGAAACAACGTTTTCAGAGCTTGGTTTCAATAAAAGCTGTTTTTGGACTAACAAGAAAGTTTTGAGTTCTGAAACGTACATGATGTTTTTATACTACAGTGACCTCTTACATGTCATACATGTCTCAATTCATGACACCTTTCATTTATATCATAAAGAAAATCGTACCAACCACAATCTTCTGAATTGTAGTGTGCATAGGGATGCTAAGCACACTTTCACACTTTACAACCTGCTTAAATTCAACACTGAAATACATGTTTCTGGTACATTATCAGGCACCTAACATCGCAACTGAACCAACTGGCTCCATTCTGGTACGTAACGCCCACTTTTTACAATCCAGTCAAGTCCTGCCCTACATTTCTACATTTAAGTATTTTATTTTCCCTCATAACGTCATATTTTGGAAGCAAAATGCGCTGTGAACGTTGTTTCATGTGGACTTCAAATGCAGGGAAACAATCTCTTAGTGGCCAGAAATGCTGATTTGCTCCAGTTTGGCTAGTTAAATGCTGTGTCCTTATATGGGTTGTTTCCTTGCCTGTATGTGAGACAATTGATAATCCTATGGCATAAGATCTAGATAATCTTCCTCCAGCGTTCATGGTTCTTGGTACTTTCCTTCCCTTTAAACTTAATCGATTTTCATGAGGTCTCAGTTCAACTAAACTGCAATATGACCTTTTGAATTTAAAAGTCATATCTATTCATTTGAAGATTTTTTTTTGCAACTGAATATATAGAGTCGGGGATTAAACCAAAGAAGAAAGAAATAGATAGTTAGGATAGATAAAAATAAATAAATACTTTATTGATCCCAGGGGAAAATACAGGTGCAAGACTGCTGCAATATGCTATATAATGTGCACAAAAACACCCCTATGAAAAGACATTGCAGCTAAGACGTTACATTCACTGTCTGCACATTATATTGCAAAATACACTGTATGAATAAACCAATTTTAGAGTCTGTTGGTGGCAGAGGATACACTATGCATTCAAGTTCTGAAAGCCTAATAAGAAGGTCAACAAGAGCAAAAAGCAAAAAAGGTAAACACAGATAAATGCTGAGGTTCTATTAAATCTGGCTCGGACATTTTAGCTGCGGATGTATACGCAAAACTTTTCAGATTTTGAATGGGTGTCAGATGTAAAAAGGCCCTCAGGCAACATAAACAGCTTCATGTGTTAGTTAACAGTGTTTAGTCTCTGAGAGCGGAGAGCTCCTATGGGAATCGCAGCCAGCCCTGCACGTCTGGCAGTTTGATTGTTACTTAAACAGTGTACGGTTTATGTATAATTTAATATTTTTGAACCACTGAATCCACTGTTTCTATTTGCATGGTGATAAGAGATGAAAATCAATTTTAATGTTCCGACAATTCAACTACATGCACGTTTTATTAAAAATACACTAAAATACTCATATTCAGACTACAGTTACTTTTTTATTGATTACATGATTACATGTTATTTCAACAATGGCAGTCAAATATCCATATGATTAACATTCATTTGATTCTCCCTACTACTACTTTTTTCCTTTCTAAAACGCCTACTGCTTGTATATGTTCAGGTCTTTCAGGTTTGTGGACACACAGAACAGCCTCTAGTCATGTGCCTATCACAGAAAACTGAGACCCACAGCATTTGATCACTGGATTTACAGAAATCATTTCATTTTTAACATGTGTTTTCTCAACATTGCGACACTGCATATCTAATCAACTCCTGATTAACATATGAATTATTATTATTTAATGTATTATTGTTTAACCATGCATTAATGTCTTTGGAAGGCTTTTGTCTTTCAAACACATTAAAATGAATGCAATGCAGGGACCCGAGATTTTAATTTGTAAGTTAGGTCAATAATAATTATAATGATAAATAATAATAAAATTAAGTTCATGGTTCTCAGATGTCAGTTAATGGTCACTTGACATGCAGGCAAACAAATAATCTATTGTTTTTCAAATCTTTTGTAGTTTTATTTTATTGTTTTTATTTTAAAATTATTTATCTTAATTCTTAAAAATTGTATGATTTAATTACTTTATAGCTTTTCATTAAACTTCCTTCACGAATTCATAATGTAATATATAATGCACTTCATGTTGTTGATAAAGAATGGAATATATTTTCTTTCTCTTTGTATTTTTATATCAATATGGTACAAGATTGTTCTACTCAAATCAATGTGATAAACAAGTTTGGTCAAAAGTAATCTAAAAGTAATCCAAAAGCAGTCCGATTATATTACCTTAAATATGTAATGTAATGGATTACATTACTAACAAGTAATTTATCTGCCTACAAACCTGTGTGTTTATGATGCAAGGATTTTATGGCAAGCAGGATGGGACTGAGAGCCGTGAGAGCTGTGCGAGGCCGGTGGCGCGATTACGAATGAGCTCGAGTATCTCACGGAGAAGCTCCGGGATGATTAAAGAAGGAACGACGACAGTGAATGACAAAAGAGGACCGGGGGTCTGTTCTTCGTATGTCTCTGGCGAATTTGGTTCTTCAAACGAATTTGCGGATTGGATTATCTGAGATTACTGCACGTTCCTGTGTCCACGATCAGCAATGCAGCGATTGGCTGGCGGCAAGACAGCAACGCAATGACATCATATAATTAAAAAAGACACCTGGCGAAAAACTTGACGAATAAAAAAATAAATAAAAACAAATCTGGACGTTTATAAGGAAACAACATAAAAGTTTTAATAGATGACATGATTGATTCCCAATTATTTATATTCACAAAATTATAGTATTTGTACACCCTTTACATTTTTATTTCAATGTTGTAATTAGCAATTCATTTAGTTTTTAATTCAATTTGAAGCAGATTGTAACGTGACAGTATTAATTAAAGTCTCTTAAGGGTCAAGATCAAGTTATCTGCATCTCCTGTGCCGAATCAAGCCACTCCCATAATATCCATCATTACTCAAATTAATGCACGGCTCAGATTAACTGCACAGCATGTGTGTAAGACTGCAATAACATTATAAAGTAATTATTCCATCACAAATCTCTCAATCAAATGGCTGTGTCTACATTATTATATACAGTACAACATTATAATATTATTTTCAAATACATTTTTATAATATTATTATTATTTAAAATTATTATTGCCCTTGGTTCAGTAATGAACTCTTGTAATAAAGTAGCAGTGGCTGAGACAGATTTTAAGTATCACCTCAAGATGCAATCTAATCCTGTTTACATGAAATAAGCCTGCTCCCGAGCAGGTTTGATTTTACGGACCTGTTGCTATGACAGCAAGTCCAGAATAAGCTTTGAAGAACCAAACAATCCAAGATCATGCCAAAGCGTCAACAATCAAATCCAGCTAACTGAGTTAGCGACGTACGAAGAACAGACCCCAGGCCTGGACTTTACATTATGTTTTGTTTAAGTGTGTGTGGCGGTCGCCCGTTTGGGGCTGCCACTTTTACTTTCGTTTTGTGTTTTTTTATAATTAAAGTGTTTAAACGTTCGCCGGTTCCCGCCTCCTTCTTCCCTGAATAACAAACCTTGTTACAGATTTACTTCAGATGAAACATTTTAATGCTTTTGAGCTGGAAAGTTGTTTCATTCAACTACAATCTCCCATGTGAATTTGTTTCATTTACATTTGTGACACGGTAATGGTTGAATGAAAAATAATAATAATTTTTTCTCCCATACTGTACGTTTCATAAGAAGGCTGTCTTGGTTAGATTTGCAGGCTTGTGTTGGAGCTCTAAAAAACGTTGTCTTCTCTAACCACAGGGCTTTCCTCCTCTCTGGCAATGAAACACCTTCCTGCTTGAGGAGGATGTATATAAAATCACAGTAAAACCGTCTACCCACACTGCACACATCTGAAATCTGTCAATCAAAGCAGATAAATAGGCTAGGAGGTCTGATATAACAGAGAATGCTGTTTTGTACATCCACTCCGAGCGGGTATTGTTATATCTTATTTGTAAAACCAGGCGGAGGCCCAAGCTACATTGTTTGTAGTCCACGGGTGGCCATGTGTTCAGTGGGCATTCTACTGCGTGATGCTCAATTCATGTTTTTATGAGTCAACATGAATCACAAGGCAAGCAAGTACGAAAAGGGACAGAAAATATGTCAGCCAGAGTGTTAAATATGCTTGTTTGTGTCCTACAGACTTTGATTAATAGATATTTGCAGTCGCCACAACACAGGTTATGATGTGTAGAGAATACAAAACAACCGAAACCACACCCTCTCTTGAATCAGATGGAAATCTTCTCTCTTTTTCGCTCTTTGTACTCTTTTTGCCTGCCTTTCCTTTTTGACTTGTCTTGCCAAATGGTGATTTCCGCAGTCTGGCGCAATGCCACTCTCGACAATGTGTGTCCAGGTCCTGATGAGAGTTTTAATTATTTAATGTGCACAGTGGGGCTTAGATGATGCCATCTGCCGCCTGCAGGAAGTGGGGAGGGGGGCGAAGGAAGAGGGTGTTAGGAGACTCAGCAGAGATGAGCTTTCATGACCACAGCATCTGTTGATTTCCTTGTTTGGAATTGCACTTTATTACCATCTAATAGTACTTTGTCAGTCTTCTCTGTTTAAATATGTATAAATATCACTACAGTTTTATGAAGCCTTAAAAGCGTTAAGGTGTCCCTCGGGGGCTGTGAAAAGGATTGTTAACTTGGAGCGAAGACCGCATATCTCAGTGGTGTGCCACCTATCCCTATCGGCTGGTCACTAAAACACATTTCAGCACATCAGTAACAATTACAGTTGATAATTGCGCTGTGGGAGTCTATTGAATTGGCCTTAGAAAAGGCTTGCAGCTTTCAAATAAATATACAAAGCATATAAAGCAGCTTGTTTTAATAAAAGCTAGTCAGAATTCACTAAGAATGAATCACACCCGCTGCATCATTTATTTGCACACGCAGTCTGCATTGTTCTAGCACCCGATTCACTAAAGGAATTATCCAAACATTAGGAAAGGAATTGGGCACAAACATGCCCTAAAACGCAATATGCATGACAAATTTCTGAACTTACAGGTTGATTCTAGGCATAGGCCCAGACCACAGCCAATGATTTTGTCTGAGCTATGAATTTAAAAAAATAGAATTCATATTTTCTAATTTTATTGGTCTTATCATTTTTGTGTAGAATGAGTACAGCTGTTTGTTGTTAGGATGACAAAAAGTTGTAGAAGTTACATTTTTAGGCTACTCTGCCTCTGCGGTCTAACAGCGCTTGTCAAAGTCAAAATGATCGAGATGACCAATAAAATCAAAGAAGGCGGGTCTTACTGTCAATGTCACAACTCAACGAGAGTTTGTAGAAGAATTCGACTGTTTTATGATAGAAATGTTCAGCGACCAACAGTAAGTGATCTAGTGATCTACTCAACTTTTTATGAAATTTCACTGTTTTGAATTGAAAATACATTAATAATCATGATTCATGTAATTCATAAATGAATGTGACAAGACGTTTGCGTTTTCAACATATTAGACAATGAATAAGAGTGAATAAGTGCACATTTAAAAATAAAATATTATTACTTCAATGCAGCTGTGTACTGCGATCTGGCATACTTTACTGAGACTGCCCAGCATTATCCACTACTGAGATCTAAACACATGAATCAGCTGTTTATAGATATACAGTTGTGCTCAAAAGTTTACATACCCCTTGCAGACTCTGCAAAAATGTTAATGATTTTAACAAAATAGCAGGGATCATGCAAAATGTATGTTATTTTTTATTTAGCACTGTCCTGAATAAGATATTTTACATAAAATATGTTTACATATAGTCCACAAGACAAAAAATTGCTGAATTTATAATAATGACCCTATTAATAAGTTTACATACCCTTGATTCTTAATACTGTGAGCTGTTGAACAGAATGAAGATTTTTTTTTTTGTTGAAATACATTTTTTTTCATTTAGTAATTCCCCCTTGGAAACAACAGAAGATACTTACATGTTTCCTGGAATACAAATTAAGCACAATTTACCTAGTTTTCACCCCTTGGCTCTTAAAGGGATAGTTCACCCAAAAATGAAAATTATCCCATGATTTACTCACCCTCAAGACATCCTAGGTGTATATGACATTCTTCCTTCAGACGAATACAACCAGAGTTATATTAAAAAATGTCCTGGCTCTTCCAAGCTTTATAATGGCAGTGAATGGGGGGAGCCTTGCGTAGGCCGTCTGCCGGAAGTTCATTATTTTAGTTTAGAAAGTTTTAAATATGGATATTTTTCTTAAAAAAACCCATCCCTTTGCTTTAGAAGGCCTTTATTAACCCCCTGGAGTCGTATGGATCAGTGTTAATTTTGTTGACGAATAATTTATCATCATTTTCGTCAAAGACCTTTCTTCGCTGACGAAAACAAGACGATAACTAAATAAAAACCAGTTTTGGATGACCAAAACTATGATGAAAATCTACTGTCATTTTCGTCAACGAATAAAAACGAGACGAAAATGTTTGGGAGGGAGGGATTAGGGAAGTGATCCAGCAAGAACTGATGTCCTGTGTACTAGATGCACACATTAGAATTGTAATGTGCTGATCTAACCGCGGGAAAACGTGGCACTGTTGCGCGTTCTTCAGTCTCAGGCAACAGCGCTTCAGAGCGGTTTACAATCAGTGAATGAACAGCACACATTTATGCCAGGTAATTGTTTATGAACTAATGTTGATGAATAATGACAATGTTTACTTTACGATGTTTATATAGTAATATGTTTTAGACGGTTGTAACAATGCATATTTTATCTCCCTCATCTGAATTTGAATGAGCAGCCTGCAACTGCAATAGTAAGGCGCAGACATTTCAAAATAAGATTCACGGTGTATTTTCAGCTTGTTTATAATTAAAAGTCATGCATTATATATACGTTTTTGGTTACACAATACACTGCATTTAATTTCATATCCATTTAATTAATAGTCAGGAGGAAAGACTAAGAACAGTATTTGACATATTATTCAATAAAGTATCAGAGTTATAATAGTTAACTAAAACCATTAAAAAAAAATCTTCATTACTTGATATTAAATAAATGTTAACTGAAATTTAAAAGACTTATTTGAAGTTAGTGACGTGAAAGTGAAATGAGCTCTCTTTCGTGTATTTTTGCACTTGAACGGTCAAAATGTCAAAATGTCATTTTTGATGTATTCAATTAACAGTCGGTTATGTAATGCTTAAATTTTAGATTTTAGTTGACTAATGGTATTTTTAAATTTAACTCTGAAAAAAGATAGTCATGGCTTGGATGGCTTGAGGGTGAGTAAATCATGGGATAATAATTTTTACTTTTTGAACTATCCCTTTAATGCATCGAGTTTTCTTCTGGAGCATCAGTGAATGTTTGAACCTTTTTTAATAGCTGTGTTTGAGTCCCTGTGTGGACTATATGTAAATATATTGTATGTAAAATATCTTATTCAGGACAGTACTAAATAAAAAATAACATGCATTTTGTATGATCCCTCTTATTTTGTTAAAATCGCTAACATTTTTGCAGATTCTGCAAGGGGTATATATATATATATATATAGCATTTCCTTGAAATAGAAATCTTCTGTAACATTACAAATGTCTTCACTTTTGATCAAATTAATGTCCTTGCTGAATAAAATATACAAATAATCTTATTATAATACTCTGAAAAAGTCTGAAAAAAAGAAACAAATTACTGTAAATTATCACAGCACATTGTTAAACTAGATAGTATGCCATAGAAATTGCACAAATGACTTGTCCATTAAAGTCTTTATCTGACACCAATTACGAAAATTATTACATCACAGCCAGTAAGTCATACATAAAATATTTGATTAAACACCAGTCTTTAATACTACCACTACAACTTTAACTTCCAGTCTACAGTCAGCATACAAAAACAAATGTCTAGCCCTGTTAGATTAGGGATGTTTAAAGGATTTCTACTTTCCCCCTCGGCAATAAAACACACCACAGCTCCGCAAACATAGTCTTCACTGCACTGGAGGGCCGAACACATCACACATTCCCTCACAACATCTCCTCCTTACTCTGATCTGTTTGTTTTCTACCATGTCCGGCAGCTAGCAGGCTATCTCAGCACGCCCGGCAACCAGCAGGGTTAAGGTTCCCGCTAACTAATGCAGTACATATGCAGCATACTGATGCACACACTGCATAGTAAATGTTGAATAGTAGCATCCACATAAAAAAAACTGAGATAGCTGATATATCTCAATTGCTTCTCCCAGAGTGCAAACTGAGACTTGCTTAAAGGTGAAGTATATAAGATTTATGTTAAAACGTTATCTTAAACCAGTTTATTGTTCATTTTCTACTATTAGTATGCCATTCATGGGTTTATCTCTTCCAAAAGTGTAGACATTGAGCACCATCAAAACATTAAGGGCAGCTCAGATGTGTCAATCTCTTTCCAGATCAGCCAATAGTGAGAGTTTGGGCGTGGCAACTGTAGCAGGTGGAGCCAGAGGGTGTTTAGTCGCTGTGTGACCATGGCTGACCCGTTACATGGGAAAAGAGATTCAGCTTCGGTTACAGAAGTGCAAGCCAAAATTTCCTGCATTTAGACCTTCAAAGATTAAACAGGCCATAAACACGTCAAAGTGAATGGGGCACTGCGATGCAGATGCTACGCGCTACAATACCATACAGAATCATCATGCACCCGTCCAGAAAGACAAATGCCAGTGCCAGTTTATAATGTCTCAAACAGTTGTGGTGCGTCATGTCAAAAAATGTGCCCACAGTTGGATGGGCTTATTACAAGCAAGATGCTCACTCTACACAGTGTTAGTGTACTCGCAGGGCTCCACACTAACACACCAGCGCCACTAAGTTCTACTGATGGTGGCGCCAGCACCTGATTTGGTGGCGCTGGAGGAACATTTATCATAAAGTTGATATAATCATAAAATTACTATTGTTTTGTTTTGTTTTGTTAAAAAGTGCAGTTGCTAATAATATTACATGTTTGTATATTGGAAATTTAACAGTGAAGCACTGAGCTTGAATTGATATGCAGATAAAAATTACTTTTATTAACAACAGTAATGTGCAAAAAACAAATTTTTATAGGAGAAATTAAAATATTATACTCTTATTAAATGGTACCATTGTTCTTTTATAGTATGATACTGAACTGACGACAGCTTCAGTGATTATAAAAGGAGCACTCTTTACTTGTTTTCTGTGTAATTCAGTCACAATTTAAAGAAAAGTTGTTGTGACTTCCTATAAGACTTCCTATGCTGCCACCTACTGGTTATAGTTGTAATTTCATGTCTTTTTAAAATAAAAGTGCTTGTTTGCCACAAAGTGGGCTACACCTTTAAACTTTTAGTTTTACAAATCATCACATTAAAAATAACATTAAAATTGGATAATATGTAGCTTTTAAATGCTGGAAAAAGTGTGAATTTCACTCTCAAAAGGTTGAGATGAATAATGTAAAAACCACAGGCTCAGAACCCTCCTACTTCCACTCGCTCTTACAAGTCTACACCCCTACCAGAAGCCTACGATCTGTAAATGAGCGACGGCTCATGGTACCATCACAGAGAGGCACAAAATCACTCTCCAGAACATTTTTGTTCACTGTTCCTTGCTGGTGGAACAATCTCCCCGCCTTCATCCGGAATGCAGAATCCCTGACAATATTCAAAAGACAGCTGAAAACTCATCTCTTCCGTGAGCACTTAAACGCATACATTTATTATTATTTTTTTTATTCTATGCTTTCACTTTCCTTTAATCCCTCCCTATTCTAGCTTATGCTACTCTAAGCAATGTTTGAAACTTTGTATTTTGAGCACTTCTTGCTGTATCTTGCTTGCTGTATCCCTCATTTGTAAGTTGCTTTGGATAAAAGCGTCTGCAAAATGAATAAATGAAAATGTAAATGTAAACTTGCACAAGTGAATTGTTCAACACAAGACTAGTAATGTGTACTAACAAAGCAAATAGTGTCTATTTTGATTTCATGACAACTTGCTGACCTAAAATTGGAATTGGAAAGTGTGACATGATCTAAATTATTTTTAAAAAATGAAGCAAAGTTCCTCAGACTTTTCACACAAGATGGAAACTAGATCTTTTCATCATCAAAGAAACAATGTAGCTGCATCCTGCTGAGCTAAAAGCAGAGAGCCAGAGTACTGAAACCAGGATGAAAGGTGAATTTGGGTACAAAAGTGACTTTGATATCCAAATTATGTGCGCTTACAGATCCATCAGGAAGATCTGCGCGGAACTGGACCAGCATAGGAAGATGTACTTGAGTTGTACTGTATATAAGAGCAATGCAAATCTCACAGCCTCATGTTTCATGTTAGAAATGTTACTATAAATCAGTGATTGAACCATCTGGATTTTTATTTTGTCAATGGCTGATGGCAATTTCTACAGTGCATGCTGGAAATATACATTTAACTATAGAATTTATTATAATTAATTTATTATAATTTTCTATATATATATATATATATATATATATATATATATATATATATATATATATATATATATATATATATATATATATATATATATATATATATATATATAGTGATATAAGATAAATTATATAAATATATATATATACAGTATATACATGCAAATATTTATTAAATATATACAGTGTGTGTGTATATATATATATATATATATATATATATATTTATATTATACACAGTACACACACATATATTATGTAAACACAAACTCGTTTGCCCAGCACACACATATATCACATTTGTGGTTCAATTTTATGAATATCTTAACATAAAATTTCCAAAAAAAAAAAAAAGAACAGAGCTTCTGCTTTAGGGGATATATATATATATATATATATATATATATATATATATATATATATATATATATATATATATATATATATATATATATCCCTGTGATATATATTTCCCTAAAGCAGAAGCTCTGTTCTTTTTTCTTTTTTTTTGACATTTTATGTTAAGATATTCATAAAACAAAATATTCAGGGTGTTATTAAAAAGTTTGATGAAAATGATCAAAAATGCTGGCGGGCAACTTAATTTAAGAAATCTACCTATTAACATTTGGCAAGTACAACAGAAGTACATTTTACAAATGACACACAACATACTTTTTTTAATCGGCTAATTGTTATTAGTTGTTAGTTATCTCAATAATGGCCAAACATCAGCTTATCATTAGTAAACACAATGTATCATCTATTTATTGTTATAAGTGATGAATACCTTCTCTTCTAAGAGCAATAATGCTAGCAATGATTATTTATTTTATTTTTACATTAATCCACATTAATGGTCAATGCTCAAAATAGCACAGACAACAATATAACATCCATGAAAAGGCTAATATGAACCCACCATTTGTAAAGTCCTTCACATTTTCATGCTGCTTAAAACACACACACACACAATAATGACAGTTGTGTGCTACTCACAACAGGGGTAGTTCAATAGGAGTATGTCATCAACTGCAATGTAGCCTCTGCGGTCCACAGCCGCCTCTAGCAATATCTGAAAATACAAAAAAGAGGAAAACATGTAAAAAGAGGGAAACAAGAAAATGTATTTGGGCTTTAAAAATCAGAGTTTCAACATTTAAATGAATGAAATTACAATGATTGCACAAAGCAGTAAATCATCTCCTTCATGAGAATTTTGCTGTTGCAAATAGGGAAAATATATTAAGATACATATTCTAAAATCAAGTCTTATTCAATCAAGTCCAATAAAATCATATTATAAGATAAAATCGTATTATCTTAAGTAAATTAGTCTTGTTTTAAAGTAGTTTAGATATTAAATAAGATTAAACAAGCAGTGTTTAAAATATACAGTGTAAAAACATAAATAAATATAAGTGATGCCTTGCATATTAATCAACACAAAGTGGTATCTATTAAACACCATCATAATAGTTTCAATCAAACTCACAAAAAGTGTTTTAATGGGCTGTCTGCACTATATTTTAATCATTGTCTTACATTTGCATTGTGCTTCATTAATCTTACATTAATGAAACAATTAAGAAATAATGAGAGAAAACAAGGATGAGACTGTCAACTACGCTGAAAAGACGCAAAGCACATCAATCATCTTTTTGGCATTTTGCATCTTTTTCTTGAGTTTTCTTTTTGCACAAGTTTTGACAGTCTTTGAGAATAGAAAACAAGAAAAAGGATGCCAAAGCAAGGAAAGAGAATGAGAAAGAGAGAGAAAATGGATGCCAAATTTACTAAGGGCCCCTGAGGCCTATACAGGAAATAATGGCTTCATCAGGAGGCCTGCGTGCACTGTGACACATGGCTCTCACTCAGTATGCTGCGCACACACACACACACACGCGCATGCACGCAGATGCATCGGCTCATAATGTGAGCGTAAGGGGCACGAGTCCCCAGAGACCGGGAGAGGCGCTTCACACTCGCCAAAGGCTATGAGCAAAGAACGGTCGCTCCAGTGTAATGAAATCAAATCAATATTGTGCGAACGACAGTGATGAGATGTTATTACACATCGAGAACGCGGAGGCCATGTTTGCTCTTCCAACAGTAGTGTGCTTTCCTGCCCACGCTTGGTTATTGCTTCAAAAAAAAAAAGATACTATTTTATTACTGTCTAGTAACCAAGCAAAATCACAGTTGTAACTGAATGTTGTGTTGTTATCGTTAACTAAAACTATTAAAAAGCTGAAATAAAATAAAATATAAATAGTTGAAAAACAAATGAAAATTAGAAGTGTTGCCTTGGGAATAACATGAAATAATTTTACTGTAAGTTGACGCACTAAAATTATAAAGAGGAAATTAATAAAAGCTAAAACTGAATTAAAAATTAAATATAACTAAATAGCAATATAAAAAAAAAAAAAAAACTAATACAATTAAAAAAAGCATGAAAACGTAAAATATAAAAATAAAATAACAATGGTTTTCAATCATAAAAGGGTGTTTGTTTGACTTCTTACTCTCTTAAAGGGATAGTTCACCCAAAAATGAAAATTACTCCATGAATTGCTCACCCTCAAGCCATCCTAGGTGTATATGACATTCTTCTTTCAGACGAACACAACCGGAGTTATATAAAAAAATGTCCTGGCTCTTCCAAGCTTTATAATGGCAGCTAAATTTTAAGCCCAAAAAAAGTGCATCCATCCATCATAAAAGTAATCCATACGGCTGTGGGGGGTTAATAAAGGCCTTCTGAAGTAAATTGATGGGTTTTTGTAAGAAAAATATCCTTGGATTACTTTTATAATGGATGGATGCACTTTTTTGGGCTGCCATTCACTGGCATTATAATGCTTGGATTAGTCAGGACATTTTTTAATATAAGTCCGATTGTATTCGTCTGAAAGAAGAATGTCGTATACACCTAGGATGGCTTGAGGGTGAGTAATTCATGGGATAATTTTCAGTTTTGGGTGAACTATCCCTTTAAACACTTTTCACACTCACACTAATTTATTAATTGTGTACATTGCTATCATCTTTTCCCCTGAAAGTCATCTCAAATTATCAATTGTGGTTAATAACACTATGTGATGGAAATGAAAAATGTTAACAATTTTGGAATAAGTAGTCGGGCTGCTTTGTCTTGCTAAGGCTGATAATTAGCATGTATTCTTAATACAATTAAATACTACCTTTTCACTTTTTGCATATTGTGACAAAATCCCAGCTTAATTGGTAATGATGCATAATAAAAAAACATTATGCTAATCTGTGATATTTAGCTTGATTACATATCACATGTCTGATATTCCATTTAAAACACTGAGACAACGTTGTCTCCTTATGTAAGAATATAACTGAGGCAAAATAGTTTGTAGTGGTGGAAATGATGCTACAACAGTGGGACAGTCATTGTATAAATATATGAATAATTTTCTCAAATATTGAAATATTGAAACAATGTCAAATATAGGGTATAGAATTATCGGGAAGTGTTGCTATCGCTGAAAGAGGATTTGTATGATTCACGGCCGTAGCACATAGTTGATGGCAGTATCTCTCAAAGCTGTCATGGCGGCGCTTCATTCCGTGTTCAATTTCCCCATTACCTGGTCAGCAGAACATTCCAGGCTGTCAGAAGCCTCTTATTTCATCACGGAACAGCATGATTTCATGCTCCCAACCCTTCCTTGACCTCTAACGGCGCCGACATACGTGAAGATGGATGTGAAGTCTCTGATTGGGATCTAAAAAAACAACGTGCTTTGCGGGAAGAGAGGAGGAAAGTGACTCCAGACAGCAGAATATACAGCCAGCGCTGGCTCAGGCTCAGTAACCCAACTTTAATCTCCTGTTGGAAAGGACTGCCATATAATCACAATAAACTGACACCAGACTTGCAGGATGATGCAACGGGAGATTACACTGAAATGTGTTTTTGAATCTCCCCCACCATTCCACGGGTGTGCTGCTGCTGACATGCCATCAGCCCTCCGAAACAAAAGACAAAATCACACTTTTCTATAAAGGCGTTCTTATGCTATTAAAATCCTCTACCCGTATCACATTTATTCTAATCAGTGAATACTTCCCTCCTGGAGACTATTCATGGAACAAATCTCTCTGATTTATGATGAATATAAAAAAGATTCTTTCTGGGTATGGCAATGCAGGGCTGAGTTGAAATGTTCCTACCCTGCTAAGGAGACGATCATCTCTGCAGTCCTTCTAAGCAAGACTTGTGACAGCAATGGATCAGAGTAGCAGAGGTATATGTGTGTGTTTCAAGGTTGAACGATCGTCAAATATTGGTGTAATGAAGCGCAGGATGAAAGGAGTGAGGAACAAAAACGGTCTTTAATCAATAAATCCGGAAACGGAAAACTCAGGAGATCACAGGAAATAAAGAAAGCACAACCACATAACATTGACGATACCCGTTGACAGCACCCGTTAACTTCCACAGTAGGAAAGAAAATACTATGGAAGTCAATGGGTGCTGTCAACTGTCTGGTTACCAACATTCTTTAAAATATCCTCTTTTGTGTTCAACAGAAGAAAGAAACTCATGCAGGTTTGGAACAACATGAGGGTGAGTATGACAATTTTCATTTCTGGGTGAACTATCCCTTTAAAGATACAGGGATAATTAACTTAACTAGAGACAAACTAGCAAAGGGAACACAACCAAAACAGACTACACATGACAGATACATACATAGAAGTATAATCAATATAAAAAATATATATAGATTTCTTACTCGCTTTAGCTTTTTTCCTTACATTTTTTTGGTTTACAGTTCCCAATTGTTTTTTATTCCTGAATAATGACCACTATTTTCGATGATTATATTATGACTGATAAATAAATAATAATATGACTAATTATGGCTAGTTATTCCCAAATATGTAGACTTTTTTTCTTAACTGACAGTGCAATACTTTCAATTAACCAAGCCGTCAGAATATATTTTTTTGTTCAACAGCACCATAAATGGTCAAGCACCAAAAATGATGTTTTTAGATAACTTTTACGTTTAATTTGTATACATTATAATAAAAGTTAATTTGATTAAAAGTATATTCTATAAATCCAACATTAATACAATTTCTATAAGACATTTTATAATTATTATTATATAATTTTTTCTATTTGTTAATGCAAATTTTTTGTTATTTTTTTGTAATATTTTATTTACCTTTAAATTACTAAATTTTATCAATAAATAATAAATAGTAATTTAAGCACATTCTTTCAACTTAAACTCAAAATAACTTGCTATTTCATGCATAACCCTTTTAATTTAGTTAAAAATGTCTTACATTGGGAGTCTTTGCCGACCTCTTGTGGGAATTGCTCAAGTTTTAGCATTTTTAGTTTAAATTTTGTCCATTTTTAGGTATTACTATGTGTACTGAAGCATTCCTTCCATTCCATTCATTCCAATGGGGGTCAAACTGACCCATGTGTTACAAACTTGGTGTAACTCAAAACTCACGAAGGCGAAGGAGAACTTGGAACAGGAACTTTAATGAAGAGACTCACAGGGAACACTAAGAAAAACCAGTATACATGACAGCCGACGGACAAACACTGAAGGAACACTGAAAACTAAATACACAGGGCAAACAAGGTGATGACTAGACTAATTAACAAGACACAGCTGGGACAAATGAACTCATAATGACGTGACCATGGGAACACAGGAGTGGCGGGAAAATGAAGGGACAAACTCAAAGACAAGCAAAACAGACTAGACATGTAACATTACGCCCCTTCCGAGTAGGCGCGGGCTCTGGAGGAGGGCGTGGAAACAACCAGGAAACACAAAGTCCAAAACAAAGAAAACCAGTCCATGGGGGAGTTGAAGGTGGGAGGAGCCAGTGAGGGGCCTGGAGCAGGAGAAGCCAGGTGACATGCCAGAGGCCAGCCAAGACGAGGCCCCAGGGCAGAGTCGGAGGAGGGAGGAGCCATGGTGTCAACGACTCGGTGGAAAACACCCTGGGGACGACCGACGAGGAAGCAGTCACTGATGGAGACACTGGAGGAGCTGCTGGGTCCGCACGAGACCGGAGGCCTAAGAGACCGAGGAGGAGCCGCGGCGACAAGCATCCGAGGTGGAGCCAGATGAAGCCGAAGGTGCAGGCAGGTCGACGACTGACCAAGGCGGAGCCGGAGCCAGAGAGACGAGGGAGCCCGGAGAAGCCGTATGGCCGCAGGTTTCCGGTGGAGCCGAGGGAGGGAGGAGCCAGGGCGTAGCCGAAGTGTCGACGGGCCGCGGTGAAGTGCAGGCTGCAGAGACTGGCGCCGACGACAGGGGATCCTCTGCTCTGGCTGGAGCTGATGGACTGAGGACACTGAGTGGGTCCACACAGCATGTGGGGTGAGCAGAGGGGCTACAGAACAGCAGTGATGGTGGGGCTGAGGAACTGACTGAATGAGGAGGCGGGAGAGGGAGGCTGGGCGGGAATTTCAAAGATGGAGAGGCTGGAGAGACAGGTGGCGCTGGAGAGACAGGGGAACTGGGTACCACATCTCCAAAAAAGTCAATTAAATTGTCCACATCAATGTCTTTCAGTTCCTCTAAATAGCTGCCAGAGGTCCTCGTTGCATCCACCACGGCGGGGCTTCTTTCCCAGCCCTCTAGTTCTACGAGGCATGATGTTGCCAGCTCACGCACTTGGTCAGACCCTCGCTGTGGTCCGGGCTCCGGGGCGATGACTCCTCTCAACCTCTGCCTGGGTTCGGGCTCGTCGATTGCGGCAGGCCGGTTTCCACAGTCTGCGGCAGGCACCGGCAACTCCCTCGTGCCGGTCGTGGTCAGTGGTGGATGGCTGGTCTCTGGCGGTGGTGGAGTGGGACTGGTACTGCTGTCCTCCTCAGCAGGGCCGATGGTGAATGGCGAGTTGATGGATACCAGTACCCACTCCACGAATGCGGCAAACTCCTCCTTGAGGCCTTTGACCAATCACTCAGGCCAGCATAGTAAAAAGCACAGAGTGAGCGGTCAGGGAAGTGTGTCTGCCACGCTAGGTCCAGGAAGTCCCGTGTATGGGTTTCCAGCGGACGGTCTCCCTGCTCCAGGCAGAGAAGGCGAACAGCGGGAAGGGGAAAACTCGAAAAAAGGGGAAAACGCCACAAAAAAACTGTTTTGGTCCGTCGATCTGTTACAAACTTGGTGTAACTCAAAACTCACGAAGGAGAACTTGGAACAGGAACTTTAATGAAGAAACTCACAGGGGACACTCAGAAACACCAGTATACATAAACGCCGATGGACAAACACTGAAGGAACACTGAGAACTAAATACACAGGGCAAACAAGGTGATGACTACACTAATTAACAAGACACAGCTGGGACAAATGAACTCATAATGACGTGACAATGGGAGCACAGGAGTGGTGGGAAAATGAACAAAGGGAGAAACTCAAAGACAAGCAAAACAGACTAGACACCGTGAGAGAAGGATTTGCTACTTTTTAAATTTCAACCCCAAAACTCCTCGAATCCAGTCAATTTTTTGTGCAATCGTGGTTCAAGTGCGACAAAAGTCCTAGGGTCTTGGACCACTCCGATGAACACTCAATTGAAAAAAAAAAAAGAGTTTCGGGTCAAAATGATCCGAGGGAAGGATGAGGGTTTTAAAGAACAAATAACCATTCTGGTTGAAAAGCATTATAAAGAATTAACAATAACTACATTCTAATATATTGTTCCAAACAGTGGAATAACAAGCAATAATTGTAACTGATAATGTATTCATAGTAACACTTAGGTGGACATAAGAACAAACGTCTACTAACTGAGAGCTTTCCAACAATATGACATGACTATCCAATTCAACTAGCAATTCCTATTACGATTACTATGATCTTATTTAATAAATTATGAAACAGACTTGAAACTGCAGTAGTTACGTCAGATTGCCTATATTCATTCTAAAATCCACATTTTTAAGCTTTTAAAACATTTTAAACAGCTAGACGCACCAGTTGAAAAGGTTAAAAAGCACATGGGTTGATGAGAGAAGGAACAAGAGCTCAGAGAGAGAGAGAGAGGGGGAGGAAGATGTGAAGGACCGCAATCAAGGAGGACAGACACAAACAAACCAGGCTCTCTAACAAGGACATGTTCTCCTCAGAATTATCCAGTCCCGACTAACGGGTCAAGGTTTGGCTGATTAGCCTGATCCAATTAGCCCATACCGGCAGATGTTGTAACTATAACATCTGGATTCCAAAAGAATATCGGTCTAGTGATGGCCTTTTTAAAAATACTTGTGTATGGCTCTAAAAACTAAACCGCTCTTAAGCTGTTTGGAACAATATATTAGAATGTAGTTATTGTTAATGCTTTATAATGCTTTTCAACCAGAATGGTAATTTGTTCTTTAAAACCCTCATCCTTCCCTCGGATCATTTTGACCCAAAACTCTTTTTTAAATTTTGTGTTCATCGGAGTGGCCCAAGACCCTAGGACTTTTGTCGCACTTGAACCATGATTGCACAAAAAAATTGACTGGATTCGAGGAGTTTTGGGGTTAAAATTTAAAAAAGTAACAAATCCTTCTCTCACGGGTCAATTTGACCCCCATTGGAATGAATGGAATGGAAGGAATGCTTCAGTACACATAAAAAAACCAAAAAATTCAAACTAAAATTCAAATCATGAGCAAAGATGATAATACTAACACAACTTTCTCCAGGTATTATATACCTCCTTAGTTTGGCATGTTTTCAGTCAACAAATTAAAAGGAGAAAAGATTTAAAATAATGAAAAAAAAATAAAATAAAATTGAATTAAATGCATTCTACCTTGTCAGCTTGAATTCATCCTGGTGGAATGCATTTTATTCATCTACATTATTATTAATGGATCTGACCTAATGTCTTACATTTCTTTCTTCTACCCACCATCAATTTTTATTACTTACACTCTTGTGCATTTTCTTAAGAATGTGTCAGGTTCAATTCCTCTTTCGTAGCTTCAGCTTTGTTGTTCAACGTGGCGGAGAGACAAATATACAGACACAGATTTGTTGATGTGATGTGAATTTAATTGGAAGCCCGTGAGAGACAGAAGTGTGAGAGAGAGAGAGAGAGAGAGAGAGAGAGAGAGAGAGAGCGCGATATACAGACGGAAAGGTACGGATGGGCTGAAGCTAGATTCTTTTTGGCAGTCCTGGCAGGCCCGATAACATCTTTAATATTTGATAACAAGTTCCCACTATCTATTACACCTTCACCAATAACAGCAGAAATATATGAGCGAGCATGGCAGACGGGGGAGATTTCAACTCGAATATTTCAAACTCAAGGTGATTCCTACCCATTTCCATTCTGCTCTTCCTCCCAATCTCTCCCCATCTGTGTCTATTCAATTTTCTTCATTCCATTCCTTTCTCTCTATTGATGTTCAGACATGGCAGCCAGCAGGAAATATGTTATCTCGTGACACATAAACGTGAGGGCCCATCATATCATGAGAGACAGACCACAGTCTCATTTCACATGTATAGGGATACACAGCCCATTGTTACTGTGTACGAAGCTCATAAAAGCCCAAATCAAACGCAGAACAGAGGAACTTCATTAGTCTGACAGAAGTTGAGACATCATTACTTTTGACTAATCATGCCTATTTATTCCCTGATAATTAGACATTTCTCAAATCTATCAATACAATTAACCGGGCAGTCAGAAAAGATTTTTGTTTTGCTCAACAGCATCATAAATTGTCAAGCACCAAAAAAATTTGTTTTATAAATATACTGATTTTATACATTAAAATTAAAGTTAAATTAAAATAATGAAAAGTATATTATATAAATTAAATTAAATGTAATAATAGTATTACTACTACTAATAATAATAATAATCATAGTAATAATAATAATAATAATAATAATAACAATTTCTATGTAATTATAATTATTATTATTAAGAATAAGAGTAGTACTAATAATCAGATTCATTGATCAGACTAATACTATTATATTAGTCTGATCAATGAATCTGATTAGTAGGGTTGCAGAGGGGCTGAAAAATGTTGGTACATTTCAAGAAACTTTCCAAAAATTTCCCCAAAATCCTGGAAAGTTTCCAAAAATTCTAATTATTGGTACAGTTTGTGGACATTTACAGTTAATTCATATCGAAAAATGAAATCAATTGTAGCTGAATGTATTTCACTGAATTTAATTAAATTTTTTATTGTACTTCCTTAAATGGGTTAATAATAAAACCTGGCTGCCTATACGGTATGAAGGCAAACAATTGGTGTTACCTGACTAGAGAAATCAAAGGAAAAAAGGCTGCTGTCTTCCCTTTTGTGAAATAGGTAGAAAAACTACAACCCTACACACAACCCTAGTGTTTACTTTATTAATAATAGAAAAGAAAATTCAATCGAGGCAATAAGAAGCAACCGGTGTGGACAATACTTTGTTAAAACAATCAACCCGAGGGCTTGTTTATCAGCTAAATCCATTCATTATGTTAATAAAATAAACATTATTTTATATGAAACCCTTAATTATGAGAGTCGAACAAACAGGCTATTAGCTCCTTCCAAATAGAAATTCAGCCTGGGTGGCCTTGTTACGTGAACTAAGGATTTAATTTCAAGAAAATAATCAGTTTAAAGATTTCAGCTCTGGGAAAACACAGTGTTGTACGGGTTTGCCGATCTCTTAGCACTCACTTCTTTCTGTGAAAGCAAAGTCCTCATCTTCTCAAAAGAAGTGGACCTCTTCAACTTGAGCAATCACTCATAGATGAGCCAGACAGGATATTGACACAAACACTGGATAATATTTAAACGTCATAGCTAAAAGCCATGTTGTCCTTGGAAAACTCTTGTTAGAAGCTTTGAAGTGAGGTTTTTTTTTTGTTTATTGTCTGAAAAACAAATGTACAATGTCACTATGCTGGCCTTAACGCTGATATTTCTGCCATTATTCATTTTGTATTGCTTTATGAGTGTAGACAATGTTTTACTTGTTTACAATGTTGTACTTGTTTTGTTCAATTTTCTTCTCATGAGTCATGAGGCAATTGTTGGGGAATTTTGGCTGCCACCAAGGCTGAAAGGGTCTTAGAAGACATTACTAATTTAAGTCTTATTAGAGGACCAACTTCATGTCTCATTCTCGCTCAGGGGCGATTCTAGGGTTTCAATATTAGGGGGGCTCAGCCCCCAATGAGGCTATGATTAAAAAAAAAAAAAAAATAATAATATATTATTTGTATACTAGGTGTCACGACCACCAGTGAGAGTGCCCCGTGGTTACCACCAGAAGGCACTCCACCCCGGACTGTCACTGCATTTTAGGACTACATTTCCCATAAATCTCTGCTCGAACTCATTATCCCTGATTACATCCACCTGTGTCTCATTACCCTGTTTACCTCTCACTATATAAACCATGTTCACTCTGTCATTCACTGCTAAGTCTTGTAAGTGTAACAACTGCAATTCTGAGCGTTTTCACTGATTTCATGTCTCTTGGTTTTTGGATTACCTGCCTGTTCTTGGATTACTCTTTTGATTTTACCCTGCCTTGTTGTGTTTGTTTGTTTGGACTGCCTGCCTGTGTTTTGACCTTGCCTGAACTCTTGACTACAATTGTGGATTACCCTTTCAATAAAGCTGCGTTTGGATCCTCTACCTGTGTCTCTCGGAGCAGTACGTTACAGAAGACTTAGCCATATCATGGATCCAGCAGTTGAACCGTCTGTAGCAAGGTAATAGATCACTCGAGGACCACACCAGAGAGTTTCTGGACCTCGCATACTTTGTAGACTTTCCTGATTTTGCCCTTATTGACTTTTATTGTTATGGACTCAATGATCGCTACCAATTCAAACTCATCAGGGAGAAGGCTCTGTCTCCTTCTGTCCCGAGTCCAGAGAGGACTCCGCCTCCTGTCACGAGTCCAGAGAGAACTCCGCCTCCTGTCACGAGTCCAGAGAGGACTCCAACCGGGCCACCTGCTCAGCCTGCTCCGCTGTAGGTGTCTTCAAACCTGCCTGCGCTGCTGTGGTGGTCATCTGCTGCGCTGTGGGTGTCTTCAAACCCACCTGCACTACTGTGGTGGTCGTCTGCTCCGCCATGGGTGTCTTCAAGCCTGTCTGCGCTGCTGTGGTGGTCGCCTGCTCCCCAATGGGCTTCAAGACCGTCTGCACTGCTGTGGTGGTCGTCTCCTCTGCCATGGTGGTCAGCCCTTTTACCCATGTCATCTGCCTGGTCTGCTCCACCCTGGCTGCCTGCTCTGCCTGAGTCTCCAGACCCTCTTCCGCTCCACGGGCCTGGCCCTCCATCCCACCCCCGGTTCCGCCTCTGCTCCACCTCCCTCCTGGACAGTTTAGGAGTGTCTGGAATCTGCTCCTTTGAGGGGGGGCTATGTCACGATCACCAGTGAGAGTGCCCCGTGGTTACCACCAGAGGGCACTCCACCCCGGACTGTCACTCCATCTAGGACTACATTTCCCATAACTCTATTTTAAACTCTATTACCCTGTTTACCTCAGCCTATATAAACCATGTTCACTCTGTCATTCACTGCTAAGTCTTGTAAGTGTAACAACTGCAATTCTGATTTCATGTCTCTTGGTTTTTGGATTACCTGCCTGTTCTTGGATTACTCTTTTGCCCGTGTTCCCTGCCTTGTTGTGTTTGTTTGTTTGGACTGCCTGCCTGTGTTTTGACATTGCCTGAACTCTTGACTACAATTGTGGATTACCCTTTCAATAAAGCTGCGTTTGGATCCTCTACCTGTGTCTCTCGGAGCAGTACATCACACTAGGGTAGGCATGTAGAGTACAGTAGGTTCTACACTACCTATCAAGTCATTCCCTGAATCTTGAATGAATTTCTAATCATTTTAAATAACCAGCAAATTAATATTCATTAATATTTATTGAGAATTAGACAAACTTTATATTACTGTAATTGCCTAGATTTAAAAAAAAATTTTTTCAACACATGTAATGTTTTAAACACTATAATTTTTAACTCTACATTTGCGAATTAAAATTAACTTTAAAGATGTACATTCCTCATTTTCATTCATGGAGATAACATGGAAAATGTGCCATGCTTTAGTGGAGGATTTCTATCATCTGGTGTAATACAAACACAGTTTTAACATGAAAATGACATGAAGTTACCACTATAACCAGTAGATGGCTGCAGAGGACCACTCATTAGTTCGTTTGCCATTTCCACTCCCTTTTTAGTTCTTTTCACCTGTTTTGCTTTTGGATTTATTATAAAATTAATATTACAACAAATGTTAGCAATTTTACTGCAGCAAAGTATGTGGTATAGCAAGAGTAGGAAAAGTCTTATGTCATTTGGATGAAAAGAATTTCATAAAAATAAATATAAATAAGACCAGATTTCATAGTGGATGGGAAGGCGTCTTGAATTGTTCCCACATCATATTATGTAATCTGCATTTATGACAAAGAGCTATACACATGCAGATATCATAACAATCAAGCAATAAATGCACACATGTTCTCCTCTGCTTTTGACGCTGACACTGTGCTGCTATGGATTGAAGAAAGGGGCCTAAAATGGGCCTAGTGACACCCCTGTTCTTGCTCTTGAATATAGGAAAGCCAGTCACAGGAAGTCAACAAGAATCCACAAAAGACAACACTGGAAAACAAACTAAGGACATGCAAAATGCCTGTGATTCAGTTTTTTTGAGTCTAATAGCAAATGTCTAAGCAAATCCTCGAGGCAAATTCAGTTCAAGGCGAGTTCATGGGTTTGACTCTGTGTTCCAGGAAAAAGACCAGGATGACACAGAGATGGGCACACAGCTCCATTTACCCTTGTTATGCACTCAGACTTGGAAAAAAAGCCTGGCTTAAAGTGATAAACAATGTTTCACACACTTTTCTTCAGTTTAAAGAGTTAATCCAAAAACAAAAATATAATCATTTACTCGCCCTAATTTCCAAACCTGTGTGCTCTTATTTTTTTATTTACTGTAAAACACAATAGTAGAATCTTTTAAATAGTGCCCTACAACAGCAGTTCATAGTGACGGGGATGTCAAGCTCCATAAAGGACCGATCAAAAATAAAACCATATGACTAATGCACTAAATTTTTACCTAACAGTACATACAATAATTAAACTCTGGACCTGATTCTGGGCTAGCTCAGCCCTCTGCAATGTGAGTAAAAAAAAAAAAAAAATCACGCTAGGCGACTAAAAATGTCTTTAATTAGCCTAGTAAATGCCTAGTAAATTTTACAATTTCAGTCACCTGTGATTGAGTTAGAGGCAAATTTTTTATTCACATAAAAAAAATTTTATGTATTTTTTATATCATATTTATGTAGAATTATTATTTTTTTTTCATTTGCATTGTTCTTGCATTCTATGTAAAAAGTCTGGCGAATAAAATAAAAAAAATGTGCTAGCCAATGGCAACTCGAGTCCAGAGTGTCCGTACAGGTTTACAAACTTCAGTATAAAAGGAAATATATAAGAGTTTAAAAATTGTAATGCATTACATTTTGATTGACTTCTCACACAAACCTATCACATGGCTTTAGAAGACTTGAAATCATGGACTACATTTATGATGTACTTCTGGAGCACGACAGCCCCAAAATAACCACATACAGGTTTGGAACGGTAGGAGTATTTGCATTTGTGGATGAACTATTCCTGTATCTTTTTGCTTACTCAAGAAAATCTCTGAAAAATGGCATCAGCTGGATTTGAGAAGCAGCAAAATGAATGAAAGGAGGTATATGAGGGCACAAAACAGAAACTGCAGGAAAAACTTAACGGAATCAGCAGGAAGTACGAAGGAAAGGCAGAGACAAATACAAAAGAAAAACACAAAGCAACTAAGTACACATAAACTGAGAGAATTAAATTATGGGAATCTGCTAAGGGGTCGAAACATCATTGCCATGGAAGATCGCCTGAATGGTCTCAAAATATAACAAATGCTACAATTGAGCTTTAAATTATCTCTCTTGTTGGTTCAGTTTTAGCAAACTAGCCTTGGCGTGGCACCCGCTGGGACAGTGGAACAGCTCTAGTTTCAGCATTGATCGGGACAGTCTGCCATCTTCCAGGTCCAAAGTGTGATTTAGTGTGCTGACACCCTGTTGTGAGAAAACTACGCTGAGAAAGAGCAAGCTCATCACCTCATCAAATGCACAAACTATTATGTTTGTCGTTCAGCCACTGGTTCTGAAAAACAGGAGCAAGATGTCTACGACACTCGGCATTCAAACTTTTTCACTGTTAATGACAAAAGACAAAACATCTGTGTTTTACAGTGTATCATTAGCGATACACAAGGAGGTCTATAACACCTGGAGAAAGCTATCTGCTAGCATTCCCATCCACCTCTTATTTTAAATTGTCACATAACATACAGCAGAATGGTCAAATAAACATTTTCAGCTAGCTTTGCCTTTGCATACCTCAAGTTGATTAACAAGCTAGATTAGCATACCGCTAACTGATTAGCCTTCTAGCTACCTGCTACAAGAATAACCGAATAGTTTAGCCTGCTCTCGATATTTCAGAAATTTTAAATATTGCTACTCTAGCATAATATTTT
Organism: Rhinogobio ventralis; assembly: GCA_039654625.1. NCBI lineage: Eukaryota > Metazoa > Chordata > Actinopteri > Cypriniformes > Gobionidae > Rhinogobio > Rhinogobio ventralis. The sequence continues at coordinate 10,608,977 of CM077201.1, forward strand.
GGGGAAATTACATTTTCAATGACGATATTTAAAAGTAGTAACAGTCAAAACACGTAATTTAGGTTCATGCTAGCCAGCTGAATTCCTTAGTTCATGGAGAAAAATAGGTTTTTTTCATGTGCACTCAGCAAAATTCGAAGCGACACCGAATCGACTATGCAGGCACACACAAACACAACAAATTCCCTCTATTGTCATGTCCCCTCCACCTTCACATCTTGTTGACTGGCAGGAGGACCATTATTTACACATGAAGGCCACATCTTTTCACTGGCATGTGAAAGTTAATTAGGTTGGAGAGATTGACAGTTCACGATAAAGCAAACACTACTCAACTTAATTGCTTTCTGACAGCTGCGCAGAGTTTGCAGAAAGGAGAAATTGAATTTATGGATGAAGCCCCCTGCATCTGCTCAATTGCAGACCGACCATTGACACCAATCGATCAGCTTGGGGGGCGTGAATGAGCTGTCATTTTGTAAGCAATGATTTGGTAGATTGTCTCATACATAATGGTACAGTACGGAAATTAGGTTACTAGTCGACTAAGACTTGTCAACACTATTGATTTGGTCTATATTGTGGGCTTGTCCAAGCCCTACAGCACTAACCTACATTTATGCCAAGATCAATGTTAATTAAACAGTGCAAAGGGCATGACTAATAAGACAGTAGCTCCATCACTGGTTGTGTAATGCCTCGTTGTGAGGAAAAGGGATGTGTGTACACTGTAGGTGGAGCTCTTTGTGTCAAAGCAACTTTATGGGCACATAGTCGAAAACCAGTTTACTAGGTCTGCCACTGAGATTTCAACCACTATCAGACATATTGTTCATTTGTGGCATACTCTACAGTTTCAAGGCAAACCTAGTACATAGTAATTAGCTTAGAATCTGACATTTCTGAAATGTTTTAGAATATTAGTGACACAGTAGTTGGTAGTCTAAACTAGACATTAGCTTGTTGACCAGCCACCATGTTAAAAAAAAAAAAAAACAACAACAACATTTTGACCATCTTAAACTGGTATGACTAGCTGGTAGCTGTTTTATTGCTGGTTAGAATGTTTGCTAGCTTGCACAAGCTAATGACCAGCTTTAACCAACTAATGACTATCATACTGTAGACTAGCTAATGGGCTGTTTGTACCAACTAATAAGAATCTTAGATCAACTGATGACTCACTTAGACCAACTAACTCTTTTCGACCAGCTAATAACCAGTTTAGACTAGCTAATGAACAGTGTGTACCATATAATGAGAATCTTAGACCAACTTGGACCTACTAATGACTCTCTTGGACCAGCTAATGACCAGTTTGTAATAAGCATCTTTGAACAAATTAATGATGGCCAAATTGTACTTAATAATGACTCTCCTGGAATAGCTAATGACCAGTTTAAACTAGCTAATGATAATCTTAGACCAATAAAAAAATACCTTAGACTAGCTAGGACCAACTAATGACCCTCTTAGACCAGCTAATGACCAGTTGAAAACCAAATACCACGTTCTTAAAGGATTAGTTCACTTCATTAAAATTTCTTGAAAATTTACTCACCCCCATGTCATCCAAGATGTTCATGTCTTTCTTTCTTCAGCCCAAAAGAAATTAAGGTTTTTGAAGAAAACATTTAAGGATTTTTCTCCATATAATGGACCTCAATGGGGTCCAACGGGTTAAAGGTCCAAATGACAGTTTCAATGCAGCTTCAAAGCAGCTTCAAAGGGCTCGACACAATCCCAGCCGAGGAATAAGGATCTTATCTAGCGAAACAATAGGTCAATTTATATACTTAACCACAAATGCTCGTCTTGGCACTACCGTCCAAAACTTCACGCATTACGTAGGCACGTTGGAAAGGTCATGCATGACGTAGGCGGAAGTACCGCCCCAGTGTTTACACAGCGAACGTGCAAAGTCAAACGGCCTTTACAAAAAAAAAAAAGGTAAAACTTTTGTCATACGATTTTGAAGTTGAAGAAGAAAATGAAAAATGAGATGAGTTTTTTTGCCCTGCCCTACCCTTTGGAACCAAAGTACATAGACGAACGTCATGTCACCCGTGACCCTTTCCAACGTGATTACTTAATGCGTGAAGTTGTGGGTGCTAGTGCAAGACGAGCATTTGTGGTTAGCCCTTTGAATCTGCATTAAAACTGCAATTTGGACCTTTAACCTGTTGGACCCCTGTTGATCCTGGAATGTTTTCCTCAAAAACCTTAATTGCTTTTCGACTGAAGAAAGAAAGACATGAACATCTTGGATGACATGGGGGTGAGTAAAGGAAATTTGCATTCTGAAGTGAACTAATCCTCTAAACATGGCTACAATTTTAAGTTTCATTTTCCATTAGGGTTACTATGGTATCTTGATATATACCATGGTATTTACACAGTACTCTCCAAAGGTGCTTAAGAATTCATTACCCTCATCTAGTAACCAAAAACCCTTAATCCTCCATTTTGTAAATTAAGCATTTAAACATACATAAATATACAGCATGTGACAGCAAACGTCCTATTTTGTGTAACCAACCAGAAAAGACAGTCACTAATTCATAATGTTGCTCACCTGGTACTCATTTGGCCAGAAAGTGCTGACTGCCAGTTCCACCTGGTGCCACTGTCGTCCACGTGACCCAGAGACATTCCACACGGGAATGCCAAGTGGCCCGCCGTTGACCCGCACATAAACCCGCAGCGCCCCAGGGCTGTGGCCGTCTCTGCTGTACAGGAAGTAGCTGAACTGCACGCAGTGAGTGTCGTTTTCACTTAGCGTCTGCAGCAGAAGCTGAGCCCTCTGGCCTGCTGCATGCTGGGAGGAGTTGACCATCATGTAGGAGCCTTGAGGAGGAAGACAACACAGCAAGAGGAAAGAATCAGCCAAAGGTCAGAGCCATCACATACAAACATACACACTCAAATATCAACTAATTCAAAGAAATAGTCTTACATTTCATATGGTTCCTCACACAAAGCAATCATATTTCTTCACAAGACATGAAATATAGCACATGGGTCATATTTTTGTGATACTTTTATGTTGCTTTTTGTCCTTTGTGGAGGTTAACATCCACTGTATGCTCTTGTTGTATGGGAAATAATGCTTCTTACATGTTCAAGAAAGTCATACAGGTTTGGACTGACATGAGGGTAAGTAAATAACAGAATTTCCATTTTTAATATTTGTCTCACATACAGTCACTTTGTGTTCGGTCATCAAATACAATATAAAGAATAAATCTGAAAGCAAGAACATGAAATATTTTCTCTGAATAAGAAAACATTTCATATCTTTGTGTGGCTACAAACATTTGTGGAGAGCTTTAGTGCATATTAGAGCATGCCCGCTTAAAGAAACAGGCACATATACACTAAGCTCAGCGAGAATAAAAGAGACCGAGGGGGAAATAAATATCCAGCTTCTCTGCCGAGCATATCTGCTCCTCAGAAACTCCTCTGTAGTTTTCCCGTTCCAACTTTTCAAAAGCCCTTGTTTGTCTATTTGTCTCTTTCCGCAGACTATCTCTCCCTTCAGTGAGTTCACAAAGGATGACAATTTTGGCATTACTTTCTCAATACAGAGCACACACAGAGAGAGAGAGAGAGAGAGAGAGACAGAGAGAGAGAGACAGAGAGAGAGAGAGAGAGAGAGAGAACACAGCACAGAATACTAAAATGTCTTTCATGCTCTTTTAGCCTCGAGGCTCTGTGGAGTGTGACAAATGCAAAATTCTTCTGTACAAACACAGAAATTTGTGAGGTGTTGGTATAGCAGCAGGCACAAATACTTAAAACAGGCGTATATACATGGGTGATTCTTCAATTAGGGGAACTTTTCTGTTCCCTAGGATGGTTAAAAGAAAAGAAAATAAATATTATAGATATTCTAAAAAATTAAAATAAAATCATTCTAGCTTTCAATTAAGATTATAAAAAAAATGTTCTTAGTTGTTTCACTTTAAGCAACACATTCCATTTTAGTACCAAACATTTGAACTAAGAACATAAATATATACACAACCATAAAAAAGTGGGGTCAGTAAAATTTATGTTTTGAAAGAAATTGATTCTTTTATTCAGCAATGATGCATTAAATTGATTTTTAAAAAATCTGTCAACACATTTATAATGTTACAAAATATTTATATTTTAAATAAATGCTGTTCTCTTGATATTTTATCAAAGAATCCTAAAATGAATCACTGTTTCCACTAAAACATAAAAAAGCACTGTTTTCAACATTGATAAAAAAATAAGGTAACAATCAAATATAATATTAATGATTTCTGAGAGTGACACTGAAGAGTAATGGCTGCAAAAAAAAAATGCAGCTTTGGAAATAAAATTAAATAGAAAATTATTTTAAGTTGCCATAATAGTTTTACATTATTACTTTGTTTTTACTGTAATTTTTCATGAAATAAATGCAGCCTTGATGAGCATCAGAAACAAATTCTTACCCAAACTTTTAAATGGTAGTGTATATACAGTTTATTCAATTCATTTTTACATCTACCAATATCCCTGTCATTACCATCACAGCAAACATTTTAGAAATCAACTGCGTATTTAGAAATGTATGAGGATAGGTGAGCACAAAAGCTTAAAGCAGCTTGCAAGTTCAATATTTCTTCAACATTTTCCCAAAAAGTGAAAAATATTATTACCATCATAAAATCCACATATCACATACACCGATCAGGCATAACATTATGGAAAGTGTTGGTCCCCCTTTTGCTGCCAAAACAGCCCTGACCTGTCGAGGCATGGACTCCACTAGACCCCTGAAGGTGTGCTGTGTTATCTGGCAAGATGTTAGCAGCATGTCCTTTAAGTCCTCTAAGTTGCGAGGTGGGGCCTCCATGGATCGGACTTGTTTGTTCAGCACATCCCACAGATGCTCGATTGGACTGAGATCTGGGGAATTTGGAGGCCAAGTCAACACCTCAAACTCGTTGTTGTGCTCCTCAAACCATTCCTGAACCATTTTTGCTTTGTGGCAGGGCGCATTATCCTGCTGAAAGAGGCCACAGCCAGGGAATACCATTTCAATGAAAGGGTGTACATGGTTTGCAACAATGCTTAGGTAGGTGGTACGTGTCAAAGTAACATCCACATGAATGTCAGGACCCAAGGTTTCCCAGCAGAACATTGCCTAAAGCATCACACTGCCTCCGCTGGCTTGCCTTATTCCCATAGTGCATCCTGGTGCCATGTGTTCCCCAGGTAAGCGAGGCCATCCACGTGATGTAAAAGAAAACGTGATTCATCAGACCAGGCCACCTTCTTCCATTGCTCAGTGGTCCAGTTCTGATGCTCACGTGCCCACTGTTGGCGCTTTTGGCGGTGGACAGGGGTCAGCATGGGCACCCTGACTGGTCTGTGGCTATGCAGCCCCATACGCAATAAACTGTGATGCACTGTGTATTCTGACACCTTTCTATCAGAACCAGCATTAACTTCTTGAGCAAACTAAGCTACAGTAGCTTGATCGGACCACACAGGCCAGCCTTCACTACCCACGTGCATCAATGAGCCTTGGCCGTCCATGACCCTGTCGCTGGTTCTCCACTGTTCCTTTCTTGGACCACTTTTGATAGATACCACTGCAGACCTGGAACACCCCACAAGAGCTGCAGTTTTGGAGATGCTCTGACCCAGTCGTCTAGTCATCACAATTTGGCCCTTGTAATTTTTCCATTTTTCCTGCTTCTAACACATCAACTTTGAGAACAAAATGTTCACTTGCTGCCTAATATATCCCAGCCACTAACAGGTGCATGATGAAGAGATAATCCGTGTTATTCACTTCACATGGTCATAATGCTATGCCTGATTGTTGTATATGAACATATAGATGCATGTCTATTTCAAGTAATAAAGCCAATAAAGTCCATTATCAGAACATGTAATGTTTTAACATATAAAAAGTTTAAAGAAGTTTAAATTCTCAAGATTTTATATAGTCAAACATGTCCTTAATTGAGCACAATCTCACATTCAAGCACATAAGAGATCATTCGGCCTGCTAGTTATTAATCAGCATGGCGTGCCATTTATACAGAGGACATTGGGACATTGGGGTTAGGAGCTCCATCTGCAAGGTGAAGCTGAGTGAATAATTACACATGAATCACTCATATACATACACATGAGGAAGAACTTCTAACCATGGGTTTTCGGTCCTCCCTAATCAGGACATGCCACCCTTCAAGCTTTCATCTGCTTACCAAACAAAATGCCCCTGCGTCTAAGACGACAACCATCACTCCATCCCAAGGTCTTTGTGTTGATTCACATGAAAAATATGAGACAAGACCAGACTGTCCTTGTTGCCTTGGTATCAAATGAGTTTTTATATGGTCTGACAGAGCTCATAGAGGACAGAAAACCTTCATTAAAAGAAAACCCAATTTTTCTAAACTGAAGGTTAACAGCTATGACCTAGCTATATGTGCCTGGCAAAAAAGAGACTTTACAGTCAAGTTGAAATGACACATAGAAATCAGCTAGTCGGTGGGCATAAGCTGACATTGTGTTGGAGAGTCGTATGGCTCCTGACTCTCACCTTGTGACTCTTTCATCTATCATGTACTGAATAATAACAGCTTATTGAATATACACTGGCCGCAAAAAGTATTTAAGCATGTAAGACGCACTTAACGTATGAATGCCATTGTATTAAATAAAATATAAAATTTGATATGGTATAAGCATATATTTCAAGCAAAATATGCCACAAAAAAGTTCAAATCTAAAATTCATGTGTACACACACTTTAAAAAAAAAAGGATCATAACTAATAACTAATGGCTCTGGGACCAGGCCCTCTCCAAAGCACCTAGGACATCCCTTGATTTATGTATGTCTGGGTGTACATGTGTGTGAAAATCCCTGCTCTCTCAAGGCATTCTGGTTAATTAGATTTCTCAAGGCTTCTTCACATTGCACTCTAGAGACATATGAAGAGCACATCACAAGGAAGAAACGAAGGATGGAGAAGAAGGGAACACAGCTAAATCTACAGATAAAGAGTGATTTAGCTGTATTAAACATGCACCTCAACCCACAGGGTCACTGTATGCAAGGAATTATGTTGTTCATGGAGTACTGTTAATTTTCTCAAGCCCATGAAGGTAAAGCTGTTGACTTTGATGAAATGGCTAATTAAAGCCCCCAATACTTATGCAGCTAAATTGCTACCAGATTAATAAACTAGATAGACAGATATATGGAAAAATAGATATGTTAAGGATGCACAATAAATCAAATAGCAAATAATATTTAAAGGCCAACACTAGAAGCAAAAACTATAGTGTTTTTTATCTAGTTTGAAGAGTAGATATAGTATAGCATCACTTTTTATATGCCTGGTTTCAAAACAGGATTGTTCTATTGTGAATATAAATGTTTGAAGGCTGGTATCACATATTCAACTGGTCAGATAAAGAGATAACCCCACCCCAAACTCACATCAATGGTTAAATCAAACAGGAATGTTTTGATAATGCCACCATGCACTCAAATGTACAGTTCACCCAAAAATAAAAATGTCTGTCATCATTTACTCGCCCTCAAGTTGTTCCAAACCTGTATGAGTTTCTTTCTTCTGCTGAACACAAAAGAAGATATTTTGAAAAATGTCTGTAACCAAACAGTTGATGGTTACTTAAAGGGCACCTATTATGTCCCTTTTTACAAGATGTAATATAAGTCTCAAGTGTCCCCAGAGTGTGTCTGTGAAGTTTCAGATCAAAATTCCTAACAGATCATTTAATATACCATTTTGAAAATGACAATTTTTGGGTTTGAGAAAAATCTGCTGTTTTGTGTGTGTCTCCTTTAAATGCAAATGAGCTGCTCCTCCCCACCCCAGAGGGCGGAGTCTTCACAGCTCGTGAACACGCAAATGAAAACTGAAACATCATACATCTGTTTGGCTTTGATTATCTCTATCACGGACACGCTCATGCGACATTGCAGTTCTTCATCATCATGAAATATTATCATCTGTATGCGTTTAAAAGCCATATCAGTCTCAACCTTACAGTCTATGCTCTCAACTTGAGCACACACACCCGACGCATGCACAGAGACCTGGATGTCGCATCCGTGAGTAGGCTATTAAACTAGACTAGTTCTCTTTCATGTGTTATTATGATTAATCTGTCAAATGCACACAAGGTTATGTCAGAAACACAAAGTTTGCATGAAACAGAAACAGTACAGAAATCCTGTGTGTATATTTGATCTGTGTATTAAAGTGAAAGCAGTGTAATATACAGTACCTACTGCTATATCTGCTGCTAATATAAATCAAACAACAAAAGATAAACAGAAAATCACTCACTGCTCTTGACTGAATGAACTTTAGTAGCTTTATTAAGAACACATTTCTTACTTGAATGCTGCTGTTAAATTCTCTGGTGAGGAGATAAACATGGTGGACTTTGTATAGCTCTCTGAGGGCGGGATCTATGCTAATATAGCAGTGTCCATCAACACTCGTGGGCAGGGCCTGTGAAATCTGACGCCACTTTGCCAGGAATCTGCAAACTGCTTGTTTTGAGACACTGCTTATGATTTATGGGGATTAAAACATTTTTTTTTTACCATTATAGGACCATGGTATCATGGTACGGCAGCAAAGTTCCTGGATTATTACGCAGGAATGAGAGTATAGTCCCTAGCCATATCGGTCTAGAAAATTGCAACTTTTCATTTTCCGTCTGTCTTAGTACACGATGTAACTATACACATCACAACATGTAAATAGGAAAATGTTGGCGTTATTTTGTCACTTATTGAGCAGTAGGCTAGATGGAGCCGTTTACCTCCAGTCTTTGTGCTAAGCTAGGCTAGTGGTGGGTGCATCAGACAGAGTTACGGCACGCACAGAGATAAAAATGGTATGTGTGGACTTATCTAACTCTGGGGGATACGGTGAATAAGTCCCAAAAAGTCGGCGTGTTCCTTTAAGGAAAAGGTTTATTTCCAGCAGACAACTGAATGCCTTTTTCCCTAATGGGCCATTCACACAGAACGCATATTTGCATTTTAAAAAGTTTTTAACGCATTTAAAGACATCTGAAGGATTATGATTTGCACCGGATTCGAACACTCTCTCTTCCAAACCATTCTATCTAATAAAAGCTAAAACTGACATTGCTTTGAATAAAAAAAAAACTCAATATTGAGCAACTTACATTTGATTTTTTTCGATACTATATTGCCAGTCACTTGGTCTTTTTTGCTCCGCCAATGAATCTTGTCCAAATAAAACCACAACAAAACTGCTACACATCTCTGTGCAACAAGCAGCAGCTTCACTCCTGAATGAATCTGCATTTTTGAACAAATCATTTGAATAAATGATTCAATGACTCACTCATAACGTCCCAATTCGCCTACTTATACTACGCCCTAAAAGTATGTACTCTTTTTGTGAAGAAACAGTACATACTTTTTAGTGTGTAGCAAAAGAGTAGGCAATCTTTGGGACATACTATCACATGATACAATTGCGTCTTTGCTCTCTGTTGCATCCTGACCACGCATCCTGTTACCATAAAACTGGCCTGTCAATCATCTTGTCACAGTTAAAATCCTCCACATTTCATTTCATTTTCTACCGTATCGGAGAGAAATGCAGTAGCACGTTGATCTGCAGTCGCGGATAAAAGTTAATGTCCAAACAGATCTTTATAAAAGTCCACATTGTTATTGCAGATAAAATATAACCCGGATAATATTAAATAAAAAATTTTTATCAGGTTCAACTGATTATTAGACACTCAAACCTTCATCTAAACCTCTCACCGTCGGCCGCACATATCCGCCAATGTTTTGTAGTTTTTTAACACTTTTTACTCGTGTTTGTAGTTCAAAACCAAATCCTCCTCCAAAGTGCAAGTGGGTTGTGGGCAATATTAGCCTTTATAGTGTGCACAGATCCACACTTCGAAAATCTACCGGAAATAATAGACCATCAGGGGACTTTTGACATACTCTTTTCAACATACTATGCTTTGGGACACATTTATTCTAATCTCACATGTGGATAATATGGACACTGGGAAGCATGGAGTCACTGAATTCCTAAATGAATCAGGGTTTTGAATAAATGATTCAGTGATTGTGTTGATGAATGTTTATAAAGACATTTACTTGCTGCCATCTACTGGCATAATCCCCACCACTAATGCACAGACTGTGTATATAATTTCTGGCTATCATCTTCTAAAAAAATGTCCACATCCATACAGGTACAACCAAAACAGAAATGTATATGAATACATTTTGTAGATAGTGATATATTGAGAGATGTACTGATTGAACCGACAGAACCAGACAGCCAAATAGATGTATTCATATTTCTTTATTATAGTGCAACCAGCACATTCAAAAAAGCTTCCACTAAAACAGTGGAAAACACATGGCGACATTTGAGAGCACACTCCAGAGCTCTCAAGGAGACGCTGATTGAATTCACAGTGGAGAGTCTGTGCTTCATCATATCATATTGAATCTGAACCCAAACAACAGAGCTGACCATATATCTCAGCCAGAGGGCCCAGAACCCATCTGAGCACGCTGGCACCCTGTCCCTCTCTCTCTCACAGGTGGGAGTGGGGCACAGCACAATATATTGGTGCTGACATTTTGCTTCTCGCTATCTTCTTCTCCTGCTTCAGATCAGAATCCAATCTCTCAGAGCCAGCCTGAAACCTCAGAAAGCCAGGACAGCTGCTACAATTTCTCCTAGAGGACTAAAATGTTGATTATTCAATATTTAATTTCCCTTAAACCGAATGATAATAATGGTATTTTTCGGGATAAATAGCTTTAAAAAAGCTTTATCAACAGCATCTGTGGCACACAGAAAATAATTTTGGCTTGTCCCTCAGTTTGTAAAAACAACAAAAAATATGTTTACACTAAGGGACTTACAATGGAAGTCTATGGTACCAAGTGCACCAAAGGTTTATAGAAGAAATGTGAAGCTAGTATTTAGTATTTGGTGTGATAATTGTATTTGTTTATGTATACTGCAGCGCTATACAATTGTACACTGTATATATCACTCACAGGCAAAACATCTACTCTCATAAAAGAGTCACAATTTACATGTTCTGTCAGACTTTTATGGCTCGTTTCCACCGAGCGGTACGGTTCAGTACAGTGCGATTCGGGACGCTAAACCCTGATCCGGGCTTACGTTTCCACCTCCAACAGCACCCTTGTGATAGGCATGGTGTAGCGATCGACGTCATTCTCACGCAAAGAAGAAAACGGCACAGTAAACAACAGTGGACAACATACAGCAGATCTTGTTCTTGCTTCTCGGCATGTGGCTGTTGTCACAAGAAGAATACATGCATTGTTTTTGAGCCAAGGCTGCAGGCTGCAAGGAAAAACACAGCCAAAAAGGCATGCGCAAGTGATGATTCTCTGTCAACCAATCAGCGTTCTGCAGTGAGTCTAGCTACACTCTTTAGTACTGGACTACTGTGCTAGGTACCCCAACTGAAGGGTGCCAAAAAAGTGGTGCGATACGGTTCAGAACTAGTGTACCATTCACAACTTCTGACAATGGAAACAGCGAAAATTTAGTACCGTACCGAATTGTACTGAACTGCACTACAATAATGTTACTTCCTAAAAAAGTAACTAATTGCATTAGTTACTTTTTATGAAAAGTAATGTGTTACATTACTTTTGCGTTATTTGTGCTCTCCTGGGCTGGGCTTGCTTGATTGACAGATTTATTTTAATAACAACAACAAAAAAGTTTTATTTTTGGCAAATGTAAAGACCCTTTCACACCAAAAGTAAAATGAATAAGGCTCAGGCTGAAAGAAATGCAAATTCACACCTGTACAGTAGAGGGAGCAGTTAAAACCTTTCAGCTGTTCTGCCATTCTGGATTGAAGAAGAATAGGATGCAGGAGAATAAACTTCAGCACGCTTACTTCAGAAATAAAAATGTAAAAAAAATTAAATAAATGAAACACAAATGTGATGTTTATATAAAGACCTTTTTGCTTATTAGTATGGTTGAGTTGTATCATCGAACGTCAGCAGCAAAGACATTGGTTAATAAAGTGATATTAAATACATAAAGTATATTTGTGCCATTTCATATATTTAATTATTGCAGGTTTGTGTAATATTCTGAGATTGCATTTCACTGTTTTTATTCATTTTGAGTAATAATGAATCTGTTTTTGTGCAAGTGAGATGAGTAAATGCCTGCTCACATTTAATCTAAAACTACAATAACCATGATGTTCACACAGCGCACACAATGCCTCTGTACTTACTCCCGATATTTCTCAACATGAGGACAGGAGAGCTAGCAGTCAATAAATGGAAAAACAAAGTAACTTGTGTTACTTATTTGAAAAGGTAACTCAGATATTTTGTTGCAACTTTAAAAGTATTTTACTAGTTACTTGAAAAAAGTAATCTAATTACGTAACTCAAGTTACTTGTAATGTGTTACCCCCAACACTGCGGTGATTCATTAGTTCAGATAAAACTCATGTCATTTTTAACCTGTAAGGTTTCAGAGAATTTTGCTATGAAGAAACTTTCTAATAACAACAGGTCTTACAAAAGCCTTATGATTAGGTTTCTGTCCTCACTATGAGTCTATTACAGGTGCTAAAATAAAGGTGTCGACTGAGGCTGAACACACAAGAAAAGCTAATTCGAGCTGAGATAAATTGATTTATAAAATGATTACTGTTAGAAATGTTCAGTGTATCCATAATTAAGTAAACTGATTCAGTCTTATCACTCGAAAAGAAAATGTTTCTGGTGATTGTTCAAAGGTTAATTGTGTTACAAAGCTACTCTCAAGAGCAGTCAATAAACTACTCTTGTCCACGGTTCACAGTCATTTGTGGAATTCATAAAACATTTCCACTGTGTTTCAACTAAGTCGAGAGAAACGTAAGCAGTAATGGCTCAAGCTCCTCGCTTTATTAGCGATAGACAGCATACATCATTCTGCGCATTAGAGATCATACATATTCAATGATATCCTTGAAAATGACCCAAAGTTTTATTACCTAGCATGACTCCAGGTAAGCAATTCTTCTGTGTAAAACCGAGTCACCCTAATCACTGTCAGTCAGTGTCAAATATAAGAGAGCCTTGTCCTCTTTCTCTGTTATGAACGGTGTAAACTTCTAACCTTCGATGTCTATTTTTCTCCCTCAAGCTTTTTCTTTTTTCTTTTTTTTTTTCAAAAATGGACTGTGTGAATTGCATTAGTACTGGAATGATAAAAGATACAATGTCAGACATAAACAACACACAAAGGAAATAAATAAACAAACCAATGCTAAAAAAGCACTAAGGTACTGTACCAAAGCAAGGCTTTGTGTACTTTCAGGGCATTTTAGATGTAAACTCGGCAAAGAATAGCAAAGAACCTCCCTCTGAACCATTCAATAAGGTCAGACGTCCCTATTGCCTTTTTGATATTTACACTGAAAGCATCACGGGTTAACCTTTGATTACTCACCTCATCGTAAAGCCACCGTTACACACCGGCACAGACATACTGCTCACATAAACTAGAAATATCAAACATAAGGTGACCTTTGGTAAATTATGCCTCCAAGGCTGGTGAAATCTGATAAAGTCCCATCCATTCGCTGCTAACCCTCCCAAGGGCACAGGAACATACATAACGAGATTTGGAGTGATTGAGCCCATCGTCATTCAAACAGTGCAGCGCAGGAAAACAGCCACTCGCCAGCTAACCGAGATGCTATCTCAGGGAAAACAGGAGAGAGAGCGAGTCAAGAAAAGACCAAGGACAGCGTTGAGGTGGACGAGAGAAAGGCTGAAAGATGCAATCACAAAAAAGTTAGCCGACTCGAAAGTTGAGGCCTGAAATGGTCAAAAACAGGAAGGGAGGGCAGATAAAGGTGGAATGGAAAACAAGAAGATTATTAGAAACAGAAAAGAAGAGATATAAATTCAGAGAAGCAGGGACAGACCTGGGGTAAAGGCACTTGACACTTTGCATGAATAAGGTAGAAAATAAGGCCTGAAACTTATTTCAATGGTGACATAGTCTGTGAAAAAGAGGTTCTTAAACTTTAAAAAGTGTTAGCTACAAGCTAAATATCCAAACTAAAGATCTAGAGAGAACTAAATGTTTTATTGTCTATTAATTTTATACCAGGTTTGCAATTTTTGCAACCCCATTAATTTGCAATCTAAAACATGTGATATACATGCATGTACAGTTTAAAGTTTTTCTGGAAATAAACATTCCATAGAAATGAAATGAAAAATAATTATATAGAGTATGCAGTGGTTAAAAGTGGTAAAGTGTAGGTGCAACAGGGAAAAATGACTCACCGTGGGACAAGATATTGAGTTTCGTGGTATAGCAATACTTTTTGGGACAAGAGTGTCACTGTGGCACCAAGTATCACAATACTTATTTACTTGATATTTTAATGGTTTTCTTTTGGTCCATCTACATCTACACTGATATGATGACAATACTATGTTAAAATTGCTGAGCACCACAATATGGAACACAAAGTTTTTCTGTATCATAAAACATAAGAAACAATAACAACAACAATGTATGATGGTCCAAATATTGTGGCTATTTTCACATCCAGTCAAAATAGCTCCCATATTGACTAGTACTGTGACTTGATTTGTCCTTTTAACTCCACTGCAACCAGCCCCGGATTAACACCACGTGGGGCCCTGGGGCTATAACAAACACAAGGGCCCCCATAGTAGCTGATCTTGCCACAACGTTTTCTACCACAGAAATAATTCATATTTTTGAAAAGCAAAATCTTCAAAGCACAGAGATAGATTGAGTATATACTGTCTGAATATCCAATTTTAATATTAAGTAGGCCTATATATAAATATTCCAGGCTACAGCACATTACCAGCATAAATGCATTAACTCCGGATATGGAGTCAAAGCAAACAGGTTTTCAGAAACAGCAACAACATTTGAGCATATACAACTGCCTTAAGGAGTTTTAAAACCAGTGAGGTCCCAAATTTGAGCTATTTAGGGGGTTCGGGGGGCATGGTTCCCCAAGAAAATTTTGATTTCTCTGATCTATATGTGCATTTTAAGATGTTTGAAGGCTAAAAATATGTCATACCTGCTCTCTCCATCACTCTCTCATTTCTATCACTCTCCTCATTTCAGTCACTCTTTCTTTTTCTCTCAGTATCCTTCTCTTGTCCTGTCTCTTCCCCTCCTAAAGCTGAGCTCTGACTCATAGTCTTCTCGTTTTCGTCTTGTGTCAGTGAAGAAAGTAAACATAGGTTCTACTGATATTTTATTAAGCATTTTCTTAGACAGTTAGTAGAAGTTAATTCACTGAAGTCTACGAACGTTAGGTAAATAAGTTCAATAAATTAATTCGCAATATACACACACAATCATTATCTTATGCCTAATCTGATAAAATCGGTTTCGTTAATGTCATTTTTTTATTCAAAATGGCGAAATTAGACAAAATGTTATTAGTTTGCATAATTATTTTTGTCAGTTGTTTAACATTTCTATCCTCAAACAGCTGTCAAATATGAAATGTTTAGTTTAGCTACTTACATCTCACACCGTTTACTGAAGCGTCACGCGACTCGCAGTCAGCAGCTTCTGTGAAAATAAAGCCCGCCTACTTTAATTGGATTAGTCATCTCAAATATTTTGACATTGACGAGTGGTGACAGACAGCAGGCAGGGCAGCTCAGATAAGATATTCTTGCAGCACTAAAGTAGTGTTAATACTCTATTAGTCAATTATTTATATTAGTCACAACATTTATTATATACACCTCTGAAAAATACAGAGTTCCGGATCATCTGTGACCTCATAGCTGACTACGGCCATGATTACAGTCATGTAGGTAGGCAGCCTATAGTTTACCTCAACACTTCACTTTACATGGTCGGAGCTATTCAGTCTGGTTCAGCTAGTTTCGCCACAGAGCCTTATACTGTACACATGATGTTGCGCTTGTATTCAAACGGATAAAGCGACTGCCTGGCGCTCGTTATCACATCAATAGAGCGGCGAAAGCGGCAAACGAGTTTGTCAGCGCTGTGCGTGAGATGGTGCAGCTGCTCTCATGCTGCGACTGCTGGATCTATTTATTTATTAATTTATCTGAGGTGCCGGAACGCAGTTCCAGACCGTTCCGGCCCACTTTAACCCCTGAGAGTATGGGCTAGCTAACCAAATGTTGATCACGATCTACTCCATCTGTGTTTTTCAGTTGCCTCAAAATAGCAACGCGCCAACAAAGTACCTGAACACACCTTGTTTTCAGACCAGTGAACACTGGGCGAACAGATGGGCACGAGTGCATTTGCTATTTAAACAACGTGGTGCAGGACATGAAAATGATAACTGCATCGGGCTGAAACTAGCAAAAAACACTTGCGTTGCGCCGGGTGTATGATAGGGCCCTTAGTCTTTGACAAAAACGCAGTTACCCACATTCAAGTGTTGATAAAAAAAAAAAAAGCATGAAGCTAGAATAAAATGTTGTTTCAGAGGGCCTGTACTTTCTTTTTGTCATATTTCATACAACACAATATTCTGCGGGGGCCATGACATTTTTCTGAAAATGACCAAAAACGCTGGTGGAGAAAGAGTTAAGATATCAGTTTATCTATTACTAATAGGCATCACAACAAAAAAGCATGGGATTTGTGCATTTAATGACTCTTACAAAATTATGGGACACCAAAGTGCACCATATTCAAGAGAGTGGAACTGTCCATTTTTTTGTTTTCCCGTTTCTCAGAACTTTTAAGAGCATCTTTTTTTCCTCCATTTGACCCCATCAGCTGGGCTTTGTTCGCCTCTGACATCAAGAGGCTTCAAAGGCATGTTTGAGAATAAAAAGAGAGGTGAAGGAGTGCAGTGCTGAATATAGTCGAATCAATAGGTCCTCTTCCCACTTCAATTTTAGAAGCAGTCGTGCTCACATCTCTCCTCCTAAAAGTGTTTAAGGCTCCTCCTGTCCTTATAGCCTCGATGCTCATTTCTTCCCATGTCTTTCAGCCATTCTCAAAAGGTCAGCTGAGATTTAAAGCATTCTGACCTGACTTTCTTTCTTCACACACACATTAAAGTGGAAATGCTATTTGAACGCGGACAGCAAAGGAAGATCATGCGGTCTGTCATCATGCCTCTTTACATCAACCTATGACAGAACGATACAAGGTGTACAAACACCTAAAACAAATAATCAAGCTATATTCTCTGACTTACAACCCGAAAAGAGACGTGTTTTTTTTAATACATTTATCAACCCTCATGTCTACTGTATTTTTGAATAGACGCCGAAAGAGATTCAACTTGCAATTATGCAAAAGCACTGAAATCCTTCCTCATTCATATTCTGTTTCTTAAGAAAATCATGATGGTAACATCTCATGTCATTTCCATGCAGCTGACATTCACTGATGTCTTTTCCCCTAAAGACACAATTACTATGCGAGAGTGTGTGCTGGAATTAACACACACAAATTAATATTTCATCTCAAATGAATATTTTAAACCCTGTTGTGTAATCAGATTCCTTCATCATTTCAAACGTGTTTTTGAAATGACAAACAGTGCATTAAAAAAACAACACATTAAAAAACAACAAGTTGTGGTCACTATTACTCACAATTACTGTCTATAACATATTTAATAATTGTTAGAGAATTTTAAAACTATGAAACACTATGAAAGCATAAAGGGCATAAAGCACTCAAACTAAAACTTACAACAGGAACAATACATCAATGTGGATTGATATATCAGAGAAAAAGATGCAAGGCCCCTTTATTTTGGCAGACAATGTCAGTCTATACATTGCAAAACACTATTCATACACAATTCCAATTTGACATCATGTGCATCAAAATGTATTAGTGATCATAACGCAAGTAACCCCACTAATATGTTCCTTCATTAAAGGACGCCTTTTTGTCATCAAATTAAATGTCTCATTAGTTCAGTGGGGAAACATTTCATTAGCATTCATTAATCGGCCAAGTTTTCATATTGAAATGCAATTACCACAGGTCCTCTTAATGTAGTGGTACACTGAGCATGAAAATATGAGAAAGCCAATTCTTTGAATGACCCCAATAGACCAAATATGAAATTCATTCATCACTACCAATACAATTCCAAACGATACATGTCATGCACAATTTGTAACAAACTCCGTCTTCACAACAAATCTCAATTCCCTGCTCTCATGGACTTGTAAAACATGTAAAAAGAAACCTGTGACCTAAGGCTGTTTTTTGACCATTTCAAGGAAAAATGCAGCTGGTTACACGGAAACCAATTCGAAACACTTTTATTAATATTATCAAATGGTATCTATTTCAAAAGCAGCGTATGTGTTTTGCATTACAACTGCCTAGCGTGTGCAAAGGCAGAAACAAACCCAGCATGTGTAGTAATAAAGAAAGACCTAAAAGCTGCTGTTAACGGTTTGAAACCTTCTCAGTGCAAAAAATCAATTTTCTCTCTCTACCATGAAAGTCACCGTAGCGCCCCATGACAGGTTTTCTACTCCCAGGTGTGACATCACCTAAAGTGTGACCTAATCTCTACTCAGACTTCCCCATCACTCTGTCAGTCTCTCTCCCCCTCTCCTCAATTCTTTAGATCACTTGGTTTCTGTCAGTTTTCTTGTCTTGTCTCACTGTTCCTTATGCATTCACTGGCTTTTGAATGAAGGTTTGAGTGTCATTTTATTCCACCAATAACAATGTAAAACATAAAAGAACTGATACATAAGACTTTTACATCATGTCTGTGACAATTATTCTGGGATTCTTCTGCCAGCCCAGTTATATATACAGTAACTAGTTTAATAGGTGGGTAGAGCTGAGTTGGATGCATACTGCAAACATTAAAGGTGCAGTGTGTAGTATTTATGAGGATCTATTGACAGAAATGCAATATAATATACATAACTATGTTTTCAGTGGTGTATAAAGACCTTACATAATGAACCGTTATGTTTTTATGGGTGATTGCAATTTACAACATCACCACTAGATGCCGCTAAAATTTACACACTGCTCCTTTAAGACACAACAAACTAAATTAGTTTAAAACCATTAAACGCATGGAACTTACTGTAGAAAGTTTTAAATATGGATGTTTTTCTTACACAAACGCATCGCTTCACTTCAGAAAGGCCTTTATTAACCCCCTGGAGTGGTATGGATTACTTTTATGATGGATGGATGCACTTTTTTGGGCTTCAAAATCTCGACCCCCATTCACTGCCATTATAAAGCTGGGAAGAGCCAGGACATTTTTTAATATAACTCCGATTGTATTTGTCAGAAAGAAGAAAGTCATACACATCTAGGATGGCTTGAGGACGAGTAAATCATGGGATAATTTTCATTTTTGGGTGAACTATCCTTTTAATTGCCCCCTTTCCTTCCTTCAAGTTGCCAATATCCTTGTAAATATAAGGATCTTGTTCTTGAGTAACTTGCATTGCAAATAGAGGAAAAATTATAAACTATATTTGATACATACATAAATATATTTTTTTAAATATATTAAATAAATAAATAAATGATCAGTATTAATACTTGCATAAACACCAAATCAAAGTAAAAACAGACCAAAAATACATGGTTTAAATCATCAAGATTTAAATAGAATAGAAATAGAATCAAATCACGTCTAATAAATAAAAGCTCAAAGTAGAAGAAAAGCTGGCTGTTCTGTTGTGGATTTTCCTCTGTGTATAATTCAGCATGTTATCCTACTGTAAATGATGGAAAAATAATTAAAGACCCCCTGTGGTGAAAATCTTATTTTAATGTTGTTTATATGTCTATGTAGTGTTTTTAATATGCTTTAAGACAAACCATGTGCAAATTCATAAGTCAACACTATTCCTGAGTATTTTATCCTTAAAACTGCAGTGGAAAGAAGACGAGGTTTTTTCGCCGGCGTTTCTTACGTCGCAAACTACCTTGTAACCAATCACGTCAACGTGCAGGCGGGCATTAGCATATCATTACTATGCTGCGAAGCAGGGGAGTCTCAAGAGAAGCCAGGTTATCCTGGTATATTTTACTGTTGATATGAAAAATCGGGTACATTTAACAATATAGCAGGTGAATTATGTATATGGTGTATGCTACGACGTTATGATGAACTATATGCCTTTAAAAGTTGTTCAAAGCATTTCTAAGAATATTGATTTTTAGAAGTCAACTGTCTGACTCTGAGATGGCAAACATGACCATGGTTTGTGTAACATTAGCAACACATTATTAGCTGTTTGATAACGTAATCAAGCAAAAGGCTAATCATATTAATTACCGTTATGTGTCTGACGTTGTAGAGAGTGATACATAAAACGCATTACCATTCTGATGCATCAACTTATTATACGAGCCTGTATAATTCACTCTTCCACTCCAGTATTTCCACTTGCCATTGTGCAGCGTTTACTACAGTAAAGTTGACCAGGTGGACCCGACTATAGTAAATGAAGCCAGGGTGTAGTTGCATTCAAGCTGAGATGAGTTTTAAGGGATACAATTATTGACTACAGGGGGACTTTAATTGCTGTTTGTCCTGTTATATAACCAGGCAAACATCTTAGAGCAAATTTTAGAAGTGTTTGGCAGTGTTTTCCTTTATTAAACTGCTAGCAGAAGCATATTAAAAATGTATTTCCTGCTTGAAAACAAGCAATGACAGAATGAAGACTTGACTTGAAAAGTATATTGCCTCAAAGAGAGTCAAACGATATTCGTATTCCCAATTCAGCCCCTCAGTTCCTCTCGAGACAAACAAAACCTCCTTAACCAAACAACACGCTGCTTCACAGGTGGATCCACTGGCAGAGCTCCAGCTCTTTAAATCGGCAATGAGAGGGGTGGGCCGCAATTACCCCGGCCTCTCAGGGGACGAGACAGGGAGAGAAACTTCTCTGAAAGGCTATAGGAGAAAGAAACAGAGTGAGGGAAGACAAAACAAAATCACATCCATGATAAGGAGTAAATAACAGCCGAAACGTGGCTGGACCGAGTGTAGCCAGTGCCCTCTGGAGCTGGGGGGAGATAAGCCCGTATCAGGAGCCGCTGACTCTTTGGTAGCTGTCGCCAAAGGCGTTGGGGAAAAACATGCTTCGCCGAAACTGTCTATACGCAGTGACCTTTTGAAACGTCCTCCGGTCAGCTTGCGATCGCGGGGAGGGGGATGGATGCGAGGCTGTTGTGTATGACGCATGGTCCACGCCCTGTCTGAGGGACATAAGTGTTTTTGTATGTCTCCAGCCCTTGTATTCAATTACCAAAAGCCCTCATTTATCAGATTTCATCTAATTAATGTAGCAGAAAGCTAAAGGGAAAATCATACAGACAAATCATTTTTTCAATGTTAAAATACCATTTTCTATACCAATTTCACATGTAGAGAAATTTTACAACAGTTACACAAAAAAGAAGTTAATATTGATATTTTAGACACAATATTGCCATTATTTTGCCTGTTTTGACTTCACCAATGAAAATAGTTTAACAAAACCACAGACGGCATTACGCATCTCAGAACACACAGTAGTTATTACTAAATAAGTCATCGTTCTTAAACGAATTGGATGAGTGAATGATTCAAATGACTCTCACATAAAGAGTCACTTGTTTCATTCCTGAATAAACCTGTTTTTAAATGAATAGGTTGAGTTAATGATTCAAGTGATTCACTCATAAAAACAGTCACTTGTTTTTTGTTCAGTGTTTCAGTGTTTTTGAATGAATATAGAATTAATTTTTTTAATGATTCATTCATAAAAAAAACAGGCTGCATCCGAAATCGAATACTCTCCTGAGAAGGTACTTATTTTGAATAAGTAATTACTTTGTGACCGCTAAAAAAGTATGTTCAACATATTATGAATGTAATCTTATCACGTGACCTACCAGCGTCAGTTGTGTCACTTCAATGCCATTCACAAACCTCTCCCATGGCCTCATGGGATAGTAAAGTGTCCATCGTATGCACACTTCAGAATCTCGCCAGAAGTCATCCGGGTACTTTTTTGCTACTCTTTTATGAGTACTGTGAATTTGGACACAGTAATTTTGTCTTATACTGTTTTCTGCCTACTATATAGTAGAGAAGTATGCGATTTTATGAGAGTCACTTGTTTCATTCTTGAATGAATTGGTTGTGTGAGTGATTCAAATGCTTCACTCATATAGACTAATTACTTGTTTTGTTCTTGAATGAATCAGGTATTATTAAAGGAATCAAATGAGAATGATTAATTGACTCATTCACTCATAAAAGACAGTCACTTGTCGCCACCTACTGGTGTATCAATGTAACCTGCTGAAAGAGTCGCTTAAAAAATTCCCCAACATTATGTAGACTCACAGTTTTAAATTAACTTTATTTTTCAGACTGTATATCACTTTTGGAACAGCACTTAGCCAATCAAATTAATCAAAGCCATGTTTTTGCAATTCTACTTAGTGCAGAAATGACAAGCTTCACCTTTAAATAACAGCTCAAATGGTCTTGTTTTGCTGCTGTAGTAGGCAAGGGAGAGAAATGAGGAGCAATGCAGCTTTGTTACCATTTGCAAACTCCCCAACTTCATTTTCCCTATTTGGGGCAGCTGTTCACTTGGACCCACGAGGAAAACAGCACTGCAGGGAGTGTGTCAGAACTAAATGTGACTGGATGGGAACTTTCTTTTTTTTTGCTGACCCTCTCACATCCTTGCTCCAACAGTGGTATCCCAAGTGCACCTTTCCCAGAGCCCTAGGGGCTCGGAAGCAAAAGTATGGTCGAAATCTGGGCTGACATCAACAGCACCGCTGACACTCCAGGTGCTAAATATAAGCTCCAGGTCCTGAAGTCAGGGGACATGTTTCACTGTGCCAAGCACTGCCAAACTATGCCCCGGTTCCGTTCCAGTGGCCATCCATTTTTTGCCCTTTTAGGCCTGTGAATGCACACTAGGCATTATTTATTGAAGGAAAAAACACAAATTTACAAGTTATCTGCAGTCTTGGGGGATTCTGTGGAGGCTCAGCAATGCAGTATTTTAATTATGTAGCTTGAGGCAACTATTGGCGGAATTAAAATCGATAGTTATAAATCAGCATAATAAGGCATTCAACAAGAAGCAGCCTTTAACACAGCCGGCTGCTGTTTCCTCATTCGCCTATGCCTCTGAGAGAGAAAATAAAATGACAAAGGGTGGAGGCACACATCATTTAAAAGTAGTTTTAGTGTGCTTGCCGTTTCTGTCTCCCTAGTTTTCAGTCAGCAATTAAAACCAGACCTTTTCAACCATAGAGCTGTCATTCACCCAAAATAATAATCCTTCCAAGACTCAGAAAAGCATTCCTGCGTAAAGTAGGTGGCATTTTAGGGGTTTAAACATGTACTGCAGAAACTGAACCATTGAATACAATGATTTATTTTCTTTTTTTGGCACATGAGATAATAGCAAACCAAAGGACCGATTGAAGCTTTTAAAAGTGTGGGTGTGTACACGTGATGCGTAGATGGCCTGTCTGTTTCTGGCACTGACGTGGTTTGAGCATGCGGGCTGGTATCCGTAACGCCACCAGAGGGGCTTTTATACCCTGACGGATGAATGCCAGGAACGAGCTGTCGCGAAGATGACATAAATCTTGCACGGATAGCGGCGAGCTGCAGATAGTGGGGTGCGGAGGTGAGCGGGAGAGACGAGCCGGTGCAGGAGGAGGCGTTCTTCGTGTGCTGAAGAGTTTAACGTGGCTGTGATTAACTGTCAATCCCTCGGCTCAGCCAGCAGTGCTCCGTCTCAATTAGACACACTCATCATTCTGACAGGCTGCGTACTCTCAGCCTTGAGCCCAGGCTGGAGACCAGACAAACAGGTTCAGACGACGACTCATAAAATATAGGATGTGGAACAAAAGCAACTGATGTGTTGTCTACTTGACCTCACTAAATCAATTGAAAAGTCTTAAATAAACAATTCATCGCTCCTGTATGTTAATGAGTAATATACGTGACCAGAAATATGCTTAACACGGCATAAAAATGAATGAAATTTATTTCCTTAATACAAATACCAGTGCATGTTATTCCAAACATGTTATTCCATTTATCTTGAAGTATATTTCTTACCCAATGGCGTTGTTTTTTTCTCCTTTTTAAGCATAAACCACAATAAATGTATTCAGATTTATGTATAAAACAAGCAAAAATCTGCTTGCCAAGTCTTACATCTTTGAAAGTAAAATGATCTTGTTGGCAGCCTAGATTTTTTTTTTTTTATAGAAAAGAAAGACATACTAATTAATATTTCTTTTTCAGCATAAAAGCATGTACACACTAAGAACGATAACTATAAAGGTAACTATATTAGCGTTCACACCAACACACTGCACAGTTTGGCTTATTATAAGCAGTTATGTCATCTTTGAATCCGCAAACTCTTTAAAGTCAAGTTGATTCTGGTCAGCTGTCTATGTTTTTATTGATCATCAGCTGGAAAAAAAATTGCTCTTATAGTCAGTCCACTAATAACGCTCCTCTGTCGTTACTGTCATAGTTGTGCTGTGGACTTCCCTATTCTCAGAGAATTAGAAAGATTATTAAAGGGGTCCTTGATTATGATTTAACTTTTATAACTTTAGGTAGTGTGTAATGTTGCTGTTTGAGCATAAACAACATCTGCAAAGTTATGACGCTCAAAGTTCAATGCAAAGGGAGATATTTTCTTTTACAGAAATCGATTTTAAGGACTACAACAAACGGCTGGTAGGGACTACAACGAGCTTCTTCCCAGTTAATGACATCACGAACCCTGAAGTTCAGTAGCTCCGCCCACTGATTCGAGCACGACAAGTGACACTAACAATGGATCGAGCAACTAAGCGATAAACAGGCCTTTGAAGAGTGCAAAATGTTATGCGGTGCCAGGTTGTGGAAAAACACTGTAGCTGCGTTGGATTTGCAGAGAGCCTGAAATTAAAAAAACGTGCGTGAGTGTTATAGACTCTTGCCAAAACTCCTGTTAGAATCAACAAATATCTTATTTACATTGTGTTTGCAGTGTTAGTTATGATAAAAACATTCGTTAGTGTGCAGAAATTGAGTTACAATGACGAGATTGGCACATTCATGCACTCAACATGTCTGTGATATAATGCTATAATCAACACTTTTCACAATTATTAAACCTTGAGAACTGTAATAGTAAAAATGTGCAAAACGTTTTCGAGAGACTTCCACATGTAATACTTAGGCCCCCTAAAACAGAGCGTTCAAATCAGAGGGTTTGAACCATTTTTGATGTAAAAATCATACTAACATTATAATCATACAAAATAATAAAATAATGCAGCTCATGACCCCTTTAAAACATCATAGTTATAGTTATCATTATAGCCATCGTTTTGGTGTAAAAAGGCCTTTACACTGAAAAAAACTAAATCTAAACAGCCAACAAGATCAATTTACTTGAGAAGCAAAATTGTGTAAAGATGCAAGACTTGTTTTCAGAGAATACATCTTGAGTTTATTTTTCACATCCCATTGGCAAACAGGTTTGTGCTTGTTGTATACATAAATCTGAATACATTTACTGAGGTTTATGCTTAAAACAAGGAGAAAAGAAATAATGCCAATGGGGTAAATTCTCTGAAAACAAGTCTTACAATTTCACACTTTAGCTTTTCAGGTAAATTTATTTTGTGTCGGGGATGTTGAAACTAGACAAAAATACTGATTAAGAAAATGTGTTTTTGCAGTGAAACTCGCTCCGCCCCTGATGTTTTGCGAAAGGTGTTTCAACTGATGTTTCTGTACACCGTAAGAACAGTGAATTATTTGTGGGTCTTTCTGAGCTACAGATCTGTCTAGCAATCTACACTCTGCCAAGAGATCAAACTAAAAATGAACCTCACACTTTAGATAAAAGGAATAGTTAACTAAAAAAAATTATATTCTGTCATCATTTACTCAGCCTCACGTCATTCCAAAATCCATACGGCTTACTTTCTCATGTGGAAAATATTATGTCTACAGAAGACTTTATTTATTAGATTTACACAGAATAAAGAAAGTCATACAGGTTTGGAACATCATGAGGGTGAGTAAATTATGGCATTATTTTATTTTAACTGTCACTTTAATACTCACAGGTCCAGGCTGACACTTCCTCAAAGTGTCCACACTTCCACCCTCATCCCTTAAAGAGATAGTTCACCCAAAAATGAAAATTATCCTATAATTTACAAAAAAGTGCATCCATCCATTATAAAAGTAATCCACACAGCTCCAGGGGGTTATAAAGGCCTTCTGAAGCGAATCAATGGATTTTTGTAAGAAAAATATCCATATTTAACACGTTATAAAGTAAAATATCTAGCTTGCGGTGGACCACCTTCCATATTCAACTTACGAAGAAAGTGTAACGCCTCTTGCAGTTCAAAATGTTTGCACTACGTCCAACGTCATCGTCACGCCAGTTACACTTTTTCCGTTGGTCCGCCGGAAGCAAGATATTTTACTGTATAACGTGTTAAATATGGATATTTTTCTTACACAAACCCATCGATTCGCTTCAGAAGGCTTTTATTAACCCCCCAGAGCCATGTGGAGTACTTTTATAATGGATGGATGCACTTTTTTGGGCTTCAAATTTTGGGCTGCCATTCACTGCCATTATAAAGCTTGGAAGAGCCAGGACATTTTTTTATATAACTCTGATTGTATTCGTCTGAAAGAAGAATGTCATATACACATAGGATGGCTTGAGGGTGAGTAAAACATGGGGTAATTTAAATTTTTGGGTGAACGATCCCTTTAAACACACTAAAAAAAGTAATTAAATGAAACCAAAGGAAGACTCTCTCTCTCTCTCTCTCTCTCACCTATTCTTGCACGATGCTGCTCACCACTACTGCAGGAGACCATGGAAGCCTCATGGGAATTAATTAGGGAAGTCTGGGCATAGTGGGCTACACAAAGCTCTATGTGAAAAAGCAGCTCCCTCTGTCAAATGGCAAAACACTGCAACACAAAGCATGAAACACCAACAGTAACCTCTCCATCATCGCTGAAAGAATGAGATCAAAGTTAGAGGAACACAAAACAGGCATTGTTGTAAGCGCTAGAAATGGTTTTCTTTAAGATGCATTAAGAAAAGTTCTACACAAGTTACACACTTCATCATCTACCATAAGGTTTTATTTAACATTTTAAGCATCACACAACAAAGTATTAAATGACCTACTGTATTATGTAAGGTAAATGATGTTTCATATGCCAGAAACCGTAAATGTCAAATGCAACTAAAACGTGAATATACATTGAATGGAAAACCCCAAATGCAAAGAGGGTACACTAGGTATTAGGTGTGGTGTAAGAGAATCTGGACAATGACTTAAGCCATGATATACAGCCTCCCAGAGAGAGGGCCTCTGGGGGGAAAAACTACAGGGTTGTTCGGTCCATAAGTAATCCACTGCTGTCAGCAAAACCATACGCAAGCACCTTCACTTATCATTATGAAGGGATGATAAATCAACAGAACATCACCTCTACTCTGAAGCACTTTACTCCAAAGCCATTTTGCTTCCCATGTGCAAGCTTTGAAATAATCAATAACATTTAATTTGTTTTAGTGTAGCAATTTTTTCCCCTTAATATGTGAATGCAAACATAGCACTTTGCCTAAGCCTGTAGAAAAGGCAGATTGTAAAATATGGAGAGCTTATTTAGGATTATGTGTGGCATAACCTACTGTAGATATATTGCCAAGCAATTCAAATTTCTAATCTAATTAATTACACGATGTGGCGATTAATTACTCTAATTAATCGCAAATCAAATCTGTCTGAGAAATTACCCCCAAAAGATACATTTTAAGTCGTTATTATGTTAAATGAGAAAAGCATCGAATAGACATTATAAAAAATAGCTTTAGAAAGAAATATTCTATTTGATTCAACATATAATTTATTACACAACAACTTTTAGGCTACAACGGCCATGAGGGTGAGTAAATGATGACAGAATTTTTGTGAAATAATACTCCACATAAGAACTAAAACTGCCAGTAGGTGGCGGTAAATGTCTTAATGAGTCATTGAATTATTCATTGATTCGATTCGTTCAAGCGGCTGATTCCTTCGGAATGAAGAAAATGGCTCTCTTTATGAATGGGCCATTGAATCATTGGTTCCCCGATTCGTTCAAAACACAAATTCATTCAGAAACAGCTGTGTTGCTCGGAAACGCACAATCGCTCTGCTATGGCTTTATAGGTAACAAAAACAGACAATATAGTGTCTAAAATATAACACAATATTGCACTTAGGAGCATATAATAGGGATTTTTCCCCCTTTCTGGTGTGCTGGTACAAGGCCAGCTTTACAAAAAAAGGCTAATTCTGGTCCAGCACCAAACACCGCTAACCAGCAAAAAAACGTCTAGACCAGTATGGAAATTCATGATGGCCTACACTAGACATTTTTAGCAGGAATTGGGCAGATTGTGCCTCATAGGAGGCTTTTGAGAGCTCAGGCCATGTCTTAGATCTGCCACAGAAGATGGTAAAGAGCCAGATGGAGGACAGAAAGAGAGAGAATGAGATGGAGGAAAGACAGAAGGAGAGAGATCAAGGAAGAGAGTCTGTGAGAGGAAAATGGGGGAAAAGGAGAGAGAAAGAGCGAGGGAAAGCAGAGCATATCCTCTCACGCCAGGCCTTGGACTAGATAAGAAGCTGGCTAATATTGAAGCAGGAAATAACTTGGGCAGACGATTAGATGCAGGTTTCATTTTCCAATGGAGCTCGACTCTCATACATATTCTATTAGAAAAGTGTGGGTTTATGCAAAATGCACTGGAATGTGATTTATAGATTTTTTTTTTTCCTCCTCCTGGTTTGCTTGAGCATATAATATTGAGTTACTTCGGCGCCCACAGCGCAACAAAATAATTGGGTCACCGAAATCCCACAATTCAGTGTGCTGTTACTGAGTCTCATAGCAGCTATAATGCGCCAACATTACCATAAGCAACCGCGCTCCGGCGACTTGTCTTCCGTCACCTTCAAATACAAGAGCATGACGGGATTTGTCTGTGTCACTAGATGTTTTAACTAGATTCTACTGCTACTGAAACAACAACTGAGACATCCATTTACACAAACAAAAACAATGGAACAAAAAGCACCTAAACTTCCCATTTCTGCCGTTCAACTGCAGACATACCGTCTAGTCAAAACAGCAAGATGTTTTCTTTCCATCACCGTGGTTAAGCAGCTCATTTCATGGGCATACCAGAGGAGGGTGTTGTTGCAGTCTTGTGTCTGAGGCCTTGACATTTACCTGACTACCATTCTGCAAAATCAGTTGCGCTGCCAAAGAAATGTGTAATTCTGGGACTTAAAAATGCTGTTATGTAGGGATGTCAACTAACAACTACCTATGCTGTAAGTGAAAGTTGGCTAGTTTACCTACATTTTTTTCCTCTTGTATATCTATAATATAGTATCTATAATATTTTTAGCAGCAGTGTCTAATTAACATTAGCATGCTTTAGCTGTTTGTTAGGTTCCTTGTTAAATACCCTTTTAACACACCATTGCTACAGCTAAACATACCTCACAATTAAAAAAAAAAAGTTAACATTTTTTAACAAGACATGCATGCTGTTCCTTATTTTGAATGCAAGATTGCATATTATGTGAACACCACATGAGAAAAAAGTCTAGTCAAGGTCATTTTAACCCAGCTTAATTATACACACTGTAAAAAAAAAAAAATCTTATTCCTAATGAGAATTTTCTCTAATTTTCCAATTGAAATACCTAAAAATCCTTGAAACAAGATCAGTCTATCTGCATAAGATATTAAGACTTGTTTTTAGAAAATCTGTGTATTTTTTTGTTATTACAGTAATTCATAAGACAATTACTAAGTGATATGATTTTATCACATTGTAAGTAAACACAAGTTTAAAAAAAACTGCCAGTGTATCAAGACAAATGTACTTATATCAATTTAAAATCACTATTTATATTTAAAAAAATAGAAGCAATGACTAATAGAAATGTAAAAATTAGGCTAGAGTCCAAAGTCCAGACTTGAATCCTATTGAACAATTTTGGGATTTAGTGGATTTAAAGATCACTCAAAAGTTTAATCAAAAGCAAGTCTTTGGGAACAACTAGAAACTATTTGGAGATCAATAATAACAGAGACTGTGGGAAAGTACATAAAAACAACACCAGCAAGAATGCGAACTGTTATCAAGGCCAAACGGTTATTGGTTATTATATGTGAATAAAGACTATTTAGTTGTTTCAGTTTGTTATTTGCCTAATAAATTACAATAATATTTTAGGTTTTAACAAGTTTTTGACAGATTACAAAAATATTTGTTTTCTCTCTATGATGACAGGTGATTAATACATTTGTTTAGCACTGCGTATATATACCCTATCAGGCATAGCATTATGACCACTGACAGGTGAAGTGAATAACACTGATTATCTCTTCATCACGGAACCTGTTAATGGGTGGGATATATTAGGCAGCAAGTGAACATTTTGTCCTGAAAGTTGATGTGTTAGAAGCAGGAAAAATGGGCAAGCGTAAGGATTTTTGCTGTGGTATCTGGCACCAACATTTTAGCAGCAGATCCTTTAAGTCCTGTAAGTTGCGAGGTGGGGCCTCCATGGATCAGACTTGTTTGTTCAGCACATCCCACAGATGCTCGACTGGATTGAAATCTGGGGAATTTGGAGGCCAAGTCAACACCTCAAACTCATTGTTGTGCTCCTCAAACCATTCCTGAACCATTTTTGCTTTGGGGCAGGGCACATTATCCTGCTGAAAGAGGCCACAGCCACCAGGGAATACCGTTTCCATGAAAGGGTGTACATTGTCTGCAGCAATGCTTAGGTAGGTGGTACGTGTCAAAGTAACATCCACATGGATGGCAGGACCCAAGGTTTCTCAGCAGAACATTGCCTAAAGCATCACACTGCCTCCGCCGGCTTGCCTTATTCCCATAGTGCATCCTGGTGCCATGTGTTTCCCAGGTAAGCGACGCACACGCACCCGGCCATCTACGTGATTTAAGAGAACACGTAATTCATCAGACC
Organism: Rhinogobio ventralis; assembly: GCA_039654625.1. Classification (NCBI taxonomy): domain Eukaryota; kingdom Metazoa; phylum Chordata; class Actinopteri; order Cypriniformes; family Gobionidae; genus Rhinogobio; species Rhinogobio ventralis. Next base: position 10,640,175 of record CM077201.1, read on the forward strand.
AGGCCACCTTCTTCCATTGCTCCGTGGTCCAGTTCTGATGCTCACATGCCCACTGGACAGGGGTCAGCATGGGCACCTTGACTGGTCTGCGGCTATGCAGCCCCATACGCACTAAACTGCGATGCACTGTGTATTCTGACACCTTTCTATCAGAATCAGCATTAACTTCATGAGCAATTTGAGCTACAGTAGCTCGTCTGTTTGATCGGACCACACGGGCCAGCCTTCGTTACCCATGTGCATCATGAGCCTTGGCCGCCCATGACCCTGTCGCTGGTTCACCACTGTTCCTTCCTTGGACCACTTTTGATAGATACTGACCACTGCAGACTGGGTCTGCACTCCATCACAATTTGGCCCTTGTCAAACTCGCTCAAATCCTTACGCCTGCCCATTTTTCCTGCTTCTAACACATCAACTTTGAGGACAAAATGTTCACTTGCTGCCTAATATATCCCACCCACTAACAGGTGCTGTGATGAAGAGATAATTATTCACTTCACCTGTCACGGTGATATATACAGTGATAATACACTCACCTAAAGGATTATTAGGAACACCATACTAATACTGTGTTTGACCCCCTTTCACCTTCAGAACTGCCTTAATTCTACGTGGCATTGATTCAACAAGGTGCTGAAAGCATTCTTTAGAAATGTTGGCCCATATTGATAGGATAGCATCTTGCAGTTGATGGAGATTTGTGGGATGCACATCCAGGGCACAAAGCTCCCGTTCCACCACATCCCAAAGATGCTCTATTGGGTTGAGATCTGGTGACTGTGGGGGCCATTTTAGTACAGTAAACTCATTGTCATGTTCAAGAAACCAATTTGAAATGATTCGAGCTTTGTGACATGGTGCATTATCCTGCTGGAAGTAGCCATCAGAGGATGGGTACATGGTGGTCATAAAGGGATGGACATGGTCAGAAACAATGCTCAGGTAGGCCGTGGCATTTAAACGATGCCCAATTGGCACTAAGGGGCCTAAAGTGTGCCAAGAAAACATCCCCCACACCATTACACCACCACCACCAGCCTGCACAGTGGTAACAAGGCATGATGGATCCATGTTCTCATTCTGTTTACGCCAAATTCTGACTCTACCATCTGAATGTCTCAACAGAAATCGAGACTCATCAGACCAGGCAACATTTTTCCAGTCTTCAACGGTCCAATTTTGGTGAGCTCGTGCAAATTGTAGCCTCTTTTTCCTATTTGTAGTGGAGATGAGTGGTACCCGGTGGGGTCTTCTGCTGTTGTAGCCCATCCGCCTCAAGGTTGTGTGTGTTGTGGCTTCACAAATGCTTTGCTGCATACCTCGGTTGTAACGAGTGGTTATTTCAGTCAAAGTTGCTCTTCTATCAGCTTGAATCAGTCAGCCCATTCTCCTCTGACCTCTAGCATCAACAAGGCATTTTCGCCCACAGGACTGCCACATACTGGATGTTTTTCCCTTTTCACACCATTCTTTGTAAACTCTAGAAATGGTTGTGCGTGAAAATCCCAGTAACTGAGCAGATTGTGAAATACTCAGACCGGCCCGTCTGCCACGTTCAAAATTGCTTAAATCACCTTTCTTTCCCGTTCTGACATTCAGTTTGGAGTTCAGGAGTTTGTCTTGACCAGGACCACACCCCTAAATGCATTGAAACAACTGCCATGTGATTGGTTGATTAGATAATTGCATTAATGAGAAATTGAACAGGTGTTCCTAATAATCCTTTAGGTGAGTGTATATATATATATATATATATATATATATATATATATATATGTGATGTATCCCTTTTTCAATAAGCCAAATTGCTGCATTTGAAATTCTTTCACCCAAAGTTCCTCCACATTCGTTTGCTCTTCTCTATTCCCTCCATCTCTCTCTTTTCATTTATTCCCCCCTGCCCCCCACACACTCTCCATCACACTAAAAATGGATGAGACACTCTTGGAACATCAATCATGGCAGCTTGGCTTCATCAACGCACTGTTTTTTGAAAACTACTCACTAAGACAGAAAATTTGCAGTGGCTTCACTCCACATTACAGTCAACCAGCTAACATGATCAGAACAGACCAGATAATGCTTGAGAGTGAAGCGCTAACCCAAACTCCAATGTGTCTCATCTTTCACACAAACAGACAGCTTCCCAAACAGTAAAGCTACTGACAAAAAAAAGCAAACTACAGTGAAGCTACTGTGATTTCTGTGTCACTAGGTAACCAAACAAACTTATTATTGATTGTTTCAAAATATTGATTGTTTTCAAATAGGTTTCCATCTCACATTGGCTAGTCCTCATCTCCCATTGGCTAGTCCTCATCTCCCATTGGCTAGTCAAACAGATAGCCTTGCCCCAGTCTCACACATTGGTTGAGCCAGTGCTGCTTTTTCGCTAACAACTAATAAAACCGATAAAAATCGACACACACAGCTCTCAGCTTTAGAAGATTTCTCCCATTTAAAGCTTCCCTCTCTCTTACTTTATCAAAACAAGATTTCAGCTCATTGTTTCTGTTATGATGACAGAACAAGAACACAAGCAAGTGCTTTCATCCTTTCTAGTTACGGCAGATCAAATGTCTGAACCTGCACAGAGATAGAAAAAACCAAGCTTATTACGACGTGATGAAGGTATTTGTTTCTAAAAGGTTTGGCTCAGAACAGCCCACATTTAAAATGTCATGAGAATGTTTAGATGGAAGCTAGAGTTCACTTGTCAGGCCACAAACAGGGCGATGATGTGTTCAGTGCTCCCAGAGGCTTGAGATGGAGCTGTTTAATTTGAACCTCATATGTGAAAGCGTGATTGTGTCCTATACTGACAATAGCTCTTCTGCATGGATATGGAAATAGGGTCATTGAAGAGCATGCATATAAGTGGAGAGTATTTCCCACAATCCCTCAAGCATAGTGTTTCTTCCCCTCCTACTTTACCCTACAAAGTGCCAAGAATGTTTTCCTCAACGTAGCCTTTAGCGGGATAAGCTTCCTGTTTTTAACACATTTTGAGGATATGTTTTATTAGCTTATCATAATATGAATCTTGCTGAGACAGCAGGCTTCAGACGGGGAGCATCTAACCATGCACTAGTAGCCAGAGAAAAATGTGAAATTAGCAATTTAAATAGGCTTTTTTAAAAAGCTTTTTTTCCCTTTTTGCTGAGGCGGAACTATGGAATTCCAATAATTAGGAAAAGTGAGATGAAAATGAAGAGAAACCAACTCAAAAGTGCTTGCAGTACTGTATATAACTGTACATCTTGTTACTGTACACACTTGAGTACTATACATAAAGTACAGTAATACACACAAATCTCTTCTGTCTAATGCCATGGGCCCCTAAATATGATGGCACCTTTGCTAAGGACCCATTTCATTACAAGTACATTTTAACATTGATGATAACATGAAATTATTTTGTCTTTGATATTTAATTGTGTTATGCTTTGTACCAAGAGGCTTGTCTTAGTCACACCAATATATCCACCAGCCGTCTTTGATGATCCACTAATCAACATTTTAAGGTCTCTTAAGGTCTCTCGTCTCTTAATGTATCGTGTTTCCTTCTGGAGCATCAGTGAATGTTTGAACCTTTTTTAATAGTTGTGTTTGAGTCCCTCAATTGTCCTCAGTGTGAAAAGATGGATCTCAACATCATACAGTCACTGCTGGAGAGGGTTTAAAAATGAGAAAGATGCTGGAAAACTGAAGAATTTGCAGGACCTGGAGGATTTTTCTGAAGAACATTGGGCAGTTTAACTGCTCAAGACAAACAAGAGAATCAAGAAAAACCATCACAAAACAAAAAAACAGCCGTGGATCATCCAGGGAACGACACACAGTATTGAGAATCAATGGTTCATAAACTTTTGAACGGGGTCATTTTAATAAATTCAGCTATTTGTCTTGTCTTGTGGACTATATGTAAACATTTTTTTTATGTAAAATATCTTCAGGACAGCACTAAATAAAAAATAACGCATTTTGTATGATCTCTTTTATTTTGTTAAAATTATTCACATTTTCACAGATTCTGCAAGTGGTTCATACTTTTTCTTACAACTGTAAATAATATTATTTGTATGGTGCCTTTCAGCTAATTAATGATTATTATGAATTCCAACCAAAGAACAGAATTTTTTTTCACCAGAGCCCAGTTTGACCACCCCTGTTCTAGTGTACTTTTAAAAGTACTAATTAAGTAATCGTGTGCCAAGTTCTTCGCCTTTGTTTATTTGACACCAGGAATACCACATCAAATCATTGGCTCACTGCAGTCTACTTGGCCCGACAAGAAGGGAACAGGGTATTACATTCATGTCTAAAGCCTGTATGTGTACGCCGTCCTCTCTCCATGAATAATAAGCGGCCTGTGCTTTCAATGCATGTAATCATGTAATAGCCTATAGTAGACACCGTTAAGTGCTATTCTTTTTTTGCATGGCTGCGGTGAGATTGAGTGTGGATTGACATACAGAGAACAACAGAACAGAAGTAAAACGCAGTAAGTGTGAACATGCCTATGTGAGACAGAAAGTAGAATAGCAGCAGGCAAACAGGGAGGCGGCAGCAATAAAGGAAAAGTCTTTGAACCGGTGAGCCTGTAAAGCCTCGCGCTTTAAAACAAAGGCAAAATGCTCTCTTCAGTGCAGTGTCACTGTGTGTATCCTCATCAAGGTCCCAGTCTCGCTGTCTTTTCCTCACTTCATTTCACACAAACGCATGATACACTGGGATTTCCTTAAGCTTTATCTCAAATTCACTTTGAAAGATTTCTCTACCACTTTTCAAGGTAGTGCCAATGGTTGCTAGTTTAGGTGACGCGGCGTTGGTGGCGGGAAGGGCGGTGTTGAGACCCAATTACGGCCTGTGGAAATAGGATTACTGCAGTTCTCGCCTAGTAATGAATTGTTATCCTTATTGGGCCAATAAATCCTGGTTATCTTGCAGTCTAATCTTCACCAGAGATAACAAAGCCACTCTATAACACCTCTAAAGTCAAAAATAGGCTAGGGCAGCTAAAACCAGCAATGCAATGTAATGAGGAATACGTTCTCTTATATATTTCTGTTGATCTACGGCTAATTCAATTACCTCTACAAGATCAGCACGTTTTATTGTGTTAGCTGACGATGGGGCTTACGCTGCAAATTTTTTTTTTCTTAATCAGCATTTCTGCCTTGTTTTTCAGTAAAAAATCCAAACATCCTTAAATGACAAGTGAAACCTGCACAGGACATACAGGGCCCTATTTTAATGATCTAAGCGCATGGTCTAAAGCGCAGGGCGCAGGTGCACTTAGAGCGTGTCCGAATCTACTTTTGCTAATTTAACGATGGGAAAAATGGTCGGCACGCCCGGCACATGGTCTAAAAGGGTTGTCCCTAGTCTTTTAATGAGTCATGGGTGTGTTTTGGGCATAATGTGCAATAAACCAATCAGAGTCTCATCTCCCATTTCCTTTAAAAGCCAGTTGCGCTTGCGCCATGGCGGATTAGCTATTTACAAGGCGGAATTTGCAAGTGGAAAAACTGAATGCTTCTCTAGCGAGGATGACGCCTGCTTACGTCATTACTGCAAATAGGTAGGCTAATTCTGATGCATACAATGACTATCCATTATGACATGTAGGCATTTTTATATTTATGTACACAATAATAATATTTTACATTTTAATCCTTTAACTTTTCATATTTAAAAATGTTTGTGTGCTGCTGATGCGTCACTGTGTGTGTAATAAGCAGAGTGTATGCGCATTGTGCACCCACCTATAGGCGAATATTACTAACACACTCCTTAAATAACACAAAAAATATTGCGCAACTGACTTTAGACCAGGTTTTTGTTGGTCAATGGTGCAGTCGTTTTCAGTTGCCAAAATAGCAATGCACCAACACGCCTGAACACACCTAATTTTCAGACCAGTACGCCCATGGGCGCACAAATGGGCACAAATGCATTTGCTATTTAAACAATGTGGCGCAGGACGTGAAAATGATAACCACGTCAGGCTGAAACTAGCAAAAAACACTTGCGTCACGCCTTTTTTAAAGAAAATATCATATTGAATCTTGAAAGATTCTCTTGAATATATCTAGAGTATACCTTCATGTTTTAGACAAACATTCTTATTTTACATAAAAAAAAAATAAAAGTACAAAATTGAAAAGAAAAAAGGAAAAAAGTAATTGTGAAGAAAAAGTATAAAACAGGAAAGTCACACTCTGAGATATAAAGTCATAAAAAAAGCAACTGTGAGAAATAAAGTTGCAATTGGGAAACAAAGATACAGTTACCAAAGTTTTATGATGTTTAGATTATTTTTGATACTATTTGATAGTCATTTGGGAGACATAATCACCTTCATGTCACCTCAGTAGAGGTCAGAGGTCATTTCTCGAATCTTATCCTCTGGTCACTCCATGGGCCATTAGTGCAGCAGACAACCGTCCACAAGAGGCCCTGAGAAAAGCTCTAATGAGGTTTGGGACTGCTTTTAGGTCAAAGGGAAAATAACCCTGAATTTGGACAGGGGCCACTAAGGCTTCATCCTCTCTAGAGGGGTATGTAAGAGCACTTAGGGGGACAGAACTTCTGGTATAAAGCTAAATCTAGCACTGTTTGTCTCTGAGCCATGTCTAGCAGGACATGTGCATGGCCGAACATGATGACCCCAACTAGTCCGAGGGTTAACCCTGCCAGATCACTTCAATGTCCATCCAGACAGAGGGGGAGAAAGAGAGAGAGTGGAAAGACATGATTGACTGGGTCGTCTCTGTTATACAGCGAGTCCAAAGGGATGTTGAATAATGTTCAATGAAATGCGACAACAGCACTCCTGCTTCCAGAGGGCACCTGCAAATTAGCAAGCAGTGACATGAAAATGATGCAGCTATTATGGCACTCGCCCAGCAGCTATGAACAACAGAGCTAGTTATCCATATAAACTTTTTTCCTGATTGAATGAAATGAGAAGAGTGGAAGAGTGGGATAAAAAAAAAAAAAAAAAAAAAAAACTTTATTTAGACTTTCTACTTCTCTCTCGTTAAGCAAATAAGGTGCAGTGATATTTTCTGAGATAAGCCAAGGGAGGAAGGCCTTAAATAAAATATGGATGAGAAAGTAACCAACAGTTCAAAAACAAAACCTAATAGATATTACAAAATATTTGATTTAAAGTGTAACACACTAATTTTACTAAAAAATAACACTGCTTAACAGTGACGCCAAATTTGCCTTCCCTTTAGCTCAATTCGTTCTCTGTGAAACATTATGTGATCGGCGCATCCCATAGGGTTCGCGGGGGGGCGCGAGAGTTTATATGCTTTGAGGTCAAACATGGATATGAAAAGCATTTCCGTGTAATTTCTAGGAATGCTCTAAATGATTGACCACTTATCCAAAAACGTTGACAACTTTGATTCTATACGTGGTCTCTCAGCTTACCGATCACATTTTAATGCCGCAAAAGACGCGAGCCTACTCACACCAGCTGTAAGAGCTGCGGCAAAAATGAAAAGATCAGCAGCGGCTGCGTCTCCGGGCTCAATAATAACGCAGTGAAAAGGTGTGTATGGTTCAAACTACTTTATTAAAAAAATCCAGAGTTCTTCCACTCTCTTCTGAACTCTTTCCCTCACACGGTAGCGTGCTCTCCTCATTAGAGCTTCAGGTGAAGGGTTGCCAGTAGAGATGCACCGGTCTACCGACCATCAATCAGAACCAGGCAGTTCCATTTTTTTGTTCTATTTCGCCCGGTCTCTGTCCCGGACTTGCACAAAAAATGCATTGCAATTATTTCTCAAAATGTAATTTGTGTGGACAACGTTAACCGAGGCCAGAGACGGGACACGCTGAAGACGGACACAAATATTTCAATAACATTTTTCAAAAATTATTTTAATAAAATAATATATGCATATAAAATACAATAGCATTGGCTGCTTGTTGAGTGTAAAGGCTGAAATACATTGCAAAACAGATTTTAAAACACTAGGCATCACACACACTTGCCAACTTTGTAAATGGTTAAACAGAGCATCATACACTAAAAACTGAGGATCATACACTACCAAACTTTCAAATCTTTCAGAACACAACAAACTCACACAGAAACACGCGCAAGAGCATTTGGAATGCGGTCTTGGGTGGGTAGACGTGGTCTGGACTCTACAAACTTCAATGGGAGTCAGGAGTTAGAGGTGAGTGGTGTAGTCAGTTGTTTTATCTATGCTGAGGAGGCAAATATTTGTTACGCGTGTTCTGTTAATTTACTTTTGTATTGATAGAGGACAGCTTTGGTTTCAGTAGCGACATGTCAATCAGCTCAAAATATCAAACTTGTTTTGATATCCTCTGACCTGCAATCCTAGTCTGACTGACCAAAATCTGCAGACTGCCGCAGACTTTCGGCAACTATTATCTAGACTACAAAAGTTGTGTAGTGTATTCCAGCCTTGAGGTAAATGGTGTTCCATATGCTATTACCACGTAAACTGTAAATATCTAATGAATTTAGATTGGACTAAAAAGCCACCCCTCACCACCCCTCCATTCTATAAGAAAACTTTGCCATATTTATATATATAGACAGAAACTCTAAGCAAGGTGACTACAAGGCAGCTGTTCTCTTTGTAAAACTTAATTTTATTATGGAAAGCATTGGGATGGATATATATAAAACTCATAAATCTCTTTCTGGCACTGCTGGTAGCCCACAGTATTTGTATGTTTGAGCGCAAACACAGATGCATACATCCGCGAACATGTTTCTCATTATTCTGTGTGAATGTCTTGCTACTGTCGGTCCAGAGCTGTACACATGGCATTATTACAATTCCACACAAGTTCACGTGTGCCCACGTGTGCCCACGTTAGTGGCGCTTCAGCCTGAGCAGATCACTTTAGACAGCTCCCGCTGGAGGATTCCCAGAAGTCATTTGTAGTGGCAGTCGGGAGCGTTTGAGTGAGGTTCCACTGAGAGTCCTGCTGTTCAGCTCCACTGCAAGCGCTCGGATTCTGGAGGGAGAACTGACAGTGAAGCTAGACTTTGAGACTAGCTTAAAGCTATGGTCAACAAAAGTTTCTGCAGTGTTTTTTTTTTATTTTTTACTTTTTCACCCACAAGGAATCAGCATGCACAGACCTTTGCAGAAATCTCAGCAGATTTCCACAGAATAGGAATAATTGTGCTACATATCACCTGCCCCTTGCATGTTTGCTTAACCAGTTTCACAAATTGTATTGTTTTTACACCACTTTGACTAATTATTTCCCGATAACAAACACATTTTCCCCCAACTGTTTAGATATATTTTTCTAAACTAAGTCTAAATGTCCACAACATTATTTTCAGATAAAAAAATAAATACGGACAGCAGAATGTGAGCTATATTAAAGCATTCTGAGAAATAACACAGTCTGAATAAGTATTTTTTTCTTTCAGTTTTTCAAATGTTTAATTCTACTTCCTCAAATCTAAATTAAATCCCAATTAAATTCTGAATGCCACACAATCTTGCTCTTCGCTTCATTTAACACATTGTTTAGATAAACTCAACAGGTTTTCCCCCAAAATTAGCACAGACAACAAACAAATAAATAAATAAAGATTTTCTGAGCCTATCCATAAGCATTGAAGTGCCCCTATTATGCTTCTTCGAATATCACCCCTCATGCAGAGTGTAATATAGCTGTTTGTGAAGGTAAAAGGTTTGCAAAATTTTAAAGATCAAAGTGCACAACAAATAAAGTTATTGTCTCTAAAAGAGAGAATCGATTCTAAACTGTCGTCAGCAATTCCAGTCTTACAAACCTACGTAACCAAGTAACATATTTGCATAATACAAGCCAACGATCTTCATTGGCTGCCCGCAAACGACATCATCTTTGACCTTCCCTCAAACACTGTAGTTGTAGCTGAGGCCTAGAAGAGGTTTGGTTTGTTGTCAAAATGTCAAGATGCTGTTTTGATGGTAGATCCATCATGGTAGATGGTGGTCTAGTGGGTTAAACCACTGAACTAATATGCAGAAGGTTGCTGGTTCGATCCCACCTAGCCACCCTGAGTAAGGCACTTTACTCCATGTTGCTCCAGGGGGATTGTAAGTCGCTTTGGATAAAAGCGTCTGCCAAATGCATAAATGTAAATGTACTCGCGCTGGAATTAACGTGGAAAAACCAACGGCATCACTGTGTGGAATAGGGAGGAAGCCTCCGAAGCTGAAATGCCGATATGGTAATAGGCGTTTTCTTTTCGACACGCAGTGTAAACGGTAGACCAATCACAACAAGACTGGGCTGCCTGACCAATCAGAGCAGAGTAGGCTATCGGAAAGGAGGGGTTTAGAAAGGCTGAATCTTTGAATTAACCATTTTTAGATTCTTTGAGAAATTAGGTGATGTGTAATGTATATTATGTATAACACAATTAGGAACCTTTAAAATAGCATAATAGGGGCACTTTAGGGGCACTCAGTTCACCATCTTTTCTCAGTTCATCAATTATTCTCAAACTCAACTAGTTGCCACTGAGTTCCACCGTAAAAACAAAAATCAAACAAATCTTAAAAGACACCTTTTTGGTGACAAATATTCACATTGAAAGGAATTTGATGTATCAGCACAAACACAAGAGCTCAACTTAAAAAACAAAAAATACACTGTTTTGCCAAATCTAGCCTCTCAATACAATCACCACATTATCTTGACATAAAAGCCAGAGTTTGTCATATTTGTGGAATAACAGCAAAACTATTCACTTTAAAGTCTTCCTTGTGCTTCATATTTTATATTTAACTTTGAGCTTTAGTCTCAGCATTCCTTTTCCCAATCCTTCAGAGAGCTCTGTCTCTCTCTCTCTCTACATGCTCAGCAGCGCTATCGCTCCTCTCTGCTCTTTTGTCTTGGAGCTCAGCATCTTCCTCAATGCTCATCATCCTCTGTTCTTCCTTGGTGTCGTATCTATAGACTTCCTCTAATCCCCCCTTCTCACTCTCTCGCTCTCATCAACCCTGTTACACTTCTTATCTCGTTGACTTTTTCTTCCTCTTGGACCTTTCACTCTATTTGTTTCCTTCGCTCTCTCTCTCTCTTTACAATCTCTCTCTAATCCTCATTTATGCTCTCTCTCTGTGTTAGGTTAATTGCAGTCGGTTGTGCTCCTACCTCCGCTCATATGACACCAGCACATCTTTGTAGTCAGCTGACATTTTCTCTCAGTACCTCCATTCGCCCAAAAAAACGACAGAGTGCTGGATTGATAGAAGGTGGAGGAGAGAAAGCCAATTACTCCAGCAGCAGGAGCATCTCTGCTCAGTCATTCAACAATGTTAGCTAATCTGCTAATTTATTTGTTATTGCTAGCAATGTAAGCTAGTATGGTTAGGTGCCATGTAAGACCCTTATAACCTGACAATGGTGACTATCGTTCAAACATTTTTTTATTTTTGAAAAAAATTAATACTAATAATTCTATTCAGCAAGGATGCTTTAAAGGGTAAGATCACCCACAAAATAAAAAATTTGTCATCATTGACTCACTCTTATGTAGTTCCAAACATGCATGAATTTCTTTCTTCTGTTGAACTAAAAAGAAGATATTTTGAAAAATGTTAGTAACCAGACAAGTAGGCTTGCTATGATAGTCGGTGTTGCCGGTGTTAAGATTCAAAACCCCGGTTACATCACTTGCCCATGGTGGCACCACCCCCACCGTCATTTAGATTTTTTTTATAGTAATAAAATAATCTAGTTCAGTTAGAGAACAGACAAAACAAATAAAAACTGAACGTGTCTGTTTAAAGCATGATCCGAACGAGAGTCGCAGCACAGACCAGCAGCACGAGCCAGATTTCATTCATCACGAGAGTGAGGAGCTGAATGACAAGATGATGGCGGAAGATTTGCTTTCAAGGCGAAATGTAAAAGCACCTATTTAAGTGAGTCATTGTACTGTTTTGTTGTTGTGTTTTTCATTAAGAATAAATGGCTAATGAACCCACAATTCAACCAACCCGCCCCCGAATTGGCGCGAATTCTAAACAAAAATTTGAGCTGTCATTCATTCACGGCCGCACAGAGCGCGCATTTACGGACGAACTGTCATTCATTCACGGCCGCACAGAGCGCGCATTTACGGCCGAACTGTCATTCATTCACGGCCGCACAGAGCGCGCATTTACGGCCAAACTGTCATTCATTCACGGCCGCACAGAGCGCGCATAGAGTATTACCGGTGTTGTCACACGTCGATTAAACAGTGGGAAAATTTCCTCACCGTCACATTCCTACAGACAAGGTAGCCATTGACTTCCATAGTCACTGTAACAGTTCTGGTGGCTTCTTAAATACAATTATTAAGAAGTTCATTAATTCCTTATATGAAATTAAAAATGAAATATATTTTGAAGATATTTAATAAAAAACATTTTTGTTTTAAACCCCACTGACTTTCATTGTATGAATAAAAACAGTTCAAAATATCTTTTGTTATCAGCAGAAGAAAGGCAGGTACAGTAACACTTTACAATAAGGTCTCATTTGTAAACATCAATGTATTAACTAACATGAACTAACCATGAGTAGTACATTTGTTACTGTATTTGTTAATCTTTGTTAACGTTAGTTAATAAAAATACAGCTGTTCATGGTTTCTTCATGTTACTTCACAGTGCATTAACTAATGCTAACAAGATTTTAATAATGTATTAGTAAATGTACATTAACAATAGTAAATTAACATTAACAAAGATAAATAAATGCTTTATAAGTACAGTTTATTATTAGTTCAGGTTAACTAATTTAGTTAAATAATGTTAACTAATGAACCTTATTGTAAAGTGTTACCGAAAGGCATACAGTTTTGAAATGACATTAGATTAAGTAAATTTACAGAATTTAAATTTTTTGGGTGACATCACTGATAGTGTAAAAGCAGACTATTTTTAACGGTAATAAATTGTATCAGTATTCAACTGTAATTCAGAACAGTAGCGTGGTGGGGCCTAGACTCCATCATTTATATGTCCGGCCCTTTGACTGCTTAAAATAAAAAAATAGATTTAGTGCGCCACGGCACAGGTGCGCAGGCCCCCACCCCTTTTTAGAGAAATAAAATTCTGGCTATGCCACTGATTCAGACAAGATTAGATTTGTAAGCACAGAGTTTTTTAAAACTTCCTCAGGCGGTTTTTCTGAAGTGGTGTGTTTTTGAGCTCTCAGCTTGTTGCTGCTTCCAGTTAGCAGAAATTGAGGCTAACTGGAGGTCGACTGAAGAAGTGTGTATTTGAGGAACAAATGAACTCATGTAAGAGAGTTGCCAGAAAGCTGGATGACTGCATTACAACCAAGAGTCTCTCCCAAACCTATTCTGAATTCACTTTCTAATCTATTCTCTCTGTATCACCTTTTCCCTTTCAGCATCCCACCAGATACCAGAGGGGGAAATGTGTTTGCTTCTAACTGTAATTTTCCAGATTTTCCTGCCTTAAAGGGATTTTTCACCCAAAAATATGAACATTCTGTCATCATTTACTCACCCTCATGTCAATCAAAACATGTATAATTTCCTTTCTTCTGTGAAATATGAAAGAAAATATTTTGAAAAATGTCTCACTGTTCATACTATTTTAAAGTCAGAGGGGTTCAGTATTGTTTTGGACCCCAATGGCCAATGTATGGTCAAAAACTGTTCTTTAATTTAAATATACTATTTTATCCCATACTATTATATTTCTGTCTACAGAGTACAATGTGTGTGCTAAAATACTTCATTGGTTGTTAGTTATAAGGCTTCAGGTGGGTTTTTTCTTTCTGTTCTGTGGGAAACCTGAAACAATGACTTACAAACTGTGCCTAATTATCTCTGATTTATGAGTAAGCACCGTAATTGCCGCTAGATGTGTAAGTGTGTCAGCAAACATTTTAGTTTTTTTTTTTTTTAATGTTCTCCAAAGTAGTAACAAACCCCTTTTCGTACCAATTTCTGTACTACACCACTAGAGTGAGCTTTTACCAGCAGTCACATAAATAAAAGAACAAACTCCAGGTGGCTACAAGGACACAGGACACAACTCACTCAAGAGAGATCTGGGGGAACAAGGGCAAGTAATTAAGGTTACGAGAAAACATGTACAAACATGAAGCGGACTGCTTATATAAGCGAGGTGGACCTTGTTAAATCTATCAGGGTGTCGCTGTGCCAAAAGAGTCTCTCTTTCTGGGATAATATATTACTTATTGAGTATAATTCAAATAGCCATCCGTCTCCGGAGAGACTTTCTGCTTGCATCAGGCCCACCACATTCATTATCATATCAGTTAAAGTGATTATATGCAAATGGCTCCGCCCAGCAGCCACGTCTAGATATCAATTACAATGACAGCCAGTCTCGCGCGACGTGTGTTATTATGGTAATTCTTCCCAAAATAGATTGCACCTGAGAACAGAGCAAAGGAATAAGAGAAAAAGAGAGCACGCCAGGAAATAAAAGACAAAGATTCTACTTGAACTTTTTACTGAAAATGAAGGGTTTGTGTACAAGTGCGAGCTAACCAGCACTCGGAAGACTTCTTATCTCAAACAAATTCTCTTGAGACAGAAATAACCAAACAACCATCAGCTGAATTATTCCATCTTCTTGTTTTCCCTGCTGGAAAATGCAGTCTAAGATGGTGGTTCATTTTGGAACATGACAGCTGGTTTCTATATGGTCTAAACTGATCATTATCTAGTATAAACTGATCATTAACTAGTCTAAACTGGTTATTGGCTAGGTATGATGGTCAATAGCTGGTCATTGGCAAGCAAAAAACGGTCATTAGCTAGTCTAAGATTATCATTAGCGAGTAAAAAAAATACCATTAGCTAGTCTATGCTGGTCATTAGGTAGTCTAGCATGGCCACTGGTTAGTCTAAGATGATCACTAGCTAGTTTATTAAAGATTTTCATTAGCTTGTCAAAAATGATCATTAGCTAGTCTAAGATGGTCATAAGCTAATAGCTATAACAAAATGGTCACTTGTTGGTTCAATATTGTCACTAACTAGTCTAAAATGGTGGTCATTAGCTAGTCAAAAAATTACCATTAGATAGAGAGATTCAATGATAGTTAGATATTTTAAGCTGGTCTAAATGGTCTAAACTGGTCATTAACTTGTCTAAACTGGTTATTGGCTAGTTTATGATGGTCAATAGCTGGTCTATGCTGGTCATTGGCAAGCAAAAATGGTCATTAGCTAGTCTAAGATTATCATTAGCAAGTTAAAAATACCATTAGCTAGTCTATGCTGGTCATTGGGTAGTCTAGGATGGCCACTGGTTGGTCTAAGATGATCACTAGCTAGTTTATTAAAGATTTTCATCAGCTAGTCCAAGATGGTCATTAGCTTGTCAAAAATTATCATTAGATAGTGCTAGTCTAAGATGGTCATAAGCTAATAGCTATACCAAAACGGTCACTGGTTTGTCCAAGATCGGCGCTAACTAGTCTAAGATGGTCATTAGCTTGTCAAAATTTGTCATTATATAGAGAGATTCAATGACAGTTAGATAGTTTAAGCTGGTCTAAATTGTCTAAACTGATCATTAACTAGTCTAAACTGGTTATTGGCTAGACTACAATGACCATTAGGTAGTCTAAGATGATCATTAGCTAGTAAAAAAAAATGCCATTAGCTAGTCTATGCTGGTCACTGGACAGTCCAGGATGGCCACTGATTGGTCTAAGATGATCACTAGCTAGTTTATCACTAGCAAGATGGTCATTAGCTTGTCAAAAATGGTCATAAGCTAATAGCTATAACAAAAGGGTCATTTGTTTGTCCAAGATAGTCACTAACTAGTCTAAGATGGTCATTAACTAGTCAAAAATGATCATCAGATAGTCTAAGATGGTCAAAAACTAGTACAAAATGGTCATTGGTTTGTCCAAGATGGTCACTAACTAGTCTAAGATGGCCATAAGCTAGTACAAAATGGTAATTTGTTGGTATAAAATGGTCACTACAGCTAGTCTAAGATGATAATTAACTATAGTACATGACCATTAGCTAGTCAAAGTTGGTTAACATTATTTGGCTCAAGCTGGTTGCAAGTTGGCAGACCATCTTTGCTTAGCAATAAAACAGCTAATAGGTGGTCAAGCTGGTTTTTGAAACATGGTTGCTGGTCCTAGCTTATAAACAGCTCTCACTTTTTCCAGTAGGGGGTGCCAAAAAAGGGGAGTTTAGAGGAATTTGCTCAGGAATAAGATGATGTTTGTAACTCAACCACTGAACTTACCTTTGAGAACGAATTACTGCTTCTGTACAGACGCTTACAATTACCACATTAAGAATAAAGCGGATTCATGGATACAATGTTTTACTTTCTAATATTTCTATGGTGGAACAATCTGCCATGCTGATGAGATACTAAATGTCAGATGTGTGTGCGCACATGCCCATAGACTGAGATAAATGGCAATGTGTTCACACACTTTATGTGCTGCCTTCAAGCCTAATGCTGTGGCCAGTGAGCCAGGACACTGAATTACTGATGGGCTTTGTATTAGGCAGCATCTACACCACGCTCAACCACGAATGGTTCAGGCACCCCCCAAGGCACTCTCCTCAACCCTTGATTAAAAAACAACCTCCGAGCAGTAAAACACCATTTCCACAGCCAAAAAAGAAGCTAAGTCAGCAGATCTCATAATATATGCCCTACTCAACACCTGCAGCAAAAATAAACCTGAACCATTTATGGAGGTCTGACATTCATTGAATCTCTCTAAATCCAAATAAATAATCTAAAATTGTGGCTTGGTCAGGTTATATAACAGTAAAATAACACCATAAGAAGCAGTCAATACCAGGTTTAGTGTATTCCATAAAGGGAATTGCAGATGAAAAAAAGCATGACAATGAATAAGATAATCAGTTTAACATTTTTAAACACTTAACTTTTTATATTACATTCACGCTGCGTGTCGTGTCACAGGCTAATTCGTGTCACGCAGCTAGACGGAGTTTAAATTATCCCGGAAAGACGTGGGCAGCCCTTTATGTGACTAGCTTTTCACAGCGCTAGTCTAATGTCACATCTGAAATAGCTTTAAGTGCAGCTCTGAATTCTCGTGAAAGATAACATGTCAGTGACATAGAAAGAGAGAGCGGGCGAAGGGTAAAAAGAGCAAACACAAGCACCATCAGGGGGTTGTCCCAGAGCTCCATGCTGCTTAGCATAACAGCTAAGCAAGCATGACAACATAAACACAACCAGCCGTTTTGCCTGCGGGTTAAGCTCCGCACTGGAGCAGAACCCTAAGACACATTATGCCATTATTCCATCTTTCTTTCTACATCCTCCACCTTAACGTCACAGTCTTTCGAACACAATATTTATTCATTGAGCCATCAAAAGATAAGCTGCTTGAAAGTAGCTATTACTTGACATGGTCAAGGTGACCACCACCACAGGCTATTTGAAGGTTACGGTCGTAACTTCTCTCTCAATTATCCTGTTAAACAGACCTCTTTACTCGGAAAGGTCTCGCCAGCTAGCCGCAAAACAACATTAATTACAGGGAGGCTGTCGCTAGAGGGGGGCTAACATTAGCATAGTACATGCTCGGCTATGCCGTCGCCTAGTTTAATGTCAAGTCCCTGTGGGTGTTTTCTGCTGTAACTTCAAACAAAGAAAATTTAATCCCACCTAAAGACTCGGTTCAGGCGTCAAAATGGCCGCCTGGTGCATTAGATCAGGGCAGATTTCAGAGAAAAGACATCTTGCACCAGTGTTATAATGCTAAAACTAACTATTAAAAATCATTTTCAGCAAATGAAGTAAAGCTGAAATATGAAAATTAGATGTTTGCCTTGGCAACTACCTGAAATAAGTTTGTAGGTAAATAAAATTAGAAATCAGAAATAAAATTATAATACAAATAACAGAAGTAAGAAACAAAATTACAAAAAAAAATACATAGTCCAACCAAATATATATATACAAAAACATATTTGTGAAAAACTGTGATCTTGATTTCCAAACAATGTGTGCTCTCATTCATAGTAAGTAAACAACGCTAAGCATCATTAACAATGTTTATTCACAAATTGTCAGCTCTGAATTCATATTTCAGCGTGCACAGGCAGCTTCCTCTTTTTTTTTTTTGCTTTATAGTCTTCTAATTAGACAAATTACAGATAATTTGTTATATCGTGATTATCTAAATTACATTTTAACGGTTGCTTTGCTTGAGGAAGAGGCCCTCAGACTAAAAGCTTGTCATACTAGTCATGTCATACTTTTGTGTTTTGAAAAGGGGTGGGGCCACTCTGATTGACAGCTGGTTCACCAAATCAAAAAATCTTGTCAGAATTTAATGCACATGGGGAAACACAGCATTTTTGTTGAATGAAACCACTACCGTTCAAAAGATTGGGCTTGGTAAGATTTTTTTTTTATGTTTTAAAAGGATACATTTATTTGATCAAAAATACAGTAAAAAAAATAACTATTACTCCAGTCTTCAGTGTCACATGATCCTTCAGAAATAATTATAATATGCTAATTTGCTGCTCAAGAAACATTCCTTATTATTATCAATGTTGATAATACAGTTGTGCTGCTTAATATTTTTGTGCAAACCGTAATATTTTTTTCTTCATGTTTCTTTGATGAATAGAAAGTTCAAAACAGCATTTATTTGAAATCAAAATCATTTGTAACATCTTTACTGTCACTTTTGATCAATTTAATGCTGAATAAAAATATTTATTTCTTACTGGTAAAAAAAAAAAAAAAATCTTACTGGGCCCAAACTTTTGAAGGGTAATGTAATGTTGTGCATAATGTAGTTTCAGAAATGTATTTTTATTTAAAGTGGTTACAGTTTTGTGGTCTGCGCAAATCTGTCCTGCGCCTGTAAACGGATCCGCTCAGCTTTCCAGAGTAACATCCGCAATTTCTATGATAACTGATCCATGCTGTGTGGTTTTGTCTCACATTTGGAGTAAATATTGATCTTGTTTACAATAACAGCTGAGACAAAGAAATAAAATGGGTATCGTTGTGGGAAAGTTCCTGGTACTTTAATTCATTTAATACAAGCCTGATTATCAGCAATTTTGGTAACCAAGCAGTAGATGTCTCTGAAGAATATAAAGATGACAGGAAAATTGAGAATTTGATGTGGGTTGCAGGGTTCTTAACATTCAACACACAAACCACTATGACGGCAACACTACACAACCAATTATTTAAGGACAGAGTTGCAGTCAACACAACAAAGACCTTAAAGAGGCAACAAATACAACAACACAACCGCCAATAACACAGTAATCAGCAGTAGTTGCATTAGCAAACATTAGCAGTAGCAAAAATAATAAATGCCACAGTGCATGCTGGGAATTGTAGTTCTGTCTCAAGCACTGCAGTGCAGACAACTATAATCCATTATAGTAAATTTACAACTTAATTGTGAAGTTATTGTACAGGTAATTGTGCAGCTAAACAGTGTAAAATAAGCATATATTGCCTCCTAAACTAAGAAATTTGGGTACTTTTTGACTGCATCCCTCTTTTATAATCTCCCGTAAATATGTAAAAACCTGAATTTAGACCATAAATCTACCAACTTTTACAGGGATGGATCTAAAATGCAAACATCCAATTTTATGAACCTCTTGCAGGGGCTCTTTAAATTCTTTAACGTCGCCTTATTTGACTCAAGCTCCTCCTAAAAAAAAAGCATCTTAACAGAGATACACGGTTGTACTGCCTTTCATTGGATGTGAAAATGCCTTTATTTTATCCCCTTGTTACACGATCCGTCTTGCTATTTATTTATTGCGTGTGACTGTAAATATGAACTCTTGTGAATGTGTAGTGGTCTGTGCCTGGCTTTGTGGTTTATGCTATCTGCCTCCTAATAAAATTGGATTTAGTCTGCCCTGTTAGATTTACACAGCAATTAATTTCCCCATTTCATCTCAGTGGTGTGTGTATAAAAATTTACCACACATAATCTTTATTCCGTTCCACCAAATCTCTTACAGGACAAGCATGATGGATTTATAATTCACCCTTTGATAAAGTAAATATATAAATAATTTGAACTCCTAACCGTGAGGTAAATCAGCTCGGGAAAAATAATCATGAAACTTCACATCCTTTGCATGCAGCATCCATTTCATCCATCCATTTCATAATTTTAAGTTTTTAAGTTAAACTCTCCTTACATTTTTTGGTTTTGGCAAGATTCTAAAACAGAAAAACATGTATCCTTTGTGGAAAAACACAATCTCAGAACGCAAACAAACTCTCTGAAAAAAAAAAAAACCTGAATCCATATAAATCTATAAAATAAAATAACTTCTATTACGGTACTGAAAAAATTGATAAAAACATCGGCCGGTATTCCAATGAAATTCTATTTAATCAGTTTTCAGCCATCTAATACAGCAATATAAGCCACATATCTATTTCACAACCATACTCATCAAGCTTTGATCTCATGTGCACTTTGATGATGGAATTTCAATTATATGGATGGTGGTTTGTTTGGGACCTTTGTCAAGAGCTGATTCCATTACGAGGTGCTAAACGTATAACTTGAAACTCTGGGCTGTGACAGTTAAAAAAGAGAGACACTTCTCAGATCAGATGAAAGTTCAAAGAGAAGCAGAGGATCATTGTATTAATCCAAGAATTTTCTGAAAAACTGAACACAAGAAAGGCATGATTAATCAATTCTTTGTACTGAGTTGAGTGCTACGGGTGAGTCTGATTTCAGATGAGGTGGTACCTTTATATACACTGGCAGACCTGTCGAATACTTTAGTGAAGCATTCCTTCTGCACCAAAACCATAGTGTTTTTTTTTCAATGCCTGAAATTCTAAAGCATTGTTTTCACATGATTCAAAATATTAATCACACTGTCAATTAATTCACTGCAAAAACTATTTCTTAATAAGTATTGTCATGTATTCCAGTAAAAAAAATTTTTTATAAAGATAAAAGACTTCTTTAGTAATATATCCATTAAACAAGATAAATTTACTTTTCCGTATAATGAATAAATATTTAAGATGTTTTTCACACCCCATTGCCATGGGGGAATATATACTACCGTTCAAAAGTTAGGGTTCCTCAAGACTTTTTTTGTAAGAAATTAATACTTTTATTTAGCAAAGATTACATTGTGTTAAACTGATCAAACGTGACAGTAAAGATAATGTAAAAAAAAATTCAAAATTTCAAATAAATGCACCAAATCAGCATATTAGAAATATTTTTGAAGGATCGTGTGACACTGAAGACTGGCATAATGACTGCTGAAAAATTAGCTTAGTCATCACAGGAATAAATTACATTTTAAAATATATTAAAATAGAAAACATGTATTTTAAACTGTAATAATATTTTACAATATTACAGTTTTTACTGTAATTTTTTTTTTATTGTTTTTAAAAAAGTAACCTTTGAAACGTAGTGTAATTCTAACAATTTTGAAAAATTTGTGTTTAAATCTTAAAAACTGTATAAAAACCTAGTTCAATGTCCTTAAAATAAATAGTAAAGATAATTATGAACATGCAGAATAAAATGCTTTTCAAAAAAAAAAAAAAAAAAGGGGTAAAGAATAGAAATCACCATCTAACTTGGCCGTTTTAACCAAAATTCCTTTAAGACAAATCATTTTACTCAGCGGCCATCTTTGAAACGCTCGGGCATGCAAGTGCAGCTCCTATCTCTTTGAATGGGGAAACATCAAATTCTCTAAAATTGTTCGCCAAGCTTATGATTACATTTCATATTTTAAATCACCAATGAAATCTGACAACAACTGTCTCATAAATTAGGTTTCTAAACGTTTGAATCACAGCAAAAAAAAAACCCTGCATTTTTCAGCCTGGATAAAGCTAATGTGCATGTGTAATCCTAAATGCGTGTCTCAGAACACTGCCTGTTTCTATAACAACCGGAGCTGCAGCTGCAGTGATGATGAGTTTACTAATCAACGATTGGCTCTTTCATTTAGAAGGCGGGGCTTATTTGCCATATTGGGCATTGCAATTTCTCCCATTCTTAAGTAAATGTAGTGCACTATACTATATATAATGTCTTTGGTTTTAACCCAGCGAGTTAGACATCCTTCCAAACCAGATATGGAGCCGGTTGCATAAAAAATTTTTTAAGACTGGTCATAACTTTTTAATTCATTTACAGTACATGAAAAGGTAGATTGGTCTAATTTAATTAGAATAAAAGTGATTATCCCTAACTAACTGCTAGTTGGGTAGACTAGTTCTTAAGACACAGTCTTAACTTGGCGGCTATGTTTATGCAACTGCCCCCTGGTCATAAACAAGTCCAAATGTAAACACAAATTTAAAATCATTGCAGTGCACTACAAACTCCATTCCATCCATGTGTCGAGAGGCAGTTTTGAGAGTCCCAGAGCAGAAGTCAGTGATTGAGAGATGGCGGATGGAGGCAGGCAGCTCTGGGCTTCAGGAAACTTTATTAGATCATTGAGGGAAGCCAGCCAGGTCTGATAATGACCCTACAACTCCACCAGATGCGTCTCCCCACCAACTTCCTCTGTCAGGGGCCCCTGTGGTCTCTCATATCAGTGATGAATAAGGCCTGGGCATCAGAGTGTGGATAATGTGCAGATGGGACACAAGCCTGCTGTTTGAGAAAGGTGAAGGGCAGCTGGTAATAAAGACCTACAGGTCTCTGAACAGCGCTGTGTGCCTCGGTGCATCTCTGACTAAGGAAGGACGTAATAAGATACAACATGCCCAGAGAATTGCCTGGCTTTAGCGCTAATATCTGTGGGAACCTCCTTCCAGTGAGGAGATTACTGCAGATCTCTGCTGGACCCAGAGGCCTAGCTTAAGGAGAGAAAAGACCAATTAGGTTATCTAAAGTTCTGCAGGTTTCTCTGCCTCCCACGTTGACCGAGAGGTCTACCCATCTCTAACCGATCCACTGGATTCAAATGTGTAGCACGCAGGTCTTACCTCAGAACACACCACAATGCATTTTGCTTGGATAAACACATCAGACTGCAGTGTGACTGACTTCTGTAGTGAATTAGCTCAGAGGGGAAATATTAATAATTATTCATAACTCATTATGATTATTCATTATGATTAATTATGAATATTTGAATCAGTTAATAAGATTAACTTGATTTAGCTACATTAACATTACAATCAATCAATCAGCTCATCCTGTGAACGCTTAGTATTGAATATTAATTCATTCTAAGAGAAGGATATTTTTCAGGGCCACAGAAAAATAATTCTTCCTTCAATTTACAGCGCTTAGAGCGCATAACAAGATCGATCATTTAAGTGACAATTTGTTTGAAGGCAGGGAGTCAGAACCAAACATATATTGTGCACAAATTTTAATACCTAAATCACGGACAAGACTAAACTAACATAAAACATACATACACAAAACATATACATGGTGAGAGGCAAAGTTAAAGTGATTCCAGTTAGAACAGATGGATGCAACACTAAAAGCACCTGGGAGAAACCATCATTGACTACAAGCCCCTTTGTCTGAACAAAGGGGTTTACAGTTTTACCAACTACACAGTGATGTCGTACGTTACTTGCATTTAGCCTGAGCTGTAGAAGACTGTCCGAGATGAAATCGCAGGAGAAAGTTTTGATAGTTCGGTCCGATGGCATTGAAGTGGCGATCAATTTCTTCTGCATCGATTGAAGAAGAAATTATGAGCTTGCTTGGTTATTTCGACTCCGTCGAGGTTGAGGAAGTTGCACGCGGCGTGAGGTGTTGGGCCTGCTGGCCCACTGGCCATGTGGTGGCATCGGGCTTCCTGTCCCACACACGCACACGGCTCGATGTGTGTGTAGGCCTTATCGGCCTGGCCTATTTGGCCTGGTTCAGAGCCAGCCAAGATGATGTGTTGGTTCAGCCAGCGTCTGTGCGTCTCTCTTAAAAGTCTTTGAGAAGTCCCACCCTCTATGGTCGAGTTGACCAATTGTTGGGATTTCCCAGCGGGAAATTCCTCTGTGGGAGATTTTATGGCTTCTTTGTTTCAAGCATGATTCAATGGGTTTGTACCCATTTATACTCCATTTAATACAACAAACACACACTGCATCCTCTGAGGAAGGGACATACATAAAAGTGTAAGTCGTGAAACGAGCATTAATTTGATAGGAGACAAGCCATATATGAGGTTACATGAACTAGTAAGTTGCTCATAAGATATGCATAAACCAAATACCCTACAAGGGACACTTTACAAGACAGTTATATTCGTACATACAATGTCCTGGGGTGCATGTTCATTTATAGATGGTTTGTCTATAACTTGAGGCAAAAGCATGTGTTTCTACAGACTTTGTGTCTTAACTGTGGCTTTTTCCACGTGGCCACATTTTTTAGAGCATTAAAACGTTTTATCAGTTGGTATCCGGGTAACTGAGGACCTTTCTCTGTTGTGTTGGGGGAAGGTCTGTTACTAAGCACAAAGCATTTAAAACATATTTGTTAAATGTAACAGGCAATTATGTGTCTGATTTGCCTCAGTCGTCACACTTCCAACTAATGATCAGAAAATAAATAATTCCCCTTGCAAATTAATGTTAACCTCTTGACCAAATATGTGTCAAAGTTGGCTTTGGTGAGAAAATAAAACAGAGCTGTATGGTTGAAATCAAATTGTAAGAATGATTGTCTAAACCCAAATTCAAATAAAAGACATACTGATACAGTCTACAGTCACATGGAAGGTTTCCCAGCAGAACATTGCTTAAAGCATCACACTGCCTCCACTGGCTTGCCTTCTTCCCATAGTGCATCCTGGTGCCATGTGTTCCCCAGGTAAGCAACACACACGCACCCGGCTGCTCCGTGGTTCAGTTCTGATGCTCATGTGCCCACTGTTGGCGCTTTTGGTGGTGGAAAGGGGTCAGCATGGGCACACTGACTGGTCTGCAGCTATGCAGCCCCATACACATCAAACTTTGATGCGCTGTGTATTCTGACACCTTTCTATCAGAACCAGCATTAACTTCTGAGCTACAGTAGCTTGTCTGTTTGATCGGACCACACGGGCCAGCCTTCGCTCCCCACGTGCATCAATGAGCCTTGGCCACCCATGACCCTGTCGCCGGTTCACCACTGTTCCTTCCTTGGACCATAGATACTGACCAGGAACACCCCACAAGAGCTGCAGTTTTGGAGATGCTCTGACCCAGTCGTCTAGCCATCACAATTTGGCCCTTGTTAAACTCGCTCAAATCCTTATGCTTTCCCATTTTTCTGCTTCTAACACATCAACCTTGAGGGAAAAATGTTCACTTGCTGCCTAATATATCCACCCACTAACAGATGAAGAGATAATCAGTGTTATTCACTTCACCTGTCAATGTTATGCCTGATCGGTGTATATATAAATAAACTCATTAAACATTAATATTTCTTATTTAGTATCTTGTTTAATATTTTTTTTTATTATTTTAATTTCATATTTTAATTAATAATTATAATAAAAATAATATTTATTATTATGAGTCATATTTATATATAAATCACAAAAAAGTTAAGTCAAGTTCTCACTATAACTAACTATTAACCACAAATTTTGCCTCAATAAACTCCTAATTACTGCTTATTAATAGTTAGTAAGGTAGTTTTTGTAGCGTTTAAGTTTAGGTATTGGTATTGGTAGAATATGGTCATGCAGAATAAGGCATTAATATGTGCTTTATATGTTCTATTAAACAGCCAATAGCCTATAATATGCATGCTGATTAGCATCTTGTTAATAGTGAGAACTGGACCATAAACTAAAGTGTTACCAATATTTCTATTTAAGAATATATTATTTTTATATACATAAATGTGAAAATGTCATTTTGTTCCGTATAGGAATCCAAAACCCTTTGGCACCCCTCATAAACCTCTTCCTCAGATAGAAAATCTGGATTTGTCTCCTGACAGAGAGATACGGGTTATCACTGCAAAACTGTACCGTTTTATCCACACAAAGGAACCAGAGTTACACCCCGTCCTCTTGTAATCTTCAAAGCAAAAGTTAGCTCAGCATCGTGCTCTGAATTTAGATGGGGGGTGGTGACAGTAGCTGAAAACGGACAAAATACAACTGGTCCTGTGCATGAGAGTACAATGTTTGCATATTGACACAGAAACAACATGAAAGGATCCGTTTTGCCACTCAGGACCATGGCAGTTTCTGACCCAGTTTCCCAAAATCTGCCCATTACAGATGTCAGTGTGGGGTTCTCCATGTAAGAATATAACATAAACTCCTACCACAGGGTGAATGTGCGATGTCACTGTCTGTTTACATTCACACCTTCAAACACTTCCTGCTGTGTTTTCAAGGTGTGACATCATTCTCGCATACTTAAACTTTGCCTGCCTAGACTCATCTGTTGCCCTCAGAGTAGAGTGAATGTCACACGACAGACAGTCCGCTTTAATTAAACCCAGAGGGAAATGTATTAATTACTGCACAGCGCCTGTGACTGCGGGTGAAGTGTCTTGGGTCTGCATACGATTAGAATGCTGATTATGATGTACTGTGGAGGATTCCATCATCCTCAACTGTCCTAATGACTCATTCATATATTTAACACGAGCTATAGTTTTGTTTTAATGGCTTTGGTACTATTCACAATTAAGTGGAACATTCTCTTAGCTCAGGACTTCAAACTGATCACACTTGTAGCATTCGTTCATTCAAAACCTGCTACAGTGCTTTCATTAGCATAAATCTTTCCTTTCCCATAACAATTACTTCAAATCACAAGATTAGTGTAAAAGATAATGAGAAAATTTGGTTTAATCACCGAAAAAATTATGATCTTACAATTTAGTAATTTTCTCAATCATTTAATCCAACAGCAAATGATGCAAGATACAGATATCAAATCATGCTTAGAAATGCTGAGAAAAAAATGGTAACATCCAGGTGTCATAATATGTCAGGAAATACAAACCAATTATAATTTGTAATTAATAAAAATTGACTGTTTTTAGCTGCATTTATTTTATTAAAAATAGAAAAAAAACGGTAATATTGTGAAATATTATTCAAATGTAAAATAACTCTTTTCTATTTGAATATGTTTTAAAATTTAATTTATTCCTGTGATGCAAAGCTGAATTTTGAGCATCATTACTCCAGTCTTCAGTGTCACATGATCCTTCAGAATTCATTCTAATATGATAATTTGCTGCTCAAGAAACATTTATGATTATTATAGTTTGTAACAGTTGTGTAAAAAATTCTTTGATGAATAGAAAGGTTAAAAAAAAAACAGTATTTATCTGAAATAGAAAGCTTTTGCAACATTGTACTACTGTTCAAAAGTTTTGGGTCAGTAAGATTTTTTTTTTTTGTGGGAAAGAACTTAAAGAAATTAATACATTTATTCAGCAAGGATGCATTAAATTTATCAAAAGTGACAGTAAAGACATTTATAATGTTACAAAAGAGTCTATTTAAAATAAATGCTGTTTTCAACATTGATAATCATAAATGTTTGAGCACCAAATCATCATATTAGAATGATTTCTGAAGGATCATGTGACACTAAAGACTGGAGTAATGATGCTGAAAATCCAGCTTTGAATCACAGAAATGTGTATTTTCAATAAAATAAATGCAGCCTTGGTGAGCAAAAGAGAATTCTTCTAAAAACATTAAAAAATCTTACCGATCAAAAACTTTTGAACGGCAGTGTAATATTTAAAAACAAAGAGATCAAATATTTTATAATATTCTTATTTTTGAGATAAAATCTCAATATTGATTATATGTATTTTTTATAATTATATATTACAGTAGGTTTGGCAAAAAAGCACTTTTCTGATTATGTGTGACAAATAAGCATTAAAAACTGCTTTTTTGATGATCTTTTTGGATGAAATGTACCACTTTATTAAGAATAGTAACAAAGCAATTTACTTTCTTCACGGTAACATCTTACAATAAGGTCCCAATGCATTAACTAACAATGAGCAACGCATTTGTTACAGTATTTATTAATCTTGGTTAATGTTAGTTCAGGCCCATTAAATAATATTAACAGATACAACTTTTGATTTTAATAATGCATTTGTAAATGGCAAAATTAACAGTAACTAAGATACATTTTTTATTGTTTCCTTCTACACTTTTTTTTTTTTAAATTAAATTTTTATATAATATAATATAATATAATATAGTATTATGTACGCTACAAATGCAGTACTATTTGTCTCCTGCCGGCCCACTCTGTAAATTCCTATTCCTCTGGTAGTCTTTGACCTTCCATTCAAACTTGTGTAGATTATAGAGCTTGGCTCACATTCCCCCAGAGATATGCTTTTCACAAGCCTCTCTATCCAGCTCCCCTGTGTTTTACTTCATCGCTGAAAACCTTACCAAGTTTTTATCCGTTTCATTGTGTCATCGGCGTCCTATCTCTCCTCGAATCGAAGTCCCTGCGATCCATCCGTCTCTTTTACTGACTTACCACCGGTGGCCACCTAATCCAATTACTAGTTCTGCACTTTCTTGCCTCCCTCTGCTTGTTTTGATCTAGTTTCAACAATGGTTCTCAATAAAAGCCCCTTCCCAGCAGGCCGTGCACATCTCTTTGACACTTCCTGTTTCGGGATGGGCTACATTTCAAAGAACTCATTGATTGTCAGGATTGATTCGTTTCAGGCGGGGCCAACTTCCTAATCACTTCTGTTCACCGGTTGACACGGACAGAATAAGACATCGGAAGACAAGACCTGCTGATGTGTGCTTATAGATCTGAGTCTTTACCTTTCTTATTTCGCCTGCTTGTTTTGACTGGTCAAAGTTGATTTGCATGTCGGCTACATCATCTCAGTAGTTGATGAAATAAATACACGTGTGCTGATTTCAACACATTTTACACACCAAACATTCTGTACATTACAAAACTACAAATAAAACAAGGGGGAAAAAATAGAGCATGCTGTGATGGAGGCCATCGTTCCAGCTGTCACTCTGATGAGGCCAGTAGGAGGGCATCAGAGATGGACGGGACCATGGACGTGAAACGGTTTGTGCCATAGTGTGAAATAAACTGGCGGAATAAGAATGGGCAATGCTGGGCAGACTTACCGCGCAGGAGATCAGAGGTGGAGTGTGGCGAGGCATGAGTGCGGAACAGCTGCCAATCAAAGTCATCCTCCTCCCCTTGGCTGAACTCGCACAGACTGGGGTCGGAGTCCTCATCAAACGTGCAGCCCGCTGCCGAGGGAGGAAGAGAGAGAAGCAAAACATGTTATCGGTCTTGATGCAAGTCCCAACTTCCACTCATTAAAAACCTTAAACGGCTAGGGATACGTGCTTCCTGCTTAACCTGACAAGTCTCTCTACATGAATTATTTAAAGCGTCTGGCCGTATATTTAAAAGCCTCCGGGGCAATAACATTTCATTTGGACAGCATTTGATCCACAATTTGTTGACACTAAAATGTGCATTACAATACGACTCCCTCAATCCTCTCGGGAGGTTAACGTGGCTGCAGGCAGGCATACTAGGACCCCCTGGTCCAACAGCCTAATTAAGCAGCCGTGTGTTATTTGAGGCTCGGTTTCATCATGCGAGCCCCTGTGTTCTCATTTCTGTTTTTACGGAGTGAGAGGTGCCAGACTGTGCTCCCACATACATTTCCAAAACTGGCTCTTTAGTCAGCCATTCACCAAAGTAATCACGTCTTCATTCAAGACACACCGCACTCACACACAACATCTACAAGGACGCACATATACCCATCACCTCTACCAATCAATCATCAGTGATTGAAGATTTACAACACAAACACAAGTCCTGTGATAGACCAATATATCAGCAAGGACCAATTAAACGATAGAAGATAACTGCGCCCGCTTAGTTGCAAATATACAGCCAGCCTTGTTAGTATTTATTATACATTTTAAATATCCTTTTAATAAAAGTATTTTATTAAAGTTAAAATTAGTTTATTATTATTAATACTAATAAATGTATGATATACAATTAAATCGTTAAAAAAAAATATTGAAAAGGCTGTCAGTAGATATTAACGAAAAGTTGCAAAATCTACAATCAACCTTGTCGATATAATTTATCATATAGTTTTTCTGAAAATTTCATTTATTTCATTTCTTTTTTATTTATTAATACTAATAATAATAATAATCAACATGGGATATGAAATGTTAATATATTTTATTTAATAAATGTAATAATATTGACAATTAGCAAAGTGTGCAGTTATAACATTAATAATAATAATTACCATCATTATCATTATTGGTAACATTAATGTGTTAACTAACATTAACAAAGAGCAATACATTTGTTACAGTATTTATTAATCTTTAGTAATGTTATTTAATAAAAACACAACTGTTCATTGATTGTTCATGTTAGTCCACAGTGCATTCACTAATATTAACAAATACAGCTTTTGATTTTAATAACGTATTAATAAATGTTGAAATTAATATTAAGATTAATAAATGCTGTAGAAGTTTTGTTCATTCTTAGTTCATGTTAACTAATGTAATTAACTAATGTTAACTAATTAAACATTATTATAATTATTATTATTATTAAACTGACAAATGACCACCCTGCTCTCTAAAAATCACTACATGTTTTTGAAAAACCCATATCAACCAGTACACAAGTCCCATTTAAATAATGTTCACAAACAGTTCATGAAAGTTCACACACAAACTTCTTGCTAGTTGAATACGGGGTCAACTAAGGCCCTGTCCCAAATTGCACCCTGAACACTTGCGGTCTACTTATGAGTTCGCACTTTCGCAACGTAACGCTGCTTCGACTGATGGGAAGAAGTCTGCTGCGGAGCTCACTTCAGTGCAGGCTCGACAAAAGTGCACATCAAGGGATACTGTCTGTTCCAGTGGTATGTACTGAATTAGGGGAAAAGGCATTTAAATTTGCTGCTCCCTCTGCTTGAAATAAATTGCAATTGACATTGAAACTTAGAGAGCTGGTTTCATTGGACATTTTTAAAGTGATGTTAAACTGGTGTTTTGTCTAGTTACGTATTATCATCTTTTTTTATTTTTTTTATTTAACTTGTTTGTGTGAACAATATGTATGGATGGATGTTATCTGTTAAACCCACGCGAGATGTGTTGCTGTCAGTCTTGGCCAGGACATTCTTGAAAAAGAGATTCTTAATCTCAATGTGCTTCTTTCCCTGGTAAAAATAAAGGTTATAATAATGCACTCTTGTGGACACTCTTGTGGACTTCACAATCACAAAGCAAGCGGTGGCCATTGCAAGTTCACAAGACCGAAAAGTGCATTTGAAGTGTGCCATTTGGGACAGGGCCTAATACTTTAAGCTTTCTACAACTATTCCAAACTATTATTCTAATCCATCAGAGACTTCTTAAACTCAGCCTGCAACTAATTTCGCCTCCACATTACATTTAATACGCGGCACATTCGCGACCCGAGGGCAGCGGCTTAATGTGCCACAGCCTGAGCACCTCGCCACATCTGCTGTGGTCCCTCACATTAGCCTTGTAGGGTGAGAAAGAGCAGGCAGCGGTGGGCAGTCTACAAATCCCAGTCATGTGCTGCTGACTTGAGCCAACTCAAAGCAGACGGGGCAGAGAGGAGTGGAACCACACTGGCAATGGCTTTGACAATAACTATGACATCAAGGTGACCCTCATAGCTGACTGCCTCATTACTGCCACCTCTGGGCCTGTCCCCTCAACAGCCAAATGGGAAGGGGGTTTACATCTGGCTAGTACAACAAATAGGTTACATGGATTTTTCATTTCAAAAGCATCTGTGGGTTGCAGAGGCATCACACTCCTCAAAAATACTAAAGGAATCATTAATGTCAAATTAAAAAAGGGGGGGGGGTGTCTAATGCTATTTCATGCATGCATTCTGACTTATTTACACTGTTAAAGAGTTGGATTCTCATGCTAAACATGGCCAAAAAAAAAAAAAAAAAGTCAAATACACTCATTCAGGATTCGAACAAGTTTCTTAAAGTTTTTTCAGAGTATGGCGCTGTATGACGGCATAATGGGCGGAATTCCTTGTATGGGCAATGTATATGCACACGCGTGTGCACATCAACCAGAGCGAGAACCAGAGCACGGCCATCAATGAGCTTCGTTCGGGTTACAGAAGCCGTCGGCAGCGCTGTCATTTTGTTTTTAGACCACGAAATCAACAATGTCACTAAAGAAGTGTGTTTCTGGTTGTGAGGGAAAGATAACCTTGTTCAGCTTCCCAAATAACCCAGCGTTAAGGAAACAGTGGATGCAGTTTGTTTTTCCGGAGCAGCAGCGGAGTTCTGCAAGTGTGTTTGTTTGTTCCTGGTCATGAGTCAAAACCGCAGGCGGTGAGTGAAACTGCATCAAATGTCTGTGTTTTGTTGGCAGTCGGCGCGTAAGTGCATATAATGTAAACAACACAAACGTATAATAAATCGAAAGTTATCCAGGGATAATACCATGATGTATTTTGTGTGTGTCTGTGTGCGTGCTCGTGACTAGTTAGCCCTGCCCTCTGCACAAGCTCGGCTGTTTTCGGAAAGAATCAGTACAGTGTATCTGTCTTTTATGACTCTTCAGAAATATGAAGGATGTAGTACTACTCTATAGGTACTCAAGATTAACATGAGACTGGCAGAAACTGTGCGTTTTATGTACCCTTTAAAGAATCAGATTTGCATAATCGTTAAGTGGAATCTGAATCAGAACCCTTAAACTGCAATTCCAATCCCTATTACTCATGTGAGCCTGTATACAGTATCTGAAAGAATAAAAGAAAGAGAGAATCTTCCCAAAGCTTCTGTTCCAGTAGGTTTCATTTACACCATTCGCTAATAGTTCAGCAGAGGGATCCGTTTCTATGGGAGCAGGAAAAGATACCAAAGCTGACAAACTGACACCTTATTTTGGCAATTACCCCTCTCCTACCAAAACCAAAGACATTTGAGACGTTCTCAGATGATCCTGAGACGTGGAATGCCAAGCTTTTCTTTCCATCAACGCACATTTTCTTGAAGTCAAGCACAAATGATTTGCCATCATGAATGAACAGCAACAATCAAGTCCTCCTCTCTGCTCCCCCCGCAGCCCCGCGCCACAACCTCGTCGTGACTGCCTCCAATAAGTAATTACAATATAATTTGGCACAGCAACCCACACATAAACATCAGGCTTGAGCCACTGCCAGGGTTAAAAGCCCCTTGGCTAGAGAGCATGGAGGCTTTTGTGTGTGCAGGCTCATCCGCTTGTTTTGTTTATTAATGTGAACAAGTTCCCTTTGGAGAGTTAGGCTGTATTAGCCTTCATTAAATTTTGAAAAATTGGCTTATCTGAGCCCACTAAGGACATACCAACGAATCCTGCTGCAGTCAGGCTATCAATAGCTTAAAAACTATGGATGAAGAATCTGATTTATTTCAGATTAATAACATCTGTGATTGGTGGTGCGGCTGTTCCAGTGATTCTTCCTGTGGATTACATCGATTCAAACATCGCCTCCTTGTTAAGTGCCCACCTCCCACGTCTCGCTCGGAGCGGGCTGAGTAGAACCGGTTACATTTGGTGCCGTGACTCGGATTGGGAGTGAGGTTTAGGGGGGTGAGTGTAACTGTCGTAGGTCAGTAAGAGTGGTGTGTGTAAAGCTCACTCCCCTGGGCTCAAGAGGCGCTCTAGTGACTGAAACTAGCGGCTGAGGTCTTTAGCCTCCTTGTTAGAGTGCATGCCTCCCACGCTAGAGACTACGGTTCGAATCCCGCTCGGAGCGGGTTGAATAGACCCGGTTACACTTACTTTGTGACCGTTAAAAAAGTATGTTCTATATAGTATGAATGTGTGTAGTATGAATGCAATCTGGATATACTACATTCACCATATGTTGTCACTGTCATATGGTCGGCGCCAGTTGCATTGCTTCACTGACATTCATAAACCCTCTCCCATGGCCTCATGGGATAGTAAAGTGTCCATTGGATGCACACTTCACAATCTCGCCAGAAGTAGTAGGTCATCTGGGAATTTTTTATGAATACTATGAATTCTGACATACTAATCCTTTCACATACTGTTTTTCAACTACTATATAGTAGGGAAGTATGCGATTTCGGATACAGCTTAGGTGTGAGTCATTGGAAAATTCACTCAAATGGTTAAAAACAAACCAAGCGACTGTCTTTGAATCCTTTAGCAGACTGATTTATTCAGGAATGAATGCTCAGATTATTGTGCTAACTTCACTGAAACCATTTTGTTGGCAACTCAAAAATGCACAGTAACTGCCAATTATGTGCCTTTTTGAGGATTGAATTGTTGTATAAAAGCAAGACCGAATCACAGTACTCTTACTTTATCGCAAAAATGAATTAACATAGAGATCAGCTTTTTTGCGGAAGCTACAGAAAAGGGAGAAATCTGACTATTTTAGCATCAAACAGACAATGTGATCACATTTTGTTTTGGGAGCACAAAAAACATTTTTGTAACTAGACCTCAACTGAAATCCAGAAGTGTTGATACAGATCAAAGAACTAAATCTGACAATGCAGATCTGTCGAAAACAGTACAGATTTAATCTCTACCACAACATTTTGTATCTTCAGAGGTTTTAGGGATCTGCTAGCTAGCCGAGCTTCTACTACAGAGAAAAGAGCAGGGACAAGACAAATAGGATGTTGTCAGAGGATCAGGGGAATGTCTCAGATTTATCTAGAGCAGTAATGTTAGACAGGCAATTTGTTTAACAATGCTTTCAGGTTAGCACTACCTTGCCTGGGGATTTTTAAAGTGTGTCCCACTTCGAAATGTGCATCCAATCTGAACCTCAACTTGCCTTCTGAGTTTTAATTTTTTTCATAAATTAGATTCTCCTCCCCAGACATGTTCTCATGAGGTTTGTGACATCCCTCACCACCTCGTCTCTAAAATGAGTTCGTGTCACACTTTGAGACCTAGCTTTAGCATTAGCAGTAAATTCCTGAAATGTAAAATAAATAAATAAAAGATCAAAATGGTAAACAAATCACAAAAGATGGATTTATTCACCTTTAAAGGTGTCATGAATTGAGAAATAACATTTTTGACATTTTTTTGACATACAAAAGGTCATCATACTATATAAATATCCTGTAAGTTTCAGAACTGAAAACTTCCTAGTTAGTCCAACAACAGCTTTTATTGTTACCAAGCCCAGCGAACGACTCATTGTGGAATATGCCTATCGCAGATGAAACTTTCATTGAAACTGAAACTTTGGCCCCGCCCACTGGCGTGTTAGTGAGATGACGAGGAGAGGAGAGCGAAACAGGATCACTGGACTAAAAAATAACATTACCTTCCAAAGGATCCTAATGTTAGGAATGTGGTTATGTATTTTCAACAATGTGAATGTCTCAGTTGAACATTATCTATTTAGATTAGATTAGATTAATTTATTTTTAAGGGGACAATGCAATTTCATAAAAACACATGAACAAACATGAGTAAAAAAGCCAGAATTAGCCAAGAGGCTATTTTTCATCTGTAGTATTTATATTCAGTACATTTCACTGTGGATTCTTTGGTAAATCAGTCGCAATTTTTGTGCAGGCTTTGCAAACAGACATTTATGATATGGACTCGACAGTAATGCCACAACAACATGTAAGTAACTGTGTTAATTCTAATGCCTGATCTGTGACCAGTGATTTCTGATATGTAATGATTCATGTCCTGTCAGATGTTCTTTGTCTATGTGTCAGTAAATCAAACCAGTGACTAAAAGGTCAACTTCACATTGTTTCTCTTAGTAGGATGGAAAAAAAGTTTTCGAGAGACTTCCACATGTAATACTTAGCCATTTCATATGCAAAGATGTTAGCCAATCACAGCAGTGGGCGTTTACACTGAAGTCTCACAGCAGACGCACCCCCAAATCAGAGGGCTAAAATCACGGTAGGAAAAATGCCTTTTATTTTTAAATTATGACCATTTTTTATGTAAAAATCCTACTAACATTATAAGTGCACCCCAGGAAACATTATAAAACAATAAAACAATGCAGTTCATGACCCCTTTAAAAAAAAAAGTTGTGAGAGCTGCAAAACAATAATGTCCTCTATGCAATATTTTGTCCCCTTGGAATTATAAGGTTACATTATGTGATGATGTTTTTTAAGTTGTGTACATTTAGGAATTTTTTAATTTAGAAAATAAAAAGGTTCCATCTACACAGTTGAATGGAACGCAAAAACTCTGAAGCATAAAATGTATTGAGGTTTATACTTAAAACAAGAAAAATAAATTAAATTCACCATATATTCTCTGGGGGGGGGGGGGGTTGGTTTTGTTTTGCACAATTTAGTTTTTTCTTGTTTTAAGGATGTTACCAGAAAACAAGAAAAAAAATACAGATGAATGATTTTTTTGCAGTGCACTGGCTCCTACTAAGTTAGACAGACAAAACACTTGACGGCGACTTGAGTATAATGTTGTTTGACACTTTATTACGACATGAAAACTTTTATTTTTAACGTTTATTTTTACCAGATACAATGAAGTCACATGTTCAGTAATCCTAAGTCAACACGACTGCATCTCGAATGTAGTTTAGCACACCATCCACATATTTTTATAAACACACATAGCTGCAGGCATCCACACTGTGACTGTGAAACATTCTGTTTGTGGTCAGTTGTCACCTGCCACCAATGGTTAACAGCATATGTGGTACAAAAAGGTGAGTTTCTTATATTTTCCTAAAAAAAAAATTTCCTTAAAATAACAGCTCTCTGTAGTTAAAAAAAGAATATATATATAATCACCATTAACAGCTAAACAAGATAGCCCTCTTGCTGAGAAAACTCCTTTTTAACCAAGTTAATAGTAATATCTATGGGATTTGAAATTCATTTGTTTCTTTGCCTCTCTCCTCAAAGAGCACCCGCTCTTTGATTTACATCTTGTGAGCACAGAGAAGACGCCACCCCATACGAACTAGCTTTTAGCTTCCCTGTTCTTTCGGCAGCCGTTTAGATCCACTCCTGTGCTAATCAGACATTCCCTCACTGCTCAGGCACGTGGCTGGAATGTGCCGTGGCTGTCTGGGCCTCAGCCTAGCTCCTCCGCTAGCCTCATTAGCATCCTGGCGCACAGACACAGCCAAGCATCAAGACAAAGACAAACCCTGTTTGTGTTGAGCAGGGAGGTCTCTCGCCACTCTACTGCAAGGCCATTCATCCTTTCTTAGCACTCACAATGAATGCATTTCATTTCCTACCTCTGGTTTTAATGAGGAAGCCCAAACTCACACACAGTGGCAGCCATACAGAGCGGAGGAAGTATCACGGATTATTTCCATAATGCATGGAACAACAGGCCAAAGATGGATGTGCTACTGTAGAGTAGCACTTTGTGAAAAATACAATGATCTTATTGGGTCTTATCATAGTGCTACTAAAAAACAAGCAACCGGAATGGCTAATGCACTGAATCCCGAACATACCTCATCGCTAGCTACAACCACTATGGAAGATTTTGAACTTGAGACCAGAAATAAAATATCCAGTAACTTACCCTATACATATTTGAAATACTACTTGAGCCAAACATTTATTCAATCATTGTAATAAATTGGCTTTGCTACTGAATTGCTACATTATATTATTTAGTAATTAAACTCACAGCTTCAGACGCAGGTTATTCATACGCACATCTCAAAATAATCATCAAGAATCAGACTACAGTGGCCATCTGTCATGATGAGCGTTACAACGAACATGTATGGAGGAGTCAACTTGCCTGTAGAGAAGACAGATTTGACTAGACCAGTGGTGTCCAATCCTTCTCCTGGAGGGCCACTGTACTGCAGTGTGTGTTTATCCCAATTAAAACACACCTGAACCAGCTAATCAAGGTCTTAATAGGCATACTAAAAACTTCCAGGCAGGTGTATTAAGGCAAGTTGGAGCTTAACTCTGCAGGGCAGTGGCCCTCCAGTACCGAGTTTGCACACCCATAAACTAGACCCAGTCAAGTCCAATTAACTAGAGAACGACAAGGGCATTTACCGCATTACCTCACCTATTGGTAAGGATGAACTTAGCAGTAATTTTCAGGGTTGATCTAAAAAGTTTAAAATTCCAGAGCCCTGTTATGCATTTGCTTGGCTTGATGAGGTTGAGAAACACCAGCCCCTGAGGCTAAGTGGAAGTAGGCGCTCCTGAGACATCACAAAATCCAAATGAGAAGTCTGTCTGGCAGTGCATTCACAGACTTCACACAGAGTAACTGCCCAGACCGACCAGCGGAATACCAAATAGGAAGATGCAGCTTTCAGATCTCATTGACTGGAGCCCAAAATGAGCAGAGCTCATCCTTGCACCTGTGTCAATACAGCTGCTGCAGGTCAATGGCTGTGGATTGAGACCTACTGCACTTCTCAGTCACAGGAAGTGGGTGCAAGTCATAACATTCTGAGCAAGAACTGCCAGTTTAGAGCATCAAGCTTTGGCAAAAGAATAGCTCATAGATGGAAAGCCTGTCTGGAGGTTAATAGACTTTCTCAGAAAGCTGTTTTGCTCCATTTTCATATCAGCGGGGCTACTAATGTTTTATTGCGTTCTCAGCGTGTGCGTGCACCTGTACTCAAATTTACTTGAAGTTTCTTTGCAAAGACATGCCCTCTTAAAGGCAAATTTGTCAAGTGTGACAAGTAATTTTAGGTTCAAAGCAGCTCTCTCTAATAGGCATCCGCCTGTATCTGGACTGGTGTGAAATTACGCTCATGTCATACAGTGACTAGTGTATTTATTCTTTCCCATCCCCTACTATGCTAATCTTTTGTCTCTGATATTGCACTCCGCCTAGGAGCACGGCGACTTTGATTAATGACAATATATTATTTAAAAACACCATAGTGCAGGAAGCTGTGGATAGCTATGCTATGCCAAATGCTTTCTTTTAAAACATAAGGGGAATATATATAGATTTCAAAGAAGAGTGGTGAATACTATTTTGTATATTCATCAGTGTTTCTCAACAATGCATGCATTTCTCCTTTATTTAACACACAACATGCCTATAACTGCTCATTAGAAGGGTTTTCTATGACCTGAATGCGGTGTTTCAGACTAGTTAGGCCCCTAAAATGTGCTGGAGGGCAGCCAGGAGCAGGACTGAGAAGAACTGCTGTAGAATAGTCTATAAGATGCCTCAGTTGATGGGATGCCAATCAAATTTAAGCTTGAGGCCTCGCTAGCTGGTAACATCTTGGAGTATGCAACCTACCACATATGCTGATGAAAAAAGCATTTGTGAATCTTACGGCACAGAAAAGGGGTAAAAACCACTGTTGCTTTTTACAGAATTATTTAAGCTTAAAAGTTTTGTATTTTATGCTACTATAAAGACCAATGCAAAAATACTGTTCTTAGCTTGTTTTGGGCAGCTTAATTTGTGAGTTCCCACATATATTACCCATGTGATTCCCATCCCTATTACTCATGAGTCATGTGAGCCAATATATCTGGGAGAACAAAAGAAGGAGAGAATCTACCCAGAGTTTCTGTCCAGTAGGTTTCGTTTACGCCATTTGCTAATAGTTCAGCACATTTCATGCATTCTGTGGGAGCGGGAAAAGATACCAAAGTGGCACCTTATTTAGGCAACTACTCCTCTCGCTCTCGCTCTCTCTCTCTCTTTATATATATATATATATATATATATATTATATATATATATATATATATATATATATATATATATATATATATATATCATTTGGATTTGGTAAGAGAGAGAGAGGGATGCAACAAACAAAAAAAGTATGACCTGAACATGGCTAAAAATAAAATAAAAACAATAAATACAATAGAATATTGTACACTTCTCAAACACTTCAGATGCGTGCTGTTCGCCATGATGGTTTTGAATTGCTTGAAATAAGATTGGAATCACTTGAAAAAAAAAGAAAATACAGTTAAATGCAACATGTGCAGTGCAAATCTATCATATAGGTTAAATACAATTTATGAGAACATCATTATAATTGTGTGCTTGGGACAT
This sequence comes from Rhinogobio ventralis, assembly GCA_039654625.1. Lineage (NCBI taxonomy): Eukaryota > Metazoa > Chordata > Actinopteri > Cypriniformes > Gobionidae > Rhinogobio > Rhinogobio ventralis. The sequence goes on from CM077201.1 coordinate 10,680,283, forward strand.
GGATTTAATGGTGAGACTTTTGTTTTTGTAATCAGGCTCTCAAAAATTGGGATTTAGATTGGATTTGGTTATCGGCTTTCAAATATAAAGAATTATCGGTGTATCCCTAGTCAAAACACAGGCGAAGAAGAAGCAGTAACAAGCGATATCATATATAAGCATATGCATATGTAAAATAATGCGATCATCAACATTAAATATCATATATCAAAACTGCCTAATATTACCGAATGAAATGCCGACCCAGGACGAGGTATAGGACTGTGTGAAGCTTTGGGGGAGGTGGTAGACTCGATACTCCATCTATGTTTCGATCATCGTTGTGATGCCCATGCAGATGTAGTCTGACAAAAACACAATTTTCTCAGCTTTTTGCTCAAAATGTAAAAATGTACCCACATTTAAGTGTGATTACAAAATCAAGGGAAATGATCAACAATTATGTCTTTGCATAGGTCTGCAAAACTAGATAAGTAGAGGCAAGAAATGTTTTTTTAAAGACCTTTATAGTGTGTGCGTGTCAGTTAGAAGGCTAGTGAGACAACGTCCCTCTGAGCACCTGTGGTAGATCACAGCAATCTTCAAATCAGTGGGGGCCACAGCATTCAATCTATCAGTTTCTACTCAGAGAACAAGAGAAAGGTGTCTCAGTGGAAATTTAAACTAGTTCGAGATGGAGAAAGCGAAAGAAGGGGAGAAAAAGTCTGCCTAATAATATGCCTAAAAATATTTTCTGATGAAATTGTGAGTGATGTTTGACTGTGCAAAACTAGCCACATCGATGCCAGGGTGGGTACTTAAGGTGTTCTGAGTGGTTTTCAGCAAATTGCTCTAAGGTTGCTAGGGTGTTCTCTGTGGTTTCTAATTGGTTTCTAGTCGAAATAGCCGTTAGAACACTTATAAAAAATACCATTCCTCAACAAATTTTACTATTGAGACTTTACTATTGACATTCTCACTGTAGAAAAGGCCTGTCAATTAGCATAAAATGTGCATGCTTCAAGTCTATTTTTTGCCTCAAAATCTAAATGACCTAAACTTACATCAAATTCTAAGGGCCCATAGTCATCTATTCTTTTTTTATTTTTTCGGTGGGTGGATGCAAATGAGACTGTTTACATTTCAATACATTTTCTAAACATATTTTTATGCATGCATTCACATGGAACACCCACAGAAACACACTAGTCGAGAGGAAATCACTAGAAACGCTCTCCAGGATCCAAACAGAGCCACGGAGATGGACAGATGGAGAGATGGAAACCGGCAGTCTGAAGTCACACATATCTATTTACATATGCTGTCTCGCTGGAGAATCAGTCACAGCGAAACCAAATAAGCAGCTGCTAGCTAAACACACACACAGGTCCCAAAGCGACAATGCTTTCTCTCCATTTCACGCACACACCTAAGTCTCAGATCTCACAGTAATATAGCATTTCAACACACTAGGACTGGTTTTGTTTCCAACTGCGATCATGCAAGTCTACAGGACTGGTGTTATTGTTTGCAGTTACAGACTAATGGTATGACACCAGCAAAATGACAAATCACAATTTCAAGTGAGAAAAACAACATTTTATGATGCTGAAGACATTACAATTGTGAAGAAAGAATTAAAAAAAAGATGGCACACCAGTTGGGTTAGTTGAGATATGTGGAACTTTACTATTCTGGTGCCAAAAAGCATCTTTTTCCATTTAAAGCCATTTAAAAGAAGCCAAATTTAAAATTTCTTTTTTTTCCCCAATAAATTTTATATTATATTATATTATATTATATTATATTATATTATATTATATTATATTATATTATATTATATTATATATTATATTATATTATATTTACTCAAACAGTAAAAATTTAAGTTAGGGCCTGGCAATAAAACAATAATTATACAACTCAAATTAATATAATGCGGTTTTTATAATAATTATGTTATAATATTTTAAATGATATGAGTAAAACTAAATAAATATGTTAATATAGTGCATATATTTAGCCAACTAACATGCTATTGTTATTAAACGGCTTTCCTGAAGTAAATGTAACATTACGTGAAATTGAACGCTGAGACTTTGTTTCATATCAAAGTAACCTGCTCTGACTTGTCTGTCGAAGTCAGTGTCCTTTTTGCCCCGCGATTGTTCGCTGCGTGAGAAAATCGATGTGTGTGGTGTGAGTGCGTGAGAACAGTGTCAATAATGTGAGTCTCACGCTGAATGGGAAGAGAGTTGGCAACCGTGGTATTTATACTAAATGTCTTTAGGCTACTGTTTTTCATAACAAGTACCATAGAAACCATATAGCCTAGTTAGTTTTTTACCATGGTAGTGAGGTGCAATGTGTGGTTTTACCTGTGGTTAACATGAGCCAAATACTATGGAAGACCAAATTTTACCCTTTAAAAGTGAGGTTGTTACAATTTTTACAGATGTTCCTGTTTTTGTTAATGAACATAAAATTACATCTGCACCCCAACTCAAGCTACTGCTACTGTCAACTCAAGAGAGAAAAACATGTAATATTAATTTGTGAATTGTTCACCTGTTTGGCAAGTGTTTGTCATCTACAACATTCAATCAATGTTTGTCACAAATACTATACAGTAATATTGTGAACTATTATTATAATTTAAAAATAATTAAAAAATAAGAATTATTCTAATATACTTTAAAATGTAATTTATTCTTGTGATGGCAAAGCTGAATTTTCAGCTTTTTATCATTACTCCAGTCTTCAGTGTCACATGATCCTTCAGAAATCATTCTAATATGATGATTTGGTGCTCAGGAAACATTTTTTATTACCATCAGATGAAAACATTTGTATTGCCTAATAGTTTTTGGGAAACCGTAATAGTTTTTTCAGGGATCTTTATGCTTTAATTTAAAATAGAAATCTTTGTGAGAATGTAAAAGCCTTCACTGTCACTTTTAATCAATTTAATGCATCCTTGCTGAATATAGTAGTTATAAACCTGAATGTACATTTCAGAAATAAAATGCGAGTGCTGCTTGCAGTGGCAAAACTCAACACTTGGCAGATGCTACCGTGTTCTGCACGATTGCAAGAGAACCACCATGTCTGTACAATGTTCTGTTGCTTATTCATGAAGTTAAACGGTTGCTAGGGTGCTCTAAATGGTTGCTAGGGCATGGCTAGACAGTTAACAGACAAACTAATAGACAGCATGTCTGTCCAAATCAAAAGGGCCAAACCCACTTGTCTCTATGATGTTCGGATTCATTTATATCCCTCTCATCTATTTTTCAATGGAAGTCTGTGGAGTGGTTGCTAGGGACCTGTAACTGGTTGCTAGGTTGTGGCTATGAAGATTTTAGGTCATTACTGATTGGCTACTTTAAGATGAGTCAAATGAGTGTGAGTGTGTGTGTGTGTAAGTGTGTGAGAGAGAGAGAGAGGGAGAGAGAGAGAGAGAAAGAGAGAGAGAGAGAGAGAGAGAGAGAGAGAGAGGGTTCTAAGGCCCTGCATGTTATATCATAACAAGGTAATACAATGTGTAATCAAGTGATGACTGATTAACAGTAATGTAAATGCTAAATGTCCTAATACCTGTTGATACTACAGCAATGCAAAGTATATGCTCTTAACCTTGCAGTTTTTCAACTATCATGTAAGACTCAATTTCTCAATTTCTTTGCACAAAACTCTCCAGAAAGTGCCATTTAATGATTTTTTTTTTTTTAATTCCAGGGGGAGCATACCCCCGGACCCCCCTAGGGAGAGCCCACCCACATAATAAATCCCAATTTAACCACTGGTTCTCGGCCACCCACAAGAAAAAAGTTCTGCTCAGATGATGTGTCGAGAACAAGCTGCGAGAACTCCCAAACCAGGGCTGCGAGAACAAAATGACAAAGAATAAACATGAATCAACATCTGAAGGTATCTTGAGGATACATTACAACTTACTGAAACGTATCATATGTCATGTAATCGCTCAATCAGTGTTTCAACGCGGAAAGACGTCAATAAACAATGTCAAGTAGCATTATATTTGCCTCAGGCAAGTCATTCAGTGTCCACAGCTGGTTAGTTCACTAGAGAAATGTACTCTTTTGCTAAATATATGCACTATATTAGTCTATATATTCATTATAAAAATAGTGATGCATTGCCTTTGGCAAGCACCACTAATAAAGTAAAATATTACTTTCTTTCAACAAACAAACTCATTGACTGGCTACCTTATTCTGTCACATTTGAGATGCCCCAAAAGGAATAAAAAAACCACTCTAGATGACCTGGACATGGCTGAACCTACAAACGCACATGTGTTTACTTGACAAGATTTTGCTGTATAATGAGAGATGGGCAGTAAGCTAAGTAGGATCCTCTCGAGGCCTCATCAGACCGGTATTGTGACAGCCATGCTAGTAAATGAGAGCAGAACAGACCCAGGTGCAGAGCATGGTTATACAGCCAACTAGATGCTGGGCGCTAGTAAACCCAACTAAAGGGCAAATTTAGCATGATATGCTCCTTTTGCACAAACAGTATTTTAAAACATCACTCCCACACAGCAATGGCCCGATTACACCTTTCCAAAATGAGAAATGTTTTTCTTTTATGTTTTATAGAACATTTCACCTTTGACTGTATAAATGCCAGCTGGCCATGAATGTTATGTGAAAATATTACGCTAACAGCACAATGCTGCTGCTAAGAACACTGTTGCAGCTAGCCTCCCTGTCTATCCTTTTACACATCTCAAAACACTGAAAGCATTGCACTTTCTCTCACTGTAATTTAATCTCACCAGGTCTTTTCAACCAAAAAAAATACATGCATTAATTTCACACTGAATAAATAAGAGTCCTATGATGACAACAGAACCCAACAGAAAACTTTGTTTAATGTTTTAAAGGCATTATTACCTGATTGCTGACAACTTTTGACAAATAAAACCTCAATTCACAGCAAAGCCAGGGAAAATTTATTCAAAACTGTGGAGCTTTGAAAAAAGATATTTTTTCCTTAGCTAAGGAGACTTAATGGAGTTGTCAATAATAAAATGCATCTTATTTGTTTCTCCACAAATTCATTTTGATATAAAAATATACAAATTAAAGTATTTGTATAAATACGTTTTACACCCATATACTCGCTTTGAATAAATATACAAATACTTGACAATTACTGACATACCGTAAAACTACAGAGCTATAAAATGAATGTGGATAATATAACCTCCTTAGAAAACTTGCTCTTGGGAGAATTTGATGAGAAAAGTTTGAGTTCAAATTGAAATCACTGACAGTTTGTGACAAGAAAGAGCTCTTCTAAATCTCAAAAAAATGTTTTTTTTTTTTTTTTTTTAAATGTGACAATACTAGGGCCTTAAAATGGAATCTTATAGCATGTACAAAAAAAATGTATTTCCCCATCCAAACCTTATTTGCAAGCAATTTTGAAGGTTGATTTAACTGAAAGTGTTAAAGGTGTTTTCAAAACTTTGCTGTTTGTTTAAGCATTATCCAGAGACACTGGCTGAACCAATGGTGTGAGTTTGGGAGTGGGGCTATCTGTTTGGCTGACCAAAGGAAACCAAGGGAGTGCAGGAAACCTGTTAAAAAAAAAAAAAAATTTGGGCAAATTCCAATCGGAAGTGAACATCCCTATCCCCTGCTCACTTTGAAGGGCAGTTTTTGGAGGGAGCAGGGCAATTGAGTGTCATAATGAACCCGTTTGGAACACACTTGGTGAAGGAAGCAATGAAAGACCATGTAATTTCCTCATTAGCTTCACATGGAATGTTACCACGACAACGCTAGGCAACGACAACAGGAATACCTTATTATTGCTGTTAAAGGTGCACTATGTAACTTTTCCGTCCACTAGAGGTCGCCTATTCAAAACAAAGGCGTAGTTTGATGACGCCTAGTTTGAGCGCATAATCTTGGGACATGTGGACTTCACCTCATAGCCGGTGGAAAAGACTCAGAAATCATGTTCATGGATGCTATTATTTACGTTACTGTAGTATGAAGCAGAGCAGGACCGAGTGTTGTGGGAGCTTATTAAGATGAACGCAACACACGCCTCGCGAGCTGCAGAGCTTTTATTACGTAATTTCCGCTTTTCCGGTCATGAGTATGAGGTAACGCAGCTCTGTTTATCATATTAGATACATTTCAGTGTGTTGAAAATTATGTTATGACGTTACTCTGTGCATTCGCTCGGCGGCTGCTATGACACTTGTTGCACACTGCAGTAAGAGTAAAGCGCTTCTGCTAAATAAAACCAGAAACCGAGGGTAACGCAGATATGACGCAATTGACAGGCGACTCCCTCACACGTCCCGGTTCCTTGGTTAAAATAGCAATTTTCTCATGATTTACAAATAGTTGGAAACATTTGGGATATTGTAAGTACTCAACTGAACAAAATATATAACACTGGCCTAGTGGTTTTTGGATATTTTACTGGAAAAATATTACATAGTGCACCTTTAATGTGATACAAATAAAATTATATTTAAAATTTAGTTTAAAAAAAATATATATATATATATATGTTTGGTGATGCTATATATATATATATATATATGCGTGTGTGTGTGTGTGTATGTGTGTGTGTGTGTGTGCCTGTGTGCGTGTCCGATCAGCTCTTAACTTTATAAGTTAACCATTACACACAAAGCATTTAACATTTCTTACCTATGAAACTTTTTTAAACTAAATATGAAATGCAACATGAAAATGTGTGTAATACATTACAACAAAACAACTTGAATTATTCTGTTTATACGTTAAATCCAACCCTCCCGCCATATCTAGATTTATAATGAATCGCGAGGACTTGGTCACATGACCATAAACAATTAAATTAGTTTTTTAGTTTTTTAAATTAGAAGTGACCATTGCATGTTCCTTTCGCTATGGACTTGACGAAGGGCCCTTTGTGAAGGCATTCAGTAGTTCAATTTCGTTTGGAACGCCCTTACAAATGGCGTCCCCTTCCCGAAGTGCCCTTCAAGGGTGCAAAAACACTGTTTGGAATTCGCTCTTTATTTTCAGTCCTGCTAGGTGACACACAACAGCTTTAGCAAAAGCCTCAATTTCTTCTTATTTAATCTCTTTCCTTTCTAGCAGAGACAACAGCAATATTTAAGATATAAGACCACAAAGGATAAAGAGAGAAAGAAAAACATGAAATAGGGAGACTCAGTCAACCCAACAGTCTGAAAAACCTTTGCCAGTGTGAGAATTGACAGAAACTCATCAGATGCAAGAGAAAACCGTCATGGAGAAATGTCAGACTGGCAGCAGGGGGCAGTGTTTTAGGTCTACGGTACCTGCAGAGCAGTGCGGAGGGTGAGCCCACCGCATCTCACTGTAAAGAAGCTAATTAAAAGCACCACTAAGGTGAGGGTCGAGACACAGGCCTCAACTCGCTCCAGGACACGCTTCTCAACTTCAAAGCCATCATGTTAGAAAGTCAACTCTCCGCTGATGCTGACAAGCAGGACCAAAAAGTAATTCCTAAAATCCTGCCCCTGCACTTTTCATTTTCAGCTCCCCACTATTGCTCTCCATTGTCTCACAGCTTGTGGATGTTTTTGAAAGTACAGTTGGATCACAGTGAGTTTTCATCATGTAAACCAGGACTACTCATGTGTCAAATCAGGCATTGTGTCAGAAACGACAGGCTGAAATAAAACGGGAGAAATCCAAACATAAGCAGACTGGCATTTCTAGGATTGTATTTCTAGGGTTTATTGGGTAATTAAAGTTCGAGCAGTGGCCATATGCTCCATGTGACTGGCAGTGGCTCTGCTACAGAACCTTGACAGGGAACAGGTGAAGGAGAACAGACTCGCTTGCCGAATTCATTCCTTGCCATCTGTTACTCCTTGTAAATAAAATTACTCATACATAACTTTAGCATACAAATGTTTCATTGCAAAGCACAACATACATTAGAGTGAAGCTGAATTAATATCCAACTTAGATAAGCTGATGACGATGATGATGATATACACACAAAACCATAAAAAAGACACAATTAGTGGAAACTGTCTGGGGTGTGTCAGTTACAGATACTGATGGACACTTTCAAAACACTAAGGACCAGATTTACTTACAGCTTGCAACCCTCTTTTGGTGTTAAAAACTAAGTCAGGATTTACTAAAGACATGCAGTGTGAAATAAGCGCTGAAAAGAGGTGGACAGGGTTATTTTTGCGGCTGACCTTATTGCATATGCATTTGTAGGAGTTTCCCTTTCAGACGCAAAATTTATGGGAGGAGAGTATATAAATGAATCACGCAAGGTGATTTACTAAGGTTTGCGCTAGTCAATTTACTAGTTTTTGCACCGTTATTTAACGTCCAAAAAAAGCATGTCTTAAACCAGACTCTAATTTGCGCTGCTCTTGGTAGATTGCGTTGGTCACTGTGGAAATGAGCCGGCTGTGTCTGTATTCTTTCATTTGCGCGTTGTCAGTAGATCATGTGCAGAACTTTCCACTCCCATCGCCACTTTTGTGGAATTGAGCTCTCACGCTAATTTCCTTTTAAATCTGGCCCTAAACTTCCCCTGTCACTAGTTAAATGACTGAAGAAAATTGGTATTAATCACGATTATAATTTTGAATGTTGAATGTACAGTTAATTTTTCCCATGTCGTGGACTGTTGATGAAATGCGATAAAGCTTGCAATAAATAATAATGTACTTGTAGAGAATTATAAGAAATTTTGTATTTCCACACATTGAAAAAAGGCTTAAAAAGCTTCTTGGGTTTGTTGTTTAAGGAAAATAAGATTTTAAAAAAAAGTTATTCAGACTAAAACATCTACATATAATCATAACTTTTGAGCTCTAATGCTACATTCCATTCCAAATCACATGTGGTTTTCCTTGATATTCCCAACTTCAGACCACAAAAGCTTTGTCTTATGCTCGGAAGGAATATAGAAACACTAACGTTAGCTTTGCAGTTGTTCTTTGCAAGCTACAATGCAATAATAGCATTTTGGACCACTATCTCCGCAAAAGTTGGCTCAGCAGGTTTTATAATTATGTATTTGTGGGAGCTTTGACTAATCTGATTCATTTTACTTGCTTAAAAGTGAATGTTTATCATCACATGCCGTCATGTTCATGCATGTCATACACCCACATTGTGTATTTCATACAAGTTTCCAAGCTGGAAATCCAACTTCAAGTCAGGTTCCACTGCACTTCTGCAAGTAGGAAGTTGGAAATACAGACTTACGAGTTAAATGGAATGTAGTATGGAAGCAGGAACCTCCCATCAGGACTTGAAGGCAACATCTGAAGCAGTTGAAACCTTTCCAAGTCTACCGTTACCCAGTCAGCCATTAGTCTAGCAATCTAGACTGAAAACTCTCGGGTAACAAACCAGTCTAGATGCTACAAAGCTAGCTGCTGAATGTACAAGGAGCAGGAGATTTAGTAGCCTACAGCACAACAGGGGCACTATCCCAAGCTTCTGCAAGCATTCTCCCTGACACTTTCCAGCAAGACACAGCTAATCACCTCGACTCACTGTATACTCAAAAAGCCAGACTCCCTCTTCAGCTGCTAATCTGGATTGCAGTGGAGTTGCGTCTCATTTCTTGTATGCTGAACAAGGGGGATTTATACAATGACTTTAAAAGAGCTGAACCTCTCTGGCCTATTTTTCACCACATTGTGCTCTGAGGTAAAAGAAGCCGGTGACTTTAGATTGTAGTAAGTGCTATAAGCTCCAAAGAGGGTGAAAAGATTACATGTTCCCTTTTCTTCCAAAATCCCTAGATAATTAATCTTCGCCGGTCTCCTTTTTTTGACGACTGCTATGCTGCCGTGGAGCGTGTGTGAGACTTTTAAAAACAAGCACGAACAGATGCTGATCCACAGCAATGGCCTGCCACGGAGATAATGAGAAAGTCACTTCCTATTGCAAGCTGTGAAGAAGATAGTTTAATTACATTGCCATTTTTAATTGAACATGAATTATTTAGAATCTGAGCATTAATGAAGTAGCGCAAATATCATCCTGTAGATGACAAACCCTGTCATTTAACATGACTTCACAATACCATCTCACAGTCTCTTTGAAGAAATTTTGAATGCAGTAGGTTATCATTTTTTTACGATAATACTAATAATTGTGAATCTCTAACACATTACAATAAGGTTCTATTCATTTTATGACCATTAACCAAGATTAATATATGTTATAAAAAGTGCTCATGGTACCATGTATTAACAAATGTTACCACATTGAATTTTAAAGTTCATCAACAGTCCACGACATGGGAAAAGTATTCAGTTAACTCTGGCTGTACTAGCTGTAGTTTGCATGTGCTCTTCTTTCTGCTGTAGTTAAGAAGAATATTTTGACCAACTCTACTCATATTTCACATTTCTCCCTGAAATGACCCTTGTGGTTTTGTGAACAGCAATTTATGATCATCTAGCATGATTGGAGTAATACTCATAATTCAACCTGAGCTGTGGTCCCAACATATCCCATCCATCTTACTCTGATAATAAAGCCAATGATTGGACTCTTGCTAGCTCTTCACAGGGTCCACAAAGTCAGAGCCCGACTTTCAATTTAAATTGAATTTCCTAATCAGAGGTGACTCTAGAGACTCCCATTTTATATTTTATCCAATTACTGAGTCACAAAGTCAAAGCTAACCTCATCCCAAGTAACTCACGTGAACTCAGCTGGAATTTGAATTTTACTTGCCTATTACAAACACGCTCTCTGTGCTGTCGTAGCGCATTACACCTGGTGACATTAAAGAGCAAACGCAAAGTCATTTTATGCGGAGAGCACCTATTCTCTGTCCTGTCATGCTTTGAGTACTTATCTAACACATTGACAGTGTAGGCAGGAGTTAGCTTGTCTCCTTATCCATTCTGACCCTATGGGTCCTGTGAAATTAAGCCAGATCCACCTTTTGTAATGGGGAAAAAAGGTTTGTTTAAATAAATACTGTTCTACTGACATAATCTCAAAGTTTTAAGTTTGATAAGTGAAGATTCAACACATAAGAAAGGCTGCTCTCCGCAAACAATAAAAAAGACGTCTTTTAACTCTTTCCCTGCCATTGACGGGAATGTCCACCATTTGTGAGAAAACGCTTTCCCACCATTGACAGAATTTTTCCGGCTTTCAGTGTTTTCACTGTTATACAGTAGGGGGCGCTATTATGCATCTTCTAAAAGATTACTGAATCTCCTGATCAAAACACAGGCGAAGAAGATTCAGAAAAAAAGCGACGTCGTATGTAATCATATGCATATGTAAAATAACGCGATCACCAACATTAAAAAGCCTATGTATCAAAACTTTAATGTTACTGAATAAAATGTCGACACAGGATGAGGTAAAGGACTGTGAAGCTTTGGGGGTGTTGATGGACTCGATCTACTCCATCTATGTTTTGTTCATCGTCCTGAATCCGATCCAGGTGAAGTCTTTGACAAGTCTTTTGCTCAAAATGTTGCTTTTTTTTTTATGAAACTTACCCACACTGACACCGTTGATCAAAAATTATGCATTAAGCTAATATAAAACTTTTTAGTTTTTTTGTTTAAAAGCAGAGGGTCTGTTCTTTCTTTTGATATAGGCTATTGCATGTTCAAATATTCATACAACAAAATATTCTGGGGGTCATGAAATTGTGAAAATGATCAAAAACGCTGGCGGTGGCTGGCAACTTTTGATATTAATTTGATAATTTGATATTTTTCTAGTTATTTACCTATAGCGGCTAATGATTTAGAAATCTTGTACATTTACCGAAAATAGCTTACTTCTGTGTTGCAAAATAAAGTGGATAAGTCAGTTTTGTTTAGCGAATCAAACCAAAGTCCCTTTAAGACAAGTCATTTCACTCAGCGGCCATCTTTGATACTCCTCTCGGGCATGCAAGTGCAGCTCCTATCTCTTTGAATGGGGAAACATCAAATTCTCCAAAAATGTTTGCCAAGCTTACGATTAAATTTCACATTTGAAATCACCAATGAAATCTGACAACAACTGTCTCATCAATTTTGTTTCTAAACGCTCAAATCATGACCAAAAAAAATGACAGCCAGGATAAAGCCTGGATAAAACGAATGCGCATGCGCAGTCCTAAGCGCATGTCTCAGAACACTGCCTGTTTCTATAGCAACAAGCGGCAGCTGCAGTGATGTGATGGCTTTACTAATCAACGATTGGCTTTTTCATTTCGAAGGCGGGGCTTATTCACCATATTGGGTGTTGCACTTTCTCCCATTCATAAGTAATCAGAGTGCACATACAGCACAAATACATACAGCTTGCAACTTGCAGTGTTATTTTGTGAGACTTAAATCTTAAATAATTACTTATTGGTTGTTCATTTGACGGGTATTTAAATATAAATATTTGTACTGAATTTTTGTTAACATCATTATTTAAAAGTGAATGAACAAATGCATGCACAAACAACCAAACGAATGAATGAACAAATGAATAAACAAACAAATGAACCACCGAACAAAATAACTAAAAAAAAAACAATAAACTGACAAACAATGAAACAATGATAACACATTTTTTGTTTGCTCCATTATCGCTTAATTTGCCATTAGAATTACATTTTTTACAAAAAAGTGTTAAAGCTTAAGGCAAGTGAGTGGCAAGTAGTTATCGATTGGGTGTTCATATGATATATCCGTGTGAGATAGACATTTGTACAAAATTGTCAACAGTATTATATAAAAATTAACTAACAAAAAAACAGACTAAATGGAAAAAAATGTAAGACCAAATGAACAAACAGTTGAATAAACAGACAAGCGAACAAATGATGATACTACTTTTTTATCATCTCATAAATTGGTATTACAATTACATTAGCCTACTTTTTCCAAAAAATGTCTTCCTCAAAACTACTGAAAGAATTATTAAATGGAATCGTTACAGAATCATTAAGTTCTTTATGATTCCAATTCCTAGTCAGAAAGGCTAGACTTGAACCGTTTAACAAAAACAGCTTCACCAGCAACAAATTCCACATAATACACATCCTAACCTATTCTGAATAAATCAAGTCATTTGTAAATCAAATGTACACATGCCTTCAAAGCACAAACAGAAGTGAATCTCAGAACTTTGTGTACTTTACTATGCGCTAAGGAGGAGTAATATGATTCTACACATGACACAAAATAAATAACAGCTAGATTTGCAAGCAGCAAACTTTCTCTTCAAAGTGCAACACAAGAGCCACAGACAGCAAGAGCACAAGCTCACCAACTGGACTAAAGCTCAAACAGCATGTAAGAACAAGTGGAATTACAGCAGCTGCGGAGTTGAGAGATTGAAGTGACAGACATGTATTTAGCTTCTGGCTGTTCTTCACATGTGTCTGACTTTGTGCCCACTTTAAAAGGTCTCTTAATAAATAATCCCCACAAGGGGGTGCCGCCCGCCTCTACGCTAACTACTTCATAGTCTTAACTAAACCACAAATACATTTAGTCATTTAAAGCAACTCTGAGTCAATCACTCTCTACAGGTACTTTGCTTCTAATAGTTGCTATTTGTTCTTAATGCATATGCAGACACTGTGTGTTAATTTCAAACGGAAATTCTTAGCAGGCGCTCAGGCTTTGACCATTTCAAGTCAAACTGCTGGTCTTTTCACGCAGGCATCAACTGACAAACTAAATAAACAACGTAGACCATTTCCACACTTGCAGAGCTTTACAATTTTGTATTACACAAAACAGCCTGAAATAAATAAACTTCCATCAAAAATGCCAGAAGTTGGAGTTTTCCCATTGGAAACATGTAACACTGACCTCAGCTGGCTACTCGCATTTTGCTGTCAATCAGGGCTGATTACATGTCATAATATTATAGAAAGAGCCCGGCCTGACAACCTGCTTATGCAACAACTGTGTGGAGCGGCTGGAAGCTCTTCGATCCATGCACACCTGAGACAGATAGACAAGGCCTGCCATGATGCAACAAAAGAGGGGGGTTGAGAAAATAATGTGCATAGGAAATTAAGTTTTTCTGAAGAAAATGAGAACAGCGCTTGACAGTGAAAGAAAAAAAAAAAAGTGTTGCGATGGTGTTTTTTTATAAATAAACCTAGACCAAAATTAAATAAAAATGTTTTAAAGCTGCAGTCTGTAAGTTTTGCCTCTTAGTCACCATCTCTGTTTGAAACCTGTAATTGCGGTTATTTGCGGAATTATCTTCTTTACGTGGGTTGTGCATCGGCACGGCTCCTCAGGAGAATGAATCTAACGTTTTGAGGAGTATGTGTGGCTGTCATTCGTTCACCGCACTGGTGTGGATACTGTACTTCGGAATCACAGATTCTATGTCTTAAGCCCTACTCGTGGGGTCGTAAGGTATTTCCATCATTTACAGGGGCTATTCTGTGATTTTATTGCTGTCTGAATCCAGAATGTCAGTGTTTTTCTCCCACCACCCGCATAAAAATCCCCGGCCGAATTACCTACAGTTTTTAGACAAACACCATGGATGTGTGGTAATTTAATTGCCGTCCGAATCCACATCTCTGAGTTTTCAAAAAGAGATTGCTTCAAAATTCACTGTTTATATCCTTTCTGACCACTGCGGAGCACCGTATTATTATCCTATTATTAAATTAAATATGAATTTATTCTTATTATTCCAAGCCGACATTTTATTTACAGAATGCATGAGTTTTATCACTGAGGTGGCATGCAAATGTATTTTTACGGACGTCCACATGAGAAACAATTACCGTCCGAATAGGGCTTTAGAGTATGACCAAAATAAGAATTATGACTGGAAAATGCCATCTGAACAATAACATGCCACTTTTGTTATGACCAACTGAGAAAAAAAGCATTACAATAAATCGCACTACAAACGGTGATTGAATCTAATGATCGCTTAGCTCATGTCAACCCGTGCAAATTATTATTATTGTTATACTTTGTTCTCAAATTGTTAATGTTAACAACATCAGCATTGTGTGACTACGTGTATTTAGTGTGGTAGCGTTACCTGTAGATTTCAATTTCTGTACAGTCTGTCACTGATGATTGTCATTTGGACCTTTCTGGATTACAATCCACCATCAAAATGATACATTTAATTATTCCAGCTGCTGTGAGAAAAGGCTATAAAATGATCCGCCACCTGCAGCATCCTCACATGCGATAGCCTACTAGCTGGACTCCTTCTTTATGTATACAGTAATGACGCAAAGACGAATGGCAGCATGCTCGAATTTCCCGCGGAAAGCTACCAGTACCACTCAAATTATAACATTATTACAAGCGTACCGTTGTGAATCGGGCTAAGGTAAGGAGATGGTTATGTACTTGCTCAATTTTGGATCATTTTTAACCAAAAAATAATAATAATAAATTACAGACTGCAGCTTTAATTTAATTATTTAAAAAATAAAATACTAAAACTAAAATCAATAACTTTTGATACAAGTGAATTTAGGCATCACTACAAATGTACAGTATGAAAAATGGATATTTATTTAGAGTTTCCTAAATATTACATTTAACTGGAAAAGAGCATACACAACTAAACATCCAATATCGACCAAAATTGATCCCATATTGACAATTTTTTAAATTTAATTTAAAATGAATTGAATAAAAATTAAATAAATAAATAAATAAAAAATAATTTGCTAAGCTGTCTAGAAAAGCAAGCCTCTCCTCATCATGCATTATTAACAGTATCATTCATGTCTGCAGTACTTACGGATGCACGATTCCAATAAACTGCTACATGTGTTTACGTTCACTTAAGACATAACCGACTGTGTTTCCGAGGATATTTTTGTGTGCGTTTCTCTGTTCAAGCTCACGATGAAGCGAAAGAGAACTCAATTCAGTATTCGCGTGCCGAATGGAGTTCTCTTTTGTGTCTTCTTTGGCTTGAATGGTTTAAAATCACATTAACAAGTGCACACATGAATCAATAAGTGGAATCAAAATTAAAAAGTACCCGTTTCCTGACTTTAGGTATTTTCGTCTCCCAACCCTGAGTATGAGCAATACCAAAAGTGATGCGTGACTTGGCAAACACCACTAATAAAACTTTTTTTTTTTTTCCTCTGAGGGTTTCAGTGATGCAACTGTTTTAAACCATTAGGTCAGGAGCTGATTATCCCCAGAGAAATTGCTGATTATGCCAGAGAAAGAAATAAATGTGCAGACTTGTCTTGCACGAAGCAGAAATGTTCACATCATCCACCAAATTGGCAAAAACAAGGGAAAGAAAGAACAAAAGTTGCTTAACTAATCATGAGCTCGAGCCGACACTTAATCTGACAAGGGACAGGGCTGATTTCACTAATGGTGCTGGGGAGGAAATGTCCAGTGGCACAGCCATGGTGCTTCACTGGGAATGAAAGTGTCTCCTTCCTGATTTGCTCAGACAACGTAATTATGCCTTGTGGTTCTCATCACGCTTGCCATGTCCAGGGATGCAGAAGGTTGGCATTAGGACATTGGGGAGGTGGGGGTGGGGGGGTGGGGGGATGGCAACTGAGGCATGCTGGGTAGGGGTAGAGCCCTAGTGCCCCTTCAGATTACATTACCATCAGAGCAAGAGCATGGGCCAAGAGCACACATCCATACAAACACAAGGCGGGAAGAATTAGCTGCAACCCAATAATAAGACAAACATTTACATTACAAAATGTATCAGACATCATGTCACTCAGAGTGATTTATCAAATCACTCCGAGTGACATGACGTCTGATACATTTTGTAATGTAAATGTTTGGCAATCACGTGTTTACGCAAGAAGCAAACTGCTTGGCGGCACAAAACCCAGCTTCCCCTGAAGACATGCACAAGTGAGTGCCATGTTGTGTGTTTTTGGTACAATAAAGCCAATTTTGTCTGAATGTGAGGACTGAAGATGAGAGCACTCATATGAGTCCTCAGGCTTTCCTCATCCAATGAGCAAGTTCTGCGAGGGGAGGAGAGATTACGAGCCTCTGAGTGGATGTGGCACCAGCAGGAGCTGGAAGACGGGCAGATTTAAGCGCAATGATGTCTGCTCTGCCAGGTATTTCGCAGTGGGTGAAAGCGGCTTATGTAAACTCAATCCAGCATTGATTATGTAAATGGCGCCAGCCATTTCTCCTTCGAAGGAAAGGGTCGAAAGAGGAGAGGCACTCAAGGGTACTCCCGCACCGATGGGGATATGAAAGTCTGTGACACAGGGCAAAGTGTGCCGGCACTCTAGAAATGTCTTGTGGAAGGAAGTAGTCGGCCAGTTTTGGGTCATTCACACCAACAACGACAACTATAGTGATAACTATATTAGTCCACCAATGGGCAATAACGTTCTGTTTATTGTAAGTGCGCTGCAGTTTGGCCATCTGCTGTTTTAAATGCTTGAGTTCTTTAAAGTTGGGTAGATTCTGATTGTCAGTGTTTTTATCGTTCATCAGCTGGACAAATTATTCTGAAAGTTATTAATTCCTCTGTGTCGTTATTTTTATAGTTATGGTGTAGAATCACCTATTTTCATTTGCATTACTTTTCTATTTATTTATTATTTCATTATTTACTTGTACAAATACAATTAAAAATGTTGGAAACAGGGGAGCATGATGGGTATTGCAGTACAAGACAAGACAGTATTTATTTAAAACAAATTTACAAAAAAATTTAAATTAAATAAATATAAACCAAGACTAAATCCACATTTCCACCAAAATTACCCAGAACAATTTGTCCCTGATTTTTTTCCCCCAGACCTGTCTGCGTTTCCATCGCAGTCTAAAGTACCATAAAGATTAGGCAAATTAGTCCGGTGATGTAGGACTGCGCAACCTTCCAGTTCCCGCTGGATTTCATTCTCCGCATATAAGCTTAATAAAGCCTGAACCTCGTCATCGGTCGTATTTTTTAAACTCCATTGTTGATTCGAATAGGAAACAACTCTTACTGCACGCACCGTGACAGACGCATAGAAATGGTGGTTGAAATAAAATGCTTCATGAACTCAACCAATCAGCATGTTCAGCATGCAAGTCCCACTCCTGAAAGTTCCTGAACTTTGAAAAAGTACTACCTCGAGAGCAGGGACTTTCTGAGGGGGAAATATTTACCCAGAACTTCATTTAGACACTGGTCCCTGCGGTCGAAACACACAGAGTACCACCCCAAAGTCCCTAGTTCCTGGGGAAAGTTCCTGCGGTGGAAGCGCGTGGCTTAATAAAACAGGTGTTTTGAGTGTTTCAGTTTGATTTCTTTTGGCTGTGCAAAAAAATTAAAAAGACAAAATTGTGTCAAAAGTGATTGTGATTCCTGTGTAAATACACTTAGGACATATTAAAAAGGAAATTGCAACATGTTAGGGAAAAACACCTATTTAAACCAAAAGCTTCCACTCTGGAGAGAACAGAGTCTCTGTCAGCTGGCAAACGCAACGCAAAAGTAACAACACATTTCAATAAAATGTATCAATGTAACGTAAATAGTTACTTTTTATATTGCGTAATGGCACATTGTATAGGGATGCACTGGTATTAAAATTCTAAAAATGTAAATTTAAGCATCACTATAATGCAAAGTATGAAAAATGGAAAATGGAAAATGGATATATATTTGCTAAAGATTACTTTTAGGAATTACATAACATCTCAATGACAGTATTACTTTTGAATAATTAAAGAGCATTTTTAAATATTAACTTTAAAGGAGTTTAAAATGAAAATTACCCCATGATTTACTCTCCCTCAAGCCATCTTAGGTGTATATGACTTTCTTCTTTCTGATGAACACATATTATATTAATAGTTATTAATACAGTTATATTAATAAATATCCTGAAGCTTCCAAGCTTTATAATGGCAGTAACTAGTGTGACGTATCACTAGAACGTAGCATACGCATTTTGTACTGCTAGAGGCATTACACTTTCTGCGTAAGTTGAATACGGAAGGCGGTCTGGCGGAAGCTAGATATTTTACTTTATAAAGTTAAATATCTATACTTTTCTTACAAAACCCTTTAGATTCGCTTTAGAAGGCCTTTATTAACCCCCCGGCGACATGTGGAGTACGTTTATGAGGAATGGATGCACTTTTTTGAGCTTCAAACTCGTGGGCCCCGTCACTGCCATTATAAAGCTATAAAGCATTATAACTCTGATTGTGTTCATCAGAAAGAAGAAAGTCATATACACCTAGGATGGCTTGAGGGTGAGTAAATCATGGGGTAATTTTCATTTTAAAGTGAACTACTCCTTTAAGTGAGCATTACAATAAGGCAAAGGTAATCTAAATGTAAAAATAGGAGAAAGGAGTATGCACAATGAAACATCCACCATATCGACCAACGTACAGTACAATCCAATTTATGGGACCAATAATGGTACAGGTATATTTGGCATCCTTAACTACAACACATTACTCTTAATATGCCTAACACTGGTTGTCACCCTCTGAACAGAGTGTTTGACGTCAATGTGGATTATCCGTATATGGACAGTGAAAGAACAACACATCCATTTTTCAAAATCATATTGCACAGCTGGTCATCATTATGTATGATTCTCTCATAGACAGTGCTGAGTGTACAAACATGCAAGCGTCGACTGACTCAGCAAGTCATAGCATCATGCAGACGTTAACATTCGTCCTTCTGTTTCCTTGTAGGACAGGAGCGGAGCGCTGCTCGTGATGTGACAGGAGCTAAATCTAGGAGCCCTTTTGAGCACGAGAGAGCGAACGCAAGTGGCACCTCCCTCGGGCTAATTAGCCAGAATGATCCATCTGTCTGTCTCTCGCAGGTCAACTTCCTGTTTGGAGGAGGGTGCAACAGGAGCAAGGCAGGTGGGATGCGTTCGCACGTGACTCCTTGAATCCCAGAGTCCATTAATCACACTTTGACCGCCCACGGCTTTTCGCAGGGAATCATGACAGCAACACGGCCAGCAATGATTAATACTTAACGTTGCATTTAAGAGTAAGATTTATGCCATCTGTTAGCAAATGACACGCTGCAGAAGTCCATCTCACAGTTTGTGGGGTGACTTTCTGTCTGGACAGATTAAGGAGATGATTCATAACTTAATCTAGAGTCGAGAGGTCACCTCCACTAACAGTGTGACTTTGGCCAGCGTACCAGAAGAGGAACAGGAAAGGTGGGGTCGGCGGGGTGGATGGTGACTGGCGGCGGCACAACAGGGGTGACACTGGTCTGGAAAGACTGGATGGTTTACAATAACCCAGGTGTGCCCGTCACCACGGCACCATGGTCTACACAACAGATACAACCCTGAACAACAGATGGTGGGAATGTCTGTGGAGCCAAAATGAAAATAAAAGGTGGAAACAGGTAGAAAAAAAACATACATAGATAAGCAAGATCATGGGTAAATATTGTCATAGAGGGTGTTGTAAAAAAACAGGAAACAGACTATGTAGATTAGCTTTATTTGTGCATACATCAGGTATGCTAAGTCAAGCAAGGGCTTAATGTTATAGATGAACACATACTTCACATATTTCAAAAATCTGTGGTTAAAAGGACATTTCTGGTCTTGTATGCATGTATGATTTATTATATTAGATATAGAAAGCATCTGCTTCAAACCAGCTGAATAAAAACACATGCAGTTGGAAAATAACAGGAGAAGAGCAGCATTACTCTGTTTCCACCTCAGAGTAAAAAATAAAGAAAAAGGTAATATAAAATGTTGTAATTGGGAGGTATACAGTAAAGCCAATATAAAGTCACAATAGTGAGATATAAAGCCGTATTTTGGATTGGATGGATGGATGGATGGATGGATGGATGGATGGATGGATGGATGGATGGATGGATGGATGGATGGATGGATGGATGGATGGATGGATGGATGGATGGATGGATGGATGGATGGATGGATGGATAAATAATGAAGACATAACTGTGCATTACATTAATTTAAATGTCATTCTTTGTTAAATAGGTTTAAAAAGTTATTTTAAAAGATATTTTACTGTACAAATAAAATAATATTATATAACAATCACCCTATAAGCTATTTAAGATATTTAAATACATAAATACATAACATATTAACATGTCAAATATCATGCTAGAAATGTATATATGTGTATAAATGTATATATATATTAGATTATTAGATATTAGATTTTTTTTGCTATAATTGGCCAGTCCTACAAAAATATTCTCCCAAATGGTAAACAAAAAATACTAATGATTCTCTCTTGAACTGACCCCTCGTTAAGCCCTAATCTCATTAATAACCTGTTTTTAATGGCAATAATGTCAATTTTGCTGTTGCTGCATCTAATTTCTAAATGTCACTTCCTCTTGAGCGAGCAGTCATTGATGTCCCTAGGGATGTGTGAACATTTCTTCAACTGAAAATTGCAGAGTCTGAAATTCCATTTGTGACAATGCAGCAGAAACATATTCCTGCCTGTCTTTGAGCCTCCTTATTATAAATAACCAGTTTTCAAACATCACATCCTGTTCGGCGCTTTCCGCCATCTGCATAATCAGGCGAAGTGTCAAAAGAGTCAAAATAATCTATTTATTATTCTATCTTTGTTGCATGAAGAGCAAAGCTTTTTACGCTAAGGTAAATTCAAGGTTTTAAGCATTGTTTGACAGAAGATGTGCACCATGTGTTATGCACACATCTTTCAGACCTTAAAAAACATTATTTCCCTTATTAAAACTTACAAATGCAGGATATCTGTACACGCATTACAATATTAATCCTCTTAGTTCATACGTTGTTTTTAAGATGCTTGTTTCAGTATTACCAAAGCATCTGCTTCAAACCAGCTGAATAAAAACACAAGCAGTTGGAAAATAACAGGAGAAGAGCAGCATTACTTTGTATATAAATTTTTTTTAACAGATCTGGATTGATATTTACAATATGGAAGCCGGTTTAAAAAAAAAAAAAAGTAATCGTGAGGTAATGTTTAAAATAAGGAATTGTTGTAATTGGGAGGTATACAATAAAGCCAATATAAAGTCACAATAGTGAGATATAAAGCTGTATTTTGAGATTTTGTGTCAATTTCCAGATATAAAATCGCATTAGTGATCTATAAAGTCACATTAGTGAGATATAAATGCACAGTGAAATTTGAAGACTAATTGTAAGATATAAAGTTACAATAGTGAGAAAAAAGACATATAACGTTATATTATGATTTAAAGTTGCAATAGCGATGTACAAAGACATACTGTGAAAAATATACAGTCAAACCAAAAGTTATTCAGACACCAGATATAGTTTTTTTACTAGTGGGTGCAGGACATTATAGTTCATTTATGTAAGTGAGGATAGCAAAATAATGTAAACCAGTAAAATTGATTAAAAAAAATGAGACCAAATTATTCAGACACTTTGACCTGACCATGTTCTGCTTAAGTGTTTTTTCTTTAATTGCTAATGCGACCTTTTACACCACAGACTGAACAAAATGAAGCATTGCTTGGTCATTGGTTGACCTAAATTGGTATGATCTAATTGTGTACTTAAATTTAACAGCTGACAGCTGATTGGTTGATTGTAATCCATTACATACCTTCCTATCAAAGTTATCTGACATGATCAAGATGAATTTGTTCTGACACAGTTTAACTCTGAGTTCTTGTCATATTTTATTACCATTTTCTAAACTATAGCGAATAAACTGACAATGTGAGAAAATGTTGAAGGTGTCTGAATACATTTTGGTTTGACTGTAACATGTATCATATTGCGAAATATAAACGTGCAGTAAACTTTTTTTTTTTTTTTTTTCAGCTGCAATTGAACTACCCGCCATATGGGCGTGCTAGTGCATCTGAGACTTGGTGTGAGGGAAAAGCAGTATAGTGAGAAATGAACAAAAATTAAAACACAACTTTTGCAAAGATTTAGCAAGTCTGTGTGTTGGAGAATTGGAGTTGCCATGGTAAGCCTGCGATTACAGTTAAAAATGAAGCGGCTAATCTCTCATTGCGCTCAAAACGTACACAAATCTGAGTGCAGCTTGCCCTACTTAAAATATGGTTTACAATACTCTACAGTTCATGTTTACACCCTCCCTTTATCATGTCAAAGCTTGGGTTTCACAAATATTGGCATTCATGTCGAACTGAGCCTTTGGGGTTAGGCATAACAGTCAGTTACAGGTGTTATTTTCAGTTTTGAGCAGGTAGATACCTGTCTAAGAGGAAAGGATGAGTTTGAAAGGGGCTGAGGGGCTGGTGACGGAAGACTTTAGATGGGAGTTGTCTAGACTTGCCCTCTCTGTCAACCCTTACTATCAACCGCTGAATCCGAAGTGTAATGACAAACTGAAACGTATACCTTGTCATTATAAAAAGAGCTACATTACCCTTCGACTAAGGGGGGGGGGGGGGGGGGGGGAATTTTCCTCCATGTGCTGGTAATGAGGCAACAACATGTAAAGTACCAAGCAAGGAGACAAAACAGATGATTGATCAAAGTCTAGCATTCCCTAGAGCTCGGTTTAGTCGAGTCATTCTGAACAATTTCAAGTTTAATCCCGAGAGCAAATACCATAAAGAATGTGCATAACAAATGTATGCTGATCCCTCAAATGAGAGACGGGCCGAACATAGTTTCTAATGAGAGAGCTACACACCAATGGGAACAAATCAACACTGCAGAAAATAATATGTGAAACTGAAAGATGGATACACATAACACTACAGTTCAACTTTGGGGTCTGTATTTTTAATGTTTTGAAAGAAGTCTCTTGCTCACCAAGACTGCAATTATTTGATCTAAAATCCAGTAAAACGGCAATATTGTGAAATGCTATTATAACATAACTTTTAATATATTTTAAAATGAAACCTATTCCTGTGATGGCAAAGCTGAACTTAGCATCATTATTACAGTCTTCAGTTTCACATGATCCTTCAGAAATCATTCTAATATGCTGATTTGGTGCTCAAGTTAACATTTCTTTTTATTATCTATGTTGAAAAGAGTTGTGATGCTTAACATAACCATCTAAGCTATGATCAGTTGAAATGAATTGAAAATAACTTGTAAGGCCCAAATAATAATTCTCACATCAATAAAAACTTACATACAGTTGCTTTAAGGGAATCCGTTCAGAACGATTTAACTATATATATATATATATATATATATATATATATATATATAGAGAGAGAGAGAGAGAGAGAGAGAGAGAGAGAGAGAGAGAGTTATATATACACTCACCTAAAGGATTATTAGGAACACCATACTAATACTGTGTTTGACCCCCTTTCGCCTTCAGAACTGCATTAATTCTACGTGGCTATTGATTCAACAAGGTGCTGAAAGCATTCTTTAGAAATGTTGGCCCATATTGATAGGATAGCATCTTGCAGTTGATGGAGATTTGTGGGATGCACATCCAGGGCACGAAGCTCCCGTTCCACCACATCCCAAAGATGTTCTATTGGGTTGAGATCTGGTGACTGTGGAGGCCATTTTAGTACAGTGAACTCATTGTCATGTTCAAGAAACCAATTTGAAATGATTCAAGCTTTGTGACATGGTGCATTATCCTGCTGGAAGTAGCCATCAGAGGATGGGTACATGGTGGTCATAAAGGGATGGACATGTGTGCCAATATATATATATATACATACACATACACATACACTCACCTAAAGGATTATTAGGAACACCTGTTCAATTTCTCATTAATGCAATTATCTAATCAACCAATCACATGGCAGTTGCTTCAATGCATTTAAGGGTGTGGTCCTGGTCAAGACAATCTCCTGAACTCCAAACTGAATGTCAGAATGGGAAAGAAAGGTGATTTAAGCAATTTTGAGCGTGGCATGGTTGTTGGTGCCAGACAGGCCGGTCTGAGTATTTCACAATCTGCTCAGTTACTGGGATTTTCACGCACAACCATTTCTAGAGTTTACAAAGAATGGTGTGACAAGGGAAAAACATCCAGTATGCGGCAATCCTGTGGGCGAAAATGCCTTGTTGATGCTAGAGGTCAGAGGAGAATGGGCCGACTGATTCAAGCTGATAGAAGAGCAACTTTGACTGAAATAACCACTCGTTACAACCGAGGTATGCAGCAAAGCATTTGTGAAGCCACAACACGCACAACCTTGAGGCGGATGGGCTACAACAGCAGAAGACCCCACCGGGTACCACTCATCTCCACTACAAATAAGGAAAAAGAGGCTACAATATACACTCACCTAAAGTATTATTAGGAACACCATACTAATACTGTGTTTGACCCCCTTTCGCCTTCAGAACTGCCTTAATTCTACGTGGCATTGATTCAACAAGGTGCTGAAAGCATTCTTTAGAAATGTTGGCCCATATTGATAGGATAGCATCTTGCAGTTGATGGAGATTTGTGGGATGCACATCCAGGGCACGAAGCTCCCGTTCCACCACATCCCAAAGATGCTCTATTGGGTTGAGATCTGGTGACTGTGGGGGCCATTTTAGTACAGTGAACTCATTGTCATGTTCAAGAAACCAATTTGAAATGATTCAAGCTTTGTGACATGGTGCATTATCCTGCTGGAAGTAGCCATCAGAGGATGGGTACATGGTGGTCATAAAGGGATGGACATGGTCAGAAACAATGCTCAGGTAGGCCGTGGCATTTAAACGATGCCCAATTGGCACTAAGGGGCCTAAAGTGTGCCAAGAAAACATCCCCCACACCATTACACCACCACCACCAGCCTGCACAGTGGTAACAAGGCATGATGTATCCATGTTCTCATTATGTTTACGCCAAATTCTGACTCTACCATCTGAATGTCTCAACAGAAATCGAGACTCATCAGACCAGGCAACATTTTTCCAGTCTTCAACTGTCCAATTTTGGTGAGCTCGTGCAAATTGTAGCCTCTTTTTCCTATTTGTAGTGGAGATGAGTGGTACCCGGTGGGGTCGTCTGCTGTTGTAGCCCATCCGCCTCAAGGTTGTGCGTGTTGTGGCTTCACAAATGCTTTGCTGCATACCTCGGTTGTAACGAGTGGTTATTTCAGTCAAAGTTGCTCTTCTATCAGCTTGAATCAGTCGGCCCATTCTCATCTGACCTCTAGCATCAACAAGGCATTTTCGCCCACAGGACTGCCGCATACTGGATGTTTTTCCCTTTTCACACCATTCTTTGTAAACTCTAGAAATGGTTGTGCGTGAAAATCCCAGTAACTGAGCAGATTGTGAAATACTCAGACCGGCCCGTCTGGCACCAACAACCATGCCACGCTCAAAATTGCTTAAATCACCTTTCTTTCCCATTCTGACATTCAGTTTGGAGTTCAGGAGATTGTCTTGAACAGGACCACACCCCTAAATGCATTGAAGCAACTGCCATGTGATTGGTTGATTAGATAATTGCATTAATGAGAAATTGAACAGGTGTTCCTAATAATCCTTTAGGTGAGTGTATATATATATATATATATATATATATAGTTACATATAGTTAAATCTATATCTCTCTCTCTCTCTCTCTCTATATATATATATATATAGATTTAACTATATGCAACTATATATATATATATATATATATATATATATATATATATATATATATATATATATATATATATACACACACACACACACTCGGGTCGAACGATTATCGGCGCCGATATTAAGCATTTTTTATGGTTATCGGTATCTGGCATTTTCAAAACCGATTTGCTGATAAAATTATTTCATTTTGAAATGCGCTATTTGGCTCTGATGCAGCCGGCGTTGGAACTCACCACTCTGTGACCTAGACCAATGTAGTATATACTGTACGAGTTGCAAATTTGAGACTAAGAAAGCAGTCTGATGTACCTTAACAAAAATAATAAATAATTTAAAAAGAACAATGATTCAATAATCAGTTCTATTGTAAAATCATTCACAAAACAAATGGAAAGCATCTCATCAGTGACAAATAGAAGGTTACATGGCCCACCCCACTGCTCTTGAGCTGCCGTGAAGAAAATAACCCCAAATTGCTTTCACACATCGAGATTTCATTTGTTGAGCGGTACGACTGAGTTTCCTGATTAAAATTACAGACTATTAATCGGCTTTGTTATGCTGTGTGTGAAGCTGTGTCCAGTATAATGAGACACAAATTGCACATTGCAACGAAACCTAAAAGCCAACCCGTGTTTATGCAAGCTATCTTTCACTGACATGGTCTGTGGACAAGAACAAAGAGCCGAAGAAATTGAAATACCCTGTAGAGTTTCCTGAAAAAAAGAGAGAGAAGACATAGAGATGTTTGGGTGACCAGCGCAACACGTTGGAACAAGCATTGCCATGTGCCAAAACGCAGGTTAACAAACATTAAATGTTAACATGCTAACAAGTTTCTCAAAGTCAAAGTAATTACAAGCAAGCAGCAGACCCACTTATCCGTGTCATCTCTTTTCAGATTAATCACAAAGCCGCACTGAATTTGTTAGTGGTGGTAAATTGGTGCAAAATAATGACGACAAACTGCTTAATTTATGCACACCCATTTGATACCGGCCCGCCGTGTCCGCTTGCAGCCCTGGGTTCTTTCCCCTAGATGTGAGCTAATTAGCATAGCATCTGGGCCCAACCATGCAGGGAAATGGTACCATGTAATGAGTCAAACGGGCCCTGGCAATCATATTAAGCCTGCCGCTGATTGAAAAGTAAACAACGCACACTTTAAAGTGACACCCACCCAACAGAGGGAGTTTTTGTACCATCTGAGTTCTTCAACTTCCAACAGCACAATAAAGAGGCGTGGAGACGGAAAATTGCAAGTTTTAGTTTAAAAAAAAAAAAAAAAACAATTAAAACCAACGCATTAGGGTCCTACGTTTTTCAAGATTGCAAAAAATGCCGGAATCCAGTCATAAAAAAATATATGTAAATGTGTATATGTATATATCAATGTATTATGCAGAAAGTCACGGAACTGGGCAAAATGGAAATGAATAATTCAAAAGTAGAGCTGTACCCTTAATCAAATTGCGGATATGCTTGTGGTGTTTCAGCATCTGCCGTCACACTCCATATAGTCTCAGCCTCAGACGTCACACCCACGGACTGTTGGCTGAACGTCTGATGCATATGGCACACTTCACTAGAAACACTTCAGGAATTTAGAAGTCATCATCTGATTCTACAGGATGTCTGGGAGAAGTGTGTGTCGCGTTCTTTAACAATCCGACTGGAAAGTTGCCCCGTCATGGAAGAACAACATGTCATGTTTACAACTGTGACAAAAAGCACTTATTAGGATCAACTAAATGCTGGATTTTGAAAGTGAAGCATGTAAATTTTGCGGCATAGACTCTTTAAAATTTGTCCAAGAGTTTTACACACCGGTCTGTTATTGTAGGGACATCGATGTTACATTTTCACGCCTCTAAACATGACGTGGGAAAAAACAAACTGTGATTGGTTGCCTTACATGTCAGTCAAGCGGCCTCTGGGCGCTCCTTGGCCAATGAAAGCTGCTATGGAGTCCAGACCTTCTGCCATCAGTCTGAACGTGTGGCTACGCGAGACTACTACACTCCACATGAACATCATTTACAGAGCTGATGAGAGTTCACTTCACCAGCATTTCACAATTTCATTTGATAAAACTATCGTCAGCTACACAGAAACTCAACCTTCAACCTGCCAAAATAAAAGGTCAGTTACCTTAAAGAAATTAGCTGCGTTTACACCAAAATTACCTGGAACAATTTGTCTCAGGAACTTATGTTCCCCAGACCTGTTGCTGTCTGCGTTGTGTTTCCATCGCGGTCTAAAGTACTGTCAATATTAGGCAAATTAGTCCGGTGACGTAGGATTGCGTGCAACTTTCCACTTCCCGCTGGATTTCATCCTCCACATAACCTTAATAAAGCCTGAACCTCGTCGTCGGTCCATCGGTCATATTTTTTTAACTCCATTGTTGATTCGAATAGCAAACAACTCTTACTGCACGCACCACAACAGACTTTTAAAAATGGTGAAATAAAATACTGCGTGGAGTCAACCAATCAGCATGTTCAGCGCCCGAATCCCACCCCCGAAAGTTCCTGAACTTTGAAAAAGTACTACCTCGAGAGCAGGGACTTTCTGAGGGGGAAATTTTTACCCAGAACTTCATTTAGACGCTGGTCCCTGCGGTCGAAACACACAGAGTACCACCCCAAAGTCCCTAGTTCCTGGGGAAAGTTCCTGCGGTGGAAACGCGGCTATTATGACAGAAATAAATTACTATACAGTAGACTGCAGTTCTCAATGTAATTATAACAACATAAGAAACATAAGAACAATGCCATACTACACAAATCACACAACTTTTTATCCATGTTTTAATTTAAAAAGTAATCCTCTGTTGTGCAGCACTTTGTTTGCCAAAAAAATTTAAGGAATAGTTCACATTTAATTTGATTTACATTTTAAAAGTTTAATTTAAAAATGTTAAAAGTTTAATGATTCATGAATACCTCAGTTTTCAATAATAAACTGGCATCAAACACCACAGAATACAGAAAAGTTAAGACAGACAACAGAATTTCTAAATTTCATTACAGACCTTTGTACGGTTAGACAATTTTAAAAACAAGGCATACGTAGACTTTACAATGGCATGCACTGTATGAAGGTCCTAGTACCTAGATGTACTTCTATCCCTCACAGTTTTGTTTTCATTAATGCCAAAAATTAAATATAGCACTACCCTAAGGTCTATTGTTAAAATATTAATAAGTTATTATATTGTTAAAGCTGTATTTCAATTGAGTAGGCATTCTTTTTGATTATTAAAATTTAATTAAACCAGAAAAATTAAAAAGACAAACATGGAACATGAAAAAATAACAGGCAGACAGTAGATGAAGAGAATAAATTAAGCACCTGAGCTGCACCATTGCCCAATTTGTTTTAAGGAATATCAATGCCACATACAGAGTCAAGGGTGTCTTTGATGAGGCAACCGCCGGGCAAAAACTGTTCATCAGATCCTAGAAAGCATAAGTGGCAGGATTTATGAGTGCTTTCGTCTCACCCGTCACATCTAATGCACTAAAGAGGCCCAAAGGCCAATTGTCTTGCCAGTGAGAAGGCTGATAATTGAAACGTTGAGCCCACACAAGCTACCCCACGAGCTGCTCTTTGAAAACCTTGGCGAAGTCTGCAGAAGCTTCCCACCTGTCAATCACAGGGACCGATCAGAACGTCAGAGGGATGCGAGCTGACGGCCGTTCTGTCACAGCGCTTTGTGTCACCTCCCGTCGAGAAGCGTTTGAGTGGCTGACGAAACTGTTGTGACAGGAGGTGCGGCGGGCACCTAAAGGGAATATAGCAAGATCCCTTTGCTCTCTTACAGGGCCACCACAAAGTCACTCTCAGACTTTGAAGAAAGAAATATGAAAATAAAAAAACATTTTATCCCCAATTCCCACTTTTTTGAGTGTTTCATGTTCCAGAGTATTGTCCCAGACGTAATTAAATATGCACTATACACACGCTGTGCCTGTGACGCTAAAAGGTGCAAGGCTTTATTTCCAGCCTCCCTATATGACACCGACCAAGCCGACTGGATATTTTCCAGCAGGTTGGCAGAAGCAGCAGACAGCCAGCAGATCAAAGATGGAATGAGAAGAATAACAGGGAGCCATGTTACAGACTCCTGGGTCGATTTAAGACAAATGCATCCCTAACAAGCCAATGATGGAGGCCAGAAGACTCTCCAGAGCAGGGCAAAGTCTCAGCGTAACAATCGTGATATTGACTCATTCCTCATTCGTTCCCCAGCCTCCAGAATAAGACGACGCCCCGGGTAGCCTAAGCGGTTTGATGAAAGAATAAGTCAATGTGATCTAATAAGCACAAACACATTGACCCTAATGCACCAATATTGGCATTGTGCTCGAAGCGGATGCAAATGACAGGTACAGAAAAAACATCCACAAAGGATTATGTCGCCATGCAATTGACCCTTTGCTAAGCTCCGCCCCCTTGGTTACAACCTATAGGAATTGAGGAGCATAAATATACTCCCGTTCAAAGGTTTGGGGTTATTAATTTTTTTTTATGTTTTTGAAAGAATAATCTTTTGTAAACATGTATTTACTGTCACTTTTTATCCAATGCATTCTTACTGAATGAAAAAATTAAATTCTTTCAAAAAACTGTACCCAAACTATTGAACGGTAGTCGAAGTCAACAGATTTTCAGTCAAATGTGCTCATCACGTGGTTAAAATGAAATGTATATTGTTTTTTACATTTGCTGGAATGAATTCTAACATTACAAAGCATTTTTATCCACCATTTTTATATTTAAAAAGAATTTGCTACACAAATAGAATGATTTAAAATGTGAAGACTACAAATGACGTTATTTACCTTGGAGTAAATGTAGGTGTCCGTCCTGATGTTATACATGTGCATTTGGGAAGAAGAGATGAAAGATAGTTTAATTTAGCATGAACATTTATTTAAAGATTTGGAAAATGAAAAATAGGCTGCTTGCTTCAATTGTACAAGTGACCTTGCTACAACATTTGACCATAATTTCTGTAACTGCATTTAAAACGGTCCTAAGACAGATCCTACTTATACTTACATATAAGTTATACTTACAAAAGAACAAAAGCTTGTCTTTAAAAATGACGAACAGTCATTTTGCTTAAGTAGGATTTTTTTTGCATTCTTAGCAAAGAGCCAAATACCTCATCACATCTGGCTAGGTAATGGTCTAAACCCACTGACACTAGAGACAAAATTTAGTCATTTTTTAAAAAATATTTAGTTGCTTTCCTGACTGCAGACACAAAGCTGCAAGTGCGCACAGTTATGATGAGCACAATGACTCATACGGTGACACTGACTCAGAGTCAGAGTGCGGCCGGCTGTTTGCCAAGCCTCTTGCCCCAAGAGGCTCCTACCTGCCAGGGCAACCCATGATAGATGTCCTGCTGGGTGCTGACAGGACACACTGAGAAGACCCGTAGGCCAGAGGCTGGAGTTAAGGGCTGATCATAACCTGCCTCGGAGGAAAAAAGATGCTCCATGAGGTTTTGAAATGACAAATAGCAAGCAGCAGGTTAGCAGCAGGCTACAGCACAGCAGCAGATATATTTTCATTTGATTTGTAGGACAATAGCTAGCCTATGTTTCCATCCAAAGTTGTGAATTTAACTTTGGAATATTGCACAAAACATTTGCTTATAAAGGGCCGTTTTCATCGCATGTGTTCAAGAGAACAAAATCGTCACTTCCTGGGCAGCTACAGCAAAATATCTGTTATAAAAATGGAAATTGCTGCAATTGGGAAAGCCACTGTGGCTTGTTTCGTACATCATAAAATTACTTGTGCCTCAGAACGAGCAGACGAAAATGCAATAAACACCATCATGTTATCTTGCATTCGGAGGTGGACGCATGGTGAGAGAACGCAATCGTGTGAGGCATTTCTGGAAAAAAATCTGCGTGTTTTGTTGATGTTTTCAAAGCAGGGACTAAAATGAACACTCACCAAGCACCAAATGAGAGTAAAAATATGTGTTGGCAATAGTTTGTCAGCTATTTTTTTAATTTAGCCTTAGTCCTATGTCAAATGCACTTTTTTAGTTATCATCATATTTAGTCAACCATGTCCTATTTTTTTTGGTCAAGTTTTAGTCGACTAAACATCTGAGCATTTAGTCTAGTTTAGGGCTGCATGATTAATCGCAAATAACCCGAAATCACGATTTAGCTTAGTGCAATTATGAAGAAAAAAAAAGCAGTAGGGCTGTCAAAATGGCTGAATGAAGCTAAATTCGAATTTCTTTCTTAAATATTAGCAAAATTCTAATTATATTTGAATTCTAAAGGCAATACTTAACGTTAGAGGAAAAAAGTACTGTATTGTCTCCTATGCCCACAAGAGGGCACAAGCGAGCGCAATAAGCAAATATAAACCAAATCAAGCATCTCATCATCATGTCTCACGCATTTATTATCATGAAAATAGCAGAGTAGGCTTGAAGAACTCATGTAAACCATATATTGTCGTAGTCGTGTTTATTAGTCATGTTGACTCAAAGCGTTTCAATCTTCTGTTTATTAAGCTACAGTGATAGTATGATGCCCATAGGGATTTCCTGGAATGACATGCATTGTCATACTTCTGCAGGGCATATTTGGAGTTTCTGCGTGAGAGCGCCCTCTGGCTTTCAGATGGAGTAGCATTTACAGCTGATCACAGACAAACTGCGCATAATATTATATATATTTTTTAACATATTGACCAATCGCTTGTGGTTTAATTTCGATTAATCAAATCGATTTAGCCAATGAAAACTTAGACACATTTTCGGCATAATGGTTAAATTTACCATCCCAATTATTTTGCTCCAAATTATAAATCAATAATAGACATTTATTTTTACACTTCATTAGAATTATTGCACTTTCACCTATAAACACTAATTAAGAGAATGTCAACCCATATGCATAGTTTATCTAGTTTCCTGATTTATTATAGGCTATTTATTTATTATAAAACAGTGAAAGTCCTAATCCAATAATTCCAAATTACATAATTTTTTTCTATTAAAACAACAGCAAAGAAGACTTTGTATTGTCAAAGTCAAGCAAAATGGTTTTAGAAAGATGTTAGTCAGTTGCTATGATGTTCTAGATGGTTGCTAGGGCATTGCTAGGCTAGTGCAAGTGAAAAGCACCCCCAAAGTCACCCCCAAATGATATTCTGCTCTCCAGATATGGCTTGTGTCCTCCTTAAATAGGTCTAAAAGATATGTTCCACCTGTTTTATTCCCACCAGCCAGAAATCATAAATCCAATCATTTATAACAGTAATAACACACCTTTCCTCAACAAGCCACATGATTTGAGGTATTATTCAACGGTGCAAGACGAGTTTCACGCCAAAGTTTAACAAGATAAGCTTCTCAGTTACATAAAAAAATGAAGTACACATCTGAAATACAAGCACAAAACACTGGAAAATGTCTTATGAGATCAGCAGATAAACATTCATCTGTATGCTTTACCCAGACAGCAAAGACAAACCCCAACCATTTTTCTAAAAATGATGGAAGCTTTTACATAGACACCACATCTAAAGGCCAAAGCAGGAAATGAAGGATGAGGATGAGAAGACAAAAGCAAAGGGGGGTGTGAGAACACGCTGGGGAAGGGATAACACGGCCGAGGACAGATATTGAAATGCTGGAGAAAACAAATGAGGCTACATGGGAGGCAAAAAAATGAGCCAAATAAAACAAAATGGCTAAAAACATCTGACAGTCTACCTGTCCCTCATCTCTCTGTTTTCTTCTCATTTTCTTCTGTCTGTCTTTCCTGTTTCTCATTTTCACAGAGTCGAATGTTTAAGTAAAAACAGAGGAAAAAGAAGGAGAAATATAATCATGGACTCCTTTAAGGTAAAAGAGGTAAGGTAAAGAAAGAGGTAAAGAAATGCTGACATTTAATGGCATATTTACTCTGAAAGTATAAGTTAGCCTGGGGATAAATTGGGATTTTAACGGCGGGGGAACACTTAAATCTTGTGGTGATTGTGGTGCCCTATGTGGTGAATTTTTATTTCATGACAACGATATACATCATACAGTCATTTTATTTTTGTTATATATAAAAAAAGAACAAAGTAGCAAATTACAAACAATAGGACAAATATGATAGAGTTGCTGTCAGAAGAATGAATGCTTGGATTTAATATACCGACATTTCCGCTTTTCACTTCAAGCCATAACCGACTGTATTTAAGTGAGATACTCCACATGATGGGCATTTTGACAACTGTGTCTGTATTTGACCATTCAGACACAAATAGAACTGAATTCGGGATCACACGCTGTCTGAGAGAGCGCTTCTGGTATGTGTCATTCAGCACGATATCACAAGTTCTTTTTTCACAAATTACTGCGCATAATAACTTGATCAACTCTTTTTGAAGATCCTCGTTAAATGTACACACACGCTTCTTAAACATCTTCGCTCTCTAATATCTCGCCTTCACTTACTGCAAGTTAATAGAATTATGATTGGATGGTAATTTTGGTCTTCAAAGTTTCCACCGCAGAAACTTTCCCCAGGGACTAGGGCCTTTAGGGTGGTACTCGGTGTGTTTCGACTGCAGGAACCGGGGTCTAAATGAAGTTCCGGGTAAAAATGTCCCCCTCAGAAAGTCCCTGCTCGCGAGGTAGCACTTTTTCAAAGTTCAGAAACTTTTGGGGGTGGGACTTGGGTGCTGAATATGCTGATTGGTTGAGTTCATGCAGCATTTTATTTCAACCATCATTTTTAGGCGTCTGTTGTGGTGCGTGCAGTAAGAGTTGTTTGCCATTCGAATCAACAATGGAGTTTAAAAAAACATGACAGATGGACCGACGACGAGGTTCAGGCTTTATTAAGGTTTTATGCGGAGGACAAAATCCAGCGGGAACTGGAAAGTCGTGCACAGCCCTACGTCACCGGACTAATTTGACTAATCTTCACGGTACTTTAGACCGCGACGGAAACACAGACAGCAGCAGGTCTGGGGGGAAAAAGTTCTGGGACAAATTGTTCCGGGTAATTTCGGTGGAAAAGCAGCTCAAAATATACTATGATGAAATTGGCTACCTTTCATTAGGCTATTCTCGTGTGACAAGACTACTACTCACTTTTTATATGATCACCTAGCAAAGAAAATTTAGGAAATAAGAAATACGGGACAAAACATGTGTTTTTCATAATTGGGGACACTAAAAATAGAGCTGAAATACGGGACTGTCCCGGTAAAAACGGGACTGCCACTTTAACTTATGAACTGTAAAGGTTTTTTGGACTGGAAAGAAATTGTAAGAAAATGAATGGACCATTTTTTTATATCTCTTTTTGGAATCAAAGTTTCCTGAATGCCTTTCCAGATCATTTAGGCGCAATTTAACCCCCGAAGGTACTCCCCCAAGGTTTCATTGTGCTCTTCAACTTCATGTTCTGCTAATGAGATTTCACTCAATTAAAGCTGCTGTAAGTGATTTCTGCACCACTAACAGCACTGAGCGAAATTACAAAACACTGTTTCAGTTTGTGCTGGCTGCAGTCAGATGCAAAAGTCCTAAGAGAAATGTTTGTCTACAGTGTTTATCAATGTGAACAAGAGAGGTATGTGTGTGTTCTTTTCCCATTTTCTATGAGGAAGATTTCTGACACGGTAACAAACCGCATCGGTCGGAGGTGACGCTACCATCCTCATGCTAAAGAGTGTGTAGGTGAGTGGTTTTGTTTATGCCTCTTTTCCATATACACCTCTGACCAGCTAGGTCAGCCACACAGCTGAGGTATTCAACCCAGACGTCTCGCCTGACTGGACAGGAGACCGCTTCTTCAGCAAACCACTCCAACACTGTCCAAATCTTTCCTTGCAACAAAAACCCCTGAAATTTCAGTGTTTAGGAGGCATGAATCACTTGCATACCCCTGATAAAACTCCATCTCCCCTGAGAACATTTGATTACTTTACAGGAGCTTTCCAGTTCATGAGGCAGCATTTTAAAGCCGTTTCTGACCTCGTGCTAAAATGGTAGTATCCTTCACTTGGGAGAAAGACAAAGTGCAGAGATGCACTTGTGACACAAGCTAAACATGAGGCCAAGGTCTACACATACTTGGACTGTAAATGCAAAAAAAACCCCGAACAAAACAGAAACACATTTAATAATATGTTTGAAAGTTTCTTCTTTTTGATTTTATGTCGACTGTAAGACACCCACACAGTGTAAAAGTGCAAATACCAAATCCACATAATACACAAAAGCTGTCTGATGAAAAAATTAATGCAACTAATTTATTATTAAATAAAAACATAGCACTAAAGAACATACCTCCACACCGGATTTCATATCCATTTACAGTTATGTGATGTGGCCAGATGATACCAAAATAAATGTCATCCAAGGTCCTGCTTACACCTGGTATTAAGATGCGTTTTGGTTGATCAGAACACAAGTAGACAAGGGAGAGACACACCCATTTACACCTGTTTTGTCCACTTTCGACCACTTCTGTCCTGATTTCTTCGAGGGGAGGGTAAATCTATGGGCTTTTTCAGATCGTTTGATCTAATGGATGAAATAAGCTTGCACAATTTACATATGAATGCAAAAGTAGACGACGAAAAAACATACAGAGAGCAGCAGCTTCCTTTGCTCTCATAGCTGCAAGACTAATGCTGTAAGTGCATGTTAAAAATCAGAAATGGTGAGAGAACATTGTGTTTGGTACTTTTTTGTCTTCAAACCGAACTTAGGTGTTCAGCCGACAAAGTTTAAATCCTGTCTGGCAAGCGCACTTCCCATAATATTTACAAATTATGTCAGTAGGCAGAGAGTAGGCAGTCTTTTGTGGCTGTTCGAATGCATTTGACCACGAGCATCTACACCATGAAAGCAATCCGGTCAAATGTGTTTTCGACTACCTCTTGAAGCGGTCGAAGGTGGACAAGTTGTATTTAGCGTCATCCACTTATGATCGGTTTGACAAAAACACTTCTTAATACCAAGTGTAAACGGGGCCCAAAAAGGGCATGAAAGCTGTCAAACAAGGTTCAGGTCACATATCACCATAAAAACTAAGAAATCATATTTAACACCCTGTTAAATTATTATTTTCAAGAAAATCAAGCAAAATTTTGCATCTGGCGTTGTCTTTCTCGTTTTTGTTGATGATTCTCATTACTGTAACCGTAATTTTTATAATATATATTACAGTCAATGAAAATAATAAACAATAAATCTAAAATAATAAAGACGAGAATATGTGACCATTAGTTATATATTATTTATGTATCTATATATCTTTTTTCCACATTACAGTAATAATAATCTGCTAAATAAACTGCTTAAATAAACTGCAACTACTTTGTTTTCATCTCCAACGTTTATGCAAAAACGTCTGCTCTCGTGAATGCACTTTGAAGATTAATATTTTGTAAAAAAGTGCTAATTGGGTTTTTTTTGCGCAAACAAAGCACTCGTGTCGCATAAAATTGAGGTTAAACCACTGGAGTCACACGGATTACGTTAATGATGTCTTTCCTACATTTCTGGGTCTTGAAAGTAGTAGTTGCGTAGCTGTCATTGGCGGGACAGAAAGCTCTCAGATTTCATTAAAAATATCTTCATTTGTGTTCCGAAGGTGAACAAAAGTCTTACGGGTTTGGAGCGACATGTAATTCATGACAAAATGATCATTTTTGGGTGAACTATCCCTTTAAGTGTCCTAATAGTAAATTTTTTATGCAAATCTATAGTAAAGATGTCGAAAACGTGGAATCTATGCCAAAAATCATGCATGCGTTGTGAATCTAACTGGCGGAGATTTGCTCAGGAAACAAGATCCCTTCAGCATAAGCCAATAATTAACAACATGTTTAATGTCAGCACAGACCCCCCATGAAGATATCCCCCTGCTGAAGATATGTCCCACTTCAAGATTGTTGCCAGGCAACTTGCACTGACATTTATTCCAGGCATAAAAGAGAAGGAATTTATCCTAGGTACCACTTTTTTAATTCAAGACTCCACCCAGTAGCCCACAATCAACCCCTCCTTCTTTTGTCCTCAACATCTCAACTCTTCTCTCACCTCACTGGAAGGAGT
The DNA here is from genome assembly GCA_039654625.1 of Rhinogobio ventralis. Taxonomy (NCBI): domain Eukaryota; kingdom Metazoa; phylum Chordata; class Actinopteri; order Cypriniformes; family Gobionidae; genus Rhinogobio; species Rhinogobio ventralis. The sequence continues at coordinate 10,718,933 of CM077201.1, forward strand.
GGCTGGTGGCATGAAGGTGCCAGAAAAGGTGTTTTGTAGGTCAGGGATGCCACCTCATTTACAGTCTAGCAAGTGTGCGAGGACACGTCTCGTTGAGGGCCAAAGGGTTCACTCATGCATGCTGCATAAGAGGATTCTGCCAGGCTGGTGAGCTTGCAGAAAATGAGGAGGAGAAAAAAAAGACTCAAGAACCTTAGAGGACATATTCAACAGGCAGGAGAGGTGTTGAGGTGAATTAAAATCCAAAACAGAATGAAAGGATCAAGATCTGGAGGAAAAAAGCAAAGGTGCAATGGTTCTTCCTTGACTGCAGATTAATAATTGACATGACGTTTATCCAGTCATCCATTACTGAAATATATTTTATTTTAATTAATATTATGAAACTTTAAAGGGAAGAGGAACCCAAAAATGAAAATACTGTCAGCATTTACTCACCTTCATTTCGTTCCAAATCTATATGAAATGATTTCTTCCATGGAACACAAAAGGAGATGCTTAGCAGAATGTTCATGCAACATCAACATTCTGCTAAAGTTTGGAATAAATAAATAATGAGAGAATTGTCCGTGAACTTATAGAGTGCTGCAGTGATAACATATTTTAGTTATTTCTTTTAGCTTCCTACAACTCTTGCAGTCTTTATTTAAAAAACATTTGAGTTAGAATAGTTTGCAAGAGCGCAATATAACACAATGAGGCTGTAAAAGGGGATTATTGTGTAGATGACTTGACCTGTTCAGCATGATTACGTTTAATGTCCCAGATAACCTCTGCAGTCCCATTTAGCCACTTGTTAGCAACCATCTTTTAAAATTAAAGGCACAATATGTAAGATTTTTGGATTAAAATCCAAAAACCACTAGAAAAATGTTATATATTTTGTTGACTTGTGTACATTATCCCAAATGTTTCCAAGAATGTTTAAATCCAGAGTAATAAGCCATTTTAACCAGGACACAGACCATGTCTGTGCGTCGCCTATCAGTGACATCATACCCACGTTACCCTCGATTTCCATTTTATTGTTTAAATCTTGTTTTCTTGATTTACTGCAAGTACCATGTTTTACCATGCCTAATATCGATCTAGCTTACTGCAGTGTGCAACAAGTGTCTCATAGTAGCCGCTGAGCGAACGCAGCATTATAACATAACTTTCAAAACACACTCAAAATGTATCTAATATGATAAAACAGCACTGCGTTACCCCACATACACATGACCGGAAGTGGAAGTGGTTGTCTGCGGCATAATAAAAGCTCCGCGAAATCAAGGCGTCATCAAGCTACGCCATTGTTTTGAATAAGCGACCTCTAGTGGCAAAAAAAATTACATATTGTGGCTTTAAAGCTTAAAGTACATTATGTAATATTGACAGCTAGTGGTTGAAATGGGTACTGCAGTCCGAATTCAAAGTATTGTTTCCCCGCCCCTTCCTCCTCAGACTCGACGCTCATGCGGATTGCCAGATTAAGGACATGCAACAGGAACGAGCGCAATTGACAATAGAAGGGAAGGAGACTTACACACGCTGTAAGTTGATGAGTTGATTTATCCGCGTATTAATATGCTCCTCTTCATAGAGATTTTTAGATGCATGCTGAGGCTTTTTAGCTCAGTTAGAATCTGTGATCTCTGACCCTGTTTGTTTGCTGGCTGGCTTCCATAGCTACAATACGCTGTTTTCTACCATAATATGTTTCCGATATCAGGCTAAGTTCACACTCGTTTCTCTGAAAAACACTGCTACGTGTAATGTCTGTTTGATTCCGTCCACTGCCAATGTACCTAATAGTATTTTGACACCCTAGGTTGCCAGTTTTTTTTTTTGCCAGCATTTTTATGCTTTAGTACAGTCAAAAAATTAAATACAGCATCTTTATAAAAAAATTTTTATTTTTTTTTGAAAATCACACAGGGATTACTGATGTATGTTATTTAGATTAAAATTACTTGTTTCCTGGGTTTGGCCTACAAAAATGCATCATCCCTGCAGCACTCTATTCCTTTAAGATTGTACACAACCATTGCAAGTCCACCCATTGCAATAATATTAATAAATAATACAATTAATAAATAGTTTCTAGTACAATTACAACAAGCAGACAGACCCGCCAGAAAAAGTCCCGGTGTTCCATACCTCATTTCATCCCTAAATATGGGTTGGAGTTAAAGTAAAGTTCAATTCAGTTTGTTCTTTAAAGATACGGACACACTTTAAAAAAAGACACACCCTGCGGCAAACTGACAAGCATGAGCAAAGGACATTGTCACCAGCTGAATCAGTTAGTTACTGTAATCAAGTTAATGTGTGGATTGAGCTGGCTAATGAAGTTATACTGAGCGTCTGCTCCAGGGAGCGAGGTGATATTTTCATCAGACAGTGAAGCTTTTTACTCCCATGGGGCAAAAGGAAACAGGCACAACACTATTTGTTATCTAGGGCACTAATGACCACCCTGGGAACTTGTCTGCTGTGGGCTTATACATGCACACGTGTGCACACACAAAAAATACACAGCTGTCCAGGAGCAAAGGTGAGCAGCTTGATGAGTTGAGGACTTTCACTGCTTAGAGCAAAGCCACAGACATTACTGACTGGACTCATTTTGGCACATTGGTTATTTTGAAAAGTTTGTTCTAAAGAAACTATTTTTAAAAAGTAAGTGGTGGCTCTTTTATGACATGACATAAATATACCCCAGTCTGGTATATTTCATGCTATGATGTGGTAAAGCCATATGCAGGCACAAATCTCTTTTTTTTTGTAAACACTTTAGTTTAGGGTCCAATTCTCACTAGTTGGTTAATAGCATGCATATATTACTAGGATATTGGCTATTTATTAGTACTTACTACTTTCTGTAGTACCGGTAGTACCGAGTATATTCTGTACCCGCAGCTGCGTTCGGTCGCTTCCGTGTTAATCTAAGCGCAGGGCTCTAAACTGTAGCCGACTATATACTAGTGTCTGTCAATATTAAACTGCAAAATACTACTGAAATCCTGAATATTCTGCATCTCTGTGTGAATAAATGGCAGACACGCGGTTACATTTGCAGCTCGGGCGCACACGCACACACGCATGCACACGCGTGACACTCGCCGTCTTTTTAGCAGTGTTGCCAACTATTTTTCAAGTAAAGTAGCTAAGGCCTGCCCAAAAAGTCGCTAAATATTTCTAGATGACATCATACGTCAATTAGCATATCCGTGACATCACCACGTCGTACTTGCGTCTTGTGTTTTCTCTCCTAATCTGTGCTCACATACTGTATTTTAAAATAATATAATACAGCCGACTGTCCAATAAATATGTTCTCATTTACTATATCTTTTTGTCATACAATAGAACGAGTATGATATAGTGAATGACAAAATTTTTATGTGTGTAAAATAATCTGAATTGAGAGATGTCAGAAACTGGATGAACTAAAGCTCTGTGACAGTAAGTAATATAAGTGATAAGCACAAGAGAAGAATGGAAATTATATTGGGTCAAACTAAATTCTTTAAATATAAAACAAAGGAAGCAGATAAGAGATAAATCCATGGCAACACGGTGTGCTCATGTGTAGCTCGCTCATTCACGTCTGTCAGCTGCTGTGTGCGTTCACCGGTATGCGCGGCTGCTCCTCTCAGGGTAGACGCAGAGGTGTGAAGGCAGAGGGAAAGCAAGACCTTGCGCTCGCAGGAAAGTACTGGTGACATTTGTAAAGTTACTGAGGTTTGTCCAAAAAGTCGCTAGATTTGTCGCTAGTCACTTTTTTGAAAAAAAGTCACTAAAGGGAACTGAAAAGTAGCTAAATATAGCGACAAAGTCGCTAAGTTGGCAACACTGCTTTTTAGCCTCTGCCGTGTCACTATATGAGGACATGAACGCATACACCGCTCTGAGAGTCACTTCATGAGCAAAGCTTCATGACTCAAAGGTCTTCACGGCAACCCGTCAAAATAAAAGTTCGGTTTAACTTGAAGAAATTGACAGAAATATATTAGTACTGTACTGTTGTACAGTAGATTTAGCCACATCGCTATGTAATAATAATACTAATACTACTACTACTAATTATTATTATTATTATTAGGTGTGCTTATTTTTCACTTGATCTTTTTTTATAAATAATGTTTACTTTTAAACAGCATGTAGCCTTTAAATGTTTATATGTATTATTTACTTATAATGATTATCATTATAATAATAAATAATACAAAAAATAAATAAACTCATTGAATTTAATTTTATATTTTTTTTCAAATAGTTAAATAAAATAAAAAACATTTTGCTGTAGTACCGAAATTGGTACTGAGAATCGTACATTTTTTATGGTATTAGTACCGACTACTGGAATTTTGGTATCGTGACATCGCTAGTACTTACAATGCACATATTAACGCCTTATTCTACATCCCTTATGCTGCATTCACCTAATCTAAAGTGTTAACAAGTGTTTTTTGTTTTTTTTTATAAAAACAAAAAAATAAATCTGACTCTATAAATATGAATCAGTGAGTTGAACTGCTCAGACCGACTCTTGCCAACTCTCCAACTTTTGAATGAAAAATTCAGAATGGGTTTTTTTTGTGAACCAGTTCAACTGATTCATTTAAAAGACCAGACGCAGAAGAATAATTTGGTCACAAATCAGACATTGCCATTGAACTTTGCTAAGTTCAAAAACGGGCCCCTCCACAGTCAAAAGACATAAAATGCAGCTCTTCATCTGAAGATCTGTGAGCAAATCTCTTCCTTTAGGACGCGGTCTCAAATAAATATTTATGAGCTAATAATGAAGAGATTAGGGGCTGCTTTGCTCCCTCAGTGCCCGTTCCGGGATTTGGTCTCTGGAATACCGCTTGAAATCCCTGGGCAGAACCTCTGGCGCCACTCAGGCTCACTGGACCAGAACAAATCCACAGCACCACAATCATGCCGTTATGTAGCATCCTAACGCTACGACGTGGGCTCGGCATTAATTCACCGCCAATTGTGCAGGGCTTCCAATGCCTCGGTAAAGCTGTTTGGGTTAATACTGCTACAGAAAATAACAGCCTTAGCTGACCTATCCTCAGTAAAAGAAATCTAAAATCTCTCCTTGCAGCAGGACCAGAGAAGCATGCATTCCATGAAGTCCCATTGAGTGCTACTGGCGAGAATTGAAAGTTTTAACTCAACACACAGAAAAAGTATGCGCCAAACCTCTGAAGTTTGGTCACATTCATATGTCCTGAGGTCTGACTGGCCTTTGTAATAGGATTATGGCTGAGTTTGGAGGGGGACACATAGAGGTGGATACATAAGACTGCATTCTTTAAAAGACTACTGATAACCAGAACACAGCTGCCACTGGTTAACCTGAAGTGAACCTGGTCCAACTGTGCTCGATGCACCATGCTAAATCACAACAAGGAAGTTACTGAAGTAAAACTAACCTGAGACATTCTTCAACACTAATCAAGAATGAAGAAATTAGGGGATATGCAGACAAAAAAGCAACCTTGTGACCTCTGTAAAGGTCTTAACAGGACGAAAGCCTTATCCTTAGTTACTAAGTCCAATGTACTAAGTACAAATATTTTTTGAGGATGAATTAAAAAAAAAGGATTTTCCAATGAAACTTAAAACTTTTGGACAGGGAAAAAGTATTATTACATTTTCCACTATTTTTCCAGTGTATTCTGTACTACTGTTCCTGTACTGCTGTGAAATTAATTAAATAAAGTGTTTCGTTTTGGTTTACAATAAAAAAAAAAACACAAAACAAAACAAAACCAAAAAAACAAAAACAAAAACCGAAACAACCAAACCTAACCAAACCAAAAAAACCTTAAATGGCACATAAAAACAAAATAGCTTTGACTGGTGTTTTACAAGTCTTTCAGAAGTTCTCTTCCAGTCTAAATGTGTGGTTCTTGGCCATAAGCTGCTATGTGGACCTTATATCAAAGTTCTGCCTACACAAGACTAATACTAAACTTATTTAGCTTGAGGAACAAGTGGAACTAAACAATCTTAGACTCATTTCATGCAGCAGTGCACATCAATCCAGACTGAACGAGCACGAGATCAGAATGAGAGATTCTGAAGCCGTTAACATTGTGCGCTTCAGTGAATGTGAGATCACTTTAAGTCACTGAGGCCATTGTCGGCAGCGCTTTGTTCTGTTCCTACTCAGTGTCACATGACGGCAAATAACTGCACCTACGTGAACTAATACCCATATTAGCCCCTCATCTCTATCCAAAGCCTTTTTCCTTCGCCTCACTCATCCACCTACATCTCACACCGGTTTAATCCCTGCTTAAACCTATTCTCATTAGCCAGTCTGACCAGCTAATGGATCCAGAGAGAAATAAAAGCCGTTCATGCCAGAGAAAACAAAAGATGTGGTTTAAAGGTGCAGTGTGTAATATTTATGAGAATCTATTGACAGAAATGCAATATAATATACATAACTATGTTTTCAGTGGTGTATAAAGACCTTACATAATGAACCGTTTTTTTTTTATATTACCTTAGAATGAGCCATTTCTATCTACATACACTGCGGGTCCCCTTACAGTGAAGTCACCATTTTGCGCTGCCATGCCATTCTACAGTAGCCCTAAACGAACAAACTTCTCTACAGAGCGCTAGTCACTCTCTGCTGTCTCAGAAGACGACATCTTTGTCCTGTGTCGAACACCGTAGCTTCTCTATGTGCTTCGAAAGGGAGGGGTGAGCGGTGGGTGGTTGTAATTCACAACCTCACTGCTAGAATTTACACAGTGCACCTTTAAATGCATTACAGTGCAATATATCAGCAAACAGCCAACACATTCTTCACAGTGCTGCTTTGTTTTCAACATTGTATTGAACCAATTTTACACTGACTGTCAAAGAGCATCTAAGACCACAGGAGTAAGGAAATAGTAGTTATACTTTGCATTGAAGTAGTGTATTAGTGGTGTTATTTAATGTATAAAGTAACAGTGTTAAAAACAAAACGTCACACTAATGTCAGAATTCTGACAAAAAACAATCATTTTCAAAATAATTGATTTGTTGTTTATTTGCTCTATAACAGGCAAACTGGCCTTAAACAAAAAATATCTGAAGCCATTTGAAATTATAGGCAACCACTGCATTATAAATCATGATCCAAACAAAGATTCTACACACTTGTAGCATGAGCAGTTGTTTTTTAATTGGATCATTTCAAGATTTAAAGCAAAAACAGAATGATCTGACTTTAGATTTGTGAAATGATGCTACATAAGGCACCTGCACAGACTGAATGAAAATGCAAATTCACTCTCTGACAGTAGGTGGCGCTTATGGAACAGCAGTGGTTTCTTTGATTACCGCTGTACACAAAGCAGCGCTGCTCTTATAAGCACTACTTCACACAGCAGTAAGAGGAAAATAAATATTTTCTGAAGACAGTCAGTCCTATAAATGTATGGCGGGTGGACCACTGCATCTCTAGATAAAAGAACTCACAGTATCATCCAGTGCATTTCACATGTAGTTGAAATGTATGTGACCATAACAGGACCTCAGGCCAAAAAAACACCCTCAAAAGGAGGGCATGCAACACAGCACTGAAGCTGCCTTAGCTCCAGGCACAGTGGCTATCCTCCAGATGCATTGATGGGAACCATTTTAAGGCCACACTCGTGTAGGCATCCTTTTTACTCCTGTGTATGTTTGTTTACATGAGAGCAAACATATAAAACAACATGTATGTAGCTTTGCTCTGAAATGTGCTGCTGTGTAAAGTTTGCTCTTTGCATGAAGCCTACAAGAAGTCTAAAAACGTCCCTAAACCCAAAATCCTTTTTGCTCTGTGTGTAAGAGTCGAGTAAAAACACACCAGCCTTAGCACTTAAGACACCAAAGCTTTCAATCCATTGATCTACAAGGGCTGCAGGCAAGAATTATACTCTCTCACATGTTAAATGGAGCTAAAGGGTAGGTCCATCTAGCTCTGAGATAGTGTTAGCACTGACGCCAAGATAAAACAAGAATAAAGGAACGAACTCTACCTGTCAGACAGTACTCCTTCCTGATTAGTATCTGGAAGCAGAGAGGCTGAGTATTTCCCAGGAAGAATCTAACAGATAGTAGGAATTGGAAGGGATTGAAAAAGAGACAAGAGGAAGTAAAAATCTTGGGGGCCTGATCCAAAAAATGATCCGATCCGTGACATCAAAAGCGGTGATGTTTGTACAATAAAAATAATTATTAATGATTAGAACGATAATCAATCTGACTAATAGTTTTCACCAATATAAAAAAGCAACAATTTATTATTATTAAAAATATAGTTTTAGAATAGTAGTAGTAGCAGCAGAAGCAGCAGTATTAACAAATATATTTATATTATTTTAAATAAATAGTAAATAAACCGTATTATTAATATTTTTAACATAATGAGTAATAGTAGTAGTATTAACACTTGTATATTTATATTATTTTAATAATAACAGTAGTTACTATTATTAATAATAATAATTTATTATATTTGCTAGTAGCAAATATATTTATATTATTTTTAATAACAACAACAATTAACAACAAACTATTTTAAAATAATATAAATTAATTTGTTAATATTACTATTAAACCTAATAACAGCATTATTATTATTATATTGTTATTATTACGATTTGTTATAAATAATATATTTGTATAATACTTCTAGTGCTAATAAAATAATATTTTAATAATAATTAATAATATTATTATTATTAAAAATATAAATTTGCTATTATTAAAAACATTAGACACAAAAAATATTCTAGTCCTCAATTTCTATTATTTTTAATAATAATAATAATAATAATATACTTGTCACAGTTAAGTTGTTCATGGACTTCCTGTTTTCATTTGTCACATGTTCCTTTGTTCTAGTTTTCCTGCCACTTGTCAGTCGTCATGGTCACCATCATTATTAGTTCGTCTGTGTCAGTTGTGTCTTGTAATTATCTCGTTGGTGTTTGCTATTTTAGTTCTCCTGTTTTCTTCAGTTTCCTTCTTTGTCCGGTCTCGTCTTTGTATGTTGATGTATAGAGTGTGTTGTTACTGAGCTGTATGACTCACCTGACTGTCCTATTTCATTAAACTTCGTTTGAGTATTATATTTACCTGTCCTTGCCTTCCTGCCTGCACACACAGTGACAATACTATTTTAAAATAATATAAATTAATTTGTTAATACTACTATTAAACATAATAACATTAATAATAACAATAAAATAATGCTATTTGTTATAAATAGTATATTTGTATAATATTATTATTGTATAATAATCATATTATTATTATTAAAAATACAAATATATTTACTATTATTACAAACATTAGACACAAAAAATATTCTAGTCCTCAATTTCTATTATTTTTAATAATAACAATAATAATATACTATTTTAAAATAATATAAAGTAATTTGTTAATACTACTATTAAACATAACATTAATAATAACAATATAATAATAATGCTATTTGTTATAAATAGTATATTTGTATAATATTATTATTGTATAATAATCATATTATTATTATTAAAAATACAAATATATTTGCTATTATTACAAACATTAGACACAAAAAATATTCTAGTCCTCAATTTCTATTATTTTTAATAATAACAATAATAATATACTATTTTAAAATAATATAAAGTAATTTGTTAATACTACTATTAAACATAATAACATTAATAATAACAATATAATAATAATGCTATTTGTTATAAATAGTATATTTGTATAATATTATTGTATAATAATAATAATAATAATAATAATACAAATATAAATATATTTGCTATTATTACAAACATTAGACACACACAAAATATTCTAGTCCTAAAAGAAACTATATTGGTCAATCTCAAATAATATTTAATTTACATATGTGAATTAGTTTGATTGTGAAATTAAGTTCGACAAAGAATCAAAACTAAAGGTGGTGGGAGATAATATTCATAGTGAAGAGTGAAGCCCTTCAGGATTCATGGCGAGACAGACACCATCCCACAAGACGGAACACAAACTCCAGCGAGTTTCATCTAGAGCATGCATATGCATTATGGATGTCAACCAAGGGCTGCATGCTGATTTCAGCAGAGCCTTAGAATCCGAAGGGCAACCTGAGAGAGGGAACCAGAGGGAGAGGAAAGACTAAAGACAGACAGGGAAAGAGAGACTGTGAGAAAGAGTGAGAGAGTTAGTAGATGAGAAAGTGCCGAGAGGAAGAAGCACTTCATCTGAGGTGATCTGATCATGATCTGGGGAACACAGTCCAGAGACCTGAGGGAGACAACTGGAAGAAGAACTCTAAAGGAAGCGGTAAGCTCTTTGTGCCGGTCGGTAGCAGATCAATAATCCTTCACTCTCAGGTCTCCAGCAAACACCTGAGTCTGACAGGCTCACCTGTCACCTGGGCCCTTCATTCAATCAATTATCCTTATGCTGCATTTATATAATTCAAAACCAAATGTCGTATCATATCAAACATTTTATAAATTGCTCGACATATACTTTGGCGTGCCAAGCGGCTGCTGGCAAGGCTTCCACTGACGTCTCAGAACTATTTGGAGAGTATGTGGGAGAAATCATTCTGTACGCCACACGAATTGAGGAACATGTAGGTGTAGACTAAGATGGTCTGAGGGAAACTGAAAATGTGGCTACCTACAGTCAGAAAATCACACAAAACGGACAGTGGACATCTGTGCTTTTACTTTAAAAGTATTGCTTCTAGAGAGGCATTGCTCTATAACAGGGGCATACTGACTGAAAGAATCCTTCATTTTAAAAGCTCTGTTCCGAACCCTAGTGAGCTGCAAACAAGAAAGCTGTTTCCAAAGCAACATTATGCATTTTAAGAACCTTCTTTGATCCAAAATTAAAGGTAGCAGGAGATTGTTGGGGGCACACAAGAGATAAAAACATTACACAATAAACGACAGAGGACTGAACTGATCAGGGGGTATATATGCAGGGGATAACAAGGAACTAAATAAGATACAGCTGATAATTATAAGTAACTGTAGGCCGTTTCTCAATATGCGTTCTTGTCTGTACTTGTGTTCTCGTGGACTTGTGAAACGTCATCAGTCGCTGCCCAAGTACTGTTCCAATTCAAAGTTCACATATAGCCAAGTACATTCAAATCCCCGGATGTGTCCTTGATCCACCCCTTTTATCGAGGATGCATCGAGAGGTGACTTGAGCAGACTTGAGAAAGACAGGTATCCCAGAATGCATCTCGCACTTACCAGCAAGCGTCAATAGCGGACGAGAAACCCCGCGTAAATTAAAAATACTACTGTTAATGTGTCACAAATTGTATTTTTAAGATTTTTTCAGGCGAGAATGTACTTGTTTAAAGCTCAAATCTGTGGTTTATTCATAAAGAGAGCGCCTATTTGAAAATTTTATCAGGTGTTTTTCGGAGTTGTGAGATCCAGGCGATCACCGGGTGCTCAGCGCTCGTTAACCGCGCTGAGAGCAGCCTTTCCTCGGCTAGTCCTTCTGGCGTTTGCCGCTGGCTCTGACGTCTCTGCAATGGTTAAACATGAGATGTGATTAGTCTTGTGTAGATCTAACAGCTGATCTTTGGTCTCATGAATCTATAATTTGTTCACATCAAATCGTTTTGGCTGAGGGCAAAGTGAAGTTTCATAACTTTATATTTTTAGGATATTTAACTTTATAGAGTTGTAGCCTACTAGAGCGCTGACTTTGTATGTTTGACTGAATTGTTTGCTTTATTTATTGTATAGCTTCTTATACCTTTTACTTATACTTTTATAATGGCTATTATTGATCACACATAAACTGACATTTAACAAAAAGAGGCTGGGTTCTGTGTTATGTCATATTTAATTTTATTACAGTGATAATCATATGTACACTTATTGCCTGAACCACAGAATAATATGTTTAATATATTTTTTAATGTAAACAAAAAGAGGCAGGGTTGTGTTTTATATTTCGTTTTGTTATAAATATACATGCATTGAAGATAACCAAGGTATGCGTTGCCTGAACCACATTTGTGTGGCTATTAATGTTTAAGATTTTTTTAATGAAAAAAAAAAAAAAGAGGCAGAGACTTGTGTTTTATGACATATATTGTTTTATTTTAGCCTAAAATTTTTAAGATTTTTTTTAAATGATAAAAAAAGAGGCAGAGTGGTGTTTTATGACACGTTTCATTGTAGCCTAAAATATAGCTACATACAGAGATAACCGGAGTGAGAGTGAGCTGAGTGACGCTATCAAGAACGCTGCTGTTCCATTAGCAGAGTACCGGAGTTGTGTCCTCCCGTCCCCGGGAGTTCACTCTCCTGAGTCGAACTTGGCAAGTTTGAACTACCAAGGACGCAAGTCACAAGTTTGTGTGCTTGGTATTGAGAAACGGCCATAGACATCATCAGAAACCAATGAAACCGAAGCTAAACAGAGCAGGGAAACAGGAACTAAGGGAAACAAAACAGAATATCAAAATAATCTATCTATAAGAAAATAGTCTATGATTGTGACACATCAATAAATACAACACAAAGTTACAAATAAAGTAAAGTTAACTGTAGTATTCAAGTAAAAAAAATAAAATAATTATAATTAGGCCTAAATGTAAAAGAACACTATATGTTCACTGTATACATTAAATATTAAACCCTTAACGGTCATCCCCCTTTTTGAGAATAGATGTGAAAATGCATTATCAAAACTTAAATGGCTGTAATTCGAGAATGCTTTGGAATATAGACCTACATTTGGTCTTGTTTTAAAGAAGACACTCAGAAAATTATTGAAAAAGTTTTGGAAGTTTAAATTAACTATACTAAATATTTTTTATTTTATATAAAAATAAATAGTTTAGGCGCTGTACCCAAAATAGCCACCGGGTGTTATCCACATTCCATTGATTTTTTTTTTATGCATTCTCCTGTAACAAATTAATACATTTCTATCCAAATATAACTTCTATCACGAAACAGTCACTAAAAATGGAACCTTGAGACTCAGACATTTCTGACAATATGTGTTTTGTCGAGAATAGAAAAGGTTGATTATAAAGTAGTTAAAATAAATTTTGTAATATGACATCTGACACCGCCCACTAGGGGATAATTTCAAAATGGTTTTCACAGGATGAACAAATGCACAGACCCAATATAATGATGCACATCCGATTTCTTTCTTTCTTTGCGTTCACTTCAGTGGCGTAGTGTCTGGGTATGCAGGGCATGTGCATATGGGCCCAGGCAGGCGGATTGCCAAACTACTCCAGGATTCTATATATAACAATCAAATCAAATGAAATCAAAATATTTTGTGAGTGCTATTTTTATGCTTTTTTTGTTGAATATTACATTGTTAACTTAGCTGCCTTAAAAGGCTGATATCCATGTCGGCAGTGGACAGCAAGACAGCTCACAAGGTTTTGAGAATAGGCGTTAATGTGTTTCCACTAATACATTAACTAAAGACAGCTCAGCCTTCGGGTATGTCCTTAATCATTATGCACTGCTTGTGAACATAATTTAACATGATATATCAGTGTAAGAAAATATGACAAAGTGAAAACAGCATGTGAAAGCGTGATCTTCAGACACACGCACACATAAGACAGCACATGGAGCTTAGGTAAAACAGACAGGTGTGAAAGAGAAGTCTGCTGAGGTGACAGTGATGCAGTCCCTGCTGACACCGGGCGCACTCATGCCATAACCTGCCAAGAACAGCTGTCACACCAGGAAGAAGTCACCCACGGAAACAGAAAGAGCACTTCCCATTCAAATAACATCCACAATACTGTGACATGGCAGGTGTCAACGAAAGCTGTAAAATAGAGGAAACTGACTATTTCAGGCTTGATGTTATCCATCTGGATGTGCGAATGTGTGTTTAAATCAAGCTGACAGCACCATTGCCTTAATACTCTTTTCAAGGTAGAAGAGCTCACGTCCCACTCATTCCATCTATGACGACTTAATGGTGCCAATTAAGGGTTAAACAGATCGTAGTTGATCTGTGATCCGTATACAGACCAGGCCCCACGGTTCGGCACGCATTAGTTGCGGATTAATTGCAAGTTTTGTCTTGCCAGTTTACACATTCAGGCGCTAGAAGAAGCAAAAGAGAATTCAATTCGGTACTCACACGCTGTTATCTGTGTGTACAGCACACGTGTAAACACAAAAATCCGCACAAGATACGATTTTTTCACATTCAATCTGAGCCACTTCCAAAAGTGGTTTTAAATCAGATACATATCCGATATCTGGACATCCGACCTACCTCAAAACACAAATATCCGATTCCCCTTTGAATTCCAAGCCATCACAAGGCGAGGGTGACACGTTTGCCCACAAATATAGCTTTTTAATGTTGTGTTATGATGTGCTTGTATGCGCTCGCAGCTTCTTTTTTTTAGGTGGAAACTTTATAAAGGAAATAAATTGCACGCACACAAACATTCAGGAGCTGGTTTTCAACCTCTGCCCCATGAGTTTTATAAATGAAACAGCTTCACTACTGAAAGCTACATTAGATTTCTCAGTAATAAGGGGATTACTTCGCTGTAATTGAACAAGCTTCATTCTTAAGGTTATTCACTCATGCGCTCTCTAGGTGTTGAAAGAATGAAATTCGAGTCGACTAGTCGCCTGTACCTTGAGCTGAGACACGAACGCATTTTTTTTTTTTTGTGCACAGCTATGGCATATGATACAGCGCTGCCCAAAAGGCTATTGCTCCTACATAACAGCTTTTGTTTATCAATTTTTTTGTCTTTGGGTCGTTATATTTCTGCTCGTTCTGAATCAGATAAAGTAGCCCAGTAAAGATTTATATGAATGCATTAGTGAGAGAGCGACTGCGTGTTAATTAATGCTGCCTTCTAGTGCTATCGGAAATTTCGTACTTCTGAAGTAGTAATTACGAGTTCAACGCATTCAAGTTTTGACTTGAGAGGGCATTCATGTCCAGTTTTTTAACTAGGAAACTCGTATTTAGGATAATTCCAATAGCACTGTGAAGGCAGCATAATTCTACCTGGCAGCGTCTCTCTACTAATAGTGAAACTGTGGGTTATAATTGTCAAGAAATATATGCTACAAGCTATTTTATTGATAAATCACAGAACATTGTTGACAATACCTTTCTGCGCTACTGAATGATTCTGTGTGCGGCGTGCGCAATCTCCACGTAATGTGCGAGATATGTGTATGCGTTACAATGCAGCACCGAGTTAGTTTAGAGCCTATAAATACCTGCTGTTGTCTATGTCATTATAATCAAACAACAAAACACAGCTTTAACAAAGATTAATCTATCTATATTACATTTATACAGTGAACACACTTATATTTTACATTGAATTATTACATTTCTGTACCTGAAATGAATACTAGTTATTTGTAACTTTGTTATATTGTATTTTTGCTTGTAATTAGTGTTTGTTCTTATTTTTTTTTTTACTGTTGCCTTTAATAATGCTTGAACTTTATTAGTTAGGCAAGTAGTTTTTGCTGTGATATCAGAGTACTTAAAGTGTGCTTTAAGTAATAAATGGAAAGCAAAGTTACCCCCACACCCCAAAATATTTTGTTCTTGCTGATCTGAAAAAGGATCAGATGCATGACTCATAAACAGTTATATGATCCGAACCGTGAGTTTTGTGATCAGTTGAACCACTTGTGCCAATGTGATGCCACCCAGCTCGCCTAAAGGATGCCCATGAGAACCTGTTATACAGGCTTACAACTACCCATACAGTAACAGGAAACTTCATTGGAAAGTGCTGTTGTTCATTTAGTGGTTTTGTATTTCATAGCATCAACTGAGGGGTGAGAACTGACGTTGGCACTGTGTGCACGTAAACGGTGATCTGCGACCTCTCTCTGCTGTTTTAACTCTGCAAATTGTGTGTAACTTGACCATTTGTAATTGGGCAACATTTTTGAAATGGAGAAAGATGACGGCTGCTGCAGCTAAAGGCGTCTGCGTGCCAAAGGAGGAAATAGTCGGGAGGTTTGGCGCACATCCACTCCTGAGCCAGCGTCACTTGAGCAGGGGAGAATGAAATTCGGTGGAATTTTTGAAATTCAAACTAAATCTACTCAGATCGATGTCTAAGACTATGTAACTAGATACTTTCCCAGAGGATCTCCGGAGAGTGACAAAGGGCTTGCTGCAGATTGTGTATCCAGAAGCACAGGCGGCAACTTTCTGCATGGATGTCACTTTGAGAAAAAGCAGGAGAAAGAAACAGACAGGAAAGTGAGCGGCCTATACCAGATGGGTGTGTTTAGGATGAGATCTAACAAGTATGACAGACTGCATCTGTGATCGCGAGTATGTGCTCGCTGCCAATAATTGCTGAAGAGTGCCAGAGTTTCTAGAAGTTGGAATCATTTTTTGGAGATATTTATATAGAGGTGGATTCAGATGAGTTAATCTGTCTATGTGCTTTAAAATAAGTCCAACTTCTGTCAGAAACGACAAATGATGTACAATATATCATAATCGTGACTGGATTGGTCATTATTAGCATTTTAAAATGATCAACATTAGATAAATTAGGCCAATACTAGAAGCAGATATCTCAGCTTTTACAATTACTTTATTAATTTATATTTAAATATGGATAAAAATAAATAAATAAATAAAGCGTGCATATAATATAATATAATATATATATATATACACACACACACACACACACACACACACACATACATACACATACATACACATTTGCATTACTTGAAATAAAATAAACATTAACTAAAATAAAAACTTTTTTTCATCTAGCTGCAACATTTCTCATTTGATTTAAATAGTTTAACTTGATGTACTAAAATAAACAAACAGAAATAAAAATGTAACAATATGTACATTTTTAATAACCAAAATGCCAAAAACAGAATTACATTTAAAACGAAAACAGAAAATATAACAAAAACAAAAACTTTTTTTGTTTTATTTATCGTTTAATTTTTATTTCTGTTTTAGTTTTAGTACATTAAGTTTTTTTTTTCTTTATAAAAAATACACATTTTGTATTCGTTTTTCCGTATGGGTCGGAAATCCAAATGTATTCTAAATCCTTTCCTGAGGGTTATACAACACAAAGAGCGATATATTTTACGATCACATTACATTCATATGAGTCCAGGTATGAGTCTGGATGGCTTTCACCCACTATATTTCATACCCACTATATTTCATGTCTCTATATTAGAAACACATGGTTCATAAAGGGGGGCCTTGTTTGATGGAGTCTTAGTGAAATGGACTTTCTTGGGCTCATGGATCAATACAACTTTAATCTTTACTGGACGGGGCCACCGAGAGGCAGAGTATGGAGAATAAGGGCAGGGCTGGTGTAAATCTCTCCAGTCTGTCAATGCAGCACTAGGGCCAAGATGAAATTCAGAAACCTCCACAGCTCCACAACAAACCTCATCAGTACATCCCTGAGAAATATATGACAGCTGTGTGTGTATTCCTTCGATAGTGCATAGACATAACACATAAGCCATAAAAACAATATGGCTAAATGCTAATCGGAAAGTCCATAAAGCTTGATTTTTGTAGCATGTGAATCTAAAACTCAAGCTAAAAGGTCAGGGAAATGGGAAGCTTTGCCATAAACCAAATGTTATGAGCAGTCTTATCACCACTATGTACAGTACGGGAAATACTGCGAGCGGTGAGAGAGAAAGAAATAGCGAAAGAGGGAGAGGCTTGAAAAACACTCACAATGAATGAGAGAATAAAGAGTCACGCAATTACAAAAGATCTATTCTACTGAGAGGACATTTTGCATCCTCAGATCATTGTACTTGCCAGGAACTGGCAAATCAGATAAATGATTCAGACAAGAGCTCACCCCATTTGTTTAAAGAGAAGGTACAAAAATGCCATCGGGCCACATAGATTATAATAAAGCACTGAAACAAGCAGAGACCTTCAAAACAGGTCATGAAGACAAAAGGCCAGCATGAAGACTCGTTGAATACTGCAGTATCACAACAGAAAATAAATGTTCAGAAAAACAATATAACGAAGGCCAAACAACAAATGCTGTAGCTCTTTACATTTCTTGCAGATATTTTATACTAGCAGAACACAAAGCACATGTTACTTAAGTTCAGTCCCCCTGTAGTCAGTAATTTCATCCCTTAAAACTCATCTTTGATCACCAAAATTACATATTTAATTTTTTTTTCTTCATGCCTTAAAATAGCTTGAATGTAACTCTACACCCTTGCTTCATTTAGTATACATGGATCCATGAATATGCAAAAAGCCCCGCCTCCACCAGTCACTCATACAGGCTTGTATACAAGTCAATGTATCAAAATGGTAATGCGTTTTATGTATCGCTCTCTACACAGACACATAACAGTAATTAATATGATTAGCCTTTTATCAAAATAGCTAATAATGTGTTGCTAATGTTACACAGCATGTCAGACAGCTGCCTTCTAAAAATAAGCATCCTTAGAAATGCTGAAAAACTTAGGAACGTCAGTGGAGAAAGTCATAGTTCATCATAACATTGTAATATACATCACATAAATAATTCACCCGCTATGCTAAATGTACCCGATTTTTCATATCAACAGTAAAATATACCGGGATAACCTGGCTTCTCTTGAGACTCCCCTGCTTCAAAGCGGTCATTGTTAATGATATGCTAAAGCCCACCCGCACGATTTTAAACAGCGTTTTTAAGCCTGTCTTTGGTTCACTGCAGATTTAAGGAGAAAATACTCACCAATGGTGTTGACATGAATTTGCACATGGTTTGTCTTAAAGGTGCAGTGTGTAGTATTAATGAGGATCTATTGACAGAAATGCAATATAACATACAGTGGTGTAAAGACCTTACACAATGAACCGTTATGTTTTTATTACCTTAGAATGAGCCATTTCTATCTACATACACCGTGGGTCCCCTTACAGTGAAGTCACCATTTGCGGCATCATGTTTCTACAGTAGCCCTAAACGGACAAACTGCTCTACAGAGAGCTAGCTACTCTCTGTTGTCTCAGACGACGACATATTTGTCCTGTGTCGGCCACCATAGCTTCTCTATGTGTTTCGAAAGGGAGGGGTGAGTGGTGGGCTGTTGCAATTCGCAACCTTACCACTAGATGCCGCTAAAATGTACACACTGCACCTTTAAAGCATATTTAAAACACCACATAGACACATTAACAACATTAAAAACTTGATTTTCACCAGAGGGGGTCCTTAAATTTTGGGCAAATGATGCACTGAAAGATTACATTTTTGCTATAATTTTCATTTTACAGTTAATATATGCTTTCATTTGTTAACAATGAAGGTAAGTCCAAATTAGTCCGAAAATGTTCAAAGGGTTGCACACTTTCACATTACTTGTAAAGCGTGAAAGAATGGAAGTCTCCAAGAATTTTAATTTAAAGATCTTAAATCTTTTAAGTTTAACCTTTTTTCAGCAGCCAGTTGCATCTTAACATCCTAAATCACCACTGAGCGTTCTATTGAACATGACCGGTTTCCAACCTCAACGAATTTAATTAGCCGTCCATTCAGGAAATCTTGCCACAAAAACATGCTCCATGCAATTATGGCCTTGGCTGTTGTGCCATCTCTCGTAGCGGATCTTTCAGGAGCTGAGAGGGACTTTTGGAGTGATTAGCTGGATTTCCTAATGACAGAAAAAAAAAACACCTGAAAAAGCAAAGTTGGCCAGAACAACAGAAGGTACTCTCATGGCAAGAAGCCCTGCACTAAGGCGGCATAACCGCCATCATAAACCAAACACTGTTCCTCTACAACTACCCCTAAGGACCATGAGTTTAAGACAGGCAAGAATGCATTCAGAGAATATAATTAGAGGCAAATGTAGTTATAGGGAGCTTTCACACTGGGCACATTTGCTCTGGTCTGATTGTTCAACTCAACTTGATTCTATCGAACCCTGGTGCATTTGCATTCATCTTACGTCATCACAAATGTGTGTGGTGCATGACAGAACACAGAAAAAAAGTCGTCAATATATTGCGTTTTTTATATGGCTGCACAATTAATCGAAATCGAACCGCAATCGCGATTTGGCTTATGTGCGATTATGAAAGCGTAAAGGCTGTGATTTTAATTAAATAAATATATGCCCACTGTGTTAGTGAAGAGCGGCTCTGTGATCAGTAGTAAACGCTGCTCCATCTGAAAGCACTGTGAGTTTGAGTCGCTTATAACGTGTGTTTGAAAAAACAAAAAAAAGATAACGTTTAATAACATGTTTTAACACTTCATATCGTCAGTCGAGTGTTTGAAATGTCTTTTTTGTAAGTTGATGTGGCTTCTTATCACAGAATGAGGCAGACGATGAATTATTTTATAGTATTCTATACAGTGTTGAAGTCTATGTCAATTAGCACTGCATTATAATATACTTTATTATTATGAAAATACGCCCTCTGGCCTCCAGTATGAATGAAACATGAGTGTGTTTAACCCGGGACCCACTGAGAGGGCGCATATCGACCGCAAAGGGGGCGCTTGCGAGCACCCTACTGAGACCTAAAATGACAAATGGGACACCCTACGGTCTCGTGGACTTAACAGACACACGCACGCGGCAGCCATTGTAAATCCACAAGGCCGAAAGTGCATATGAAGTGTGCCATTTGAGACAGGGTCGTAATGGTGTCCGAAACAGAGAATACCCATAATGCACTGTGATAGTCGCGCTTTAAAAGAATTCCCGCGTCTGACCACAAGATGGCGCCCGCAGCTTTTCCAAACCGCTTTTCCAATGTGGCCACAGCGTATAACGTATATAGATATACATTCTTTTTTTATTGATTATTAAATTGTATAATTGTGTTTTATGCATGCTAGTTTACACGAGAGTTCAAGATAAATCTTTTAATTTACTGGAGCTCGTTTGCTACGTTTCAACTGATTATTAAACAGCAAGCACAAACTATGCAAAAGCGGCAGCCCTTCCGGCACACTTATACCCCTTTTCCACCAGCATGAACCGGTTGCTAGTTCAAAACTAGTTGGTTCGACTGACAAGCCTTCTAAGACCCGGTTTGCCTTTCCACGGGCTAGAGAGTCACCACAGAGCCAGGTCTTACGTCACTGTATACGTCTCATCAGCGGGAAACAAACACACAGGCTTGTTCGAGATGGATTTGGTGCTGGGCAGACCGATCAGTGTATGACATCAAAGTATCATCAAAAGCGATTCAAAAGCATAAGGAGTCGTATGCTCTCGCTGTACTTTGATGTCATACAGCGATCGGTCTGTGCAGCGCTGATGCATCTCGAACAAGCCTTCTATTAACAATGGCGAAAGTTGCGTTACTATTGATGCACATGGCTTTGCGAACCTACATCGGCATCAAAACACAGCGAATCCAATGCATTCGTGCAGCTCGCTGTAATTTGTATAGTGGAGGTCACAAGTTTGTGTTCGTCTTGTTGGTCACGGTAACCCCGCCCCCAGCCGCTGAAGCAAGTGGTTCTTACTTCTAGACCAGCAATGATTTGGTGCTACTTAAGAACCACTTTTCCTGGTTCGGAGCTGGTGCTTTGGGTGTGGAAAGACAAAGAACCGATTTGAAACTAGGCTCTGGCTCCGAACCAGCACCAGCACTGCCTTGGTGAAAAAGGGTTATCAGTGTCCGAATTCACTCACTCGTTTTCATTCACTCCTTCAAGTGGACTATATTAGTGAAGTAATGTAGGGAATAGTGAATGAGGGTATAGGGCGTGATTTCGAACACAGCAATAGACTGTAAAACA
The DNA here is from genome assembly GCA_039654625.1 of Rhinogobio ventralis. Classification (NCBI taxonomy): domain Eukaryota; kingdom Metazoa; phylum Chordata; class Actinopteri; order Cypriniformes; family Gobionidae; genus Rhinogobio; species Rhinogobio ventralis. The sequence goes on from CM077201.1 coordinate 10,740,756, forward strand.
TTTTGCATACCTCCTGACAAAAATTAAGAAACTGATATCACAGATTTTTATAATAATAATAATAATAATAATAATATAATATTTTATAATAAATCCTTTCTAGACATTTCTAGTGATTTTTAGTCATAGGCTGCCTGCATGTTAACAGGTAACCCTGCAGTTTTTTGTACAATAAGTTTTCTGTAAAATATAAATATTATTATTATTATTATTATTATATTGTTATATTTATTCTTAAAAACTCTTTTAATAATGAAAATGTTATTGTAATAGTAATATTTCTTATTTTGTTAATTATATATTATTAGCAATAATAATAATCATAATTATTATTAGTCGTCATAATATATAAGCAAAAATAAATAAATAAATAAATATATAAATATATATATATAAATATATAAATATATATATATATATATATACACACATACATATACATATATATATATATACACATACACACACAATTTTCATTTGTAAAAAAAAAAAAAAAAAAAAAAAAAAAAAAAAAAAAAATCACAAATCGCAATTTTAACCAGAATAATCGCAATTAGATATTTTCCCCAAATCGTGCAGCCCTAGTTTTTTTATTAATTTGGTGCTCTAGTGCACAGAAGAGTGATTGACACTTTTAATTACTGTATGTGCGTCACATGAAGGCGGCTCTTTTGAGGAGACAGCGGATTGCAAGCCACTCATTTGCACCCACTATCCACACTGCACTTTCACTCTAGCTTGCATCCAAGGTTAAATCACCACTGTCATCCCCCTACATGTGTTTTGCTGAACTAATAACGTCATCATTGGCTAAAATGCATGCAGTTTACTTTATTCCCTGAACAAGTGCGCACTCAGAATCATGCCACAGTTCCAGTACAACTGAACTCAGACCGCCTCCTACAGGGAGTCTCGGGTTCGGTACCCCAGTGCACTCCAAAGTCCGGGGTCACATTACCAATTTTTCATGCAAACTGTGCCCCGTTTCTGACAACCGGCAAAATAAATTGTAACTATAGATTTGAAAGCACAGTGATGCCTGGAATCGCTTTGATCATGAAAATACAGTTAAGTGAAGATGTGCAGCACCAATCTTCCATATACATAACATTATAATGAGAACACTATTGTAATAGAATGTTGTAAAAAATGTTTGCGTTGTTTCAGCGTAGTTGAATTATGGTTGCACTTAATCTGTGTTATTAGGGCCCGAGCACTGATGGTGTGAGGACCCTATTGGAATTGCTCAGCCTATTATTCTTCTTCTCCCAAATGAATCACATTTTTGAGGGCCTAAACATGCTCGAAAACTCATGAAACTTTGCACACACGTCAAAAGTAGTGAAAATTTACGTCTGATATGGGTTTTAGAATTAGGCGTGGCAAAATGGCTCGATAGCGCCACCTACAAAATTTCAATTAAGTGCTGTTCAAGCTACGTTTCACGTACGAGTATGAAATTCAGTAGACACATGTAAAATCCCAATACAAAGACCCTGGGTGCAAAATCTGAAAACCCAACAGGAAGTGAGATATTTTGAATTTTCTCTGCAAAACTTTTGCAGTTTTTGCCATTTCCAGACGTTGTACTTTAATGAACTCCTCCTAGAGATTTAATCAGATCATCATCATATTTGCACAGTCTAATCTAAAGGCCTTTGCGACTTTAAATTGTGAAGATCTTGAGTTTTCGCTGAAGGCCGTGTCCGTGGCGGCCTCACAAAGTTCGATGTTTCGCCATAAAACAAGTTATTGTAACTCGGGCATACAATGTCCAATCTGCCCCAAACTTCATATGTTTGATAAGAGTCCTGGCCTGAAGACATCTACACGCCAATATTCAGTTACAGTCATAGCGCCACCTGTGGGCAACAGGAAAGGCCATGTTTTACACTGTGATGAGTATCTTCATTGAGATTTAACCAGAACAACATCATGTTTGGTCAGTCTAATCTTAAGGCCTTGGTGATGTTAAATTGTGAAGATCTTGAGTTTTCCCTGAAGGACGTGTCCGTGGTGGCCTGACAAAGTCTGATGTTTCGGCATGACACAGGAAGCTGTTGTAAGTAGAGATCGGCTGTGAAGCGAACAAGCCACGCTCAGTCACAAACAGAGACAGAAGTCAAACAGAGTCACAAGTACCAAAATGAGTGGCTTACTGCGCTTAAACTGCCAAATACATACAAAAGTATGTCAAAACCAGCGGCACAGGCAATCTTGGTGAGTATTCAGATAAACAGTCAGTTTTGAATCGTTAAATAGCTAAGAAAGTGAACCCATGTTGTGTGTAACAGTATTGGTTCCGCTGAACACCGTTCATAAACTCTTAAAGGGACAGCAGTCCAATATTCCTGCTGCTGTCTGTCATGTTAATCAAAGAACAAAAGACAAAAAAAATAACTTTCTGCTCTTGACTGAATACGTTTTATAACTTTAATGGTAAGAATTGATCTGTATTAATATTTATAATAAAGACTACAGAAATTAAGGTAACCAATGTAAAATAACAATGAATGTGTTATTTTATATTTGATTACTTTAATTTCTGTAGTATTTCTTACCTGAATAGAAACCCAGTTAACCTGAAAAACTTAGTTTCATAGCTCTCTTTATTCTATTGCATTTATTTGAGCTGTTTATATTTTATTACTGACTTTTTACTTGTTATTTTTTATGAAAATAAAACTTTGCGTTGCAGAAAAGTAGATTTCTGTTTGTATATGTTGTCCTGGTTGTTATGTTGTCCTTGATAAGAGTCCTGGCCTGAAGACATCTACATGCCAATATTAGTTAGTCATAGCGCCACCTGCTGGCAACAGGAAATGGCATGCTTTACACTGTAATTCCCTCCCAGAAACACATTTAAATATGCCATCAAGTCCCAAACATACTAGAAACACATTAAATCAAGCAACACGTGGCTAAGTGCTAATGTATGCGATTTACGCCACAGAACAGGAAGTTGTTGTAACTTATGCATACAATGTCCGATCTGCCCCAAACTTCACACATTTGATAATAGTCCTGGCCTGAAGACATCTACATGCCGATATTTGGTTATAGTCAAAGCGTCACCTGCTGGCAGCAGGAAGTGTGGCACATTGAAGTGACTTTGCCATATTTCTTCTATATTTACCCACTTAAATGCATGTCGCCCACTATTCGCTGTTTTCCTAAAGCCACCGGGTGGGCCCTTTCATCACTGCTTGCAGCTTTAATTTATTTTTGTTATTTATACTGTTTTTATTTCTATGTTCAATTTGTGGAAAGCAGTTAAATTGGGAGGTCACACACAGCCTCAATCTGAAGTTCTGGAAGCTCATAAATCATAAGTAAGGTAAAGTATCATACAGTAAGGTCTGAAGAGACTCATTTGAAATCATACAGGAGAAAAGCCAGTCAGTTGAGTTTGTGGCAAAACCTTTGACAGTGCTTGTATATTGTAGTCTTTTAATGCATATGATAATTTACTCAGAAAGTAGAACTGAAATGACATTTATTACAAGATGAACCTGCAGACCATTTTTTCCAGTCAAGAATTTTGTCATTGAGGATTTCTTAAAAAATACTGTGCAAAAATCTCGTCTCGTTCTCGAGAACCCAATCTCGCGTCTCGTCTCTCGTGAGCTAAGCGTCTCGTCACACCCCTACTAATTGCGTTCCAAAACTGACGCCATTTACCTGAATGATTTTGACATAATATTTTGTTTAAACGCAATAAGCCACAAAAAAGAAGTCAATTTGGTACTCGCAAGCTGTTTGAGAGGGGACTTTATGTGAGAACCACTTATATAGATCAGTGGTGCACACGCTTTTGGTGTGAGTGCGAAACCTGCGGGAATTAGTAAAATGATACGCAATACAAGCACTATTCAACCGGAGCGAATAAGATAAGTGAGTGAGAGGAGGCGAGAGAGTGAATTCGCCATTGGAGAGAAGAGAGAACGAGAACGTGTAGCTGGTATAGTGTTTCGATACTGCAGAAAATGAGTATTGGAACATTTCAGATATTTCAATATCGATATTGATATTTTTGACAACACTAGTATCAAGGATATCTGATTAATTTCATATAGGATGTGTCATATAGAACGGGCTTCAGTTTACTGAAGTTCATTCATTCTTCAGCTTCACCTAACGCAGATATTCTGTTTCTTTTTCAAAAACACTGATGGATTATTGATAATCTAGCAGTGTTATTTCTAATCATATTTTCACAACACATTTTTATGTCACATTAACACATTTAATATTTTTATCAACATACATTTTTGTAACAGTGTTTTAATTAAAATATTTTCATTATCGCCATGGCGGACAAGCCCCGCCCCAGAGTACTCATTTTTGAGACCTATCAGTACTTGAAATGAAAAATTGACAAAAATGCCCATCCCTAGCAATTGTAGTCTTGCTGGGCATAAGAGACTTGCTAAGTCTAATGCGATTTGCTTATTGCGCAAATGGAAATATGCTCCAGAATTTCAATGAACAACATATGAATGATTTTCTTGCTTTGGCAGGTGTTCATTTCTGGGTGGATATAATTCAAAAAGGCATTGCAGAGACGCCCTTTAGTCTCAATCATTGTTTACCATCACCAGTGAAATTACTAGGCTTAAAAATAACGTATATTCACCACCCACACAGTGTAAACACCTGCAAACCTCTGATACGTGGCGCTGCTCAACAGACACTAAACAAAGTTAAGGCAAAAAGCATCCTGAAAATGAAAATGAAAGAAGCGCAGCCTCAGGCATTACTGCTTGTAAGGAGAAGAACAAATGATAGAGTGCAATGTCGGGATGAATTCAAAAAAGCTGCACCTGGGTAGCCTGGATTTAACGTGGGAGAATCTAACCGAGCAGAGATCTTTCTCTAGCAAAACTCGTCAAACTTAAGGGCAAGCCGAGGCTTCTAAGTGCTTTCCTGTTCTGGAGTCTGTGATGATCTATTTCACTGTCATTTTCGCGTCTAAACACCAGTCTCAGATCCTCTTGGAGCCAAATTTCCATCAGGGGCCCCTTGAAATTGGAACTCTTTTTTGAAATCCATAGATAAATCAGTGAGGAATGGAGCAGCCTTCCAGAGACAACAAAAGGAAAAGCCAGCACCGGTTCGCTCTGTTGTCGTACGCTCGTTTTCCATCAGATGTTGACTCAGAGCAGCTCTGCCATTTGAAGAAGAGGAGGGGAGAGCCCTCTGGCAGTCCTCCTTTCCCAAAACCCCCTCCCCTCCTCTCCCCTCCCCGCCTCACAGCTCTTATATATGACAGGCGAGTCCAAAGAAAACATTTCTCGACAAGAGACGGACTGCCTCTGATGCCGGGGAACGAGTGCTCTCAGCTGTTGCATTTAAAACCCTCTCCGACAGATTTCCCTTATTATTTCGGTGGTGCTGAAGAGTCAACACTGAAAGGAAAAATAAAAGGTCCTCTGAGCTTCTACTGCAGATGGAAGTGCAATGCAGGGGGGGGGGTGTTATGCAATTTCCTTAATTACAAAGGAAATCCAATTTTGGTCAACAGGGTCCTCGCCGCCTCCTGTTTTACAGGTACTCTGCAATTAGATGAGGTCAAAGATTTTGGATGTCAGGTTGATTCGGAATAAAGAATCTGTTTGATTCGTAATATCTGGGTGCCTGAGACATCTGAGCCCTCCTACCACGGTCTCCCGCCTGGCTACACCTGAGCACCAGGGTGGTCTCATTGATGTTCAGACATGTTGTATTATCTCCTAATCAGTGAGGAAATTCCTATAAAACTTCTATAACTTTTCCATAACAAGCCATCCTCTGTGCTGCTCCACAAAAGCAAACATAGGTTTCAAGTCCTTAGGTAATTTGCATGATGACCACAATTATGGCACGGTGCTGCTTTCGACTCGCCCAGTTACTGCAAAGTTTCTGCAATCGGTCCCGGGAAAATAGATAACACCTTGATGCACATGCCATGCTCTGTACCACAAGAAACAGTTGAAATCTAAGCTATAACTGAGCTATAGGACTGACAGTCCAGAAAACCTGAGGAAGCCAATTAGGCACTGTGGAAGGACAGAAACTCATCTTTTCCAAACATGGTTGATATATTGAAAAGCCCTTCAAATTCAAGATCTTGTGTACAAGATTTACCCCTCTAAGTGACAGACCGATATCAGCCAAACCTATTTATCCAGCCAGCCTACACTTTGCAAATGACTAAAAGTGGTAATTAAAAATGAATAAGGATGATAATTCATTAGGCCTATATTTTGAAGCTGATAACTGATATATTGACTGATATGATATGAATCTCCATTTTTGTGGGTTGAAAGGAAAACAAAACTTATAAATAAAGTCCAGATGTCTATGTGCCTCAAATAACACACCATACATAATTATTTTAATTAATTTATCATTTAAAATGATTTAATTACTTTTAAAAACAGGTGCCAAAATCTCTCTCATCCCACAATCACTTAAATGTGGTCAACCACACAAAAAAAAAGAAACTTTCTTTTAGAAAGTTAAATGGAAAATACAACTTCCACAAATGTCATGTAAGAAAAAAAATTATAGGCTCTGAGTAAACAATTCACTTATTTATGTTTAATTATTATTTTGCTAACTAAAAAGAATGTGGGGTACTTGGCTATCATTATAATCTGCTATATAATCAGCCTATATTGAGCATTAAGAAGTCACATTCAGCACCCAATACATCGCTAAAAATTAGTGCACTTTAATTTCAGAAAATCTCTCAATATTGTTATCAGCATTGGCCAATGAAAGACCCATATCGGTCAACTCCTACTAAACACACCACAACACACACTGTGCAATAAATAGAAAATTATGCTAAGCTACATTTACAGATATGATCTGGTTTTAACCGATTATTCCAAATGTCAATACCACAGAATAAAACCTAGCGGCACAGCCCAACAAAGAGCACCGCATGTCAAACCTCCCGAGACTCCATCACCAGGCAGCTAATGTGAAGCTGCCCCATTCTGTCTCAGCTTCAGTATAATTATCTTCATGTGCTTTAATTATTTCCCTATTCGTCCTAATGATGTGCTTCATTCCCCTTATTATGAGAGACATTCACTTGTGTCAGTTCCAGCATAGCGGCACAGTTTGGATTGCAACAGCATCTGCTTATGAACAGAAGAAAAAATATCCTTGAAAGGTGAAATCAATTGGAGGTCAGCCATGCAATTTTTACTATTCAGTATATACCAAAACCTTACTTATTAACCTCAATACTTATTCCAGTGCATTTTCAATTGTTAAAGTAATATCACCAGCACACTCATTGATTTTTTTTTTCACTGGAATGTTGAAGGATTTTGTGCTTTTATGCATTTGTACAAACCATTTGATTATTTTTTACATTACATCATTAGTGCTTAGAAAGTTCACCCATTCATTACAATAAAACTCAAAATAATGATGTACAGCTCACAAAAGGAAAGCATGCAGCTTGATAAAATGAAGTAGAAACTTGGTTACAATGCCTGTATTCATCTCACATCAGGTCACTCATCGCTGCCTTCTGTCAACCAGGCCATGGGAAAATAAAAGAGAAAAACACAATGGCGGAAACAGCAGCCAAACACAATAAGAGTGGATTACACTGTGTAAATCAGGCCAAAAAGCAACAGAAACTAGGATTAGACTGCAAGCTGAAAAGCGGTGGGAATGCAGACCGCAGCAGTAGTCACAGAACCCTACAGCTACTTGACAGCTTGCTAAATGGAAGCCATTTAGTTAACTGAAAATCAATAGCGTCCTCAAATGGATCATGATTGTTTGTCAAGTTTCTTGGCCGAATCATGCGACATGTTTCCTACAGCCTGGCTCAGAGGGAGTGGTCCATTATGAGCAATCACACACGGCACCCTTCAGTTTTCCTGTACCTGCTCTGTCTTCATACAGCCCCCTGACAGTGTGGAGGAGGAAGCAGTTCATCTCTGTGCGTGTGCAGATCAGGTTATGCCTAATAAAATCTGAAATCAAAAACTGTGGCGAACAGCCAACACTCCTCACAAAGAAAACAGCTTAAAAAAAAGGTAGGCTACTAAATAATGGAAATAATGGAAATGTAAAAATGAGGCTGGTCAGGGTGATCTGTTGGCTGGTGTTTCAAGGCCTTCTAACTAAACCAGCTAAGTGTGACCAGTTTGTGACTGGGAGACCAGCTTAAACCAGTTAAAACCAGCAGCTGATGGAAAACCCACCATTGTCACTAAGATGATTTGTGTATCATTTGCATATTTTCTTAATTCAAATGTGAATGTACTCCCATCTTCACATTACCTTGCAAATCAATCAGTCAGCCTAAACTGGTTTGCTGGTTTTAGTTGGTCTCCCAGCCTGGTTAGTTGGCTGGTTTTGTCCACACACAGCTACTAAACAAGACAATCTTAGGCTCGTCTATTTGTTCATTCATCTCTTATACAGTAAAAACAGAAGAGTGGCGCCAAACTCAGGTAGACTTTAAAAGACAGATTTGTTAAGAAACCTATGTTGGACATGAGATAATAGACTCTTGGACGCGTCAGTGCGTGAACAACTCATAAACAAGCTGTGATAATTCATAAGCATAACCGGATATATGCGAGTGCTTTTTATCAGCAATAAAGAATCAGGGATCAGTTACATTACTTCACGCTAGTCTCCAAATATACTTTACTGTAAAATACTTAGTCCTACTAAAAGAGCAAAAAAAGCGTGTATAACGATTATTTCGTGGTAAAAAAAAAAAGATTCAACCAGAATAGTTAAATCAGTTCAAATTAAAATAACGTAGGCTATAACGTTACTGGTGGTTAATTCACTTAAAAATACAATTCAACATCAATCCTTCTGAGGTGGATTCGATAAAAAAAAAATACAAAAAATCCACCTCACTGCTTTTATAACATGTCTGGTGCATCCACAAATGATTCGTTAATTCAGCCGCAGATGAGACTACACTTCCAGACGTGTTTTCAATGAGAAATACACTATAACAATAATTCAAACACCCACACTATGAACCATGTCAAACAACTGAGGGGATGTTTAAATAGGCGTCTTATACCAAAGAACAGACAGTCTGAGAAACAATTTGTTTTAAACTTTTGATGGCATCTTCACTGTTTTTATGACAACCGAGACCAAATCTGTCATTATTAGAAAAGTTCAGCGGTTCCTAAATGCAACTCAGTCTCCTTCTGCTGTCAAGACAAGCGTATGCTTCCCGTATCCTCAAAACACACACAAGTTTGAAAGTGCGCAGTCCCTGTAACTCCAGATAAACGGGACTTTACCTGTTGGTCCCTCTACGCTGTCGGCGTGAATCTGAACAGCCAGGATCAAGAGAAATGCGCAGGTATTCATTTTACGTTGTTAGTCCAGTTGGGAAAACAAGCCGAAATCATTTCAGTGGCTCCAGCAGTTTGGATGGTGAAGTTGTGGACTCACTCCCGTTCATCGATTCCCGAAATCCAGCCGAAGCTCAGTTCAGAGTCGCGTGAAGTGATACGGGGGCAGTGCGATCTGTTCAAACTGACGTCAGGATAAACAGTTCGAAGCGATGTTTCTTTCTCTCCGAGCGCACTTTCTGGCGCTCGAGTATGCGTAGTGTACTTGAAAGTGTGCGAACGACGCCCCCATGCGGGGCTTTAAAGAAGTTGAGCTCTAATCATCCTGGTGTTCTCAGGCTATATACATTATGATTCATCGTAATCTCTTTAACCTGGCTTCTGAAGACAAGCAGCTTCTATAACAGTCGCAAATTAATGATGTGATTTATATTGGTTAATAAAATGAAGGAAAGAGGGTATGCAGTCTCTAAAACGGATTGTAGACTTTTAGTAGTCAACCTTTTTTGACCCCAAGATTGCATTGCTGCATCTGAGTATAGCCTATTATCCTATATAGCTACATACATATATACATACATATGTATACATATACATACACCGATCAGGCATAACATTATGACCACCTTCCTAATATTGTGTTGGTCCCCCTTTTACTGCCAAAGCAGCCCTGACTCGTCGAGGCACATGGATGGCAGGACCCAAGGTTTGCCAGCAGAATATTGCCCAAAGCATCACACTGCCTTTGCTGGCTTGCCTTCTTCCCATAGTGCATCCTGGTGCCATGTGTTCCCCTGGTAAGCGACGCACACGCACCCAGCCATCCACGTGATTTAAGAGAACACGTGATTCATCAGACCAGGCCACCTTCTTCCATTACTCCGTGTTCCAGTTCTGATGCTCACGTGCCCACTGTTGGCGCTTTCGGCGGTGGACAGGGGTCAGCATGGGCACCCTGACTGGTCTGCAGCTATGCAGCCCCATACGCAACAAACTGCAATGGACTGTGTATTCTGACACCTTTCTATCAGAACCAGCATTAACTTGAGTAATTTGAGCTACAGTAGCTCGTCTGTTTGATCGAAGCACACGGGCCAGCCTTTACTCCCCACATGCATCAATAAGGACTAGCCAGTTCACCACTGTTCCTTCCTTGGACCTCTTTTGATAGATACTGACCACTGCAGACCAGGAACACCCCACAAGAGCTGCAGTTTTGGAGATGCTCTGACCCAATCTTCTAGCCATCACAATTTGGCCCTTGTCAAACTCGCTCAAATCCTCACACTTGCCCATTTTTCCTGCTTCTAACACATCAACTTTGTGGACAAAATGTTCACTTGCTGCCTAATATATCCCACCCACTAACAGGTGCTGTGATGAAGAGATAATCAGTGTTATTCACTTCACCTGTCATAATGTTATGCCTAATTGGTGTATATATATTTAAATGTTTTAAATATGAATTGTTAAAATATTAATATAATATTATTATTATATAATATATTAGTATAATATAATATAATTTTTATATATGATTTATTGAAATTACTAATTTTCCCTGCAAATTCAAGCTGCTAAACCAAGAAGACTTTAGCTCTGTAGGTTTCCAGTTTTCCAGAACAATGGCCATTATGAGGCCAACAAGCTATGGAGCATCTTATCTACGCAGTCCCACAGGTTGGATGGATTTGTGTTAATCTGTTTAGGCTCCCCAAAGGAAAGACTACCTATTGAGCCATGAATAGAAGCAACAGGGCCAAGTTGGACCGCAGCTGCCCAAGGTCCAGCCATGTCCTGCAGCCAGCAGGGATGGCAGGCACAGATAGCCACACGTTGATCCATTCACATTTCTCATACCAATTTAATTTTACACGGCAGCAAACAGTGCAACCTTTTTTTACTTCTATCACAATCAGTCTACCTATTGCATATTCAGAGCCGGGAATAGCCTGCTCAGCTATTTAAAAAAAAGCCAAATAGAGTAAGTTGCAGCAAATATGCACCTATGCATGTATATACATTTATTGTCTTTAAACATCAAATATGGAAAAGTATCCTGTTGGGAATCACCTGGAACTTGTTGAAGTTACTTGCCACAAAATAGCAGATCTCCTATCGACATAAAATGGCTCATAGAATAAATAAAGAGAATTCAACCCAAAAAATGTAAATAAAAAAAAATATATATATATTTTAGAAAATGTCAATGCAATAAAAGTCAGTGAGGTCTATTATTATTTTGGACCCCACTGACTTGCACTGTATAAACAAAACATCATCAAGTTGAAAAACAACATTTTCATTTTTAGGTGAACAATCCCTTTAATTGCACCTAAAGTTTGCTTATTTTGCCTAGAAAAATAGTCCCTAACTATGCTGATACTGCAGCAATATCCAAATACATGATCTCTGTGATCTACCTTGAGCAAAGCACAAATCACTGCATAATAGTCACCATCTCCTATATGACCTTGTTCAGTCATTCCTTTGGCGGGCACACTGCAGCGGTTTATCATTTGTTTAGGTGTCCCATGTGAACATCAGAATGGGGCCTGTATATAGCATTATGAAGGTTGAGACAGGTGCGCTTTCCTCCACAAAACTACGTTTGAGCCCGTTAAGGGAGTCACCAGTACACCCACAAACCTCTTTCTGAGGTAAATGACAAAAGAATGATGGACCGTGCACAGTTTTATTTGATTCGAGCGAAGTGTGGGAGGATTATGAAGAGCTCCTCTCACGTAAAATTAGATTTTGAGCACGTATGTGTCATGTATAGGGAAAATTGTTCTAAGAATAAATACAGTGTAGGACTGGAAACTGTTTATATGATAAAAAAAAAAAAAGGATTAGACTGTTGTGAGAGAAAACAGTCTGAAGGTTGTGACCTCTTACTGAGAGCAGAATGATCTCTATTTTAAGTACATACTGTAATCTGTCTGGGAGACAGATATGTTGACATTTTAAGCATGTCAGACCGTATACAACAGGATTGTCATGCCATCTCATTCAGCTGTTTATTAGGGTTTTATTGCCATCTGGTGGTAAAAATTCTGAATGTGAAAAGCATTAACAGATAATGGCTAGTTACATTGATTTTATTAAAAGTCCATCTTTAAAAATAATATACGAAGTATGAAGCTATATGAAGTGCTTTTAATATAGATAAATGTACAGTTCACTGGTTAAATGCCAAAAAAAGTCTGTCAAAAGTTCAGTACTTAAAAATACAACTTACTAATTTATGCAAGAAAAAAAGGTATAGGCTACATTTTCTTTGCTTACAAATAATTGTGATTTAATAGCAACATTTTACTGTTTTTTTTTTCACAGCACCTCTATAACTGCAAATTATTTTTCCAAAATGTACAAAAATCGCATATTGCATATTTGAGGTATTTACGATCTTATTGTCATACAATGCAGAAGGAAACAGAGATGCGGCAATCAATTAGTAAATAGCCTAATATAATAATATAATAATCCTATTCTAACTTACTGTTGAGCTAAATCTCAGAAATGGGTCTCAAAGAACTACACTTCCCAGAATGCAGCAGCAAACTGCCTGCTTATCACCTGATCAGTCATTGTCACTGATTGAGAGCACACCTGTGAAGACATGGAGGGTCTCAGTCATTCAGACAAAGAAACTTCAGAGTGAAGATGCTCTAAGTTCACTCATAGGTTCAGTCCAAAGACGGCCAATGGTCGGTGAAATGTTTTATTTAATTTCACGGTGTTTGAAATGCTGCTTAATATGTTTAACTGCTGTGTAGATTGGTTAATTGCACATTGCAGCATTGACTTCATTGATTTTGTGTTCTGTGTCTTTAAAGGTTTACAACCTAATTTACTGAATCAACTGACAAAGCCAAAAAGAAAATTAAAAGTGATTGAGTTGGAAATTTGAGTTGTCCTTGTGTCCTTTGGAAGTTGAACAAGAGGAGGACTTGACACTTGCTATTCATTTTTGAGGAACATGTCATATGTGATTATAAGGCAAGTAGGCCTACATACGTGGAATTTGATTTGACAAAAAAAAAATTTAATACTTAAATGAGTTTTCCGATTCTAAAATGTACAATTATAAAGGGCAAATATTTAAGTAAATTAAATTTAACTAGTTTTAAAAACGTCCTTTGCTTAAAGTGATAGTTCACCCAAAAATGAAAATTACCCCATGGTTTAAATCATCCTAGGTGTATATGACGTTCTTCTTTCAGACGAATAAAATCGGAGTTATATTAAAGTCCTGCCTAATCCAAGCTTTATAATGGCAGTGATTGTGGCTCTGTTTTTGAAGTCCATAAAAGTGCTACTGTCCGTCATAAAACGTCCTCCACATGTCTCTGGGGGGTTAATAAAGGCCAGAAGCAAAGCAATTTGTTTGTGTAAGAAAAATATCCATATTTAAAACTTTACAAACTGTAATCTCTTACTTCCACTCCGGTGAGAATATGCTCTCACGAGAACCAAGTTTTGTTTTGTTCTATCCTCTGCGCTTCCACATTCGTCACTGGAAATTACGCTGCGGCCGCGTCCTACGTCATACGCTGGAACGGCAGTCTCTCATGAACGCATGTACAACAGTTAGCGGGAGTTAGAGATTACAGTTTGTAAAGTTTTAAATATGGATATTTTTCTTACACAAACGCATTGCATCACTTCAGAAGGCCTTTATTAGCCCCCGGAGCCATGTGGAGCACTTTTATGATGGATAGATGCACTTTTATGAACATCAAAACAGAAACAGCCATTCACTGCCATTATAAAGCTTGGACTCCAATATAACTCCGACTGTATTCGTCTATAAGAAGATTGACATATACACCGATGACTTGAGGGTGAGTAAATCATGGGCTAATTTTCATTTTTGGGTGAACTACCCCTTTAATAAACAGAACAATTTACAAATTAGATTTATGACAATGTGTATATTAATTAATTGCATAAAATCCTGCAGAAGAAAAAAAAAGACAGATTTAGAAATATGAAAAATGAAATAAGATAGTGAACTTTCCCTTTAATAATGAATCACTATAAGTGTTTTATGAATTTGCTAGTGATAATGACCAGTTTTGTTGCTCTGAAAGTCCAAAACCAGTCAGTCCAAACATCTGCCACATCTGTGGCACAAAACACACATCCACGTATATAGACTACTTAAAACATGCACACACAACAGATGTACTTAAAAAACATGTTAAATACAGTTAGAAAGCCCACTCTGTCATGTTTACCCCTAACAAAATGAATAGTTTTTGTGAAAAATGTTTGAAAGTCATAAAAGTAATTACTCCAGTCATATCAGCTATATAAAAACGTTTTATTAACATGGAGGAGGTCACATGACTAGCCGAATACTACTTGCTTAAACCCATTATCATCACTCACGGAATCCATTAATAATGGTGGCCTGCTAATAGCACATTTCTACAATTGCATCAGTAAATGAAAATTGCATTTGTGTAATGTGGCATCCGCGGCACTAGGTGTCAGTGTAAGCTTAAGATTGTTGCCACAGTAATGAACGAATTATTGAGTGCACTTCTATCCAAAGTATGTTACAAATCAGGAGTACTACAACAATTAGACAGCCTAAGCATAAGCAGACAACATTAGAAGTTCAACGCTAGAAGACTAGCAAATTGTATAGAAATAAATAGTTTAGAAAGTATGGGTAACTTAAAGTGGATATATACACTCCCTGCTCCATAAACCCCATCTCTGCCTATACCCCTCCACAAACTGAAATTCTTCTCTGGACCAATAACATGCACATATATTGTTGTATTCACAAATTTAGGCCGTAAAAGGTTTGAAGACATGAAATAACACATTGTGTAAGAAATCCCAAATTATCCCAAAATGATATATGTCAAAAGGGAATAGAATATTATTGTATTATTATAATTTATATTCTTTAAAATATCTTCTTTTGTGTGCATACCATCATCAAGTTGAAAAACAACATTTTCATTTTTATATTATTATAATTTTTGTATCAGGAATAGTCCTTGACAACTTTCCATAGCCTGTGTCCATGTCAGTAATATCTTTACTTTTCCTTAAGAGGGCACCACAAGTCAATTTGTAAAAAAAAACTCTTTAGGGTGTAAATTAGACTAATTTATTACACTCTACTAAAATATTATTTTGGAGAATTTGGAATTTACTTGAGTACTACTGTTAATACGGAATACTTTTACTCAATTACATGATTTCTAAGGTAACAGTTAGCCTACTCATTTCAGTATAAACTATTTTATAAGCTGATTTGGCCTTGTGAAGAAATACATGTAGCTATTTAGTTATAGACACTACTAAAGTGGGACAAACTTGACTCAAGTGTAAATAGGTTACTGTCGGCAAGGAGTCGATAACCTAAAACTACTAGTTGCTGCTTAATTTGGAGTAAAACAATTTCAGGAGACAGGGGTCTGGTGAGCCTTTTCCGTCTCTTGCTATAAAAACTAAGTTGAGATTAAATTGAACATGTAGCGTGTATGTTGTGTACTGAGTTTATGTTATAGGTGTCAGTGTTTACATGCGAGTATTTCTTGTTGCAATTGTGTGTAGCTGCATATGTTCACAACTCATTTCCCAGAATCAGTTCCTTCGAACTCTTCGCTAAAGAGCCGGACGGTTCTTGTCATCACGTACGCTATCACGCGGTCCTTTAAAAAGTAATAATTTAGAAGCTAAATTAAATTCAAGTGCATAATTTAATAAAACGCAGCCGTTAAAACAATTGGGTTTCGTTAGGTGAGTATTTTAACCGATTCAGTGCGAATCGTACCGAAAGGCTCTCTCCAACTGACTTTTTTTTACTTGAGAACTGCTGGTGCTGATTATTCGGAAAGAATTCAGACCACTTTTCACAAAATACCACAAAAGAATAATTTGCCATGTACCATTCGGACACTGAACATTTTGGACAAGGGCTATGACGAGAGTCATATTTGACTTGTTTTATACAAATCTCTCCTGATCTTACGACTCATGAGTTGTTTTATAACATTTCTAAGACATCTTGGAACATGTGTTCTCAGAAATCCGCCGATAATTTTTTTTAACCCTTGTGGTCTTTGGGGTCTATTTATCTTAGTTGCATAACATTTTGTCAGTTTTTCTACATTATCTATCTATACACACACAAAAACTGGGCTCGATTCGGTTGTTCTAAAGGTACGTAAAAAACACTCGTCAATATGACCCCACATTGAAAATGAAGGGGAAAAGCAAGAACATTTTGTTTATTTTTCATTTGTCAAAAAAATAACTAAACTATAAATCCAGCATAAATCTGAAAATTTCCACACCACAATGAAGGGTACTAGAGCACAAATGCAATGTGGAATGAACATGCACACGCGCACAAACAGACAAACAAGTGTGTGTTCACTCTTCACTCCGGGGGGGTATTCCAGAAAGCAGTTTATGTGACATATCTGAGTATGTTTAAGAGTAAGTAAGCAGATAACCTCAACTTTCGGTTCCAAAAACGGAGGTAACTTTCTGGGTATGTAAGTATAGCAACTCACTCTCTCCGGAGCAGGTTATGTTCCAGGGTTAGTTTGCTTAAGAGGTATTCAGATGTGTTTTATATAATTAATATAGTTATTAATATAACCAAATTTGTTTCAGTTATATAATATACAGTATTATATATTAATGCTAAAGAATTAGAATAAAACAATTGTAACAGGGTAATTTTTAAATGTTAATTCAATTCAAATATATTTCATATTTTGTCATCTCACACATGGATCTGCATTCAATTAATTAGCATCAAACAAACAATATAATCCTTATGCTCAGTGAATAAAGATGACTTATTAAATGAAGACATTGAAAAAAATATTGCATAACCACCAAATAGTAGGCGATGTGCACTAAGTAGGTTATGTAAATCGCCATTAAACAAAAGAAGAAGAGAAAGTAGAACGGCGCACTTTTTCTTAGCGTCTGTTTCCATGGTGAATCATCGATTCGTCGAGTTGCCTGATATATATATATATATATATATATATATACACTCACCTAAAGGATTATTAGGAACACCTGTTCAGTTTCTCATTAATGCAATTATCTAATCAACCAATCACATGGCAGTTGCTTCAATGCATTTAGGGGTGTGGTCCTGGTCAAGACAATCTCCTGAACTCCAAACTGAATGTCAGAATGGGAAAGAAAGGTGATTTAAGCAATTTTGAGCGTGGCATGGTTGTTGGTGCCAGACGGGCCGGTCTGAGTATTTCACAATCTGCTCAGTTACTGGGATTTTCACGCACAACCATTTCTAGAGTTTACAAAGAATGGTGTGAAAAGGGAAAAACATCCAGTATGCGGCAGTCCTGTGGGCGAAAATGCCTTGTTGATGCTAGAGGTCAGAGGAGAATGGGCCGAATGATTCAAGCTGATAGAAGAGCAACTTTGACTGAAATAACCACTCATTACAACCGAGGTATGCAGCAAAGCATTTGTGAAGCCACAACACACACAACCTTGAGGCGGATGGGCTACAACAGCAGAAGACCCCACCGGGTACCACTCATCTCCACTACAAATAGGAAAAAGAGGCTACAATTTGCACGAGCTCACCAAAACTGGACCGTTGAAGACTGGAAAAATGTTGCCTGGTCTGATGAGTCTCGATTTCTGTTGAGACATTCAGATGGTAGAGTCAGAATTTGGCGTAAACAGAATGAGAACATGGATCCATCATGCCTTGTTACCACTGTGCAGGCTGCTGGTGGTGGTGTAATGGTGTGGGGGATGTTTTCTTGGCACACTTTAGGCCCCTTAGTGCCAATTGGGCATCGTTTAAATGCCACGGCCTACCTGAGCATTGTTTCTGACCATGTCCATCCCTTTATGACCACCATGTACCCATCCTCTGATGGCTACTTCCAGCAGGATAATGCACCATGTCACAAAGCTCGAATCATTTCAAATTGGTTTCTTGAACATGACAATGAGTTCACTGTACTAAAATGGCCCCCACAGTCACCAGATCTCAACCCAATAGAGCATCTTTGGGATGTGGTGGAACGGGAGCTTCGTGCCCTGGATGTGCATTCCACAAATCTCCATCAACTGCAAGATGCTATCCTATCAATATGGGCCAACATTTCTAAAGAATGCTTTCAGCACCTTGTTGAATCAATGCCACGTAGAATTAAGGCAGTTCTGAAGGCGAAAGGGGGTCAAACACAGTATTAGTATGGTGTTCCTAATAATCCTTTAGGTGAGTGTGTATATATATATGTGTGTGTATATATGTGTGTATATGTATATATATATATATATATATATATATATATATATATGTGTGTGTGTATATATGTGTGTATATATATATATATATATATATATATATACACACACACACACAAATAAAATATCCATCACAAAAGCTATAAGGGCAGTTGGCCACATCCAGAAAAATGAATGGATCTCTATGGGCCTCTGCTGGAGAGATAGGATATTTCTAAAACTATATTTTCGGCTAAATTTTCTCTAACCACCAGATGGCCTCCAACATTACAATAATACATTTTGATCATCATTAAAGTGGGGTTTTTTTTTTCATAAAATGTTTCATATGCATGGTAATGGTGTAGTTGAGGAATTTTGCAGTAAGTAGGTACAAAAAAAACGTAATATCCCCTAAAACACGTATAGATGAGAAGTAAACGGAAAAAAATATATATCATTTGTATTAAAATATAATTTTTGTACAGTCGTTATTTTATAAATAATTGGGGTCATATTGACCTCAAAGACAACAAGTGTAAACAGGAAACGAGGAGCACTTTTTATTTAATATTGTTCTATTGGTGATAATTGGTTTAGAATTTCCTTTGCAGCCACAGAGCCACCGTCCTACTGAACGAACATTATCTTCCTTCACACCGTTTAATTTTGGTGTATTAGAGGGTTTTAACGCAATGGCCACGCAAGTGTGTTTATGTTACTTTCTTATTACATTATTTGCACGGTACGCTGCACCCTCTACCGTTGTACTGAGAGAAACAAAAGTGAGAGGGGAACATCTCGCTTTACACAAGGCAGGTATTGAAACAGGAATTAAGTTGACTAGCATGTCCTGAGGCCAATAAGAGGACAGTACATTAACCCATGCCCAGTTGGGGATGGGCTACTGTGCTGCGTTTTGACTTGGATGAGAAGAGTGAGAGGCTGTATAATTACGACATTAACTAAAACTCATGAACGCTAGAGTCAACGACGGGATATCCCGGAGGAAACCATGCACGCTAGATATGGAGCGCTTTGGGATACTATGGAATTCTGTCGGATTTGGCTTATTCTCAGCATCGAAACGCTGATGTTGGTATGCGGTCAAAAGGGTAAGATTGCGCCTACTGCTAGAACTTTAATACGGTGAAAGGTAATAAATACTTGTTTAAAATAAAAAAATGTAATTTAAAAATAATATAGACAATATTATAATAAACAACATATAAACATTTTAATAAAACATGGATGGGAATTATGCAGTAACCAACATTTTAAACAAAACTATTATTATATTTGAGATTCTGCAAAGTAACTGCCTTAAAAACAAATCTGAACACTGTCAAAACAAACTTTAAGATGTAACTGGGATGCTAAAGGTTTTGAGGGAGTTCCCATTATGTATGCTGGCACTTGTTGGCTGTTTTTCCTTCACTCTGTTGTCATCTTGCTTGTTAAAAATATTAACTTATAACTTGGATCATGAGCAACAGGTCATGGAAACTTGAAAATATCAGGTGCAAAAAAAAAAAAAAATTTGAGTGAGTTCAGTTTTTTCTATGCTAAGCTCAACAATATTTCAGAACATATCAGCTCAAAATCACCCTTGACTGCATTCTCTAAAAAATGATTTTTAGAAATATACACAGACTGCTGGACTGGAAGATGCCCTCAAGTTCTTCTGCCTGTGTTTAGAGAGTGTGTTAGGAAGAATGACTTTGTTTATGGTATTTCTCAATATTTCTCAATATGTGTGGGGTCAGCATGAATCACTACAGCCAGATTCACAGACTATGAGGAGGACTATGGAAAATGTTTTCCAGTCAAACGTCCACCCCCAGAACTTCATGTGTACAATACTTCTGTTCCGATGAGCCAGATGGGATGCTGACTGTTTTTTTGGGATGTTATTGTATCAGAGTGGAAGCTGACATGTTTTTTGAGATTGTACTATATTGTATAAGTGTGTCCAGGATTTGCCAGAACACAAAAGAGCAGGAAAAAACAGCTTGTCCACAAATATTTTTGAGTTTACAGTTGTATTATGATTGACATGGAGGAATTGTGATGTGACAATCAAAACAGCCGAACTTCCTGTCTGCCATGGGCTCAGGCCTGCAGGGACGTGTCTGCAAATCCCCTGACGAGAAAATAAAATTACATGCTGCCTGATAGTGTGGCGCTGATGATGGATGGTATCCATGGTCCCACTGCATTCATAGTAGCTCAGCTGAAAGGAATGTTATATTGTGTGTCAGCAAGTGTCTTAATTATACCCAGTTTATGCATCCTCAAGCACTGCAT
Source organism: Rhinogobio ventralis (assembly GCA_039654625.1). Classification (NCBI taxonomy): domain Eukaryota; kingdom Metazoa; phylum Chordata; class Actinopteri; order Cypriniformes; family Gobionidae; genus Rhinogobio; species Rhinogobio ventralis. The sequence goes on from CM077201.1 coordinate 10,761,668, forward strand.
GTTTTAAACACCTTGCTGTGAACTCAACTCGCAGACATCGCACAGATGTCATCAAAGTGTCTGCCTGCTGTTAAATAATGTCTACAGATTGCCTCAGGCTGTGCTTCATGAGGAGTTCATTGTGGATTTTTGAGCTGTGGTTACAAAGAGACTGGCCTTGTTAAACTGTGGCCAGCCGTTGTGTTTAATTTCTGCATACTAGCGGCACCAAATGGAGTTGTAGAAATTGTTTTCAGACAGGTTTTTCTAAACACTCACCCTGCCTGCCATTGGTCAAAAAAACAGATAGCCCCGCCCCAAACTCACATCATTGGTTGAGCCAGTATTGCTATGCTGGGCTGGGCTGGATCAAACAAACAGCAATGTTTTGATAGCACCACAAACCCACAGTATTCCCACTTTCAAAGCAAATTAAAGGGTTAGTTCACCCAAAAAAATGAAAATTCTGTCATTAATTACTCACCCTCATGTAGTTCCAAACCCGTAAGATTTTCGGTCATCTTCAAAACACAAATTAAGATATTTTTGATGAAATCCAAGAGGTTTCTGAACCACCCATAGGCAGCAACGAAGCACACAAAAAGTATTCTCATCGCTTCATAACACTGAGGTTGAACCACTGTAGTCACATGGTCTTTACTACCTTTCTGGGCCTTGAAAGTTGCAATGACATTGTGGCCTATGGGTGGTTCAGAAACCTCTCGGATTACATCAAAAATATCTTAATTTGTGTTCCAAAGATGAACGAAAGATTTACGGGTTTAGAAATGACAGGTGAGGGTGAGTAATTAATGACAGAATTTTCATTTTTAATCTATAAAAAAAAATTTTCCTTTAAAAATGGATTACTTATAGTTGTTTTAGAGAAATGACACACTTTGGGCCAGTTCACACAGAATGTGTTTTTGCTGTTAAAAACGTGAGACGCACAGGTCAGTGGAACAAAAAAAAAAAGCAAGGTCTAGAGACACGTTTTTTAAAAAGTTAAACTTTTTAACTTGAGCGCCACGTTTTTAGAATGCCTTGTCATGCGCAAGACACTGCAAAAGACACAATGGTCAAAGATGTCCTTTTTCACAATTTATGGGTGGAAACCATGTTTTTATTCATGTTTTTAATACATTTTCTATCTATTTTATAAATGTCTATATGTCTCTTAACTCGTTCCCCACCAGCATTTAAAAAAATAAATAAAAAAAAAGTTTCTGATAATTTTCACAAATTTCATGGCCCCCAGAATATTTTGTTGTATGAATATCTGAATATGAAATATCTCAAAGAACGAACAGACCCTCTGATTTTAAACAAAACACTTTTTTATTCTAGCTTCATGCATTCTTTTTTTTAATCAACATTTGAATGTAGGTAAGTTTAATAAAAAAGCTAAACATTTTTAGCAAAAAGCTGAGAAAAATCATGTTTTTGTCAAAGACTACATCTGGACTGGATTCAGAACAATGACCAAAACATAGATGGAGTAGATCAAGTTCATCAACACCCCTAAAGCTTGCACAGTCCTATACCTTTCATTCAGTAACATTAGGCAGTTTTGATTTGTATGCTTTCAGAAGATGCGTCATAGTGTCCGCTACTGTATAACAATGAAAACACAAAGCCGGGAAGCTTTTTCTCAGTGTCAGTGCTGCAAAATAAATTGCCCTTTTTGGATACTTCAAATTGATTTGATAATTCATTCAATTTGACTTAACATCAACATGCATTATATTCTTCTGTTATTATTTGGTCTCCAAACTTTATTAAACCAAACAGATAATGTTGTGAATTGTACATTTTGGTACGATCTGCTTACATTGATGGTTGGGTTTAGGGAAGTGGTTTGGGTTTTTTCTAAAAAACAAATTCCATAGAAATCACATTTCGCCACCTTGCAAAATAATGATGTTTTCGGATGAGATTGGATTGAGATAACATCTAATTACAAGAAACTGCTTTATCCACAAATCTTAGCTGGGGTTAAATACTGACTGAAATGTATTAAGACTGAAAATGTATAAAGAGTGATTTGTAGATAAAATCATTCTCACCCAAGTCAAACAATCAACTCTTTAACCACACTGAGTCACACAGTGAATTGTTTGAGCATTGCCAGTTAACAGCCTGACCACAAATCATGTTTGCTTTCCTATGCCATGATTAAGATTGTTCATAGCAACAAGAGGTTCAGTAGTTTGGATATAAATTGCACCTAATGCGGAAAGAAGGGGGCCAGAGAATCTTTAAACCCCAATGAATCAGAGCTGACTGAGAAATTAGGAATGGAAGACGGACGATGGACTTTGTCACACAGTGTCTAGACCATAAATGGAGCAGGTGACTCAAAAACATTAGATACATTTGGCAATTCATGTTGACTCTGGGATTTAGTACAACTCCAAACTAGTTGCCAATTGATTTGGGGTTATGTTGCAGTGATGATGTCATGTTAATGAACTTGGTAGAGCATATCTGTGGAAGCTACCCTTGCCATCAACTAAACCCTACTGTAATTATGGCTTTAATTAACATCAATTATAGAAAGCCCCTCAAGTGTGACTAATACTGAAATTGGCAAGCCCACTTGCCACACAAGTTAGTGATCCACTTTTCAATACGCCAATACCCACAATTCTCATACTACTATAAATGTGCCCGGTCTCATTTCCCCATGGGCTAGAAACATGCCAAGAGAGAAACTAGTTAGCACATTTGATGATTAATGGAAGTTAAATGAAAGATAAAATCTCTGGTTTAATTATGTGTGGAAACAGAACACAAAACCAGATCATGAACCAAAGATAAAATGCCTCTTTAACTCTTTTCGCATTAATATCCATTTGATCTTCCCTCTCTTTTTCCCTTTAGGCGATGGGTGTGGACATACAGTCCTCAGTCCCACCAGTGGCACACTGACCTCGCTGAACTTCCCGGGAACCTACCCTAACCACACCCAGTGTGAGTGGAGCCTAAGGGTAGCGAAGGGCCAGACATTGCTCTTGACCTTTGGGGACTTTGACTTGGAGTGGAGCCAAGACTGCATATCTGGCTCTCTTACCATCACAGACACCAGTGGAGCCGCTAGAGTGGGTATGACCCTCTTCACACAGACGTTATGGAATGACATTGAGTCTAGCGCAGTGTTCTGTATCCACCAGAAGTACGACAAAAATGTTTACTTTCTCATATACTGTGGATTTAAAAAAATATATTTTAAATATTTAAAATTATCAATTAAAAAACTAAATATAATTAAATATAATTAATATTATAATATAATTACATATTAATTAAATTGATATTAAATAATCATCTAGGATTTATTTTCCCATATGTTATGGATGTCATATCAAATTAAATCCATTTTTAAAATTATGAATTAAATAAAATGAGTGAATAATATAATTTAATATAATAAAATAACTAAATATAAAATTAAATGATTAATATTAAATGTACTATCTAAGATTTAATTTCAAATGATATGGATATCGTATCAATTTATTACATTAAATATTTTAAAATATAAATAAAAGTAATAATTCAATATAATTTAATATAATAATTAAATTAAATATAAATTAAATCATTTATATTAAATACCGTCTAAGATTGAATTTCTTAAATGCTTTATCACAAATTATATTAAATATTTAATATGATAAACAGAATAATAATAATAATATTTATTATATTTAATTATTTTATTTAAATTAAATAATTAATATTAAATACCCATCTAGGATTTACTCTCTCATCATATAAGTTATAAATGAAAAAAATTATAAATATAATTAATTATGATTAAGTTAAATATAAATTAAATAATCTATATTAAATACCTTCTTGCCCACAAAATGCAACATTGACAGAGAATATACACTTTTTCATTAACTATTGTAATTTTATAGCCACCTCATTTACAGTATGTTGTTATTGAGAAATTCCAGAGAGCCAACCTCATGCTGCTCTTTAGTGTCTCAAAGTCATGTGACCATAAGCATGACTCCAGCTTGCATGCTGCATTCCACTCTGCTGTAGCATGACAGTTTCGTGGTCACATAAGTCTGCATGAACATGTCAGCCTTTTATGGCAGTGAAGCTGTGCAGGATTGTGTTGCATTAAATCTGCTTGTTTATATTACGCGGTCTGTGTTTCACAGGTCCTCTGTGTGGGCAGTTGTCCACCACAAACAGGAATATATCTGTGAGTACTAATGAAGTAACAGTGCGTTTCATCTCCGGCACTCACCGTTCAGGACGGGGCTTTGTCATGTCCTATTCAACCAATCAGCACTCAGGTAATGGCTCGTGTCCTGCAACACTACTTCCTGCTCCATCCCACGTCACCTATAAACAGTAGACAAAAAACACATTCTTATCTATCAACAAAATAAGAACTAATAGCTACACTATGTGGCAACATGGTTCTTTTTGCTCTGAGCATGTTGTAGTATATGATCAGAGTAAACACACCAAGGACTGTTTGTACAGCTTACTCAGTAAACAGAACTTCATCTGACTCTGGGAGTGGAAGTAGTTCCCATCCTAATCTCAACTACTGTTTACACTCGTTTCCAACATCATATGTAAACTTCTCTACCGGAGGTCGCATGCAGATCGCTAAATAAACATCCTTGCATGTGTTAATGTGGTAGACTACACTAAAGTAATTTCTTTAAGGATATTTTTATGTTTTTATAGTGGGACCAAGGCCCAATGTGTACACTCCTGGGCAAAAAAATGAGCCATGCCCAAAATGTCTAAACACGAAGCTTTTAATTGTCTTAACCACAAATTATTGGTCAGGAAATTAGCCAAAGTTAAGCAAATTAACTACACTCTAAACAAAAATGGTGCTAAATAGCACTAAAAGTGGTTCATTGGCATAAGAGGTGCCATTATATAGCACTCACAGGGGGGCCTTGAGATGAATTATTTTAAACTTTACTTACAGAATGCTTCAATGACAAAACATCAAGATATAGCCTAATTATTTGACTACATAAATAACACAAAGTAGTTAATATATGAATATAGCCATTTATTGAAGTTTGTGACAATTTCGCTATATAACTGACTTTACAAACACCTCCTACTGTCGAGATTCTTATCAGTTTACATTCAAAGACTACAGCCAATCACCATGTCTTATCTTTCTCTCGTCCTCCAATTGTATTCCTCCTTCCACATAATTTGATATGCAACTGACAGTATCCAAACTGTCTTGTTGCATCCCACCACCACCCCATTGTCCTCCTTAGATTTTAGATATGTTACTCTACTCTTATATGTTTGATATGAATGGGAATTTACTACAATGGCAAAAGATGTTTTGAATCACTTTTATGCTTTTCTGCGGTCAAAAAGTCACTGGGCTTAACAGGTTCTTTATATGGAAGCAGTGTTATATAGCACCTCAACCACCCCAAAATAACCGCTGAAGAACCAATTTTTTGTATGTATACTTAAAAAGCCATTGCTGTCTCAGAAAAACATCAAAGACCGAATTAAGTTTTTGGCAGAATATGGGAAGTTGTGTGTGGAGTGATGAATCACAATGAAACATGAGTTACATGGTGATGCTCCAGAGTGGTGTCTTCAAAAATCTGGTGAGAAATATAATAATAAATGCATCCCTACCATAGCGAAGCATGGAGGAAGAGGTGTCACTGTATGGAGAGCCTTTTAGCTGCTGGGATTGGTGAGCTACTATGAAAAGTCTAATTTTTAAGCTTTGGAATGCAGGAGAATATTGCAGAGTGGCTTGCTTCCCACAAATGAAAATGTGTTATCTAAAGAGGAATGATCAGATGTTATTTTTCAACAAGACAAGGCTCCTGCCCAATATGCACAGACAACCAAGAAGTAGCTTGAGAACAAGTCCATCAGGCTCATATTTTGCCTGGTCAGAGTCCAGATTGGAACCCTATAGTGAATATTTGGTCACATATTAAACTCAAACGAACCGGGAGATATTTTTTAACCACTCATGAACTGTTTGAAGCCATTAACATTGAGTGGAACAACACTGACTCATCTTCTTATAAAAAGATGTCTGCAAGTTGAGGAAGGCTATTCTGTGCCAAGTTATTTAATCTACAGCATTTGTGCAATCCTTGCTAATTTCCTGACCAATGATCTGTGATTAAAATGGTTAAGAACATTAAAAGACCACTAAACATTTTGTCATTTTTGGCATTTGGCCCATTTTTGCCCAGGGGTGTAGGCTATAGAGTACCTTAATGAGCCGGCCCTGGATGTAGGGATTTTAAAATGTGTGTTAGGGTGACCGACTGGAATGCAGCTCTCCTCCTTGGCTGAGTTTCAGAGTGTTTACTTTGTAAGCAGGGCAGCAGACTGCTGCTCCTGGCCTGAATAAGGAGAGGCACCAGTGCTTGGGCACACACTGAAGTAGATGGAATGCTGTATGCTCACTCCTCTTGCATAGACAAGCACAGCATGACAGCTTAACCATCACCTGACCACACAGTAGCAGCCACTCATGGCAGTTTCTGACAGGCTGGCATGCATCATTTCAGAATCGCTTCTTAAAAGTTAAGTTTTTAACTCTCATAAAGTGAATCACTCTTTGCTTTGTATGCAAAAAATATATTTATTTTTTTTACATTTTAGATTTGTTGTTGTAATATATAATTTTTCCATATTAGTATAAATTAAAACATTTTTGTAATTGTTAGAGTCGTTAGAGCTAAACAAACGGGAACGGGGAGTGAGCAAACCTTTTTTGTATTCTTGTATTTTTAAATATTATTTTGGTATTATTATTATTATTATTATTATTAGTTCATGCTGTATATTCTATGAATTAAATGTTTTGCAAATACATTTTTACATAGGAGTAATTTAGGATTGACTTTTTTTTTTTTAAGGATTTTCTATTTTAAAATGTCATTTATTCCTGTGATGGCAGAGCTGCATTTTCAGCATCATTACTCCAGTCTTCCGTGTCACATGATCCTTGAGAAATCATTCCAATATGCTGATTTGGTGCTCAAGAAACATTTATTATTATTATTATTATTATTATTAATGTTGAAAACAGTTGATCTGCTTAATATGTTTTGTGGAAACCAGAATAAATATTTTCAGAATTCAGGGTGAATAGTAAGTTCAAAAGGAGAGCATTTATTTGAAATATAACTTTTTTTAAACTAAAAAAAAAAAAATTATATATATATATATATATATATATATATATATATATATATATATATATATATATATATATATATATATATATATATATATATATACACACACACACAAAAATATATAAATATATATATATATATACACACACACACACACACACAAATATATATATATATATATATATATATATATATGTCTACAATAGTAATTTTAAACATTTCAGTTTTTAGATTTATTAAAATCCTGACAAACATACATTCAGTCAGCCAAGTGTCTAAATTTTAGACTGATACTGCATTTAGAAACACATTTTTTTTCTAGAAGATAAGATTGTGCTTAGTTTTTTTTTTTGTTAAAACGCACAGCTTTTTCAATTATTCTTCAATATAGTCAACATTACCCAAAAACTCCATACGCATGGAGTGAACTCAAAATTTAAAGATGTAACCTTCTAGAAAATATCCCTTGAAGTAAATGTTCTGTCAAAAGTTCACACTTTGCTCCAGAATTAACAGTAGTGGTTGGTATCATCCTTCCTTTCCTGTGTATTTAGTTGTTTATGTAAAGCCCTAGACAACTTGACTGCGCTATGCATCAAATACTGACGTCTTCCTGTGAGTATACACTGATACATCAGTTTCATAAGACACCATTTTGTCAAGCACGCTTGGGAAACGTAGACAACACAAAGCCAGTGTATATGAGCACATGTTCTGAATTGTAACTGTCAATGCTATTTCTATCCCATAGAGCTCATTTCATGTCTGCATCGAGGGACACATTTCTCCTCTCAGCAGATTAGGTAAGAAGAAATCCTTAACAATGACCTGACATTAAAGCAAAATAACAGTTTTTCACCATTCTGAATAGTCCCGCTCTTTCTTGTAGGTTACATTTTAATGTTTATTATCTGAATCCTGGACTCACTTGTGTTCCAGTGCATTCTGTCCTGCAGGCTGCAAAGGTGTTGCAGGAGAAATCTGGGGCTGGCATGGACAAGGCTACCGTGATGTAAACTGGGATTTTCATCTGTGTGCAATAGAGAGATTATTAGTCATGGCATTTGAATTTACTACCATATATGGATTGATACCAGAAACTGTATTTTTAAAAGCTCACAACAGTCTTAAGAGGAGTGTTCATTTTGAATTACATAATATTTTAATATATGCGTGCGTTTGTGTTTTCTAGACCTCTGTATTATGCAAAACTGCAATCCATGCGGGGGTTATTTCAGACAGTTTGGGGGGCATGATCAACGTGTCTTTGCAGAGGGGCATTACCTTGTACGAGTCGAACTTTGCTAATGGAGTACTGTCGAAAACGTGAGTGTGTGGCATGTGTAAGTTACACTGACACCTGGTGGTGTGGATGCAGCATCACACAAAAGCAAATGTTTTTATTTACTGACTTAAAGGGATAGTTCACCCGAAAATTTCCCCAGGTTTTACTCACCCTCAAGCCATCCTAGGTGTATATGACATTCTTCTTTCAGACGAATACAATCGGAGTTATATTAAAAAATGTCCTGGCTCTTTCAAGCATTATAATGGCAGTGAATGGCAGCCCAAAATTGGAAGCCCAAAAAAGTGCATCCATCTATTATAAAAGTAATCCACACGGCTCCGGGGGGTTATGAAGGCCTTCTGAAGCGAATTGAGGGGTTTGTGTAAGAAAAATATCCATATTTAACACGTTATAAAGTAAAAAATCTAGCTTCCGCCAGACCGCCTTCCATATTCAACTTATGAAGAAAGTGTAACTGTAAGTGTAAGTGTATGATGTCGGACATAGCGTTAGCGTTTTGAACTGCGAGAGGCGTTACATTTTCTTTGTAAGTTGAATACGGAAGGCGGAGCCGTATAGATTACTTTTAAAATGGATGGATGCACTTTTTGGGCAGGCATTCACTGCTATTATAATGCTTGGATTAGCCAGGACATATAATATAACTCAGATTGCATTTGTCTGAAAGAAGAATATCATATACACCTAGGATGGCTTGAGGGTAAGTACATTTTTGGGTGAACTATCCCTTTAAGCCGGGTGCACACTATGATTTTGTCCATGATTTGGCCGTCTGAGACAAATTTAGCAAATTCTAAAAGATTCCTCTGATCCTAGGCTAAAATCTGAAGTGTTTGTTCATTAGTTTGACATGTTCACAGACAGCCGATTAATGAACGTTGCAATCAAATTTTACCTCAGACGCAATTCTGGCAGTGTCAGAAGATTTGACTCACAGTCCTGCAGTGTGACGTCTCCTACAACTATTGTCAAATTGTCTTCATTTTTCAAGACAAGCCATCACCAAAATTAACATTAGAGATTTCTTTGTAGCCACCATTTCAATCCCATGTGTAATGCAGCTCACTGTCACTGAATGTGAACGGGTTTCTTGTGTTCATACATTAACCACAACTGAGATCTTACAGTGTGACATCTTGCAACGAAGATCATGTTAGTACAGTCTGACAAGCAACAATCGTAATAGACTATTATAAATCATACAGTGTGCACCCGGCTTTAGTGGTCGTTTACACAATACCATTTTCAACTAAAAACGGAAAATTTATGCGTTTTGGTTATTCATTTACACGACAGCTGCGTTTTGGGGGCTTGAAAACGCAAACTTTTTAAAAACTATACTGTTATTCTCTAAACTACAAAAACGCAAATTTGTGAAAACGGTGACTTCATGCACTGCGCATTGGTATTCGCCAACAATGGCATCGCCAACTACTGGCCTGGCAAGCATAATGCAACATTTTTTATTGTTTTCGTGAATCCGTGTGAACAGGGATTGTTTTGACAACGTTTTTGTAACTTTTCTATTTTTAGTACATCGTTGTCGTGTAAATGTACCCTTAGAAATGTGTTCCTCCAATAACAGGAGGGCCACTAAGATAAACTGAGTAGCATTCAGCTGGTCATTTGATTTCACCATGGTGGCCTCCATGAGATGACCCAAATAAAATAAATGAAACTTTTTTTTAGGCTAATGATATGATTTGTGTAGTTGTACCATTTTATAATTTTACAATAAATATTCTATTATATATTTTTACAGCGGTTCCTTGTCAGATAAACGGCTTGTCTTCCACAGAGGTAATAACTGTTATTTCCCTGTACTGTATGTTAGATATGATTTCAACAGATATTATTTGAATTCATAGCAAATTAATTTTGCTCTGCATTCATTTATTTGTGATAAAGTTTCTGCAACTGCAAAGTTGATATCATTTTGAAATATGCATGTCAGTTAAATTTATTCTTACAATGTGCTGTAATCAGAAAATAACACTAAATATATAGGATTATTGTAATATTGTATATTGTACAATTTTTCTTTTCATACATCATAAGCCATAAATTATAAATTCCCTGACATGATTATGCTTTAATGCATCCAGAAAGTATTCACAGCACTTTACTTTTTCCACATTTTGTTATGTTACAGCCTTATTCCAAAATGGATTAAATTCATAATTTTTTCTCCTCAATTCTACAAACAATACCCCATAATGACAACGTGAAAGCAGTTTGTTTGAAATCTTTGCAAATTTATTTTTAAAAATAAAACCTAAAAATCACATGTACATAAGTATTCACAGCCTTTGCTCAATACTTTGTTGAAGCACCCTTGGAACCAATTATAGCCTCAAATCTTTTTGAATATGATGCTACAAGCTTGCAACACCTATTTTTGGGCAGTTTCTCCCATTCTTCTTTGCAGGACCTCTCAGGTTGGATGGGGAGCATCGGTGCACAGCCATTTTCAGATCTCTCCAGAGATGTTCAGTCGGGTTCAAGTCTGGGCTCTGGCTGGGCCACTCAAGGACATTCACAGAGTTGTCCCGTAGCCACTCCTTTGTTATCTTGGTTGTGTGCTTAGGGTCGTTGTCCTGTTGGAAGATGAACTTTCGCCCCAGTCTGAGGTCCAGAGCGCTCTGGAGCAGGTTTTCATCAAGGATGTCTCTGTTCATTGCTGCATTCACATTTCCCTCGATCCTGACTAGTCTCCCAGTTCCTGCTGCTGAAAAACATCCCCACAGCATGTTGCTGCCACCACTATGCTTCACTGTAGGGATGGTATTGGCTAGGTGATGAGCGGTGACTGGTTTTCTCCAGACATGACGCTTGCCATTCAGGCCAAAGAGTTCAATCTTTATATCATCAGACCAGAGAATTTTGTTTCTCATTGTCTGAGAGTCCTTCAAGTGCCTTTTGGCAAACTCCAGGGGGGCTGTCATGTGCCGTCTGGCCACTCTACCATACAGGCCTGATTGGTGGAGTGCTGCAGAGATGGTTGTTCTTCTGGAGGGTTCTCCTCTCTCCACCGATAAACAATGGAGCTCTGTCAGAGTGACCATCTGGTTTTTGGTCACCTCTCTGACTAAGGCCCTTCTCCCTCGATCGCTCAGTTTGATGGAGGCCACTGTGCTCATTGGGACCTTCAATGCTGCAGACATTTTTCTGTACCTTTCCCCAGATCTGTGCCTCGATTCAATCCTGTCTCGGAGGTCTACAGACAATTCCTTGGACTTAATGGCTTGGTTTGTGCTCTGACATGCACTGTTAACTGTGGGACCTTATATAGACAGGTATATGCCTTTCCAAATCATGTCCAATCAACTAAATTTTCCACAGGTGGACTCCAGTCAAGTTGTAGAAACATCAGACCTGAACTCAATTTTGAGTGTCATGGCAAAGGCTGTTAATACTTATGTACGTGTGATTTTGTCGTTTTTTATTTGTAATACATTTGCAAAGATTTCAAACAAACTTCTTTCACATTGTCATTATGGATTATTGTTTATCGAATTGAGGCAAAAATATTGAATTAAATACATTACAACATAACAAAATGTGGAAAAAGTGAAGCGCTGTGAATACTTTCCGGATGCACTGTAAATTGTTCAGAAACATCAAACATTTACTGCTTTATTCTCAAATGTCAAATTTTTATTGAATTTTAAAATAGAGAGTTCTTGGTTGAATCGGATCCTAATACCAGGAATAAGTCTGTGTGTGAGAGTTCAGGAATAAATTACAGTTTATCTAATACACAGTGCTACATGATACTTACACCTTAAACATGCTGTTAGTTCATATTTGTAATAATACATTGCTAGAAGATAAACACTAACAACTGAAGACTAACAATTACAATGTATATCTGAGGAATGAGAAAGCATAATCTTTACTTGTCTGAACAAGTTCTGTTCCCTTTCCATGCGTGTCCAGAGTGTGACAGGGAGCTAACGGTGGTGGCCTATAACACTTCTTCAGTGTGGGAGGAGGTGAACAGACTAGGTCAGAAGGTCTCCTGGTCTCCAGGACACAGGGGCTCTCAGTGGGCTGCGAGCTCTGGGGACCAGCAACCGTGGATGGAGCTTGAGCTGTGGAACAGGAGTAGTGTAACAGGTCAGAGGTCAACCTCTAATCATTGTGCAAATATCTGCTGTAATATTAGAGCCAAAGTGAATGTCACAGAAGCACAAAAAGTAAAATGTTTACATCTGCTTTCAGGCATCATAACAAAGGGTACGGCACATTACTACATTGAATCTTACTCTCTCATGTTCAGCAAAGACCGTAAAAACTGGAAAATCTACAAAGCGGCATTGAGCAAAGACAAGAAGGTACATAATGCTGCACTTAAAAAAAAAACCTGAAAGAATTTTCACTCAGAATTCACTAGTAAATTTCACAATTACAAAGAAATTGCAAGTAACATTGAAATAAACGTGAATTTCTGTAGTAGTAAAACGTCTGAGGTTACTGGTGTAACCTATGTTCTCTGAATAGGGAACGAGATGCTGCGTAGCTATGATGCAATGGGAATGCCCTTTGGGTGTGCCGATTGTCTGAAGCCCTTATAGAATCACGCCAATTCATTGGGTGATGGCGCGGGCGCCGCCCCGACGCTCTTACGTAGTCATATTATACTGGCGCACGCGCCATCCGCTCCTCAGATTTCTCTGCCGAAAAGGGAGGCCTGTCGGCAGCGCGAGAAGCTTGGCAGCGAACACAGCGTCTCGTTCCCTATTCAGAGAACATAGGTTACACCAGTAACCTGAGACGTTCTCTTTCATAGGTTCACTCAACGCTGCGTAGCTATGACGCAATGGGAACGATATACCACACACGCCAAGTTAAGCGCTGCCATATCTGGCTCAAAGAACACCAGATAACATGCATGGCCGGATCAAGCAGATAGAACATGCGAACCCGGAGCCATGTCGAGATCTAAAGTATAGAATCTGACAAAAGTGAGCGGGGAGGACCAACCTGCCGCTACACAAATGTCCTCCAGAAGAGGCCCTCTAAAGAGCGCTTGAGAGAAAGCCACACTTCTGGTAGAATGTGCCTGAATGCTAAGAGGTGAAGGTAGACCACGCACCTCATATGCCAGCGAAATAGCTTGAGCAAGCCCGCAGCGGCCGACACCAAAACATACCCAGAGCTGGCTTGATTTGCTCCAACCACCAGACCGATCTACATAAAACTTCAACGTTTAGACAGGGCAGAGCAAATTAAGCTTTTCATCCTCTTCTGATGCGAAAGGAGGAGGGTGGAAAGAGTGAAGTGTGATAACTTGAGAACGAAATGATGTAGACAGAACTTTGGGCACATACCCTGGCCTAGGTTTTAGGGTTACCTTGACTAGACCAGGAGCAAAATCCACTGACTCCAAGGGCTCAAAGGGAGCCTTTGTTAGCCCCTCCAGGACAACTGAAAGGTCCCAAGAGGGAATACCAGGGGAGCGTGCTGGTCTCAGGCGCTTAACCCCTCGCATAAAAGACGAAACTAACCTATGTTTGCCCAGAGGGACTTCATCCAACTCCCTGCGAGCAGCAATGGCAGCGATGTAAACCATAAGGGTGGTAGCTGCTCCTCCAGCAGCAAACTTCTCCTGCAGGAACTCCAGTACTGAACCCACCAGGCAGCTAACTGGGTCCACTGCATGGGATGAGCACCATGACTCGAAAACCTTCCACTTGGAGGAGTAGAGTCTCCTAGTGGAAGGGGCTCTCGCACTTGCAATGGTCTCCTGAACATCGGCAGGAAGACCAGCACTTACAGCTAATGGCCCTTGATGGGCCATACTCACAGCTTCCAAATCTCGGGATGAGGATGCCAAATCTTGCCCTGAAGCTGAGACAGTAGGTCCTCTCTGACTGGAATCTCCCAAGGGGGGAAGTCCAGAAGAAGAACCATCTCCGAGAACCAGGTCTGGGACCAGAATGGGGCTACAAGCAGGAGACTGACTCCGCTCTCCCTCACCCTGCACAGAACCGCCGGAATCAGTTTGATGGGCGGGAATGCATAGAGCTTTAGTCTGGGCCACGGATGCACGAACGCATCTATCCCCAACGGCGCTGGAGAGCTCAGAGAGAACCAGAGCTGGCACTGGGACGACTCTTTCGAGGCAAAGAGGTCCACCTCCGCTCTGCCAAACACTTCCCAAATCTGGGATACTGTTTGAGGGTTCAACATCCATTCCCCTGACCTGCGTTTCTGCCTCGACAGAAAATCTGCTGCGAGGTTCAAGATCCCGGGTACATGGACTGCTCTCAGGGACAGGAGTTTGTCCTGAGCCCACAGGAGGAGACAGCGCGCAGGCCTGTCCAGGTTGCATGACCGTGAGCCCCCTTGGCGATTCACATGAGACACCACCGCCATGTTGTCCGTCCTGACGATGACGTGGTGTCCCATGAGAGAGGGGAGAAAGTGCCGAAGGGCCAGAGAGACAGCCCTGAGCTCTAGGCAGTTTATGTGCCAAGAGAGAACTTCCCCCTCCCAGACTCCACATGCTGGTCTGCCCTCGAAAACCGCGCCCCAGCCAGTCAAAGAGGCGTCCGTCGTAATCATTTGGCGACGGAAAACAGCCCCCATGTTGACCCCCCTCTGGAGAAAGAGAGGGTCCCGCCATACTGATAGGATGCGGGAACAACCGCGTGACGCCTTCAGTAGGCGAAGAGCCGATCCTGTTGATCGGGCGCCTAAGAGCTTCATCCACCAGAGGAAGGGCCTCATATGAAGCAGCCCCAGGGGAAGCACCGGGGAAGCTGCGGCCATGAGACCCAGGAGCCTGCGACAAGTACCCACAGTAACATGATGGCCGAGCCTGAAGCGGGCCAAACATGAAGCGAGACTGGAAATCCGGGCAGGAGCCAGACGGGCCTGCATCAGAACGGAATCCAGACGAACTCCTAGGAAGGTGGTCTGCTGAGCAGGGGTGAGAACACTCTTGTCGGTGTTCACTCTCAAGCCAAGAGACTGAATGTGCTGAAGAGCAATGTCTCTGTGACAAGTCACCAACTCCCTGGAGTGGGCCAGGATGAGCCAATCGTCCAGGTAATTGAGTATACGGATGCCCTGGAGCCTCAATGGGGCCAGAGCAGCATCCATACACTACGTGAAAGTCCTTGGCGCCAGGGCGAGGCCGAAGGGAAGGACTTTGTATTGATAAGCCCTTCCCCCGAAGGCGAATCTGAGGAACTTCCTGTGTCGTTGGACGACCGAATATGGAAGTAGGCATCTTTCAGGTCTATCGTAACGAACCAGTCCCCCACACGTATCTGAGATAAAATAGCCTTCAGCGTTAAAATCTTGAACTTCCCTTTGTAAAGGGTGAAGTTCAGACGGGGAAGGTCTAGAATGGTTCGCAGTCCACCGTCCTTTTTCGGAACCAGGAACTAACGGCTTTTCAGTAGCACGTGAAAGCACGTCGACAAGCTCGGCATAGGTCGGCTAGGCGGGAAAGCGTCGTCGATTAATGCAGGCCCGAAATCCTCAGAGTCGGACGCTGCAGTGAAAACGACATCATCTAGCCCGAAAGAAACCGATTTGTGCGCTTCCGGGCTAGGGCATAGGTAGTCTTGTGAAAACTCGACCGGCGGAACCCCGCGCACATGCTCGGGGGAGGGAGGGAGAGAAAGGGCGAGACCCATCTGCTCGCACTCCACATCCTCGAGCTCTACATCCGAACCCCAGGTCGCGGATCCGAGAGAGGCCTGCGCGGCTTCAGGAGCGCGACGGGGAAAAACGGATGACTCCTTTTCAAAAACCGCACGCCTAGAGCGGAGAGTTTTGAGAAGGAGATTATCACAGAATTTGCATTTAGAAGAGCCCTGAACCGCCTCGTGTGCGTGTGAAAACCCCAAGCATTTAACACACTTAATGTGAGGGTCGTCATTCGCAATAAAGCGAGTGCACGGCGGCAGGCAGCGACGAAACTCCATGACACTTCACCGCAAGGAGAACAAAGTTCCACTATCCGCAGTCGCTGAAGTGCTGGTGATGAAAGTTGTATGAATTCCAATGTATTTGGGCCAGAAAAAAACGAAACCGAAGGGCTAGAATGGCCGCTTTGTGAAGGCAGAGAAATCTGAGGAGCGGATGGCGCGCGCGCCAGTATAATATGATGACGTAAGAGCGTCGGGGCGGCGCCCGCGCCATCAGCCAATGAATTGCCGTGATTCTATAAGGGCTTCAGACAATTGGCACACCCAGAGGGCGTTCCCATTGCGTCATAGCTACGCAGCGTTGAGTGTACCTATGAAAGAGAACATGTAGAGATCGACCGATATATCGGTGTCCCGATATTTAAGCATTTTCCCATAATCAGGTATCGGTTTTGTAATATCGGATTCACCGTTTTGAGAATTGCGCACAAGCCCGCCATTAAAGAACTGCGCCTGAGGGGAGATGAGTCAACAACGGTGTTCAAAGGTCAAATTACTTGCATCCCTGAATTAATAAACTTTAACATAACAGTCAGTAATGCACAAATAAGATGTATGTAGGTTATGTAGTTTAAACTTGGTGCTAAAAATATAGACGAACTCAAGGAGTCACGTAATCCATCATGTCCCAATAAAGACGTAACTTTACATGAATGAAATAAAACATCCATGAAGCATGTTGGAAATAAAAGCGCTGAATTTATTTCTCTCTCTCTGTTTATGCTCATCTCGTGAAATCCCGTTCAACTCACCGTTGTTGCTCCAGCATAGTCAACCGTGTAACTTTTAACAAGACCCACTCGTTTAAAACTCCTTAAATGATATTAACGTCTGCTATATAACATTTATATAATAAACATCTAAAATACAGCTCTGTAGAAATTAATTATTAGGCTTATCTCCGCGAGAGACGTTCTGTGTAAACGCAGAGATGGAAACAGCGCTCTGTCATCAGCAGGTATTTCATAATCTAGACCGACAAAAACATTATTAATAATTCTGATAACGTGCCAGATGAGATGGACTCTGTAATAGCAATGATTTATTCGCTGTTTCGTTTATTTTTCTACTGTTTCGGTCGATCTCTAAAAACATGCTCCAGTAATCTTCACAAATAATTTTTACAGTGTGCATCAGTAAACCAGTTTAAGGGGTCAAACACAGTCACAGTGTTAAAATATGCACACGTTTACATAGAAAATCTAATTAATAAACAGCACAAATAGACACTTTTATTTTATAATATAAATAACCCTTTATATTTATATTTTTTTCTCTGTGGTAAGGTGTTTGAGGCTCATTCTGATGGTCATGTGACGGTACTCAACAGTCTGATTCCTCCAGTAGTAGCACGCTACCTTCTTCTGAAACCCCAGAAGTGGCATATCAGGGCCTCTGCGCAGGTTCAATTGCTGGGCTGCCTTTCTGCCCCCCCCAGACCGCGTTCCTATGGAGATGGTGAGGGCCTGCCCCAGAATCTCTTTTATGTTCCCCTATGCCACATAAACTTCAGTTTAAACATTTTTATAGTACATATTGGCAATAAAAGACCATTGTATTGGTCAAAGTCCAAGCACGCTGTGCTAAATCTTTTAAGAATGAAATGAATTCTTAGTCTTTTAAACCTGTGCTGGATTCTTTCAATTTATTTGAATCAGAATTGAATACTGGGAAGGCAGTTGTCACAGAGACTGTGCCTCTACGAACTCTACCCACTCAGAGTCCTGTCATCACAAGAAGCTCAGGTGAGGTGAATTTGTCTGCTAATATGATTGCCAATACTAACATCATGATGTGTAAACTGGTAGTAGATTTGTTTTTAATATTTCCCTACAGGCCCCAGTCAAGCAGTAATATTAGTGGCAGGCATGGTTTTGGGAGCTGCTCTGTGTGTGGGTTGCCTCTTAGCTGGGCTTATGTGGTGGAGAAGGTAACACACTAATTGTTCCTTATATAGAATGCTATATAAAAAATAATAAATCTAAAAATCCTTTCTGTAATTTACATGAATAAAAAAGCAGGCATGTCACCATAATAAGTATAATTTTAACTCAATTTAAAGAATTTTTTTATAGAAAATCATAGAAAATGTTATATATTATATATTTTTAAATACAAAATTAAATGTAGTACAGCAAATATTACCATGATGTTCAAATACTTTAAAACTTTAATAAATAAATGTAATGTCTTTAAAAATGTCTTTTTTTACATTACAATATTCTTTTTTTTACTGGGCCTAAAAATAATGCTACAATAATAATAACAAATTGGAATGGTCCTAAAAATAGCTTAATTTTAAGGGAGGTTTTATTAACAATACCATGAATAATATGATTGGGCATTTGAGGTTAATTGAGTTGAGGTGTCTAATGACTCTGAATTGTAATTTAGTTTGACATGTAAAACAAAATATGCACAAATTGTATGTATATATGCAGTACAGCAAATATTACAATGATTTTTGACATTACAGTAATTAATTTCTCTCACTTGGACTAAAAATAATGCTATAAATTTGAATGGTCCAAAAATAGGTTAGTTTTCATTATTTATTTTTTCATTATTTTGGGGTGAAATATGGCCCAGACTTATTCTTGACAGGTTTCGTGACATTTACCTGTTTTTCATTTCAGAAAAAGAAATGCACAAATAAAGAAATGCTGTGTTGACCAAGGTAACCTATTGCTCTTTATTCTCTAGTACTGTTTTTATATGTCTCCCATGTGTTTTTGGTATTATTTCTTGACTGACTTTCTTTGTCTCAACTTAAGGCTGTCAGGGTTTCCACGGGAAGAAGCTTCCATGCACAAACCCAGAGCTTGCATCTTACCCTCTGGTTCGGAACATCCACGATGCTCTCCCCAACCCTCCTCTCAATGGTAAGACCACAGAGCCAGTATAGCAATGAATACCGAAATTCATAAAGGAATGTTTCAAACAGCAAATCAGACAAGGCAGTGTTTGTCGAGAGGACGCCGCTGGGTACAACAGTTCTCAGAATCTCAGATGAACAGCCCTCAGACATTGCAGTAATATATAGCAGTGAATATGAGGGTTAATGTGGCTCAAACAGCAGGATGGAAACAGAGAGAAAGCCAAGTAGTCATTCTGACCCCTTTGTTCGCCTGCCCCACTCTGTGTGCTTTTGCTCAGCTGAGCTGCCAGTGGAACTCAGAAGAGACATGACAGGCAAATGGCTTTCGTTCTGAGCTCATTCCTCCAACAGTTGCTCAGTGGCAGCATAAACATGTCTTTCTTTCGTCGGCAGTGCTTCCCTGAAAGACTTCTTTAATTGGAGCCCAAATTAGGGGCATTCAAGTCAGAAGAACACCCTCCTCACCACCCACTGGCCAACAGACCCTTTAGTAAGGGGTTCTGGGACGAGGAGGACAGAGGGTCAGTGGCCAAGACAATCAGAGTCCTTTCTAAAGTCGCTTCAATTAAAACAGTTTCGCCCTCTTAGCATTCCTGCTGAGTGAGTGAAGGACTGAGAAGGAGAGAGGGGAACCGTGGGGCCCCTTTCATAGCCCCAACTACTGTTGGACACAGTGCAGTGGGTGGGCACTGGGATCATGTGGAAACTTGATAATGCTATATCCGTTCAGTCAGATTTTACGCTACAAACAAGCTTTTAACTTGACTTATATAAATCATTTTAGTACGGCCATTCAAAACCCGAGGGTCAACCATGTTGCAGAGTAAAGATCATTTTGGGTGGGGATTAACACATCAGATACCAGTAGTGTCTAAAGTGAATGTAAACAGGCGGGACAAAAATATGTGTTGGCCAAGGGAAAAGCCAGCCCTGGGTATAAAAGCCAATCTAGGAAGGGTTTATTTACTATACCATGAATCTGATTAGTCAGTAATTGAGATGAGGTGTTTAAAGACTATTAAATGTAATTTTTTGACACACATCTAAAACATCAAATATGCTTGAGTTTGACTTTTTTTTTTCATTTTATTTATTTTAAAATCATATTTTTAATATCAAATAACCAAATAATAAATATTAATATTAATAATAAATAAGTAAATACTTATAATCAATATCAACAAGATTACATATCAAATTAAAATGTTATGTTATTTGTTATGTTATATTGTATTCATGCAATGTTTGTCCTCTAATGGAAATCATTTAAAATCATTAACATTACTTTTTTAAAAACTATAAAAACCCTGTGCTGTTATATTATATTAATGTAATATTTCTGAATTGGGTATTTTAAATTAAAATTGTATTAAAAAAAATACATTTAATTAAAAAAAACACTAAAATGGGTAAAATTAAATCTATTTACTCTGATCCTGTGTAAAAAAATAAAATTAAAAAAAAACCTGGACCTGTACGACCTAAAAAAAGTCATTAAATGCTTTATTCATTAAAATTATATGAAAAATTTCTACGTGTACTTGATGTAAATTATTTAATTCAAGTTTATTTACTTGAATTAAATAATTTACATCAAATACACTTAGAAAATATTCATATAATTTTAATGAATAAAGCATTTAATGACATTTTTTAGGTCGTACAGGTCCAGATGACAAGAAAGGTTGGGAATGCCTTTATTATATTGTTACGGTGTGTAGTGCAGCAGGGAAGAGAAGATCCAGGGCTTCCACAAAGACGGGTTTTTATTTATAAAGGGAAAGAGCACACGACACACATAGGCATAACACATAAGAACGGACAAGGAGTGCAGGGAAGTGAGATCAATATAAAGGGAGTGCTAATGACGATGACCAGGTGCAGGGAATCCAGGGAGAGTGGGAGAGATGAGGAGTCAGTGATTTCAGGTGTGAGACAGGGAGGATCATGGGAAATGGAGTCCAGGACAGGCGTGGATTGTAACATATATTGCATTCAAGTCATGTCATAAAGATCGTATTTGTGATTTGAACACACACATGATCGTCACCACGAAGTGGTAATTACGAGTGGAATTTTCTTTAAGCCCAAAGTTTCTGAGTTGGGCACATCAATGAGAAAATATGTTGGATTCAATGGATTCAGTGTCTGTATTAATGGTAAATTCATTAAAATTAATGAAATTTTGTTTTCATTTACAATAAAAATAAGTCAAATAAATCTAAGTTGCATGTACAAAATACCATAGTAGTATGCATTTACGATAATGTAGGGGTGAATTCAGGGTGATTGGGACACTTTTTGCCATTGAGATGACTTGGAAAAAATGTCCCAATCACCCTGAATTCAACCTATATGATTCAATTTACAGCACCTTCATAAATTGAAAAAGCTGTAGAGTAAAAGATCTTGTTTCATTTTTATGTAAAAAGGAGATCACATCTTGCTCTGACCAAAGTGATTTGAAAGCACCTGACATTACAACTTGGTTTGAGTAGAGCCAACTCAAATTAAACAAAGTAGTTCAATCAAATGAACTTTTATGAGTATTTTGAAATTTCTTTTTCTTTCAAATTTCACAAAACTGACACATTTTAATCTGAATTGTTTCATTGTTTTGAGTTGTATGAACTTGTTTCTTTTAATGTAGACTAACTTAAATTTATCCGAAACTGGGCTGGGATTTCTATTTCCCAGCATGCTTTGCCATGACACTCAAAAGGGACAGTAAATGCCAACATTAAGTGTTATGTTATGTTGTGCAAAATTAACATTAAGTGGGAGATTTAGTAGTGTTTAATGTTTTGTTATGATAGTTTAGAAAAGTTTCTGTTATGTTTTTAGGGTTACCATTATTAGTGGAGCATGAGCTTAGTTTGAGAACAGATATGTTAAATGTAATATATTGCTGTCCTCATTCAGCAAGTGCTATGCTATGCTAATGCTACCAAAGCATTGTGTAAACAGTTAGCAAGGTGGCATTTATTGAATTAGCTAGTTAAAGCTAGATTACATGATATTTATAAGTTAAATGTATGAATTAGCTTACTCAAATATTTCAAGTTCAGAGCAATTCAAATGTATGATTACAAAATAAAAGTTTTTTTGCAGTTGCTTACTTAAACTTTAAATTACTTAAATTTGAGGCCTTAATTTTTTTTTGAGTTTTGCCAACTTATTCGTGTTTACAGTGCAGGATAACTTGAGTGCACCATTAGGACATTTAAATGTGATGAGGAATATCTACTTTATTTCCTATCTACTTACTTTATCTTTACTTCATTTAGCATTCACATATTTCTATAACATTTCTCTGTTGTTTCCAGACTACGCTGAGCCTGACGTAGGAGCAGGTGGGCAGATGATGGGACTCACATTCCGACCCCCAATGGAGGAGGGCTACACCGTACCCTTCACCCTCAACCACTACGACACCCCCGGACAACTTCCTGAATACGCCGATCCCCTACCACCTGAACCAGAATATGCGACACCCTTCGGCGAAATGCCCACAGACTCTACACTGGACAGCCGACAGAATCTACCTGTGTGTCGATCTGCACAGGGCGCAAGAGCAGAGCTGAGCCAACAACAATATGACTGCCCCGCACACAGAGTGATCTCAAACGGGTACTGTACTCCAGTCTCACATGGAACTAGCCAACATAAGGCTAGCGTGATCTATTTTGAGCCCCAGACGGTAGAACCACTATTGCATACGTACCACGAGCCACTTTGAGCCAACATGGAATCTCCTACCGAAGCCAATTTGTGACATTTTTGCTGTTATAACGTAACCTAATGAATGATACAATGATTTATGCCGTGTCAAATAGCATCAGGGATCAGCATGTAACAAAAAATTACTATTTGTGTGTAGGATATGGGAGAAGTGCTTTTATAAGGAAAGCTGTACTGTTCAAATGACCACTGAACCTATGTGTATTTTATTTAATGTAAATGTAGGTGTTTTATCTATAACTAATCAGAATATAGTCCAAGAGGATTTGTGTCTGTGTGATTTCAAACCACTGAAGTATTCAAAAATATTTTACATTTTTTTGTAGTTGTAAAATAAACTTGTGACATTTTTCATACCAAATTTCAAGTGTTGATATACCTTCTGTTGTTTTGCATACTATAAAACTAATTTAAAAGTGCATTAAAAGGCTATATATGCACAGTCAGAAGAAGAAGAAAGGACACCCTTTTGAATTTTATGGTTAAGTATCAGGGCATAATAAAAAAAAATAGCAGGTAAATACAACCTCAGATGAACAACACATGACATTACACTGTCATTATTTATTTAACAAAAATAAAGCCAAAATGCAGAAGCCATGTGTGACAAACTAAGTACACCCTATGATTTAAAGGTGCACTGTGTAAACGTTAGCAGCATCTAGCAGTGAGGTTGCGAATTTCCACCGCTCACCACTCCCTTTCGAAGCTACGGTGGCTGACACAGGACAAAGATGTCGTCGTCTGAGACAGCAGAGAGTAGCAAGCGCTCTGTAGAGCAGTTTGTACGTTTAGGGCTACTGTAGAAACATGGCGTCACAAAATGGTGACTTCACTGTAAGGGGACCTGTGCTGTATGTAGATAAAAAAGGCTCATTCTAAGGTAATAAAAACATAACAGTTCATTATATAAGGTCTTTATACACCACTGAAAACAAATTTATACATATTATATTGCATTTTTGTCAATAGATCCTCATAATTACTACACTCTGCACCTTTAATTGCTTGTATAACCACCTTTAGCCGCAATAACTTGGAAGTAATCATTTTCTATATGACTTTATCAGTCTCTCACATTGTTGTGAAGGAATTTTGGCCCGCTCTCCTTTACAACGTTTCTTCAGTCCATTGAGGATTGTGGCCATTTGTTTATGCACAGCTCTCTTAAGGTCCCGCCACAACATTTCAGTCGGGTTGAGGTCTGGACTTTGACTGGGCCAGTGCAACACTTTTTTTTTTTTGTAGATTTGTTGGTGTTTCTTGGGATCATTGTCCTGTTGCATGGCGCAATTTCGGCCAAGCTTTAGCTGTCGGACAGGTGACCTCACATTTGACTCTAGAACACTTTGGTATACATAGGAGTTTATGTAGACTCAATGACTGCAATGTGTGCAGGTCCTGTGGCTGCAAAACGAGCCTAAATCATCACACCTCCACCACCGTGCTTGACAGTTGGTATGAGGTGTTTGTGCTGATATGCTGTGCATTACGGCCAAACATCTCCACTTTGGTCTCGTCTGTCCAAAGGACATTGTTTCAGAAGTCTTGAGGTTTGTTCAGATGCAACTTTGCAAACCTAAGCCATGCTGCCATGTTCTTTTTAGAGAGAACAGGGCTTTCTCCTGGCAACTCTTCCAAACTTGCCATACAGTCTTTTTCTAATTGTACTGTCATGAACGTAAACATTTAACATGTTAACCGAGGCCTGTAGAGTCTGAGGTGTAGTTTTGCAGTTTCTCTGAGCATTGCACAGTCTGACCTTGGGGTGGATTTGCTGGGACGTCCACTCATAGGAAGATTGGCAACTGTCTTGAATGTTTTCCACTTGTGAATCATCTTCCTCACTGCAAAATGATGGACTTCAAATTGTTTGGAAATGGCCATATAACTCTTTCCAGATCGATGGGCAGCAACAATTTATTAGGAAAGATCATTGCTAATGTCTTTCCTCCTTGGCACTGTGTTAACACAACTGAATGCTCCAGACCAGCAAACTGCCAAAACTTCTGCTTTTATAGAGTTGGTCATGCTTGCTGATGATCAGTTATTCAAAGGCATTTTATTAGCAGCTCCTGTCTGCTACTTACCCTCTTCATTCCTATGGAAACAGTAAGGGTTGTTGTCACACATGGCTTCTCAATTTTGGCCTAGATTTGTTAAATAAATGACACCATGTGTTGTTCAACTGAGGTTGTATTTACCTAATTTTATTTATTTATTTATTTATATATACACATACATACATTATGTAAACACAGACTTTTATGTTAGATGCTTGAGAAATGCATCCTATGCTCAAATAAACCCCACCTATTACATATATAAACATGAACCTGTTGGACAACTTCTTATGAACAGGAAAAGATTACACAAAGTGAATCAACAATAGAAATTCTAACCTTTAAAACATTCAAGCAGAAAAACTGTTCAAAAACAAACAGGTACAGATCCTGAAATGTAAAACTCTTTAAATGTAACTCTACCTGTACCTGAAATCTGAATATCAATTATAACTTGATGGGTTCTTAGTTTTTCTGGTCAGAAACTTTATGGATCCTGGAGTGCCTGAACCTAGAAGGCCACCTTCTATTGCTTCATGGTCCAGTTCTGATGCTCATGTGCCCACTGTTGCCACTTTCGGCGGTGGACAGGGGTCAGCATGGGCACACTGACTGGTCTGTGGCTATGCAGCCATATACGCAACAGACTGCGATGCACAGTGTATTCTAAAAAACCTTTCTATCAGAATCAGCATTAACTTATTGAGCAATTTGAGCTACAGTAGCTCGTCTGTTTGATCAGACCACACGGGCCAGCCTTCGCTTCCTACGTGCATCAATGAGCCTGTTGCCTGTTCACCACTTTTCCTTCCTTGGACATCTTTTGATAGATACTGACCACTGCAGACCGGGAACACCCCACAAGAGCTGCAGTTTTGGAGATGCTCTGACCCAGTCGTCTAGCCATCACAATTTGGCCCTTGTCAAACTCACGCAAATCCTTATGCTTGCCCATTTTTCTGCTTCTAACACATCAACTTTGAGGACAAAATGTTCACTTGCTGCCTAATATATCCCACCCATTAACAGGTGCTGTGATGAAGAGATAATCAGTGTTATTCACTTCACCTGTCAGTGCTCATAATGTTATGCCTGATCTTTCTTTGAAAAACTATGAAATCCTACTGATGCGTCACTTGCATAATAATTTGGAACACAGTGTAAAGTACCTTGTGGTTATTTTGCATACTTAATTATGCATATTTTTGTTGATCCATTTATTGAAATATATATTGTTTATTTCAATAAATGTTTTGGCTAATTTGATTATGCTTTTAGCTACTATGATAAATGTAGTTCTTTCAGCTTTACCGAATTTTAATTCCTTCACAAGATTTTCCCATCACAACTAATTTTTTTAACACTTTACAATAACGTTTCATTTGTTAACATTAGTTAACTACATTAGTTAACATTAACTAAGAATGAACAATACTTCTACAGCATCTTAATTTATATTAATTTCAACATTTGCTAATACATTTTTTAAATCAAAAGTTGTATGTGTTATCATTAGTTAATGCACTGTGAAATAACATGAACTGTATTAACTAACATTAACCAAGATTAATAAATGTTCTTAAAGTATATTGTTCACTGTTAGTTCATGTTATTTAATACATTAACTAATGTTAACAAATGAGACCTTATTGTGAAGTGTTACCAAAATAATATACTACTATAATTATATAATATTTACTTTTAATCAGCAAGACACAATAAATTGATCAAAAGCTCAAACGCAAAAATAAAGAATTGAACATGGTTTAAACTTTTTTTTAACATGGATAAGAAATGTTTCTTGAGCACCAAATCAGCATATTAGAATGATTTCTGGAGGATCATATAACACTGAAGACTGGAGTTATGATGACTAAACTTCCTGTTCTCAAATAAACCCCGCCTGTCATCATATGAATCTGTAAGACTAAAACAGGAACAGATTAAAAAAGCAGCAGCAAATCAAGGCTCGCCAAACCTCTACAACATTTACACAGGAAAATCTTTCTATTCATAAACAAACAGGTACAGTTCTGATCAATTTCCAACCCAAATTTGGACTATGCTCTGCCTATAATCAAAATTTTAATGTAGTTCTCTGAATACCATTTATGATTTATTAGGTTCTCTGATCAGTTCTTGAAGGATTCTGGAGCAGTAACATCCTTCCTCTACTGTCAAAAAGTGGAAGTAAGTCGATCAGCTGTCATGAATCTCACTGATTGTCAGTACCATTTTAAAATGATCATGATAGGTGATGACAATGTGGGCAAGTCATGTATGCTGAAGCGCTACACAGAGGGCCTGTATCCAGAGAGGATAAATGTGACCATTGGAATGAACTCCTGCGATCACGTCCTAGAGGTGGAGCCTGGGGTGAAAGTGAATCTACAGATTTTGGATACAGCCGGTCATGAATCTTTTTGGTAAGCAGTGAGAATTCACAGCATCTGCACCTTTGAGGTGCATTCTCTGCAAAGCAATATGAATTGAACTGACAAAAATTGAATTTTCCCCTTGATATACTAAAAGAGAGATTGAGGTGAGAGGCTTGCTAATGTAAATTGATTGTTTTCATATTTTAAAGAAAAGAAAGGTGTGGTAAAATAGCAGTTCGACTTCAGTGTATTGAAACATGGTCTTTCTGCAGCACAACATTTCAAAGACTAGGTTGTAGGTAAACCTCATGCTATAATACAATACAGTTAAAAAGCTTTAAATTAGCTTTTGAAATACAGGTCATGCACAACAAACTTCTGTATTCTGTAAAACATGTTGCATTGCTTCCGGTTCAGGTCTTTTGTATGTGCTTCGTTAAAAATGAGCTGTTTTACTGGAATATGCCTTAAAGCTACTAGCATAACCGATGGCCATCACGTACGGGTGATTCTATAATTGCAGGTACATTTGGAGCCCTATTTTAACGATCTGAGCGCAGGTGCACTTGGGTGTGTCCGAATCCACTTTTGCTAGTTTAACGATGGAAAAAAGGCACATGGTCCAAAAGGGTTTTGGACCAATGAGTCATGGGTGTGTTTTGGGCCTAACGTGCAATAAACCAATCAGAGTCTCATCTCCTATTCCCTTTAAAATGAGCCTAGCGGCCAGGAAGCGCGGCCTTCTCTGAGCTTCGCCAGCACGGAGAAAACTGCTCTTTCTCAGTGATCTGCATAACGAGATCTCCAGATCCTGGAAGCCTTTTTCTGCTCGCTTGACTAATGCGGCAGCCGCTGACTTCACCAACCTTGTTGGTTCTGTGGAGCAGGGCTATTCCGCCATCCCAGCGGTCGAAGACACGCTGGCTACACACCTTTCTCCATCATCAGCTCCTTCTTGAAAATCTCCACTAAAGGAGGGACTTATCGGAAAGTCCTACATGGCAGCTGGTCAGGCAGGTATGGCCCTTCATACTATGGCCATTCTCCAAGCCTAAGAGCCACCAAACATACCGCACGCACGCTATAGGGTGTTCTATGGCAGGCACGGTGGCTGCAGAACGCCATCTGTGGCTCAACGTCATGGAAATCTGTGATAAAGAGAAGGTCTTCCTCTTGGACGCTCCGGTCTCTCAGTCTGGGCTGTCTGGGGAGGCGGTCAACACGGTGGTTGATAAATTTCGAGCCGCCAAGTCCTAGTCAGCTGCTCTCAAACAGTTTA
The DNA here is from genome assembly GCA_039654625.1 of Rhinogobio ventralis. NCBI lineage: Eukaryota > Metazoa > Chordata > Actinopteri > Cypriniformes > Gobionidae > Rhinogobio > Rhinogobio ventralis. The sequence goes on from CM077201.1 coordinate 10,790,431, forward strand.
TGCCCAGGAGGGTTAGGGATAAGGGGAACCCCTCCCCTTATCAGCCCAGAGAGCACTTTTCGCACAGGAAGGAGTTCGCCAGTAGGAGGAGTGACCTGGTTCATCCCCCACCAGCCATAGTTTGGGGAGCCCGCGGGGTCATCCATTTCCTCGGCAGCAACCCCATAGGCGTCTTGAGCTGAAGTGGTCTAGCAAACCGCCACCTGTCCGAATTTAATTAAAATATTTTTTGTCACGTCATCCACCCGATCCGTGGGTGTAACTGCCAACCATGCATCTCTAGTGCAGGGTGAGGGACAGCGGGGTTGGTCTCCTACTTGTAGCCCCATTCTGGCCGTCCCAGGCCTGGTTCTCGGAGCTGGTTCTTTTTCTGGATTCCCCTCCCTGGGAGATTCTGGTCAGAGAGGATCTGCTGTCTCAGCTTCAGGGCAGGATTTGGCATCCCCATCCAGAGATTTGGAAGCTGTTGGTATGGCCCATCAGAGGCCGCTAGCTCTGAGCTCTGGTCTTCCTTCCGATGTCCAGGAGACCATTGCGAGTGCGAGAGCTCCTTCCACAAGGAGGCTGTATTCCTCCAAGTGGAAGGTTTTTGAGTCATGGTGCTTAGCTCATGCTGTGGATCCAGTCAGCTGCCCTGTGGGTTCGATGCTGGTGTTCCTACACTGAGAGTTTATGTTGCCGCTATAGCTGCTTGTAGGGAGTCAGATGAAGTTCCCCTGGGCAAACAAAGGTTGGTCACGACATTTATGTGTGGGGTTAGGCACCTGAAGCCAGCACGATCCCCTGGAATACCCTCTTGGGACTTGTCAGTTGTTCTGGGGGGCTTAACGGAGGCTCATTTTGAGCCCCTGGAGTCAGCTCCAGAGCGGATTCTGACTCTCATGGTTGCTCTTTTGTTGGCATTAACCTCTTTGAAGCGAATTGGGGATTTGCAAGCACTCTCTGTTTGCAAGGCATGTATGGACTTCATCCCTGGTCTGGTTAAGGCAGGGGTGTCCAAACTTTTTTAAAAGGGGGCCAGATTCGATGTTGTGGACACACCTGGGGCTGGTTCTTATTATTCTTATTATTACCAAGTTAGAACTCTATTCTTATTTAAATTAATGAGCACTCTATTTAGATCACCACAGGTAAAACCCTCAAACATCGCTACATGGTAAAAAGTGGCTTTATGATATTTAGTCTACATTTAATATAAATACAAATGCACAAAACTGCAAATTTATGACAAAAATATAGTCTGTAATTTGGCCTTTATTACTCATTTAATACATGTCTACATTAAAAATTAAATAAAATTAGAACTACATTTCTGACAAAATACCAGAGTTACCGTTAGTGTTACCTCAGTAAATCCATGATGGTAAATTGTTGGTTAAAAGTATTCTGACTGGATTGGCTCAATGTTTCTCCTGATTTGCACATTAGTGGTGTTGATTAAGTCAGCGCTGTTTCAACTGGCTTTAAACTAAATTTAATCACAGAGAGATTTGCAGCTTGTACCAGAGTCCTCTACACCGAACTCGAACACTTCTCACTGGCTGTTTAACATTAGTAAACACATTTGTGAGCTAGTGAGTCACGCGCTGCAGTGCGAACAAGCAGTGCTGTTTCGTTCCGCTTTTGCCGCGTTTACCTGGCCTAAAATCTAGTACATTGTGAAACTGCACAATTTGTAAATTATGCGTGGCAGGCCACAGATTCTGGCTGCGTCCGAAAACCTAGGCAGCTGACTCGTTGCCGTATCAGACAATGACAATGCATTAAGGCACCTCACGAAACTAATTTCGGACAGACTTCTAAGGCAGCATAACAGTTTAATGATCTACAGCTAAATAGAGAGAGCTTTGGTGAGAACTAAACATTTAATTACTACATTAGTAATTTTTTCGCTAGAAATGACACCAGAAGTGGAAAATGTTGGTAAAAAAACGTACATTTACACACAAACTGACCAGAAAATACAACTTTCGGATGCTATCTTTTTTTTCCAGCTCAACTGTCAAAGAATGTAACACACAGGATTGTGGGATATCAAAGGCAGCGAAGGATAGGCCTACATGTATGCTGCCTTCAAAAATCGATCAGATGAAGGTCCCTCAGGAGACAGGAAAGGAAGCTAACATTAGATTCGGACGTGCCTTGATGCCTTCCTACCTTGAAATGTGTCCTCCAAAGGCAGCATTTTAGACGAGCTGCGGGCCGTTTGAAACTCATCCCCGGGCCGCATTTGGCCCGCGGGCCGGACTTTGGACACCCCTGGGTTAAGGTAACCTTAAGACCTAGGCCAGGATATGTGCCCAAAATTTTGTCTATATTGTTTCACTCTCAGGTTATCACCCTTCACTCGTTCCACCCTCCTTTCGCCTCAGAAGAGGACGAAAAGCTTCATTTGCTCTGCCCTTTCCGAGCTTTGAAGTCTTATGTAGATCGTTCTAGTGGTTGGAGGAGATCAAATCAGCTCTTGGTGTGTTTCGGTGCTGGCCTCCACGGGCTGGCCGCATCGAAGCATAGAGTTTCCCATTGGGTCATAGAGGCTATTTCACTGGCATATGAGGTGCATGTCGGATCTTCACCTCTCAGCATTCGGGTACATTCCAAGTGTAGCTTCCTCTCAAGCGTTTTTTAGAGGGGCCCTCCTGGAGGACATTTGTGTAGCGGCAGGTTGGTCCTCTCCGCTTTTATAACCAAGGGGATTTAAAGAAATGTTCTTTCTTCTAATTAAACACAAAAGTTGAATTTTGAAGACTCTTCAGTATAATGAAAATGCAGAACTGGCCATGCCAAGTTTTAAAATTACAAAAAAAATTAATAAAAATAAAATAAATCATAAAATATAATAAAGTTTGTTCATGCACATTATTCCAAGTATTTTAAAATGATACAATAGTTTTGTGTGAGGAATACTAAATGAGTCATGAATTTCTTTAAAATTTCTTTTTCAGTTTACTCTGTAAAAATATTTAGTCTTACATTTAAGATTTATGTATTTGAATTACATGTATGTATTTAAATTTCCATCCATTTGGTTTTCACAATGAACAGATTTATGCTGATTCTAAGCATTTTGAAAATATTATTATTTAAAATACAGTCAAATAGATTACGGCATGATTTTTGGAGCGCAAATACAAATACGCATCACATTAAGTTTATTAGTTTATGTTAAAACTATGTAATCCAAATAGATTATCTTAAATTTAGGCCTAAATATTTTTTCATGTTTACTTCTCAAAGCCACCTAGCATTATGCACAGTGTGATGGTTGTTTGACTTCACAAGCTCTTATGTTTTCAGGCGTACTATCTGCTGTTCCATCCCTCAATCAGCCGGATGCCTGCTGGTGTTTGACCTGGGAAAGTATGAGTCTTTCACTTACATTAAGCATCGGCACATGGAGGTGTGCAATATTGTGCAGCCATACACTGTGCTTTTCATGCTTGTCGGACACAAGTGTGACAGAAAAGAGCGGGAGGTGAATCAATACGAGGTGGAAGAGTTTGCAAGTGAATTGGGAGCACCATACATCGAGGCCTCTGCCAAAACAGGCCACAATGTGGCAGAAGCTTTTGAACTGCTGACCCGGCGCATTTATCAAGGCTATCTGAGTGGAGAGTTGCGCTTGCATGAGAGCTGGGGCAAGATCCATAAAAAAAAGCCAGCAGAAAGCAACAAATGCTGTGCCTCATAAAGTCAACATGACACTGCATGTTTTCCATATGGCCATTCAAATGTAACCATGTATTTTTACAAAATAAACAATGCAAGACATAAACCACTAAAAATCAGAAATATCTAATTACATATGTAATATTTAAAGGCACTATGTAAGTTTCGCCGCTAGAGGTCGCTTATTCAAAACAAAGGCGTAACTTGATGACGCCTTGATTTTGCGGAATCTTGGGAGATTGATTTCACCTCTACAACCTGTGGAAAAGAATCCGATGGGACTCGGGCAGAAATCATATTCATGGATGAGCTAAAGATTTATTAATGTTACTGTAGTTTCAAGCAGGGTGGGGCTGAAAGCTGTTGGAGCAGAACAAGGCCGCTGGAGCAATTGCTAATGAGAGACAAGCGCGACACACGGCTCGAGAGCAGTGAAGCTTTTATTATGCCACAGACGGGGTAACACAGCACTGTTTTATTAGATACAATCGAGTGTTGAAAGTTATGTTATAATGCTACTCTGAGCGTTCGCTCAGCGGCTACTATGAGACACTTGTTGCACACTGCAGTAAGCTAGATCAATATTGGGCATGGTAAAACATGGTAAACAGAAAAAAAAAACTAGATTTAATCAATAAGACTAACTGTGTTGAGCTATATAACAATGATTCGTTTTCGGTCAATGAATGTATCCAAACAGTTGCTCACCTGTCTACTAAAACACATAATATTAATATATTAAAGCATATTTGGTGTTTCCATGGTGTCTATGGAAATCGAGAGTAACGTGGACATTATGTCATTAATAGGCTACGCACGGACATGGTCCATGTCCTGGTTAAAATTGCTTATTTCTTTGGATTTAAACATTCTTGGAAACAGTTGGGATAGTGTAAGTACACAAGACAACAAAATATATAACATTGGATATTTCAATCCAAAAATCTTACATATTGTGCCTTTAATTACAAGTGCCAGTGACTGATTTCTGATTGTTCTATATCCAATGTCTGCTGTATTTCAAATGTTTTTATCTTTTTATGTGTATGAAATAAACTTAATTTCATTTCATTCAAGTGGCTTTGTGGTTATTTTGCAAACATGCTTATGTACGCAGGTTTTTTATTACTTAGGCTATTTTTATTGTATTTTTTTTTTTTTTTTTTTTTTACAATAAATGTGGTTAATCATTTGTTTATTAAATATTTGACTTATTTGATTTTGCTTTTATGATGAATGTAATAGTAGCCTACTTAGCTTTTACCAAGTTTGAATGCATATTTCACAGATTACCCATCGAGATCAGAGCAGAAAACACAAAACAGTCAGCATGAGCCGCAGTGAAGCTTGAACTTCCTTTTACGGATGACGTTTGAGTGTCATAGAGAAAGACCGTCCTCTAGCGGTCATCAAGAAAAATGCATCACAATGAAGGAGACGCTACAAAAATGCATAACTTAAAAATATGAGACTTAATTACAGCAGTATGAGTAGTCGTGAGTAACGTTTTAATGGTAATTTTAATGGCCTACATTTCACAGTAGGCTAATAATACTAAATCACGAGTGCAGTTTAAATGTATGCTTCCTCCCTAGCTGTCAGTAAATAATGGACATGTATTTTGCTTAACTGGATCCCCACTCTTGCTAACCTGGTATAAACTACTTTCATGCCAAGTGTCTGAAGTGTACATTTTTTAAGTGGACTTTTATGCTTCAGTACAAAAACTGATAGCAGTAACACACTGTTGATAGTAAAGCCTCACCGGAGGTATAGGCTAAAGTAGTCCACTAAACTAAAGTAAATGAAAACAAAGTGAAACACTATTTATAGCCCTAAGGGAGTCTGTTCCATTGTTGTTCACCTCCTGTTTGGAAAGCTTCTTAATTATGAAAACTAACCTGTAATGCACACTTGAGAGGAATATTGTGGGCTTGATTTCATCATGATGTTGGAAGTCTTCTAGCCATCTTCAGAGGTTATGACCTGGGTGGAAGTGTTCTCATGGTTGGCCTATTGAGAAAGTTTGTTTTTGCTTATTACACATGCTTTTATGTGACGCATGCCACTAGCTGGCCTCAACAGGAAATGCTGGGCTTGTCCTGATATGATACTGCATGCTCATTCCCTCTGGTCTATGAGAAATTCCAAACTTTCTGCTGGTATTTATAAACTCCACCCCTCTCATAAACCCTGCCCACTTACAAGTATGAACAAGCAAAGATTAAAGAAACAGATCAAGTAGAAGCTTCCACCCCTGAAACGTTCACACAGATGCTGCTCTTTGCAGAAAAACACAGAAGAACCTAAGAAACTATGGGTTTATTTCTACCTATGTTAAACATGAGAACTTCAAGTCCTCTAAGGTAAGGGGTTCTCTGGTCAGACGTCCAAGGATCCTGGTGGAGTGACAGTTTTTAGTGAACTCTAGGCTTTTCATTTATCACGTTGGTTTGGTTCTCAGTGAGTTATGGATCTCACTTTGTGGCAGTACCAGTTTCGAATCATCATGCTAGGAGACTCCACGGTGGGCAAGTCATCCATGTTGAAGCGATACACAGAGGACCTGTTTCTGGAGTGCATTAACCAGACTGTTGGAGTAGACTTCTACGTACACTTCCTAGAGGTTGAACCTGGAGTGAGGGTCAAACTGCAGTTCTGGGATACAGCTGGTCAGGAGAGGTTTAGGTAAGTCCAAACATTTCAAGCTTTTCAAAGTTCTACCATGAATTGAACTACATTCTCCTAATCATATAGCCTACTTAAAGACATACTCCACCAAAAAATCATCATCATTTACTTTTTTAGAAAATGTATTCATCTCTGTTAGTCTATATAATGCAAGTGGATAGTAACCCAAAAGTTGACGCTTCAAAATCCACACAAAACAAACACGAAGGTAAACGAGTCTTCTGAAGCAAAATTATAGGTTTGTGTGAAAAAAATACTGTTATTTAAAAAAAATATATATATATACTGTATATGAACTGTTTCAAGACAACTGTCATATGTGTGCCATAAGTGATGTTCTCTGTAATTCCACGTTTATGTCAAGCAATCACACATATGACAGCTAGCCAGAAGCGCTGGTTTGTTTAAAACATTAGTATTTTCTCACACAAACCTGTTATTCAGCTTCAGAAGAAGGAGTTGTCATGTTAATTTTGTGTTTTTTTAACTGTTAGCTTGCATGATTCACTTGCATTATATCAGGGGTGTCCAAACTCGGTCCTGCAGAGTTTAGCTCCAACTTGCCTCAACACACCTGCTTGGAAGTTTCTAGAATGCCTAGTGAGACCTTGATTAGTATTAATTGGGGTTGGAGCAGGACAGCATTCTGCATTATATGGACTCACAAGATGGATTATTTTTCTAAAAATCTCAGTTTGTTTTCTACAGAAGAAAGAAAGTAATTTACATCTGTGATTGCGTGAAGGTGAGTAAATGATGAGAGAATTTTAATTTTGGGGTGGAGTATCCCTTTTAAGATGAACAATCCACAGTTGTCCAAATGGAGATAGAAGAAAGACTGGTTTTCCCCTCAGAGTAAATTCTGTACGTTTAGTCTGAAGTTCAGTGTCTAAAAACAGTTTAAAGAAGTTGCCTTGCTTCTGTAAAACAGGATTGTGAAATAAATTACTCATCACAGCAGCAAGTATTCTCATGATACTTCCAGGAAGTATGTTGTCAGTGGGTGGGGGGTTGGCCCACTTAATTGTACCACCCTGGCAACAGTTCGGCCCACCCGGAAAGGCCTATAGCCCATCTAGCATCTTAGAGCTAGAGTTGAACCTGTTCACTGGTATGCATAAATGACTTTAAAGAGAGAGTTCACCCAAAACTTCTGTCATCATTTACTCACCCGCATGTTAGTCCAATGGCATGCATTGTGATGAGGGGGAGGAGGCACTTAAAATACATTATTTATTTAACAATAAATATTATCAAGTAATTTTTTCACTGCAAAAACAGCATGGATGACCTGAAAAGGTGAAAGCCACATCTGAATTGGCTTGAAACTGATCTTTTGAGGGTTTAAACCCCTGAAAGTCAACGTGATTTGACATTTAAGACTGCATGGCCTGGTTTCACATTAGGATTAGGCCTTAGTTCAATTAGGGCATTTAAGTAGCTTTTATAAACATGCCTTAGAAAAAACATTACTGGGGGGCATCTTGAGGCAAAACAATGGCACTGATATATTTTAAAGCTGTGATGAACTGAGACATAAACTTTCCCTTGAGCTTTTGATATATAAAAGGTCATGTTAATATAAGAATATCCTGTAAGTTTCAAAAGCTGAAAACTTCCTTGTTAGTCAAAGAAAAGCTTTTATAGACACCAGGCCCAGCAAACGACAGGTTGGGGATCTATGACGTCAAAGGAAGGCAAGCACCGCCTCAGCAGAAGAATATCAACGCCTACTTCATCACTGCCTGTTTAGCCCCGCCCACCGATTTGCGCATGTAACATAGGCCTAGTGTTAAACCATCGAGCTACAAAGCAATAAACATGCCGTTGAAGATTACAAAATATTGTGCAGTGACCGGGTTCAACAGTAATGCAACATGTAAGTAACTGTGTTCATTCTAATGCCTGATCTGAAATGTGATGATTCATGTAGTCAGATGTTCTTTGACTGTGTATCAGTAAATCAAACCAGTGACTAAACATCAACTTGCGTAGTTTCTCTTAGTAGGATGAAAATAATCTGTTATTTAACAGTGATTAAATTCTATAAAGAAAGCGATCAAAGAAAGCTCCCTTTGCAGTCGTTTGAGCAGCACGCGCTGAACCTGTCAATCAAACAGAGTTTATCAGTGACGCGTTTATCAGTGACTCCCGTTTTATTCAACGAATCTCTTAACTATATGACGTTTGCACTGTTTGAACTGAGTTGCAATGACGAGATCGCTGCTTTCATGCGCTCAGCATGTGTGTGATCGGCTAAAATGCTCATCACTGCAACCTTTCATGCCACAATCTTAATATAATGCCATAGATCTAAATGTAATGCAACACTTTTCACGATTAGTTAACCATGAGAACTGCAATAGTAAAAACGCGCTACAAGAGAGAGTTATACTATTTCAAATGCAAAGACGTTAGCCAATCACAGCAGTGGCCGTTTACATTGAAGTCTCCCAGTGGACACGCCCATTAAAACAGAGCGCTCAGAGCAGAGGGCTAAAATCAGGGTAGGAAAAATGCTTTTTATTTATAAATTATGACAATTTTTATGTAAAAAACATTCTAACATTATACGTACACCCCAGGAAACATCATAAAACGATTTTTTTTTAAAAACGCAGTTCATGACCCCTTTAAGATCTGTCAGTGCAAGTTGCTTTCAGTTAAAACAGCTCAAACATGCACTTTAGTCTGGGACTAGGCTTAAGCCTTGTCTGTGAAACCGGGGGTACGTATACCAAGATGGTTGTCTTGTATTACTATCATCCAGTTTACCAATTGGTAAAGTCATCACATCAATGCAGCGCTGTTAGAAGCGCCAGTTCTCATAGAAACAGTCAGTGTCCTGAGATACACATTGGAGGGACCAATGCTATTTTAATGCTATTTGAGGATAAGAAACAACATTTATGGGGCAGTTCATTTCAGATTTTATTGCTGATTTGATATTATTTAAATGTTACTTTGGCAAGCAGTTTTTGTGATTTCAGTATTTCCTCATACAAGTAGATAGGAGTTGGTCTTGCATGCCTGAAATAGCTGCCTGGAGGCATTGCAAATATGGCTGCAGAGTGAACTGACTTTCCTTGAAAAAGCTTTAGGAATGATACAAATATCTAATGAGAAAAAAACATATGGTTATATTTTATCCATTGGGAATTGGTTAGATGGTAAAAAGAGGCCAGAATTAATGCAATGTATATTGATTAACATTGTACAAAGGTCTGGAAAAAGTTATCTTTCAACTATTGTACATTTGCAGGTCTGTGACTCGTTCCTACTACCGTAACTCAGTCGGAGGTCTTCTGGTATTCGACCTGGGCAACCGCAAATCTTTCGAAAATGTGCAGCAGTGGCACGCAGAGGTGTCAGAACGTGTGCAACCCTACACAGTGCTCTTCGTTTTGGTGGGACACAAGAGTGACCGGGACAAGGCTGGAGAGCGAGCTGTGAACCGAAGCGAGGCAGAAAAGCTTGCAAGCCAATTGGGAGCGCCATACATCGAGGCCTCGGCCAAAACGGGTCACAACGTGAAAGAGGCCTTTGATCTCTTGACCCGAAGGGTTTATCAGGGATTGAAAAGTGGAGAGATCCAGTTGCGTGAGGGATGGGATGGAGTCAAGAGCTCAGCTCCTACAGACCAAATGACCAAGAGACAAAACAATGAAGCTGCTGAGAAAAACAAGAGCTGTGCTTGTTAACTTACAACGTGGTTCTCGCAACCTTGGAGTGGAGATCTTCAAATAGGATGGATCAGTCTGACATTGCCAAATACACCTAAAACAAATCTCAAGGACTTTAAGATTGTAGGTATTAATGTTAATCAGACAAATCTTGGAAAATATATGCTTTCTGCAAGATTTCAGCATTTCGAAACCACACAGGAACACTTACCGTCATTTACATACATGTGCACAATTGATTTTTCAAATGTTTGTTCATATTTCTATACTCAACTTTGGATAAAACCATCTTTGTATTTTTGTTGATACAAAACAGGCTGCCTGAAATCCATAATTACATTATGAAGGTTTTAAAGAGCTAATCCTGTAGATTTGTAAATGATTCACTAATATTTGACTTTCATAGATAAAGGGGGATTTTAGATATTCAGTTGACACACAGTCTAGACACACTGCTGAAACAGTTTGTCTTGGTTATTACTTATATGAACACAATGTAAGTGAGTTCAGTGGGAATAAACCACAATTAAGTTTTTTATTCATGAAAAACAGGAGACTGTAAAACACTGTGATACACGGCAAAAAAAAAAGAAAGAAAAAAAAAGTGTTTATACTCCACAAAAAAAATGTTTAAATCTGCCCACAGTAGATGGGGTTTATGCACCATTTCCCACACATCACATATATAACCCCTTCTAACAATTAACATCTGCATTATGTCACTATTTCCAATGCAATTAATTACATGGGGAAGTATTTATTTCTCTGGTAAAAATGACTGTTTACCTTTAGAAAGTCACACACTGAGGATTTCTCTATAGTACTTAATATTACTTAAGTGACCAGTTCTATAACACCGAACATTATAAACAAATCAGACACATGGTGATTGTAATTGTGCATAGCTACTAATGCCAGCTGAGCAGAGGTTGTGCGACTGCATGATGGGTCAACTAAACATGTAATATGAATGAAAATGTGGTTTGTGGGTGAAAAAAAAATAAAAAAAAGATGTTTTTGACAGAGCTCCGTGAGATTCTATCATATAATAAAACCCCAGTATAGCACCAAGGTGCTCAAACAAAATGTTCACATGGTGGTTAACACGAAGTGAACTGTACAGACAAATGACGTCAATTCCTGCACACCTTTCGAATGAGAAATGTCAACAGAAGCGTACTGCAAATAGTACAACGCATTCTTCCTTTTTGATTAACATAACATGTATAGGTTCAAACCCTCTCCACTTCAAAACTTCCAGGGGAAAAAAATGTTTGTTGGTACTCCCGATCTTGCTACTTTTTGGTTGTTTTGCGGATCAATGCCATTCTCTGAAAGAACAGAAAAAGGTATTTAGGTATGCAAGTCATTTGTTTTTCAAAATCATCTTGAGAGATCAGTTTAAGTGCATGAGGCCGATGGCTGACCTGTTTGTGGGCTTCTGTGGTGCATGCCTTCTTATACGGTCGGATCTCATCTGAGCCATAACCAGGAATCCACATGTTCCACTGTCGTTCTGTAATTCAATATTGAATATTATCAACACAATTCTTTAGACATTCAAACAATCTGCCATTGGCCTTGATTTAACAACTTATAGGATACATAAATGTATGCTCATGCTGTACCTTTATTTTCTATAAAATAATTATTAATAGTAATAAAATAAAATGAAAAACATTACGTTTATTGTAAACGGATGCATAAAATAAATAAAATAAGTGTATTTATTTGAATTAATTTTTAAAAAGGCACTGGGAATTGTATATTCAAGACCCTCACCAAGGTGTAGCTGGACATCTTTCACTTCAAGAGTATTTGACTTCCTGTGTCGTGCAAGTTGACATGCAGCAGTCACTACGCTCTCAATGAAATCATCAGCAATCTGCAGGAGCATCTGAAGGGAATGGGAAATGACATGGATCAACAGACAACAGTGAAGTGACAGTCACAGTAAGTCATTCTCCTGTCTGTCAGCAAAGCACCAACACACATGTACAAACCTAAATTTATTCAGACACCTTCAACATTTTCTCACATTATCGCAGTTTATTCGCTATAGTTTAGAAAATGGTAATAAAATATGACAAGAACTCAAGAGTTAAACTGTCAAAAATTAATCTTGATCATGTCAGATAACTTTGATAGGAAGGTATGTAATGTACAATCAACCAATCAGCTGTCAGCTGTTAAATTTAAGTACACAATTAGATCATACCAATTTAGGTCAACCAATGACCAGGCAATGCTTCATTTTGTTCAGTCTGTGGTGTAAAAGGTTGCATTAGCAATTAAAGAAAAAACACTTAAGCAAAACATGGTCAAGTCAAAGTGTCTGAATAATTTTGGTCCCAAATTTTGATCAATTTTACTGGTAGTACACTGTATGAAGAATTTTGGGGTATAATGTGTCACAGTGTACTTTATTTTGCTATCCACACTTACATAAATGAACTATAGTGTCCTGTACCCACTAGTAAAAAAATATATCTGGTGTCTGAATAATTTTTGGTTTGACTGTATACATATTTAGACATGAATATATTTATTCATGCATTCTACCATTCAGAAATTAATTCTACCATTCAGAGATTATTTTTTATTTCTCTCATGCTCACCAAGGCTGCATTTATTTGATCAAAAAATACAGTAAAACAGTAATATTGTGAAATATTATTACAATTTATGTCATTTATTGCTGTGATGGCAAAGCTGACTAGTTTTCTTTTTTTCACATTTTTATTTTAGCAGAGGATATAAAGGGGCATTGCTCATTTCAAAATGCAACATTTTATTATTATAAAACGCTTCCTTATGACTGAGTAGTTGTTCAGACAACTCACTGACTCAGTTATGAAAATATGTACGTGTGCACATTACTAATAATAATACGCCATAAGTACCTCCTCCACATCCTCATCGAGTTGCTCATTAGGGTCGATTTCTCGCACAAGGTCCTGCAGCTTCTTCTTGCTGAGCACCTGTAGGGAGTATATTAGATCATAAATGTTATAAAAAATACAAATGGAGTCAGAATCTTGTACATTTGAACTGCTGTAGTGTCTCACCTGAGTGCCTTCAGGACTCAGTCTTCCTGCGGGTCCAGGGGTGCCTGGAACTTTGCCGGGGACGACGGTGCTGTTGGCCATGTTGGTGGAGAGGGGTGGTGTTGAAGAGGCTTCAGCTTTCACAACAGCGTAGAAGTTAGAGCGACTAGTCTGTGGAGGGTACTGGGTCATACTATGATAGTCAAGAGATATCTGTCATGAGCCTCTTCAAAGCCAGCGTGAGGTCTATTCAGCTGCAAAAAGGTATTAAGAAAGATTACATTGAGTTGAGTCAATCCCATAGATAAAAGATCCTAAATGTTATTATAAGTTCACCAACAAAACCAAGACCTTTTAGAGCTACTAAATGCACAGTGCTCATTAGGAAAAACATCACAGAACTGTCATTTGCTCAGCAGGCTAACGACTTTAGCTTTTTAGCTTTGCTGATGTCCTGAGATTATTAACTTAAACAGCATGGACACACGGGGATGTAATGGTGATATTATTAGATGCAGTAATATAAATTAACAAATAACTCTTGCTTTTTGTCGGGACGTCTTTATGGTTGCTGTTTTTCTATGCTGTTGTCACCGCAAAGCGAAGATCTTCAGCTCAACATTTTAGCAGCTAGCGAGTAAACATTGGTGCCAATCCACGTCTCGTGATGCTTTCCTTTTGTTTCGTATAATCCTGATAGATGGTAAACCAGTATGGTACCTGATCCAAATAATTTTGTATTATCTTCCCATCTTCGTCATTTATAAATCGGAATTATTTAGAAACCCATGTATGTTGATGTTGTTCCTTCTACAGGCGCCTCTTCTGGCGAGCGGACTCAACGGAGCTCAGCCGAAATATCGCGAGAACTGAGGGAATGGAGCCTTACAAAATAAAAGCAGTTCGTCTGTGGGCAAGACGTTTCTTCCAAATTAATTTTGTTGTAATAATAATTTAAAAAAAATTAAAAAAAAACATTATTTGCGTTTACAATGGAAGTCAATGTTTTTTTTTCAATGTCTGTAAATTACCTAAATCTTTCCAGATGTGCGATTACTGTTTAAGGGAGATGAACCTATTATCTAGTTTTCTCCGTGTAAACATTAACACAATGTTTAATTCTTATGATGTATACTTTTTGCTTGTGGTCTTGCCGCATATGATTTGCACCCATATGATTTCATTGTAAGTATATCACTGTACACAGAACACTTAAAAATGACACAGCCTTTTTTATTCATTTATTCAAGTTCATTATTTCATGTCAAATGTTTTTATGATTATGCGGATTATCGGATATTCCCCCTTTAAGAGAGTGATGGAAATTTGATTTCAGAGATCTCCGAGTCTGGTGAACTACTGCCACTTCGGTCACTGTATGTGTCTCTGAGAGAAAGGGAAGAAAAACAAGATAATGAGAATTTCTATGCTGCTTGCCACATTAAAAAGCTGATATGATAGAATTTATAAGGCAACAAACCGTGGTGAGAGCCGGCATCCTTTCTGTAGGTAGTTCTGTAGTTTCCCAGATGCTGCCAGTAGAAGGCCAAAATAAGGAGGTGAGGGTTTGATGGGACGAGAAGTGAATTCTGGGTGGTACTGCACTCCGACAAAATAAGTCTGATCTGTTGTAACAGAAGAAACGAGCTGAAGCTAATACTGAAAGACTTTTCCATACATGGGTTCAGATACTGGACATGCACTGACCTTCAAGTTCAATGATCTCCATCCGCTCCCCCTCCAGGTCCTGACCCACAAATCGAAAGCCTCTATCCTCAAAGTGATGTTTCAGTTCTGGATTCACCTGGAAAAATGCAAAAGGAACTGATTGAGCTGATGGGAGGGTGTGTGTATTTTTGCTATTATTATTATTATTATTATTATTGTGAACCTCAAAGCGATGTCGATGCCTTTCGTCCACATATTCAGCATCTCCGTACAGCTTTCCTACAGCAAAATGATTCAAATATTACACATACATACAAATTTAAAACCTTTAAATACATTATCAGTTTCTATTTTGGTGATTTTTGACCTTCACATTTAACAATGGCACAAAAGATCACATCTTACGAAGAACGCTAGAGGTGTTTTTGAATAAGGTGCGTCTTTTCCCTAACCGCATAGTTCCTCCCATCTGTCCAGGATTGTGCTCAGGCATTTCAATCACCTGGATTAAACAAACAGATCTCAACACACCACGAAAAAACTAATCATTATGCCGATATGCTTATTTGTTTTACCAAAACAATATCTACCACTGGGTGTTTTGTTTCAGGATCAAATTCTGTAGAATTGGCATCTGTTAAGAGAGTTTAAAATATTTTAAAATAAAGAAAATGTTAAATTTAACTTTAATTTAAAAGCATGTCTATTAAAGCAAACTTTGCATATGAAAATCTTGTATGGGTGTTGTTACCTTCCCAGCCAAGTACATTACGAGCAAATTCACACACTGCCAGCTGCATGCCCAAACAAACACCTGCAAAACAGGGTTGATTTCAAATTTAAAGGATTAGTTCACTTCAAAATGAACATTTCCTGATAATTTACTCACCCCCATCTAATCCAAGGTGTCCATGTCTTTCTTTCTTCAGTCAAAAAGAAATTAAGTTTTTTGAGGAAAACATTCCAGGATTTTTCTCCACATTATAGACTTCCATGGCAACCAAAATGTTGAAGGTCCAAATCAATGCAGTTTCAAAGTGCTTCGAAGGGCTTCAGAGGCTCTGCATGATCCCAGCTGAGGAATAGGGGCTTATCTAGCAAAACCATCTGTCATTTAAAAAAAAAAAAAAGTATATACTTTTTAACCTAAATTGCTCATCTTGCGCTGCTCTGCGGCTCGCCACGGATTGCGTAAATCACACCGGAACGGTCATGCTAGACGTAGGCAGAGTGTTACCAAAAAACACTCCATCTTCAACTTCAAAATCATCCGACATCGTTGCTTTACCTTTTTTTTTGCTAAAGGACATTTGTAAGTCTTCGCATGTGTGCTTTGTAAACACGGGGCGGTACTTCTGCCTACGTCTAGCATGACCGTTCCGGCGTGATAACGCAATACGAGCCGCAGAGCACCGCAAGATGAGCAATTTAGTTTAAAAAGTACATACATTTTTTCTTTTTTTGAAAATGGTCGATGGTTTCACTAGATAAGACCCTATTCCTCGGCTGGGATCACACAGAGCCTCTGAAGCCCTTCGAAGTGCTTTGAAACTGCATTGATTTGGACCTTCAACATTTTGGTTGCCATAGAAATCTATAATGTGGAGAAAAATCCTGGAATGTTTTCCTCAAAAAACTTAATTTCTTTTTGACTGAAGAAAGAAAGACATGAACATCTTGGATGAGACGGGGGTGAGTAAATTATCAGTACATTTTAATTTTGAAGTGAACTAATCCTTTAACCACAGGATTGCTGCGATTACCTTATTATTTTGTCACTAGCACTGAACCACCTGGGGGGTATTCCAGAAAGCAGGTTATGGGACCAGTGGTGTAGCAGACGGGTACGCAGGGCACGCACTGCGGGGGGCCCGCGATAATCCCCCGTGCTGGGTTGCGTCGAAGATCATGTAGGCTAGCAACGATAGCCAGTGAAATTTTCAAAATCATCACATATTAACGATATTATATTAAATTTGGCATTTCCAATTAATGTAGACATGCTATATTCTTCTAATTATTAGGATTATTATTATTAAATTAATAGGCTATTAGGCTACAATAAATTTGGCCTGCAATAATTTCACTGATCATCACCGTATAATTGACACGCTGTGAGGATAATAAAAGATTAGGCTATTACTCCTCATTGAAAATGCTTTAAAAATATTTTTACATTTGAATTATTATACAATGAATTATAGGCCAGAGGTTTATATTATAAACAGTCTATAATATTTCATAATATTTCAAGTCATCGATGAAAATTAAGAGCAGCTTTATTTCAAGCACAACCTGTTTAACACAAAATACTTTTCTCTTTTTTCACTATGTGTAGCCACAAGAAAAAATATTATGGGAATTAATTAAGACACTTATATAAAATGCGCCGTTAATGCAGCATGATGAAAGCAGTTTTTTCTTTCACTTTCTGTAGTGACTGAGGTTAAAGACATCTTCACTGGTAACTCTTGTGCATAGTTTGCACACTGCTTGTGTGGTATCCATTAGCTCACCTTTATGGTTCATAAACACCATCCTCCTAACAACTACCCCGTTCGCGGTGAGGCCCCGTGGATTTGCGCTACGGCCCTTGGGACATACGCGGGTATGTTTAAGGGTAAGTAAGCGGATAACCTCAACTTTCGGATGCAAAAATGGAGATAATTTTTAGGGTATGTACGCAACCATGGCAACTTATTCTCTGAACATAACTTGCTCCTGAGTAAATAGCCATTAAACAAAAAAGGAAGAAAGTAGTAGTATGGCGGACTTTTTTCTTAGCGTCCATTTCCATGGTGACTCGTCGATTTGTCGCTCTGTTGAGAATGTCTTGTGTGTTAACTGTGAACATATTCTGAGTTGGCTGAACTTACTCCCGGACACGTTTTTGGAACCAGCATATCTTGAGTAAGCAAGGTTTAGGTTAATCAACCGAGAGTTCAGAGTATGTTTGATGGTAAGATATCCTTGCTTTCTGGAATACCCCCCACCCCCGTCCCCCCCCAGATTTCTGAACATATTTTGTGTTACCTAAAAATGGCTTTTTCTGCTTCCTCGCCCAGTTAATGGCTTGAATCTTTCCCTCAGTGCCTCGCACACCAAAGCCTCCAGGAACAAGAACCCCACTAACAGCACAATAAAATATTCAAATAAGCATTCAAATGAACATTCAATAAATCAATATTCAAACGAATAACCTTAACAAAGTCAGACTATTACATACAAGTGTATTCTCACAGATTACACCAACATTTAAAATCAAAGTGAAATGCAGTTTGTAAACTAATTTATTTCCATTATGTGATATTTTATATTTAATGATAACACAAGTATTTAAAGCAGGATCCAATTTTATTTATTAAGCATTGATTGAATTGTGAGAGTTTGCTTAAATAGCTTTTAGATATTGGTTGAAGTGATAGTTCACTCAAAAATAAAAAACTCAAGTTTTTCCAAACCCATATTAGTTTCTTTGTTCTGTTGAGCACAAAAGAAAATATTTTGAAGAATGTTGGTAACCAGACAGTTGATGGTAGCCACTGACTTCCATAGCAGGAATAAAATACAATGGAAGTCAATGGCTACCATCATCTGTCTGGTTACCAACATTGGAACATTGTGTTCAACAAAACAAAGAAACTGATACAGGTTTGAAACAACTTGAGGGTAAATGATGACAGAATTTTCATTTTTAGGTAAACTATCCCTTTTAACATTGTCCAAGAGCCCATAAAACTTTATGGAATGGAACCCAGTGGAATGAAACAAAGTTATTCAATTAAAAAAATTAATCAACTAAAAGTGGCAGTAACAACATTTATTATGTTACAAACTTTATATTCATCAAATATCCTGGACATTTTTTTTATCCGTGTTTCCACAAAAATTATAAGCAGCACAACTGTGGTCAACATTGATAATATTAATGTTTCTTGAGCAGCAAATTAGCATATTAGAATGATTTCTGAAGGATCATGTGACACCGAAGACCAGCGTAATGGCTGATGAAAATACAGCTTTGCCATCACATGAATAAATTACATTTTACATATATAATATGTATATTATTTTAAATTGTAATAATATTTCATATTATTACTGTTTTACTGTATTTTTGATCAAATAAAAGCAGCCTTGGTGAGCACAAGAGACTTATTTCAAAAACCGACCTCAAACGTTTAAACAGTACTATATGTTGTTAGTTGTATAATTTTCTAGTGATTCGTCTAGTGTATTTTGAGGAGACACTCACTCAGCACTGCAGAGCTTTTGCCAGGCCTCATGGTATTTAACCGGCTCCTCCTGCAATGCTGCCGGCTCCAGGTCTGCTGAATCTATGTACTGAAATAAGGTACCATTTTCAAGTATTACACTTACACACTCAAACAAATATATGCTAGATGTTTAGTGTAAGCAAAATTAATCTTTATTTGCAAATTACTAATAAGAATGAACTGAAATTCATACGGACAAGCTTGAATGGAAGAAAACTCCATCATCTCCATCATAAAAGCACAGGAAATTGCTACTAGTTGCTCTGTCATTCCTTACCTTGACCTCTAGCTTATAGTTGATGGCGAGGGCAGAGTGCTCCAGTGCTTTAATAACAGAGGCATAAGAATCTGACAGTTTGGTGTACTTGCCTACTAAAGCAATGGAGGTTTGCTCCAGGAGTCGGTCAGACCTAGGGAACAAAAACACAGGTTGCTCAAAACAGCTGCAACAACCTTGGAATTGTCAGAAGTTTGCAGTTTTTTGAGACTGTTAGGCGGATACAAACAGTACAAACCTGTCTGACATCTCCTTCCACTTTGTGAGCATTTTTCGAGGCCTCATCACAATGGGCAAGTCCAGCCTGTGGCACAAGTAGTCAACGATGCCCTGATCCTCTAAGAGTAAAGGTACTCTGTAGATGGAGGACACGTCATGTACGCAGATCACCTGTTCAGGTTCTACATGGCAAAACATGGAGATTTTCTCTTTGACAGCAGTGTCCAATGGAGTTGAGCAACGACAAACAATCTGCAAAAAAATGTATATTTCTCAGAACATTTCTATACTTAATTGACATGGATTGGCTCTTCACAGCATATACTAGAGATTAAAGACTGACTAGATCAGGTGACAGGCCAAGTCCACGAAGCTCTCGAACACTGTTTTGTGTGGGTTTGGTCTTCTGTTCTCCTGTTGAATTGGGCTGAAAATACATTCAAAGACCAGATAAGTGTTTTTTTTTCTTTTTTTTTCAAAATGTAATTAAATTCATTTTTAAAGGGTTAGTTCACCCAAAAATGAAAATTCTCTCATCATTTACTTACTCTCATGTCGTTCTAAAACTGTAAAACTGTCGTTCATCTTTGTAAACACAAGTGAAGATTTTTTTAATGAAATCTGAGTGATTTCTGTCCCTCCATTGACAGCTACGCAACTAAAACTTTAATCCTTCAAAAAGTTCATAATGAGATAAAACTAATCCATATGAATTGAGCGCTTTAGTAAAAAAAATTTAAGTGACTCAATCGGTTTATGTGATGAGAAACATCTAATTTTTGCTTTTATTCACATATAAACATACGATCAACTGAATAAACAGATCTGGTAAACGGAAGCTCAAGCATGTTTACTTGATGTGCGAGAAGCAATGAGGTTCATTCACGTGTGTTCCGCAAGAACCAATGAGGTTGAGCTTCTGTTTATGTTCACTGATCAACGTTATATGTGAATAAAAGCCTTAATTCAATCTGTTCATCATATAACGTGATTGTGTCTCTTGAGAAAATTTGGACTAAACCACTCAATTCCTATGGATTAGTTTTTGAAGCGTTAAAGTGGTAGTTGTGTAGCTGTCAATGGAGGGACAGAAATTGCTCAGATTTTATTAAAAATATCTTCATTTGTGTTCCGAAGATGAACGAAAGTCTTACGGGTCTGGAACGGCATGAGGGTGAGTATTTAATGACAGAATTTTCATTTTTGGGTGAACTAACCCTTTAACTACAAATGTTTAAATATAAATATTAGTATTACAATTTTTTTTTTTTTTCCTACCTGAGGGACCAGACTGACATGGATGTTACAAAAGTTCTCCCGTTTCACTTTAAACTGAAACTGTCTAAAAGCTTCAATAAAAGGCATACTCTCAATATCTCCAACTGTACCTCCAAGCTGTGAAAATATAATAATTTTATGCATGTTAAAAAGTATATTATAGTAAAACTGTATTTATTAATTCTAACTCCAACAGTGGTGGAAAAACGTTAATAAAGCTTGTAGATATGTAACCCAGCATTATTTAACCTAACATTCCAGCTAGCCTACCTAACCCAAGTAGTAGTACCATACAGGGGGCTTAAAAATGTACTTTTTTGTATTGGACATTCTGCATGTATTCAGATTTTTCTTTCACATTTAACTGTGCCACTACTTCCTCTAAATGTACAGCACAAAACAGATGGATATACCTCAATAACACAGACTTCTGGTTCAATACCATCATCGTCCACCGAGACCTTAGCCTGCCGCATGACCCATTCCTGTATAGCATCGGTAATGTGTGGTACCACTATAAAAAATTATTTACATTCACCTTAGTGACACCACCATATTATACCATTATGTTATCTCCTAAGAAGCATATATAGTGAGACACATATGTTTAAACTTTTCTAATACAATCAGAGGAGGATATGCAAACTGAGGCTGGTGCCGTCAAATACTTCATGGTACTGTAACCATCACAGTACATCTGTCATGATACAATTTACAGTAATAATACAATATCAGTGCATTATTGTGAGAAAAATAATTGTTGTATATTAATATATACACTACCAGTCCAAAACACTTTTTTCAAGGAAATGAATTCTTTCATTTGTCAAGGATGCATTAAATTGATTAAAATCTGATTGACAGTAAAAGATTTATAATGCTACAAAAGAATCCTGAAAAAAAAAATGTACAGCAGTTTCCACAAAAATATTTGTCAATACTGTTAATAAGAAAAGTTTCTTGTGCACCAAATCAGCATATTAGAATGATTTCCGAAGGATCATGTGACTAAAGACTGGAATAATGATTCTGAAAATTCAGCTTTGCCATTAAAGGAATATTTTAAAATAATGTAATGTTGTAATAATATTTCACAATATTACAGTTTTTACTGTATATTTGATCAAATATATGCTGCCTTGGTAAGTATAAAGAGATAAAAATCTCAAACACAGACAAGACCTGCCCTCTAATCCTGTTTCCTCATGCAATATTTCATATTTATGTTCCAAACATTCTTGTGACTTCATTGTGTAACTCACCTTGTACAGTTTTGCCCAAGTAATCCCCTCTCCTCTCCTTGGTTATAACAGACTGATAGATCTTCCCTGTCGTTAGATTGTTATCCTTGGTTAGCCGGATGTCCAAAAAACGTTCGTAATTCCCTAAATCCAAGTCAACCTCACCGCCATCATCTAGCACAAACACCTCACCTGGTCAACAAAGTGTCAGAGAGATTGACTGTGGCATGTGGACACTGATATTAACAAAAGACAGCTGCCAAAACCATTAGTATGTTATGCTCTATTTGTGTTGTAGGCTAAAATATGTTCCAAAGCAAACGTCTCATGTAGCAGTTCATATTTCTGTATCGTCAACAAAAAAAATTCTAATGAGGTAAATCTCTTTACAAGTAGTCTGCACTTACCATGTTCATAGGGAGAGAAAGTGCCTGCATCGATGTTGATGTAGGGGTCGATTTTGATAGCAGTGACATGCAGGCCACATGATTTGAGTATAGTGCCCACACTGCTGGCTATGATCCCTTTGCCAATGCCAGATATCACACCACCGGTCACCAGTATGTACTTCATCATTCAACAGCGTCTGTCGGTGTAAGAAAGACAGGGATGTTTATTTCAACAATGATGTAATACAATCAGCTAAACAGAATAACAAATACTGTGCATCAATAACAAGTGCATCAATAACATCACAATATTTTTTTTACTGAAACTATAGAGTTAATCAAAAACACATAGAAATGCAATTCATAAAAATGCACCTCTTCTATGATGAACAAGTCAATTTATGAACTAAATTTAATATTTTTGTGGGACTTGAAGCCACAATGTGTAATTTGTGTAAAGAGGTCACTTATTCAAAACAAAGGTGTAGCTTGATGACGCCTTGATTTCGCGGAGCTTTCATTATGCCGCAGACGACTGCTTCCGCTTCTTCCGGTCATGCGTATGTGGGGTAACGCAGTGCTGTTTTATCATATTAGACACATTTAAGTGTGTTGAAAGTTATGTTATAATGCTACTCTGTGCGTTGGCTCGGCGGCTACTATGAGACACTTGTTGCACACTGCAGTAAGCTAGATCAATATTAGGCATGACATGGGCGTCGGAAGCAAAAAGAATGTGGGTGAGTCCTCCCCCAGAATTTTTATTACTGGAGTAGATGCCATTTACATTATGTGCGAATAGCCCGCCTTGTTCACTAAACGTCTGGTTTAGTTAAATAAACTAATTATTTACAGTGGCAATAGACCATTTTCACATTTCCGGTTTCTCAAAGCGGAAGTCGTCATAGTTGGGTTAACTATTATAGCGGTGAATGACAGAATACATTAAATATTATTTTTGTCCCCGTTTGCTCAAATAGCAAAAAAAAAACTCCACAATAGTGATTTCACAACTTTCAAAAAGAGGGAAAAAATAGAGTGAGATTGATAACGGCAGTGAAAAGAGAGAAAGATGTTATTTTTACTATCACTCCCATAGATGCTGTATTAGAAACACCCTCACAGCAGCGGTAAGTTGTTTTTTGTAATTTGATGCAAAAGTAATTTAATACAAAGTATTAGTGTTATTAATGTACATACATTTAAAAAACAAAAACAAAAAAAAACTAAAAACTTTGCAGGATTTACGATATTGATGACCGTTAAAACGCGTCATCACAGTCTGTGAAAAGGGTCCATAGTGTAGGGATAAGGCACATGGAAGAAAGTTTTGATGGAAATCAACCCGAGGTTTGAATCCGCCTTTCGCCGAACTTGCTCTACTCCCTTTTCCCATCACATATCAGATCGGAAAGGCATTTATTTTCAATAAAAAATGAAGAAAATATTCGAAAAGTGGAAAAAAAGCATCTAACGTGTGTTTAATAATAAAATGTTTATCGGATAGGGGTAGGTGAACAGCATGCGCTGAATTACAGCGAGTGGGTCCAATATCACTGGTCTTAAAAAGTGGGTGGGTCTTGTCCACCCCATGAGGCATTGTAAACCTTGGTACTTGCTGTAAATCAAGAAAATGAGATCTAAACAATAAGACTAATTGTGTTGAGCTATATAATAATGGTTAGTTTTCTGTCGATGAATGTATCTAAACAATTGCCCACCTGTCTAATAAAAGACATAATATATTAAAGCATTTTTGGTGTTTCTATGGTTTCTAAATGGAATAAAACTGGAAATCGAGGGTAACGCAGGTACAATGTCATTGATACGCCTATCAATGACATCATACCTGCGTTACCCTCGATTTCCAGTTTTATTCCAGGTCCGTGTCCTGGTTAAAATTGCTTATTTCTCTGAATTTAAACATTCTTGGAAACATCTGGGATAATGTAAGTACACATGTCAACTAAATATATAACACTGTTCTAGTGGCTTTTGGATATTTTAATCCAAAAATCTTACATATTGTGCCTTTAACATCTAGTTGGTGTAACTGTCTTTATATATATATATATATATATATATATATATATATATATATATATATATATATATATATATATATATATATATATATATATATTTACATAAACATTTACATTTATAATGACCATGTCAACTTCTGCAACATCCACGCACTTAATAATGTTCAGAGGACAAAATGTAAACCACGATGACCTTGTAAACAAAAGCAAAATACGCCAACGCCTCATTCACTAAAAAGTCTATAGCATATATATTTGAGTATAGCATAGTATAGACTTTCGGAGTGTATTTCAATAAGCTCATAATTGAAACCCATTAGAGGACCCTAATATATTACGTTACATAACATTGCAGTGAACTTCCATGTTGGTACAAATGACTAGCGAGTGCACTGCAATGAAAGCAGACATGGGAAATAAAATCAACGTTTAACTGTACCTGAACTCGCGCCGTTCAAATGCATAAAAACCGTAGATTAAAAACGTCAACCGATTCAATATAAACGAGCCATCTTCACGACACGTTTGTTTGGGTGTCAGGCTGCGAAACACGGTGAAGCGCCAAAACAACACGTGGTGCGCGAGTTTAACTCTAGCTTTGCCACTCAGCTCTCCGCAACATTGCTAGAATGAGGGTTATAACGTAGAATCAACACAATATGATAGTTAACAATATATTGTGATATTTCATCGCATACTTTCTGTATCAATTACATCGATCTAGTCAATTTATTTTTTAAATGTGTTCACATAAACTTAATTTACTGTTACATTCCCTGAATGAAAAAATGGAGGTGTGCCCTCAAATTCCACCTCGACTGGTTTGTAGTCTAGTTTATTTAAAATTTTCTGATTTATATAATCTATAATACGTATAAAATGAGTATCAATCTCTAGCGCGTTTCAGAATTCCTTCCTTATTTTTATTTTTTATTTTTTTTTAGAATTCCTTAAGGAATTATATATATTTCAAAATCACAAAAAACACACCTTTTTGTTTATACAGAAGTTTGAAGATAAATTCTTTTTAACAAAATTTGAAAAGTTAACCCAAAATACTTTGCAGTCCCAAAACAAATAAATAATTGTTTCTTTTTTTTCTTTTTCTTTTTATTAATTGCAAACAATAGAGATGACAGTAATGATACGACTTTGTATACAATACACAAAATGTATTAACAAGATGTTCAATGTCATCTGAACATACAGGAGAGAAGAAAAAAATTAACAATGATTTGCTAAAAAAGAAAAATAACAAAGGAAAAATTGAAGAAGATAGAAAAAAAGACCATGAGGGTAAGATATTATTGTATACATCAGTTAGAGTGTACAAATTAAACTCATTACAAATTGAGGTTGTTTTACTTGCTTTCTTATTTACTGAGGATGAAATAGTGTTAAGGTAGGCTACATTTAAATTATTTAAAAACAAACAAAAAAAACAAGAAAACTTGGTTTGCTTTTTGGCGAATTTAGCTACATTAATGGATAGAATTTGCCAAGAAAATGTATTATAATTATATTAAAATATATTTAGAATAATTGAGAGTATCTATCTATCTACGTAAGTAACCAAGTACGTTCCCTTTTGAACGGTCAGTCGTACTGCGTCTTCTAGACGCAATGGGAACCTGTTCAATCCCGCCGTGCTAATAATAAGCG
The DNA here is from genome assembly GCA_039654625.1 of Rhinogobio ventralis. NCBI lineage: Eukaryota > Metazoa > Chordata > Actinopteri > Cypriniformes > Gobionidae > Rhinogobio > Rhinogobio ventralis. The sequence goes on from CM077201.1 coordinate 10,816,577, forward strand.
CAATGGTATATACTCCCTCAGGTTGAACACTTATTAAAAGGGGCCCAAGACTAGAGTTATTGACACGTCATAACATATATATATATATATATATACACACACACACACATACAAGGAAAAAACTTTTGTAAAGCATTGAAGCATATGAAGGCCCCAGATGCCAACTTATTAAGGGGACGGTTTTCACAGAGGCCGTTTTAGTATTTTTTATACAGCGAGGATTTGTGCCTGCAGCGCAGGGACTTCCAGGCTGTAGAATCTGGTAAAAGTAGACGGTGAGGACCAGCCTGCCGATCTACAGATGTCACCAATAGAAACTCAACTAGACCACGCCCAGGAGGAGGCCATGCCTCTGGGCATTGGAGGCCCATAGTATCATAGGCTAACGCTATCGGGTCCACTAGCCATCTGGCTATGCTTTGTTTGGTGACCGGAAGTCCTTTAGTACGGCCACCAAAGCTTACAAAGAGCTGCTCCGACTGTCTAAAGTGGGAGGACCGCTCAATATATGCTCTAAGCGCCCTAACTGGACAGAGCAAGTGTAACTGTCTCTCATCCTCAGAGGGGGGGAGAGCAGAGAGAGTGATTACCTGTGCTTTGAACGATGTTGAAAGCACTTTGGGTACATAACCATGTCTCGGTTTGAGGATGACTTTAGAATCACCTGGGCCAAATTCTAGGCATGACACGTTCACAGAGAGCGCTTGAATGTCACCAACGCGTTTAACTGATGCCAGTGCTAATAGCAGGGCAGTTTTCAGCGAAAGCGGTTTCAATTCGGTGGTCTGTAACGGTTCGAAGGGAGGTTCTTTTAGTGCTCGTAGGACCAATGAAAGGTCCCAGGCTGGCATCGTTCGATGGCGGGGAGGGTTAAGCCTCCTGGCTCCTTTTAAGAATTTTACGACCATGTCATGTCTGCCTACTGATTGGCCAGCTATCGGTGCATGAGATGCGGCGATAGCTGCCGTGCAGACTTTGAGTGTGGATGGAGTGCGTCCTGCAATCAACATCTCTTGTAGAAAAACGAGTATCTGTGATATCTCGCATGACACTGGGTTATGGTTCCTGGCTGAACACCAGTCAGAGAACACTGACCATTTAAGGGCATAGAGACGCCTAGTAGACGGAGCTCTAGCTTCACTGATAGTGCTCAGGACACTCACTGGGAGGTTCTCGAGCTCCCTTTGAGTGGCCAAACATGTAGCACCTGCAGTTTGGGACGGGGGTGCCAGATTGTCCCGTTCTCCTGAGGAAGAAATCTTTACTCAGGGGAACTGGCCATGGGGCGGCTGATAGTAGCTGAATCAACTGGAGAAACCAGTGGTGGGTTTGCCAAAGTGGAGCCACTAGCAGGACTGTGTGCTCGCATTCCCTGATTCTTTTTAAGACCTTTTGCCCATAGGAGGAGATGTCTGACCTGTTGGTTGAGCCATCTCGACCTGAGCCCGCCTTGGCGGTTTATGTAGGAGACCACTGTCATGTTGTCCGTACGGACTAGGACATGGTGACCTGAGAGACGTGGTAGAAAAGTCTCGAGGGCTAGCACTACTGCTAACATTTCTAGGCAGTTGATGTGCAACCTTGACTCCGTGCTCGACTATGAGCCGAAGGCCGGTTCGCCCTCGCACAGAGCGCCCCAACCCGTGTTGGAGGCGTTCGTGGTGACCACCATTCGTCTGGAAACTGTCCCCAAGCTCACCCCACCGACTCATAGAGGCGGGGATTCGACCACGGGGCCAGGGCTTTGATGCAGCCGCGGCCCACTTTGATCCAAAGCTGGCCTGAATGCCACGCTTGGGGAGGAACCCGTGATTTCAGCCAGTACTGCAGGGGGCGCATGCGCATAATGCCCAGCGGAAGTACTGGAGAAGCTGATGCCATAAGGCCTAACATTCTCTGAAAAATTCTCTGTGTTTTTTTGGTTCCCGTTTTGAACGAACATGCAAGCTGCTGTGTAATCAGAGCGCGCTCGCTCGACAGCCACGCCCTCATTTGGGCCGAGTCTAAAATCGTGATGAGTCTAAAATCAGGATGAGCCAGTCGTCGAGGTAGTTCAAAATGCGCATTCCCGCTTGTCTCAAGGGGGAGAGAGCTGCATTCATACACTTCGTGAAAGTGCGGGGGGGCCAGAGACAGGCCGAATGGCAGGACAGTGTACTGATAGGCCTTCCCATCGAACGCGAATCTCAAAAACAGTCTGTGACGGGGGATAATTTGGATATGAAAGTAATCATCTTTCAGATCCATTGAGAAAAACCAATCCATTGGGCGGATTTGCGCGATGTTCTGTTTTAATGTCAGCATTCTGAAAGGCTGTTTGATAAAAGCCTTGTTCAGATGTCTGAGGTCTAAGATGGGCCTGAGGCCGCCATCTTTTTTGGGGACGAGGAAGTAGCAGCTATAAAACCCTGACTCGCTCTGTGCTGGAGGCACTGCTTCTATAGCTTTTTTCATCAATAGGCTCTCTACTTCGATTTTGAGGACGTGAGTTACGTTGCTCTCCACCGAAGTGTGTGTTATGCCGTGAAACGGGGTGGTTTGCGAGCAAATTGGAGCGAGTAACCTCGTTGAATTGTTTTTATAACCCACTGTGACACACCGGGGATGACTTTCCAGGCCTCTGCCCGGTTGTACAGGGGTTTTATAGTGTCGGAAGACTTCCGTGTGGTGTGGAAGAGAAAGAAAACAAATTTTTTGAACATTCATGTTTTTTATTGAACTCGCCATTATAGCGGCAGAATGCAGTTTACATTCACAACATTCAAAACAACATTTTTCTCCCCGGCCGGAACTAAAACGGGCCGTGGGGAGAGAACTCTGAGTCTTTTGGGGGGCGGACCAGCCTGGGCGGGACCCAGCCCTCCTCTCTTCCTGACCAGCCTGTCAGGATTGCTTCCTGTGTTCCTGCGTCTCGTACTGACGCTGATCCTGTGGTGGACGGGGCTGCGCGGGCACGGAGGCGTGTGCACCGCAGAGCTGGCTCGTTTCGGCAGAAAGTATCGCATTGCCTGGGACGCTTTCTGAGCTGTGGTGAAGCGGTCTGCAAACCCATCCACCGCGGGGCCAAATAGGCCGTTCGGAGCGATCGGAGCGTCAAGGAAGGCCTTGTCGGCCTCCTTGATCTCGGTAAGGTTCAGCCATAGGTGGCGTTCCAGCACAACAAGGCTGGCCATAGACCTGCCTATGGCCTGGGTGGTGGCCAGGTCTGTGGCGCTTCGGAGGTCACGGAAAACATCTTGATCTGGCCCAGTCTCGTCCATAGTCCAGAGGAGCTTGGCCTGGGCCTTGGCCCAGGACCGCCATCGAGTGAAGAACGGCGCCTGCTTGGCCGGCAGAAGCATAGGCCCTATTTTCCAAGGCTGACGTTGTTCGACAGGGCTTGGAAGGATGGGCGATCTTAGGCTTCCAGCCTATCGCGGAGGGCGGACAGAGGTGCGCGGCTACTGTTTCCTCAAGCGGAGGAAGCTTCTCGTAGCCCTTCCCGACAGCGCCGTCAATGGTGGAGAGCGTGTGCGAGATGGATGGGTGGAGACGAGCAGAGTAGGAGGCGCACCATGACTTCGCTAGCTCCTCATGCACCTCAGGAAAGAACAGTGCAGCTCTCTGTCGAGGGGCCTGCTGGCGCCCCGGCAGATACCACTCGTCGAGGCGGCTGCGTGCAGGCTCTTCAGGGGAGGCCCAGTCCAGGCCGAGCTCATTGACGGCCTACGTGAGGACACGGATTAGCTCGGTGTCCACACTAGCCTTTGAGTTGCTGCACTGCTGTGATGTTGAGGGGGTGGGGTCTTCGACCGAGCCCGACCATTCCTCGGCATCCGAAGCGACGAGAGACATGGAGTCATCGTGCGGATGCTCGTCATCCTCATTGCCACCGAATGAGACCAGGCCCTCGGCGTCGAGCGGAGGGAGCAGGTCCGATCCAGAGAACGTCACGGGAGAAACGTTTCTCTGAGACGAAGACGAGGCACGCGGGCACCGGGCCGACGTGAGCTTGCTAGCCTCGGTGTACTCAGCCCTCTGGCTCCACCGCTTTTTCCGCCGAGGTTTGGACTGGAAAGAGAACGGGAGAGAGCGAGGGGCGGGGTCGCGCTCTGAGAAGAGCGCTATCTGCGAGCGAAGAGAGGAGATGGGCATACTCTCGCAGTGAGAGCAGCCGGACCCGGCGAGAGCAGCGTCCGCGTGGGCTTTGCCCAGACAGATCACGCACTCATTGTGGCCGTCCTCTTCATGCAGGTAAGTGCTGCATGTACCACACATTTGGCTCGACATGACGTATGTCGTTTATATGATGGTAAAAAGGATACACCGTAGTGTTCACCGGAGAGCGCAGGGGAAAGGCGCGACAGCTCGCGGGATCGCTGGCGATTGAGCATGCTGAAACAGGCCGCTGACTCGTTCGCAGGAAGTCTGGGCTGGCTAGCTCGCGATTCCGCTGCAGGCTGGGCGAAGGTGGTGTAGCTTAGAGAATTTATCAGCAAAGACCGAGATCATCGCTGAAGGAGATTAATCTGACATTTTAGAGCATTACAGCGTACCTTGGGCAGATGCCACGGCCATTTGGCGGGCTTTTCTGCTCCACTTTGCAGGCTTTGTGCCCATTGGTTCGCTCAGTTACGCTGTTCTGCCATTGGTTCATGCAGTTCACACTGGCCAGCCAATAGCGTGCGAGATGTCTCGACACTGTTTTGACTGGGCAGTAGCACTGCGTGATATAAGTATAAAACAGTATAAAACAAGTAATATAATATAATACAAGTATAAAAAGTAGACAATGTCAGTATTAAATAAGATATTGGTTGGTTATTGTTTTTCAGATGAAATCTGCTGTTTTATTCATTTTATAACGATTTTACAATGAAAAGTAAAAACATAAAAATCCATGTTACTTGAGAAGCATAAAAATCAAAAAGCAACTTTAGATGTTATCATAATAAAATGACCACTGAATGTAACCACTGGATGGCGCCAGATGACGTCATGAGAAATATTAGAGAGGCCGTGCAATGCATACACAAACTGCTGGAGATTGATGCTTATTGACAGTTTAAGATTAAATGTTACATGAAACGTGTGCTCAGTCATAAAAACTTGTTTTTAAACCATGTTGGTTACAGGTTTCTTCTATTCCATTTGTAAACACTAACACTAAGATGAGAACATGATGGAGGAAAATTGCATACATACATTGCATACACAGACCAACACATCAAAGCTGATTAGTTTTGCTAGGTACCTCATTATAAATGATATGTGCTTGTGAAACATGACAGCCGTTCACATTTACTCTTCCCCTCCAACCCAGAAATGAATAATCAAATAATGATTAGGCTAGCATCTGAAAATGAGTCATCCATCATTATGGCTGAATATATCATCAGTGCTTTCCTCCAAAAGTGAATTATTCAGAGACTATACTGTAATTCATCCAATCCTTTATATAACATTTCAGTCAATAGCCGAGATGCGTCTGTCTCTCCTGGCGACAGCTGGGTTTAGGTTTGATTATTATTTATCTAATTATAGTGCACTGTCCCTGGTTTATCCTGTACCGGCTCCCCAGTAAGGTGTGTCGCACAGGACTTACATAAGTGTTGGAGGTAATTATGCCAGAACAAACTGCATTTGTGTTTGCTGAGCTCCATTGCTCACATGTAGAGCTGTCAGCATTATATAAGATCACATTAAGTGCATCTTTTGGGCAAATATTTGGGCAAAGTGCAGTGCTTTCAATGTGATGTTGTGTGATACTTTAAATGTATTTTAAATGCACTCAATCTTTGGTTTATGCTTCGCTTACAGAAATGGCAGTCATGTTGGACATGACACCTGCTGATGTGGACGCAGTTTGCAAAGTTTTCATTTGCCAAACCCATTTTTAAACATTTTGTTTTTGTTTTTAATACAAAGGCTACAGATACAGATTGTCTTTATGATATGCAGAGATGATTTTTTTGACACAATAGTAAATAATCTTTATAGCCTTACTACAACAACAGAAAACATAAAATATGCATTATTTTATAATTATAATTGTATTATTTATTATTAATAAACAACATAATGTATCTTATGTTTTCCATAACATTAACTAATGTAAATAATTTAGTGTTCATTGTTAGTTCTTGTTAATTATTGTATTTAATGTTTACAAATGAAACCTTACTGTAAAATGTTGCCTATGATTAATAATAAAAAAGAATTGTAGTAGCGTTTATGCAAAGTTTTGCATCTAAATTGTACATTTTGTAAATTGTAAATATTTTATGTCTAACTGTTAAGCTTAAAAACTGTGTTTCATATTGATTAAAATAACAGACTATTAATTGCATGCATAAAAATGACTTTAAGTTATGGCAAAGAAAAACCCCATCTCTTTTTTTTTGTTTTTTTTTTTGTATACATTACACACTATGAAGTTGCTATGAAGACATCTATTTTGCCTTTATTCGCATGGAAGCAAATAAACGGGTGTCGTACTGGCATGACACAATGAAGACAATCTAATATCCACGTTTACAGGCCTGTGAGCTCAGAATCCACCCACAACATCCTCTCAGTAAAAGCCACAATTTACCAGGAAAACAAATGCAGTTGGAGGGCGTAGTCGACTGTGCGCCTGTGCACGACGAGAGTCCTCTGCCTGGAATGAGCCCTAATTTGATTATGAAGGTGGGTGAAATGAGAGAGAGAGAGTGTGTTGTGCTGAAAGAATAATCTCCATTTTAACCAAACAAACACTGTACAATAGATATCCCTAAATCATTGTAATACACCAGTATTATTTTGTCCTACTTTTTCAGGTATTATCAAGCAGTGCCAGGTCACCTGTGTTATTACAGACAAAAGTGTGCTGACATAAACCACACTTCACCATAGTGGTTATGTTAGGGGAGGTCTGGAAATTAGAGGATTGTGCAATTAAGTGAAAACACATGCACTTTGGTTTGTTTTTTTAGTGTAAGCACACCCTGCTCATGTATTTAGCATAAACAGCTACAAGAAGCAAATCCCGGATCACTGTTTAAACAAAGGGCTGCAAGTGTATATTCTGAACGCTACTGTGTGTTCATGTCGAGCAAATGATATTTGACTTGTGAAACAAAGTCAAGCATCTTCAAGGATGCATACTGGTCTTTAAATCAGTTTTAAGACAACTAAGGTTTAGAACACACTGACTCAACATTGCTAATGAACGTCATGTATGAAATCCAGATTTGGTGAAACATCTAGCATGTGATCCTGCGCCAGCAAACCTAGAACACACACCATTCACAAGTCAGATGTTAAGCTTGTGGACAAGAGACTCTTTGTCACTCAGTCTCTTATCTAATCATTTTGTTATGTACATATGAACAAACAGTACAATCCCTTCCTGAAGAGTAGACATCATGACAAAGGCAGTCTCAAGATACCCACATTATTTTACAAGCACTCAAAAGATACTTCATAATAATACTCACACATTTGAATCATTACACAATTTTGTTCTGAAAACTCCCTGACTTGTTTTGTCGCTTAAGGCACATAAAGCACAATTAGTTCGCTTCAGTTATATAGCCTAAATAATATTACATGACTTTCTGAAATACATTCTGATTGGTAAATCACTGCATTCAGTGGTGGGTTATTGCACTGTCACTCATGTCCATCGTTCATCCAGTTAAATGGTGCTGCTTTCATGTCTCTTGTTTCATACGAACAGAACTGCTGCATCTTGCCTCTCATTTAACAAAATTGTAGTAAAAATTACCTCAGACAACTTCAGTGTTAATATTACTGTAACATTGTTGCAGCATTCGTCTTGCTAGGCCAATTGTTTTATACATTATAATAGACAAGGTTTTATTGCTGTGCAATAAAATGCCAGACAGTCATTATCAATTATATATACAACTATATAGGCTAGCTTTTAAAATTTTGGGTTGTTAATATTTTCTTTTATGATTTTGAAAGTGTTTTGCTTACCAATGCTGCATTTATTTGCTCAAAAAATTTTAAATACATTTTTTAAATGTAATTTATTCCTGTGATGGCAAAGCTGAATTTTCAGCATCATTACACCAGTCTTCAGTGTCACATGATCCTTCAGAAATCATTCTTATATGCTGATTTGGTGCTTAAGAAACATTTCTTATTATTATCTATGTTGAAAACTGTGCTGCTTAATATTTTTGTGGAAACCGTGATACATTTCTTTCAGGATTATTTAATAGAAAGTTCAAAAGATCAGCATTTATTGAAATAGAAACATTATAAATGTCTTTACTGTCAGTAATGCATCTTTGCTGAATAAAAGTAATTATTTCTTTTCTTGTCACCCTAATTGATATCTTTATTGTTTTCATGATGGATAAATACTGCTCTCTAATCCCTTAAACGCATACCTCTACCCTCATCATTCACTACCCTCCTCCTCATTCAGTTTTTAAAGTTAGACATCAACCTTCTTAGTATTTCTCAATCAATTCATTATAAACAATATAACAAGAAAAAAATATATATATACAAGAATGCCTGTTTTCCCATTCATTTTTTTGTAAAAAATGTAAGGACCCGAGGTGTGTAACAGTGTAAGCATTTTTTCTGCACAACAATATTTGAATCTTTAATGTCTGAATAAGTGCAATTCAGCTTTATTCCACAAGGTGACAATGTCTGATATACAATGATGAAGTGACGTTTCACTCATAGGGCCCTATTTTAACGATCTGTCCGAATCCACTTTTTCTAGTTTAATGATGGAAAAAACGGTCGGTGCACCAGGCTCATGGTCCAAAAGGGTTGTACCTAGTCTCTTAATGGGTCATGCGTGTGTTTTGGGCGTAACGTGCAACAAACCAATCAGAGTCTCATCTCTGATTCCCTTTAAAAGCCAATTGCACTTACACCATGCCGGATTCGCTATTTACATGCCGGAATTTGCGAACGGAAAGACTGAACGCTTCTCCAGAGAGGAATCCTTTTATTTTTAATATTTAAAATTTTTTGTGTGCTGCCGTGTGTCCCTTTGTGTGTAATAAGCAGAGTGTACATGCGTTGTGCATTACTAACACAGCCTTTAAATAACACAAAAATACTGCACAGCCGTTTTCAGTTGCCTCAAAATAGCAACGCGCCAACAATGTGCCTGATGGGCGAACAGATGGGCACGAGTGCATTTGCTATTTAAACAACGTGGCACTGGATGTGAAAATGATAACTGCGTCGGGCTGAAACTAGCAAAAAACACTGCAATGGTGTTGCATTGTGCAGGGTGTATGATAGGGCTCATAGTTACAGCAGGCAGAAAACAAAAGAATAGGAAGTATCATCAGCAAAACTTGAAATGGCTCAGCGATTTACTGCAGAGCAAGTACTGAACGCAATCAAATATTAGTGTCACTGTCACTTGATGGTGGATCTGGTGAAGCGATCAAAATATTGATGTTGAAAATGATAGTTTTGAGAATATGTTTAAGATTGCGAAAATGGGCCGGATGCTGAATGTACTGGGAAATAAGCTCTGAAGAGGACAGTGATGATGGTATAAAACATCTGCTCAAACTAAACCCTTTCAACCTCCAAAAGGTAACAAAATATGCTTTATTTTATTCTTCTGTAATTATTACTCTAATATCAGGGGAGTTTTATATTATCGCGACAGGTAGAGATCCATCCGTGTTAGATACAGATCCGTGTCGCTAAAGACCAGAATATGTAATAATGATTGACGAAACATTCATGCGTTTAAGGGTTAAATTAATCAATGTAGTTTACTACTTTTTGTAGCTATATTGTAGTGTAGCCAAATAGTACAAGTTATGAATAGTATATACAGTTTCAAAGCACTTAAAGGATTAGTTCACTTCAAAATGAACATTTGCTGATAATTTACTCACCCCCATCTCATCCAAGATGTTCATGTTTTTCTTTCTTCAGTCAAAAAGAAATTGGGTTGGTACTTTCACGTGTGACCTTTCTGACATGATGGCGGAAAGTCATGAAAGTCGTCATACATCGTATAGAAGAATAACACCGAAGTCACGCATTTGAGGTTAAAAAGTATATAAATGTTTCTTTTTTTTAGAAAATGACCTATGGTTTCATTAGATAAGACCCTATTCCTCGGCTGGGATTGTGCAGAGCCTATGAAGCCCTTCGAAGCACTTTGAAACTGCATTGATTTGGACCTTCAACCCGTTGGTTGACATTGAAGTACATTATATAGAAAAAAATCCTGGAATGTTTTCCTCAAAAATTTCTTTTCGACTGAAGAAAGAAAGACATGAACATCTTGGATGAGACGGGGGTGAGTAAAATATCAGTACATTTTCATTTTGAAGTGAACTAATCCTTTAAGGTGTAGCACATGCATTCCCTTGGAATCAAGCCCATGACCTTTGGGATTGCAAGCACCGTTTGAGCTACATGATTGCCATTAGTTTCAACAAGAAAAAATATTAAGATATTGCTATAAAAAATAATTCCATGTATTGATTAGCCATAAAGATCCATGTAACAAATTTTCTGCCTAAATGAATCAGAAATTTAAATATTTTGGGCTAAATTTGTGTTCTAATCTGCCTTGCTGTTAATACACGCACATACACAGAGGAGGGAAGCACTGCTGATTCACCACCTGTCGCCCAGGTACCGTCCAAGAGACTGTGTCCTCACCCATGGAGTCAAAACAGCGAGGGAAAACGACCTACAAATCTCTGAAGCACAGTGCATCTTTGAATTATTTAAATACATGTTAGAAAACTAGCATTGTAGATGGATTTTTGTCAAAAACCTGACAATGGAGATGGCACAAATTTGACATAACCATGCTTTTTACACTTTCTCAAATGAATTCAAACATGTATTGGAAGACAATTCATTATTATTCATATTGGAAGCAATGTGTATTGCTGTTTTTAACATCATAGATGTGGTTACCAGAAGGAATGGATTATAGCTACATCGGACAATTCCATATAAACCAAAGGTTAAAAGCTTAAAAACACATTTAGTTTCAAATGCATCTGAGATGTTAGCTTGTGTGTTACAAACAAACTACAAAAAGGATCAAGCATGCACGTCGTGGTGGAGGTTGCATGCTGCCCTTTTGTCAAGTGTTAATCCTCCAGTCGCCCATACGCAGATGTCACTGTCACACGGGACTGACAGATTGCTGTGGAGAACCATGGGTAGGGGTGAAGATGTCTGCAGCCAATCAGACGCTGTATGGGTGGAGGACGTGATGGCAGATTGAGCTTGCTGTACTCTGAGAAATGTGTCAAATGACATGAAGGTATTCAGTTGGAAATCAAATAACGTCATGTTATGACCATATTCATTTACATGGCAAAAACAACAACAACATTCTACTCTACTTCATGCAACTTTCTATTCTGCTTCATGTATATGAAGTTGAGCAACCACACATCTTATTGTGAAGCTCCTGTTCAAATCCTCCTATAGTATTACCATACATATTGAATGCATTTATCATATATTTGCACAAACCACAAATGCCTTTTGAAGGCTAGTTGCATACACATTGGACAGAAGCGTTTATTTAGTGCAGTTAGGTGCCAATCTGCCTGCGGTGTTCTTGCGAATGGCCACTTTGCCAATATCAATCCCATATATGACCACATAAAAGTGAGCAATTCAGCCCCCACCTTCTTTTATAACTGGGTATCTGACAAATAACGTCCAAAAAATGTTTTGTTCAATATTTTTTAAGTCAATATTTTACATTGCATATATATACGGGAGAGTGTTTATTTTGGATGCTATATTGGTCATCAATTTTAATCACCTTTATATAAGTTTATTTAAGTGCTGACAAATAAATTTTTTAAAACTATGTTTTATGACATAAAGACATAATTAATTGAAACACTATAATAATAATAATAATAATAGCAATACAATAATAAATTATATAAGTAACAATTTTATTAATAATGAATAAACGAAAATGTAATATATTTGTTTATATAATTAATAGAAATATTTATTTTTCCACAACAATATATATATATATATATATATATATATATATATATATATATATATACTGTCATTGCATAAACTTTTATGTCAACTACCCATAATTTTTTTTAAACCCTGTATATGTAACTTGTCAATGCAGCAACAAAAATAATCAACAAAAAGGACCTCTAGCATCTCATTCAAGTTTCCTGTTGTGAAGAAAAGATTTACATTGACAGTACCAGAATGGCAACCTTCGCTTTGCACATATTAATGTTCTGCCCAAAGAAACACAAAGCGTTTAGTTGTCTAAGATTTTCTCATATTGCACTCTGATCTGAATACATACATCACAGCTTTTAAAGCTGACCCAATAATCTCTCAGCTCAAGTACAGCATCAAGCCTGAAAGAGAGAGAGAGAGAGAGTTGGTGTGAGGGCCTAAAAAAAGACACAGGATCATTTCCATAATCCCTGACTGTGGCACGCTTCATCCTGGTGCCTCTCTCTCTCTCTCTCTCTTTCCACATCTAAGACGCAGAGCTTTCCAGCTGGGCTGTGCGTTGCAGGCATGGCATTAGCATGTCAAAACCGCTCTCTGGTCTGGGTTAAAGGAGGAGGGAGAGTCAATGGAGATCGACAAAGCACTGACAGAAACAGCTGATCCACAAAAGGTGCCTGTTTAACGGATCTTCCTGCCCCGAGCCCAGCTGCTCCCCAAAACTGCAGCGTCACAATGCGGCCCTGATGCTCCACCCATAAGAACAGAATCAACAAACCTCCAGCAGACAAAGGATATTCCTATATGAAACCACCCCTCCAATGTGGCTGTTTTCGCAGTGCACCTGCACATGGAACAAACAAAAGACCTGCTCTTGAGTCTGTCAGTGGCACATGGGGTTTAAACACAAAGCACTACATACCACAAACAAAATATTTAAGTTGTTCTGCCAAATCTACCTAAACATAATTTTCTTTATGTTGGGCAGAAAAGCCAAATCCATACAAACAACCACAGCTGTGACCTTCTCATGTACGCTTTTAAGGAAGTATCAAGGTCAAGCTTCAAGATGGAAGAAATCACTTATACAATGTACAATTTACAAACAATACAAACAATATGACAGAAAGAAAAATGTGTGGCATAAGAGGCAAAGAGGTGTCAGTCAAGTTAAAAGTAAGAAAGTCTAAGAGAAGAAAACTATTATAAAATAATATAATAAAAATGTTAGTGTAAGCCCTATCAATATGGAGCCTATCAAAAAAGCAAATTATCTATACTTTATTTGTAAAAAAGTTGTGTTCTGGGCGGTTGCTAAGGGGTTGCTAGAGCACAATAGTAATATACACCAAAAAAAAATGTCATGGCCAAAATATGTTTTAAATATATGTCACAGATTGCTTGTAGTTGAGATGTAAAGAGATGCATGATGCAGAATGAACAAGAAATATATCTTGTAATAAACACAAAGAGCGATAGTCTATAAAAAACATCAACGTAACATTAGCACAAAACAAAGAACAGAGGAGAACTGATGGCTTAAATAAGCTGCATCCCAATTCAGAGGCTGCACCCTTCAAAGGGCACGTCCGAAGGCTGACTGCGTCTCCACAGTGTGACGAAGGCTGTCCCAATTCGAAGGCCACGAAATCAACAATGTCACTAAAGAAGTGTGTTTCTGGTTGTGAGGAAAAGATAACCTTGTTCAGCTTCCCAAATAACCCAACGTTAAGGAAACAGTGGATGCAGTTTGTTTTTCCGGAGCAGCAACGGAGTTTTGCAAGTGTGTTTGTTTGTTCCCGGTCATGAGTCGAAACCGCAGGTGGTGAGTGAAACTGCATCAAATGTCTGTGTTTTGTTGGCAATCGGCGCACGTAAGTGCAAATAACAACAACACGAACGTATAGTGAATCGAAAGTTATCCAGGGAGTGTTTGTGTGTGCTCAAGATTCTTTAGCTTCACCCACTGCACGCCTTCACGAGTTAGCCTTTTTTCGGAAAGAATCAGTACAGCATATCTGTCTTTTATAAATCTGATAAAACTAAAGACTCTTCGGAGATATGAAGGATGCAATATTACTCTATAGGTACATGAGAATAACATGAGATTGGCAGAAAGTGTGTGTGTTATGCCCCCTTTTACAATGCTCAGTCCGACCTTCGCAGCCTTCGAAGGCGTGGCCTTTGTAGTCTGAGTCCTTCGAAGGATGCAACCTTTGAATTGGGACAAAGCCATACACTGAGGAAAGGTAATCAACAGAAGAGGGAATAGGTGTGAACTAATTAGAAACCATGACAATGAGGCCTTCGAAGGCTGCGAAGGTCGGACTGAGCTTTGGTAAATGGGACTGTCTAGTCTACAGAGGACTGTTCTTGTTGCCTAGCAACTGTGACAACTGCCGTTGATGAGCGACAGTAATGTTTTTACTGGACTTTTTTGAAAGTTAGCCTATATTAAACTGTCTAAAAACAAAATAGGGTTCACAAACTGTCTAAATATGTTCACCATGGTCCATTTCTGTATATAATAAAGAGTATAAACTATGTGTAATCGCATCTTAGTAAGATACTAAGATATTATTGCCAAAAGTTTTGGGACGCCTGCCTTTACATGCACATGACCTTTAATGACATCCCATTCTTTAATCCGTAGGATTTATGGAGTTGGCCCACCATGCAGCTATAACAGCTTCAACTCTTCTGGGAAGGTTTTCCACAAGGTTTAGGAGTGTGTTTATGGGAATTTTTGACCATTCTTCTAGAAGCGCATTTGTGGGATCAGGTACTGATGTTGGAGGAGAAGGCCTGGCTCGCAGTCTCCGCTCTAATTCATCCCAAATATGTTCTATCGGGTTGAGGTCAGGACTCTGTGCAGGCCAGTCACCAAACTTGCTCATCCATGTCTTTATGGACCTTGCTTTGTGCTCTGGTGCACAGTCATGTTGGAACAAGTTGGGAGCATAATATTGTCCAAAATGTATGCTGAAGCATTAAGAGTTCCCTTCACTGGAACTAAGGGGACAATCCCAACCCCTGAAAAACAACCCCACACCATAACTCCCCCTCCACCAAACTTTACACTTGGCACAATGCAGTCAGGCAAGTACCGTTCTCCTGGCAACCGCCAAACCCAGACTCGTCCATCGGATTGCTAGACAGAGAAGCGTGATTCATCAATCCAGAGAACACGTCTCCACTGCTCTAGAGTCATGTGGCGTTGTGCTTTACATCACTGCATCCGATGCTTTGCATTGCACTTGGTGATGTAAGGCTTGGATGCAGCCGCTCGGCCATGGAAACCCATTCCATGAAGCTCTCTACACACTGTTCTTGAGCTAATCTGAAGGCCACACGAAGTTTAGAGGTCTGTAGCTATCGACTCTGCAGAAAGTTGGCGACTTCTGCGTACTGTGTGCCTCAGTATGCACTGAGTGGAGATGCGTTCACTCTGTGATTTTACGTGGCCTACCACTGCGTGGCTGAGTTGCTGTTGTTCCCAATTGCTTCCACTTTGTTATAATACCACTAAAAGTTGACCGTAGAATATGACCGAGGGAATTTCACGAATGGACTTATTGCACAGGTTGCAACCTATCACGGTACCACGCTTGAATTCATTGAGCTCCTGAGAGCGACCCATTCTTTCACAAATGTAGAAGCAGTCTGCATGCCTAGGTGCTTGATTTTATACACCTTTGGCCATGGAAGTGGTTGGAACACCTGAATTCAATGATTTGGAGGGGTGTCCCAATACTTTTGGCAATATAGTCTATAAGTCATTTGAACCGCTTTAAAGTTAAAAAAACATTTTTTAAATCCTGTCGTCACTGGCGCGCAATGAATTCTGGGGTAGGCAAGGCCGTAAATGATCCATCTGTTATATCCTTAATTTCATGGGAAACAAAGGATGCATTTGAAGGAGCCTTCGAATTGGGACAGCCTTAATATGTTCCAAACAGTGCAGCTTGAGGAAATATATATATATAACTTGAATATTCACTTGAAATGACAAAATATATTACAAAATGTACTTCAAGGGGCAATATATTTCCAAATAATACATTTGAGGTAATGCCAAATTATAATTATAAAATATATTTTGGACAAGTTAAATATAAAAATGGCTCTTCAGAGAGAAATATATTCATGTAAATTAAAATTATTAGCAATATATTTTGGCCAGCTGTGTATATTTTGATATAAGATTTAAAAATATATATGAAAATATGGTAACACTTTATTTTACAGTGTCCTTGTTACATGTTACATGTACTTACAGTGTAAGTCTTACATTGTAATAACAGTAAATTATGCATAATTACATGCAACCAACCCTCAACCAAACCTAAGTATTTAAATATATAATTACACTGTAACAATGTCACCATAAAATAAAGTGTAACTGAAAATATATTAAAATATATGCTTTTGTAGTGTGTATGTTTAAATAAGATTGTATTGTTGAATTTTTGGTTTAATTAAGCATCGTTTCTGTTTCTTTGGGTTCTATTCTGGTGTTGTTTACAAAACAGCAAACAATATTTATAAAAACAAAAACGATACACTTCTGTACACTTGGCCAATGGTACAGGTGTTTGAGTGCTGGTGAAGATGATGAAAAACAGACGGAAGAGATTTCAGTTCCTATCATCATGGCTCTGACCAGCGACTTCACACAGAGGACATTGTCCCTGGTAATGAGAATTTAATCTTAGATGGAGCCTCGGAGCCCAGCGACACAACATAGCTCTAAAAAGCTCTGGGAAGCTTCTCCAACTTCCCCTGGTTCCATTGTACTAAAAAATGACAGGATACAGAGGGCGGCCTCTGGGTTGCACCCAGTTTGTTTTTCCTAAATTTGCTCTTCGCATCCAAATGGAAGCAAACAACCTCCTACACTGTCATTTCTCAAAACATGTGTCACAGACAATTGACCTTGTACTGGCAGCAGCACATAAATAAATGCAGGGGCCTAAACAGAATGAAGCTCCTCTGAAACAAACAGTGAGGGTGGCATCTGAGATCAGCCCCAGATGGTGAGATTGAGCTGAATAAGGACAGCATTATATAAGTGGATTTGAGCCCAGGAGCAGGAGCCTTGTTTTGAATGCTTGATGTAGGGGAGCTATATTTGGAGCCTGATCTAAGAGAGACAGACACGGATGACTTAAAATAGCTCAAATACCCCAGTTTGGTCACTTGGTTCCTTTCCACTTTTTTTGCCACACAGACCAAATTGACTTGCACTGTGATAGCTCACCACCTCTAGTAATGGGGGATATCATATCAGTTTGTTTATGTATAGCCACGGGGGGTGAGGAACTAGATATGAGAAACAAGATGGCAGATATGAAATCCTTAATTAGGTATTCAAAAATGTCTTATTCTAAACGGAAGTATTTGGAAGTATATTTATTGTGTGTATGTCTCATGAAAGGCTCAAATAAGATACATTAAATAATAAAATACATTTTCACCAAGTCTGACCAAACACTAAAATAAATTATAAAATAATTTCAAACCATTTGAAGTACCACAGCTATTGATCCTCATGGACAGCAATGAGATTAAATTGAGATTAAACTATAGAAGAAGACAAAATATCTTCAATTTTCACATGTGAGACTATATTTCTTGGGTTTTTTTTTATTTATTTTGTTTTATTTTTTTTATTCACAATTGCGAATTTATTTCACAAATACTTTTTTAAATTTTTACTCTGAGGTAGAAACAGCTTGACACAGAAACTACTGATCAAAACACTAATAATGTTACAAAAGATTTCCATTTCCAATTAAAACTGTTCTTTTGAACTGTTTATTCATCTAAAATCCTAAAAAAAAAAGTATCATGGATGGTATCCCCAAACATGTTAAGCAGCACAACTGTTTTCAACATTGATAATAATAAGAAATGTTATTTAAAGTGGACATATTATGCCCCTTTTCACAAGATGTAAGATAAATCTCTGGTGTCCCCAGAATGTGTCTGTGAAGTTTCAGTTCAAAATACCCCCCCAGATCATTTATTATAGCTTGTCAAATTTGCCCCTATTTGGGCAAACACGAGCTTCGGATACAACATCAACACCAAAACGAATCTCAAAATGTCAGAAATAACCAGTTGTGGAGTGCAGCCTTGAATGTTTGAACCAGAGTCGGACACAGATGGAGAGACTCAGGAAGAGGTTGCAACTTTTAGACTGCACCTGGACGTTTCTGAATGGATAGTGGATATATTTATGTAAAGTTAGTTGTTGTGGAGTTACGTTGATTCAACTCATCGACTAGCATTTCCCGTCATGTTAATCTATAAATTGCTGTATAGGTGCTCGTGTGGGAACAATGAATAATAAATGTGCGTTTATGAATCACGCAGACGTAGCTCGAGTCTCTGTGAATACAGTCAGAGACTCTGGCAACTTTAGCCATATTAGCCGTACAGCATTCTAGAAAGCTCATTCAGAAAGGATTTATTATATATATATATATATATATATATATATACACACTCACCTAAAGGATTATTAGGAACACCTGTTCAATTTCTCATTAATGCAATCATCTAATCAACCAATCACATGGCAGTTGCTTCAATGCATTTAGGGGTGTGGTCCTGGTCAAAACAATCTCCTGAACTCCAAACTGAATCTCAGAATGGGAAAGAAAGGTGATTTAAGCAATTTTGAGCGTGGCATGGTTGTTGGTGCCAGACGGGCCGGTCTGAGTATTTCACAATCTGCTCAGTTACTGGGATTTTCACGCACAACCATTTCTAGAGTTTACAAAGAATGGTGTGAAAAGGGAAAAACATCCAGTATGCGGCAGTCCTGTGGGCGAAAATGCCTTGTTGATGCTAGAGGTCAGAGGAGAATGGGCCGACTGATTCAAGCTGATAGAAGAGCAAATTTGACTGAAATAACCACTTGTTACAACCGAGGTATGCAGCAAAGCATTTGTGAAGCCACAACACGCACAACCTTGAGGCGGATGGGCTACAACAGCAGAAGACCCCACCGGGTACCACTCATCTCCACTACAAATAGGAAAAAGAGGCTACAATTTGCACGAGCTCACCAAAATTGGACAGTTGATGACTGGAAAAATGTTGCTTGGTCTGATGAGTCTCGATTTCTGTTGAGACATTCAGATGGTAGAGTCAGAATTTGGCGTAAACAGAATGAGAACATGGATCCATCATGCCTTGTTACCACTGTGCAGGCTGGTGGTGGTGGTGTAATGGTGTGGGGGATGTTTTCTTGGCACACATTAGGCCCCATAGTGCCAATTGGGCATCGTTTAAATGCCACGGCCTACCTGAGCATTGTTTCTGACCATGTTCATCCCTTTATGACCACATGTACCCATCCTCTGATGGCTACTTCCAGCAGGATAATGCACCATGTCACAAAGCTCCAATCATTTCAAATTGGTTTCTTGAACATGACAATGAGTTCACTGTACTAAAATAGCCCCCACAGTCACCGGATCTCAACCCAATAGAGCATCTTTGGGATGTGGTGGAACGGGAGCTTCGTTCCCTGGATGTGCATCCCACAAATCTCCATCAACTGCAAGATGCTATCCTATCAATATGGGCCAACATTTCTAAAGAATGCTTTCAGCACCTTGTTGAATCAGTGCCACGTAGAATTAAGGCAGTTCTGAAGGCGAAAGGGGGTCAAACACAGTATTAGTATGGTGTTCCTAATAATCCTTTAGGTGAGTGTATATGTGTGTGTGTGTGTAATTGTATGTAGCTAAAATATTAAATATAACTATAACTATAAAAAGAACATCCTCTGAGCAATACAATTTCCCTAGAATCATTCTCAGAAGCATACCTGAAAAATAAAAAAAATAAAAAATCCTACCCTCAGAATAAATAAAAAGCAATTCATCACAGTACAAATGTTCACTGTTCATAGAGATCCATTGTTTCATTTTATAATATTTTGGGTTTTTCCATATCGAAATTCGGGCATGGTGTGAATAGGCCTCACTGATGTTCAGCCCCAAACATGAAAAAGTCTTTAGTCATGCCATACATTCCTGAGCCTGTGGCGCAAACCCTCGTCATCTGCTCAACAACAATGTGTCATTCTGAGGGACCCAGACAGAGAGAGAAGCAGAGAGAGGGAGCCGTTCTCTCTCAATGGAGATGAATGAGACGGGAAACACAATCCCCTGGTGCCGAGTGCCCTTTGCCCCCCAGTGAGGGAAGAAGTAACAGGGGGGCCAGCTGTCTCCTACAATGGATGAGCTCAAAGAACCTCATTCAGACCTGCCTCACCGAGACTGCATCGTTGCATGCGTGCAACTGACAATGCAGGCACACAGAGGGGCCACACTTCTGCTCCGACGTCCCAGAGGAAGTATAAGACGTAGACGTTCAATCTGGAGACAACTAATACTCAAGCATCACATTCAGAAGTAGCAGCTGCTTGTGAACATTTATGAACTTAAAGGGGGTCGCACTGCATTTTTTGGCTTTCTCTCCATGCTGCACTCTCGTTTCATCCTCCCTTTTAGATATGCTATTTCCTGTGTCTTCCCCTGTTATCCTGTCCAGTGATTAGGCCTACTTGTCGTTTAGAGTGCGTGTCTTAGGGACAGATCCTTGTAGTAATTACCCCCAGTCACCTGAGTACACATTTCCACGCTCACCACAGGAACCCTGAAATCTTATCATGAGGGGTGTGAATCTGTAGCCAGTAGCAGTGGCTGTAGTAGGTGCCTCTTAAACGGTCCAGCTGTCAATACTAATGTTTATGAACTTTACTCTGTGCTGTTGAATAGCTTTAAGACAAAAGAAAGTGAATCGTCACAGAATATTAGACCAACTATATGCCACATACTATAGGTTAAGTTATTTAAAAGTTTTACTTCTTAAAATTAAAAGTACGGTAACACTTTACAATACAGGTGCACTAATATGCATTAATTCATACTTAACTAATTCACAGATAATCATGAGTTAAAGTGTTTGACTCATGAAGAACTAAACCATTTATTCATGATTACTGCATCAGCAACTGATGAAGATTATATATGATTAATAGATTAAGTAATCATTAAATTGTTATTAGTTAAATGTGTCATATTGTATTAATTCCCTAATGACATATTATCTTAACTAATAGTGTAAATTCATATGTTAATTACCACAATGGGTCAAAGCCATGCATTTCAACTTCCAGTTGTCTGCTTTAATTAATCATTAGTTAATGATTTGCAAAGGTATTATTATGTTATGACTTTACTCGGTGAGGCACATGACTTTTAACTAATTCAAAATTAATACAAAACTCATAACCACAATGACATATTATTTAACAATTAGTTAATAGTCATGTGCCTCAACAAGTAAAGTCATAACATTTGGGGGGTGGATTTAAAGGGCCAGACAAAAACAGCATGTTTTTGCTCACACCCAAATAGGGACAAATTTGACAAGCTATAATAAATGATCTGGGGGGTATTTTGAACTGAAACTTTACAGACACATTCTGGGGACACCAGAGATTTATATTACATCTTGTGAAAAGGGGCATAATATGTCCCCTTTAACAAAAAACAAAAAAAAACAAAAAAACAGTAGTTGAAACGAAATAAACTTTAACTAAAATAAAATATAAAAAAATACATACAATTATTTTATTTTAGCTAGGTGCCAATGCAACATTTTTAGTTCAACTTTAATAAAAAATTATAAATAAAAAATTATAATAAATATATACGCATATTTAACAAAAACTAAAAACACACAACAGAATTACTAAAACTTTCGCTAAAATTAAAGTGAAAGTATAAAAATAAAATCTAATAAAAAAAAACTATAATTGTATATAAGAAAGAAAGAAAGCTATAAACTTCATATAAAATATTTTCCAGATAACCTTTTAATAATTTGTTTTGTTTGGGAAACAATTAACAATGATATTATTAATTATAATATCATAGTACAGTAAATTTTTTAAGTACAATCAACTTGGATGTTTAAGTCATTTCAACTTAAATTACACTAAACTAAACTTAAAAAATGATTTGAATCTTTAATTATAAAAAAAATTAAAATTGCTTAACTTATTTTGATGAGTTGCAAAAACATTTGTTGTCATATCTTATTAATTATATATTTAAAAAATGTGTACGTAAATATTGCAGTTGGCTCTGTATCTATATTAAAATACATAGGAAACAGGTCCCTCACAAGGTGATTGTTGGATGTCCTTGGAATTAAAAAGTTTGAAAACCCTTGATTCAGATCACCAAAATGTCTAATGACGTCAATGTGTGTTAGTGTACGAAATGCATTGTGTAGGCTAATTATTAAATTGGATATCCTCACTCAGTGGCGTATCCTCAGCTTTTAATGTCTGCTGTCTAGCAGTCGTCGGATGCCACATTCTTCATTCTGGGATGGGACTGGATGTCTTTTGTAAGGCGTCTCTCTGGGGAACGTCTCGCTGATACAATAGGCAGTCAGCCCTGGCTTGTGTCCTGCCTGAAGCCCCTTGCATTTTATTGAGGCACACCAACACCAGCTTGCTGGCACACTCCTCCTCCAGGCTTTATTTTCTTCTCTCACCCCTCCTTGTCTCTTTCTTTCTTTCCTCAATGAGGCCCTTCCTGTGTTTACCCAACACGGCACTTCTCAACTATGTCATTATATCTCAATATCATCACCCCTGCCCTCTAAGAGATATCCTTCAAGCACCAACCACCACGTCTGTCTACCTTTTAAACACCAGTTTTAGATCTAAAAGATTGCACCTAAAAAAATCTAGTTTTGCTGATATTGCTCTTCACGTAAAGGCTTTCCAAACCATTGAAATACATAACCTTTGAGAGTTTCTCGCAAATTAAAACTGTTCAGTGTTTATTTTTCTCGATGCTAAATCTAGATGCTAATCATTCCGCTCTGTGCATAATTCATGTGTGCCACGTTTGAATTATGCAGAAGAATGATTACACACTTGCCAAAACTGTTGGCTGGGTTTTGTAGACAAAGGCCAGGACTGACTACGGAGAGCTGTGAATAATGGGTTTGTGTTTGTCGCTGCTTCGTTTATTTCCATCTATCAGGCCGTATTTTGACCTACATTTGTTCTAATAGATTTGTACTACCTTCTGAAAATACATTATCAAAGGTTTTCTTATATTTATGATATAGCATCACAAAGATCACAGAGTGGCTCATTTTCGATACGTTAATAAAAATTCTTAAAAATCAATCAAATAATTTATCAAATTAATTTCATGTTTTATACATTTTTTATTTATAAAAATCACATTAAGAGACTTATTTTTTACATGTGATTCACTCTCCCAACCAATCCTCACTAGTTTGTCTCTTGTCCCCGTCTCAGGGTCTTCCTCATTCAGACACTCAGCAGACTGAACAAGCCTTTTGTTTGAGAGTAAGGGGATACTTTGAGGAAACAGCCCCCCACAAAGTCACCCTTTCTGCTGGCTGTTTTTTCTTCTGGTCAGAGGCTGTGTAATGACTAATAGAAATAAGGCGGGTAAGTGCCTGACCATAGTATACTCTGCTCCAACCCCATTCCACTCCAGGTTCTCCATTCCACTCCATTTCACAAGTTTAAAATATGTACTTTTTAGGAACGTTTATAGCAGGGGTGCCCGATCAGAGATTGTCTTATTATAGGGCAATGAGAGGGTCTGTATCTCTTACCATTGGAAAAAGCGTAACGGCTAACTTGGATCATGTGAGGCATCTCAGCCTATAGAGGGTATGCATGTGACGTCACCGTTGGCCGGAGTGACTGCAGTTATGATCATACAGTGTCAAAAAGACTGAGTGGCAGAATTGGTTTCAGCGTGAATGCCGCGAAAAACACACCGAACGTTTGAGATTGACTGTACAAATAGATCTGACAAGAAATCTGAGGTATATATATATATTTTTTTTTACTGCCGAAAGCTACAGAAAAGATGGATCACTGCAGTTCACAGAAACACCTGGACTCCAGGCAGCGAAATGTGGATTTGCAGTTATCATTTTGTGTCATTATGTTGGATTTTAGGGTTAAATCATACCCTATATATTGTATTGTTAAATATTGTATTGACAACTTATCAATTAAATATTTATTATCTTATATTCTGCATAACTGGATGTTTTTAAAAAAAACACTGACAACAACTATAGGACTGGACGATATGAAACTATATATAACATTGATACTAGTGATCATCCGGATTTAGACCTACCTATATTGTATTTATATAAAGCACTCACAGGCAAATTTTTCTTTATGCATTTCCCCAGCATCAAAAAATCAGGAAACACGATTCCTGGCTGTATGTCAATATCCATGGATCACTGGATCTTTGGTAAGTTGTAAGAAATATTATATTGAGTCCAATCTTTAGTTCAAACTGATAAACATTTGTTTTACTCGCATTTCACAGTTTCCCCTATTCAATCCAGTCATGCAGCAGGCTGTTTTGCCACTCAGTTCCGGCTGAGGGGGCATGTTCCGGCAGGAAAGTGACGTCAATACATACCCTCTATAGAGTGCTGCAGGTATGACGTCCCTTTGTTGGCCAACCGGCAGTTAGCATCACACTGATTCCCTCGAAAAAAAACCAATAGGATTTTTCCATAGGCTAAATTATCACTAAAAACAAGCTCTGTGATCAACAAAAGTTTATGATACTTGCACGTTTTGTCCATCAAGATTTTCACAGATGAACACAACATTTATTAATTTTAAATCCTAAGTGCAGTCACCAGAAGCAAAAATCTAAAGGTATAGGCCTAGGCTATAAACAGACTACACTACGGTCGCACAACTTCAACGTAACATCACTAAGCTTCCGACAACTCTTTCAGTTTTTATCTAAAACTATTAGAATAGTTTAAAAGAGCACAATTATATGCATAATGAAGCTGTAAAAGTGGACTGAGGTTACCAGCTCGGCGTGATGACGTTTAATCTCCTCTACAGCCTCTGTAGTCTCATTTAGGCACTTGTTAGCAACCGCCTTTTTCAAGACATGTAACAGCTTTAAAAAAAAAAATCACAAGTGGGGTAATATTGATGTATTTTATGTCATAGAATAAAACACGAATGTGTCTTGAGTTTGTGTCTCAAAATTGCAATTTTCACCTGAGATTTGGGGCCAAAAACAGGGGCTGTAATGACTTTAGAAAGATGGCAGCATCATTATTTTATTTTTACAGATTGGTAGTTATATTAGTGAAATCTGTTTACTTTAGCCATCTTTGTTGCATTATATGGCAACAGTGACATTTCAAAAATGGGGGAAAAGCACTTCAGTATTTTATTATTTTATTAAATACAGTTTCAGTATTATTTGTTCTTCAGACATTCTTCTTTAAACACAATAACTATCAGCTGTTTAAAATGTTACCTACATTTGGTTTTTGACCATTGAAAATGGAGTCACATTGGGTTCCCAATATCTATGGGACTGAACTATATAGGGCCTTAAAATTGAAGGTTCCAAAAGAAACGTTTATTAAGAATGAGGATCTAGAAGAATATTAAGATATCTTGAATACTTTTAGAGTTACATGTCAACTTTAGAAAAAGAATATGTATGGCACTCAGAGAGGTATGCAATTGAGCTGATAGAAAAACATGAGATACACTTCTAGTTTCAACATTATTTGTTCTTCAGATATTCCTCTTTAAAAGAAAAAGGTATCAGCTGTATGTAAAGTGACCCACATTTGGTTTTTGACCACTGAAAATGTGTACAATTTAACAAATTTACTCATGGAGCCACATTAACATGTCCATATCTCTGGAAAATACCAAAAGAAAAAGTTTAAGAACCAGAATCTAAAAGGATATTAACATATATTTAATACTTCTTTAAAGGCATGCAAAGGCATGAGTTACAGGCATGCAAACTTGAGGCAAAAAACACAAGAAGTGCTTTTCTTCCGTTTTTGAACTGTCACTGTTGGCATATAATGCAACAAAGATGGCTAAAGTAAACAGATTTTACTAATATACCTACCAATCTCTGTGTAAAAATAAAATAATGATGCTGCCATCTTTCTAAAGTCATTTTTACACCCCTGAAAATTGGCTCCAAATCTCAGGTGAAAATGGTAAAAATATACAAAATACTCAGTAACTATACATCTGTGACATTTAATATGTTTGTCTTTCTACAGAAAAAAATATTAATAAAATAAAAAAACTGAGCCGAGTTGACACGGAATGACCCATTAGGTGAAATTGCAATGCATTAGTAAGGTGATGCTGTTCAAGTAAAGACTAAATTAATAGACACATTCATCACAATTGCACTTAATACTTTTCTGTAGCTTAAACAGAGCAAGGCGCTAGCAACTTCAAAAACATGATTTTAGCATTATGTGCATGTTGCTCATTATGTGCTAGTTAACTTTCTTTTACGTTCCACAGAAGATAGAACGTCATACAGGTCTGGAGCAACATGAGGGTGATTTTTATAGTGTAAAGGTTGTTCTTGGCCTGAACATTTTGAGAAACACAGGCTTCTAGTATATAGTTTCAGTAATTGTACGTTTCAAATGCTACACCCTTTCTTTTTCTGACTTTTCAAATAGCAAAATGTCTGTTTTTCCATGTATGAATCTGCCCCTTTAATGAGTAAATCTGGTAGAACAAGATATCCATTTAAACTATAGTAGTGGTGAAAAAAAGCTGTCCATGTCAAACTGTTTCTAAATCAGAAATAAAGGATACAGAGAAGGTGTGTGTGTTCAGTAAACTGTTCATAAATTTCTCACAGCATACAAGATAAAAGGTTTGACCTTTTGAGCTACAGTTAGGAGAGTTACTCCATGTCAAAATGCTTTCCCATCTTTGTTCTTCATCGTGCATGAGAAATATCCACTATGATTCCTAATGGTAATCGAGGACACACTATACATTTCTCCATTTCCCCCGTCTTGGCAAATTGCTCCAACTGATTTCAGCTCTCACAATCAATAGATCCGATCAATAGTCCCTCACAGACTGTTACTATGACTATCACAATTACTTCACAGTCTCAGGATTTCCTGTACTAACCATTCGTTTAATTGGCACCTAGATTGCACACAGCAATACACTCAACCAAGTGATTTTTTGCATGAATATAATCTGTGGAAAGTGCGTTCTTATTGCACTCCAATTATTTACTGCAGTTCCTAAAAACGGTTGGACTTGCACAACCTTCTGCCGAACAAAAGCACACTAAGAAAAGAGATGAACACCAGCCCTGCGAGGTTGTCAGAGACTATGATTTAACAAACAAACTGTTTTTTTTTTTTTTCAAATGAAAACAGATCGCTTCCACTCCCCTTCCTCTAACACACAATGACAGGAAACGATTAACAAGAAGTGCCTTGGAGAGCAGTGGAGGGTGTTGGGTCACTGTCTTGTTTAACAACACAGTGCAGTGAACCCATCCTTTCCGTTTTCAGTCATATGATAAGCACGTACACTGCCTGCACTAGGGCACCGCAGGAACCTGTATCAATCTTAGTTAATCTACAGTTTAATGTTTTGAATGAACACGTAAGTGTGCGCTGCTTTACGTCAGGTCGGGAACTTAAAGCAGAATCCAAAATGAAGCAGCTGCTGCAGCTGGATCGCAGCATAAATGGCCTGAATCCAAATGAGAACCAGTTCAGAAACATTAATCAGTGCCATAATGATTATTTATTATTATGCATTATTATGAAGCTTGTGTTATTAAAATGGAAATACACAGATCAGGTTTGGCTCTCACTTTCTGTGTGTGTGTGTTTAGGGATAATAAGGATAATGACTTGTCTTGCCCTTCTTTAACTAAACTGATTCAAAAGTTATTTGCCAGTAAACTGTGACCACTTTTTGTACCTTATAATAATACAACTGAATGCTATTTCAACACACACGAAAAGTTCTTGTAATGTGACCTTAAAGTAGGGTAGACATGGGTAATTAGTTGTCATTTAGCTAATGCTCTTCATTCAAAATGACAGCACACTAATTACAGGAACAGCCCTGCTGGAGTTACCTGGGGTTAAGCACTTCGGTCAAGGGCACACTTGTAACATGACTGGATTATGATCTGAAACTCTCCAGGGTCCATTACTAGCTCATGCCTTACTGGGATTGAACCTGTAACCTCTGTGTTAGTGACCTACATCCGGGTGATAATGCCATTTCCTACGCTCTGTACAAGACTGTGTTCTATATATACACCGGTCAGGCATAACATTATGACCACTGACAGGTGAAGTGAATAACACTGATTATCTCTTCATCATGGCACCTGTTAGTGGGAGGGATATATTAGGCAACAAGTGAACATTTTGTACTCAAAGTTGGTGTGTTAGAAGCAGAAAAAATGGGCAAGCGCAAGCGATTTGAGTGAGTTTGACAAGGGCCAAATTGTGATGGCTAGACGACTGGGTCAGAGCATCTCCAAAACTGCAGCTCTTGTGGGGTGTTCCCGGTCTGCAGTGGTCAGTATCTATGGTCCAAGGAAGGAACAGTGGTGAACCAGCGACAGGGTCATGGGCGGACAAAAAAAATTGATGCACATGGGGAGCGAAGGTTGACCCGTGTGGTCCGATCAAACAGACAAGCTACTGTAGCTCAGATTGCTCAAGAAGTTAATGCTGTTTCTGATAGAAAGGTGTCAGAATACACAGTGCATCGCATTTTGATGTCGCAGACCAGTTAGGGTGCCCATGCTGATCCCTGTCCACCGCCGAAAGCACCAACAGTGGGCACATGAGCATCAGAACTGGACCACAGAGCAATGGAAGAAGGTGGCCTGGTCTGATGAATCACGTGTTCTTTTACATCACGTGGATGACTGTGTGCGTGTGCGTCGCTTACCTGGAGAACACATGGCACCAGGATGCATTATGGGAAGAAGGTAAGTTGGCAGAGGCAGTGTGTTGCTTTGGGCAATGTTCTGCTGGGAAACCTACTTTGACACGTACCACCTACCTAAGCATTGTTGCAGACCATGTACACCCTTTCATGGAAACGGTATTCCCTGGTGGCTGAGGCCTCTTTCAGCAAGATAACCTCAGTTGTAACAAGTTATTTGAGTCACTGTTGCCTTTCTATCAGCTCAAACCAGTCTGGCCATTCTCCTCTGACCTCTGGCATCAAGGCATTTTCAAAGACAGAACTGCCGCTCACTAAATATTTTCTCTTTTTCGGACCATTCTCTGGTCTAGAGATGGTTGTGACTGAAAATCCTAGTAGATCAGCAGTTTCTGAAATACTCAGACCACCTTCTGGCACCAACAGCCATGCCACATTCAAAGTCACTTAGATTACTTTCTTCCCCATTCTGATGCTCAGTTTGAACTCGTTTGATCGTCTTTACCATGTCTAGATGTCTAAATGCATTGAGTTGATGCAATGTGATTTGCTGATTAGCTATTTGCCCTAAGGTTTAGTTCACTCAAAATTATCCCATAATTTACTCACCCTCAAGCCATCCTAGGTGTATATGACTTTCTTCTTTCAGCCAAACACAATCAGAGTTATTAAAAAATATCCTGGCCCCTCCAAGATTTATAATGGCAGTGAATGGTATTGTTTAAGCATAAAAAAGCACATCCATCCACCCATCATAAAAGTAATCCATACGGCTCCAGGGGGTTAATAAAGGTGAAACAATGCTTTTTTGTAAGAAAAATATCCATATTTATAACTTTATCAACTATATTCACTGGCTTCCAGTAACAGCCGTTTACAAGTCAAGTTCCAGCCGAAGAGTGAACTCTGACCTGACGTATGATGAAGGATGTACATCATCCTCTCGTTTTAGACTTCTAATTCGTGACCGGTGTTTTGTTTTGCTCTATCCCCTGCACTTCCGCGTCATCAATACGTCATGCGTCGGATCAGAGGTTACTCTTCCGCCAGAACTTGACTCATGTATGGACGTTACCGGAAGCCAGTGATTATAGTTTATAAAGTTTTAAATATGGATATTTTTCTTTCAAAAACGCAACAGAAGGCCTTTATTAACCCCCTGGAGCCGTATGGATTACTTTTATGATGGATGGATGCACTTTTTGGGCAAGATTCACTCCCATTATAAAGCTTGGAAGAGCCAGGACATTTTTTAATATAACTCTGATTGTGTTTGGCTGAAAGAAGAAAGACATATACACCTAGGGTGAGTAAATTATGGGATAATTTTCATTTTTTAGGTTAACTAAGCATTTAACAAGAGTACATAATAAAGTGGCCGCTGAGTGTGTGTTTGTACACACACAGAGTATCAACATTATTTAACATTTTTTCTACATAAAAGCCAATGTACAATGTACAAAGCCAATGCGGGACATCAGTTCAATAAATTGTTTTTAAACTGGTTCATTTACACAAACAGATTCATAAATAAATGAAATAAAAATCATTAAATAAATCTTAGACTTCCCAACATGACCTATGACAGAGATTTTAGGAAAAATAACAAACACAGCATTGCAACTCCATCTAGAGTAGGTAAACAGGGTAACTTCTGCATTACAGACACATGGATACCTTTAAGGGACTGTTTAGAAACTGCGCACATATAAGTTAATCGCATGGCCATAACTTTTAGCTCAAAATAACACTCAGTTTTTGCACAGATAAGTTATTATCAGCACTTCAACAAAAATCAGAGCACATCCACTAACAATTGCATAGCGAATGGTGTGTCCACCTTGGATACTCATTTTAATGGCTCTGAAGTGTCTTGCTATTGATAGTAATTTTTTCTTCCTGAATAGGCTTGTTTTCTTGAGCCCTGAATAGACTTTTATGTGTTGTACTCAACTGTAGCATCTCTGCTAAAAAAAAAAAAACAATAGCAACAACACCCTGGAGACTCTTATCACACCTGGACAACTTCTTTTGAAGCCACATTGATTTACTGTTTTACTCAAAGTGAAAATCAGAAGTGCTGCAGATTATCCCCAGATCGCCTGCATGCTTAAAAGTAAACTCCAATGCTAGTGTCACAATATAAAAGTTGCGTAAACACAGTTCTGGCTCATGTATGTTTTAATGTATTTATGTATTCTAGTCAACATCTCATGACCTTCAGTTCATGTCCTCTTAAAGCAGGGTTTATATCAGTCTTTCTCAGCTGACCTTTGTGTTGTTTTCCTGTTTGAGTCCTATGAGTATTTAAGTGGACCAAACAAATGGAGGGGTGCACATTCCTATTCTTGGATAACAAGAGATAGTCATTGTTTCTCATGACGTTAGCATCTGATTTAGGTAGCTATGGCGGTCTAAATCGAGGAGAGAAACAAACATCTCATTCTGCTCCTCAACCATAATTAGCCTTCATAATAGAGATGAGTCTATTAGTCACATACATTCAGCAGGATTTTACATAATACAGCCTGCAGGAAGCACAAAACAACCACTGCGGCGGCATTTTACAACAAATTAGTGTTTAAAATAATAGTTGTACTTTGAGACTGAGGCATTAGACAATTAGATTGGATGTTCTCAGAAAAACAAAAAACAAAACAGAGAGAGTGGACACAGTGGCTATTATGTAAATGATGTTTGAGCATCTGTGAATGTGTCTGGTCTTTCCCTGGAGGAACTCATAGATAACACTGAAAGGCCACAAAAGAAAGAAGTAAAGGCCCGAGGTGTCGCCTGGCTCCTTCATGATGTCTCAAATGCGCAGCACGTGTAGGCGGAACGATAACCCCCGGTCTAAGTGAATTACAAAAACAAAGAGACGCATGTCCGCTGCCGTGTTTGCTCCCTCTCTTCCTGGTGGACGTCTGTTTTGGTGTTTTAATTGAATTTGCTTCTTGCTTGCGTCCAATGTGACGAAGAAGAAAAAGACGAAATGGTGATCTAATGGTCTTGCTTTGTTGGCAATGATACGGTCGTGTGTTACGTGCTACATTGTAAATCAACCAGACATTCAGAACTAATGGACATCAGCCTGCACAATCACAAACTTCACATGCAATTTCTTCACCTATTGTAGATGAGGAGCATAAAAACGTATGTGAAACTTGTGAGAAAATACATGGCTTTTTACAATGTAAATTAAAATGATCCCAAAACAGGGCAATAAATTTGGTATTCAGTATAGATCATTGGACCTGAAAAAACATTCTAAATTCTATTTTTCACGAAAATGCTATTATTGTAAAATGTATCATTATTCATAGGTCTTATATTAGACATTATCAAGCTAAAATGTTGACAGGAAGTGGGCAAATATTCAGATCAGTCTATGATCAAATTGTCATGGTAAGTAAAGATGGATGGAGAGAGATTTTAGCTTTATGGAACCACATTTTTGGCCACGCCTGCGTCATTTTGTCCTCTGAGGAAATGGGTCTGAATGACTAGCTCAAAGCCAAAGGGATGAAGAAGAGAGGACAAGATGTTTAGTATCCAAAAGCAATACTACCATTGTCATTAAAGGAATAGTTCATCTAAAAAGGCTTAAATTACTTGTTTTAAGCCGTTATGTTAGTTTTTCTGTGGAAAACAAAAGTATTTTACAGCATACAGATTTGGAGCTATACAAGAGTGAATAAATGTTGACAGAAGTTTTATTTTTGAGTGAACTTGTCCAACATTATGCAAGTTCAAGAACATTTGTGAATAAACCTGCCTCTTCATGATGAAATTATATAAGTTCAGCAGGTGGATTCGAAAGTGCATGGTGCATGTCTCCATGGAAAAGAAACCTGAGGTTCAACGATGACACAGCTAGTCTCTTCTCTCCCAGTCCAGTTGTTTCAAGTGTAAACAGGAAGCGTGTGGCACTTTGTGCAATAGGGGGGAAGGGCAGGCCAGAAAAACAGAGAAAGCCAGAGCGCAGTCTTTCACGGCTGGCTGAACAGCAAATGAAGTGTCCAACTAAAACGCAATAAAAAAATGTGGTTTCACTTTTCTACAAGCAGTCAATTGAGCTGTAAAGAGAAAACAGTATCATACAAAGCGTAAATCTTTAGATTATAGGCAGTTAACGCTGGATTATATTAATATTTGTTTGATTTGTGGAGTTTAAATATACAGTGGGTTAATGCTACTGTTTTCTTGACGCAAGACAGCTTTGGGGAGTGACAGATAGAGAGCGGAGGAAGGCCTGACAAAAGATAACATGGGAGAGGAGAGGAGGGGGTGCTGGGAAGAAAAGGGCAGAATGAGAGAGAAAAGTAAGCGGTATGCAGGGAGTGCAACTTGAGCAGAGTTGGGGGTGGGTGGGAGTTTGGTAGCAGATGAGCAGAAGGAGTTTCTTTTGTTGGGGGAAAATGCTGACTGACAACAGGCTGCTGCCTACGTCTCACTGACTCGTTTGTTTATGCGTTTATTGATCGTAAACCTTGTTAAGACTCCAGATGAGTGTGAGTTGGACACCTTGACCACAGTTTCATCAGCATGACGTCACTATTACAGTCATACTTTGGGGTAACGATCTGAACAAACTCTTAAGGTGCAGTCAAATTAGTGAAATTTTGTGTGCAAATACAGGTCCACTTTCAATAAGCACTGCTCACACAGAAGTCACTTTCCAACAAAAAAGGTTTTTGTTGGTCAAGGCAGTGATTTTCACTTGACAAACTTGAACACAAGCTAAATCTGCTAATTGATTGTGTGGATTAACTTTGGTATGTCTGTTTTTTTATGCGGTAAATGTGACAGGCATATATAAAGTCACAATGAAATGGAAGTAGTGGCAGATCTTTTCTTCTGTATTGTGACATAGGGGCCTATCATACGCCCGGCGTTTTTTGCTAGTTTAAGCCCATCTGTTCACCCATGGGCGTGCTGGTCTTAAAACGAGGTGTGTTCAGGCGCATTGCTGGCGTGTTGCTATTTTGAGGCAACTGAAAATGACTGCGCCATTGACCAACAAAAACCTAAAAGTAATGTGTGCCTATAGGCGGGTGCACAACATGCGTACACTCTGCTTATTACACACACAGGGACACGCAGCAGCACATGAAAATTTTTAAATATTAAAAATAAAAGGATTCCTCTCTGGAGAAGCATTCAGTCTTTCCGCTCGCAAATTCCGCCATGTAAATAGCGAATCCGCCAACTTGCTTTTAAAGGGAATAGGAGATGAGACTCTGATTGGTTTATTGCATGTTACGCCCAAAACACAGCCATGACTCATAAAGAGACTAGACTAGAGACTAAATTGTTTTTTGGATTTAGAGATGTGGCTATGTCACAGGCAATTTCATTAAAAATTATGAGGTCAAAGGTATTTAAAAAAAAATAAACATATGCCCAAATGATTCATTTAAAATAAAAATAAAAAAATAAATAGGGTTAATTTTCATTACATGCTGGCTAAAGCCTGGGGTATGTTTTTCTGTCGCTGTCATGAACAATTTAGCCAACCTGTTGAGCACTGTTATGATATCTGTAGATTATTACAACCATTAATGTCTTAATAAATTATGTTAGATATAATAGTATACACAATGCTATATACACTCACCTAAAGGATTATTAGGAACACCTGTTCAATTTCTCATTAATGCAATTATCTAATCAACCAATCACATGGCAGTTGCTTCAATGCATTTAGGGGTGTGGTCCTGGTCAAGACAATCTCCTGAACTCCAAACTGAATGTCAGAATGGGAAAGAAAGGTGATTTAAGCAATTTTGAGCGTGGCATGGTTGTTGGTGCCAGATGGGCCGGTCTGAGTATTTCACAATCTGCTCAGTTACTGGGATTTTCACGCACAACCATTTCTAGAGTTTACAAAGAATGGTGTGAAAAGGGAAAAACATCCAGTATGCGGCAGTCCTGTGGGCGAAAATGCCTTGTTGATGCTAGAGGTCAGAGGAGAATGGGCCGACTGATTCAAGCTGATAGAAGAGCAACTTTGACTGAAATAACCACTCGTTACAACCGAGGTATGCAGCAAAGCATTTGTGAAGCCACAACACGCACAACCTTGAGGCGGATGGGCTACAACAGCAGAAGACCCCACCGGGTACCACTCATCTCCACTACAAATAGGAAAAAGAGGCTACAATTTGCATGAGCTCAACAAAATTGGACAGTTGAAGACTGGAAAAATGTTGCCTGGTCTGATGAGTCTCAATTTCTGTTGAGACATTCAGATGGTAGAGATGGTAGAGTCAGATTTCCGCTTGGGGGAATCCCCGTCGCCATTTTGAAGTGAGTTCAACTTCGTGAAATGGGTGAGGGAAGTTTATTTGGACAGACCTTCAACCCCTCGATCTTGACTAAGGGAGCGACTCTACTCGATATGTACACTTCAGGCAGATCCATAGACCACAATGCACCATGATAGTGACGTCACAGCAGATCGCACTTAATTTACACCACCCCACACAACTCTAGTGTATGATATTGGCGTTATTTTGACATTCAACTGGCTAATACTTGTAGTTACCTTAAGCTGACTGTACACAGATATAGTTTATTGTATTTTTATCATTTTCATTCTGTGTAATTTTTTATATTTTTTCCAACAGCCCAAGCATACACACAGGCCTATAGAATGGTTCCGCCAGTAGTGGGCACTCATGCAATGTAAGCAATGACGTACATTCGAGTGAATGAGACGAAGGGAAGTTAGCATGGGAAGGGCATAAAAATCAGAAATCACATACTTCCCTACTATATAGTAGGTTTAAAACAGTAAGTGACAAAATAAGTATGTCCAAATACACTGTACTCATAAAAGAGTGGACAAAAAGTACCAGGAAGACCTACTACTTCCGGCTAGATTCTGAAATGAGCACACTTTACTATTCCATGAGGTCACGGGAGAGGATTTGTGATTGGCGGTGACACAATGCAACTGACGCTGTAGGTCATGTTATAATGACAATATGGTGAATCATGTGGTACATCCAGATTACATACTACACACATTCATCTGACACACTTTTTTAGCTGTTGTGAAGTAATTACTTATTTAAAATAAGTATCTATTCAAGAGAGTATGCTATTTCGGACGCAGCCTTGGACTTAAATACAGTCCAGTTCTTGGAAGCAACGGCCCAACTGTGAGTGCTGCCACTTAAAGGACACACAAATTAGTGTAGTCAAATTCAGGCACGTGTGTAACCTGTTGCAACACTCTAATATGGGGTTCTACATTAATGGGCACAGTAGCATATTCTAAAAGTCTAAGTTCATAAGAAGGATTTGACACAACATTTTCACTTCAGCTTGTAAAGGAAGAAATGTAGTGTATTTGTACTATCAAATGAGATCAGTGTTTGCAAACAATCAATAGTTGGTATGAAAAATAAAATAAATATTTCCCCAAACACCGTTAGAAAAGTATTTTCCTTGTTCCCTTATTTGTCCTTTTAAAAGTCTGATCCTTCCAAAAAAATACAAAATAGAAGAAGTAGAAGTAGTCATGTGACAGATTTCACTCCTCTATTTTTTTCTAAATGTTTACGCTCTAAATCAATAGTCTTTTTCTCCGCTCTCTCCTTTGCAAAATGGCTGCTTCCTTCTTTCTTAATTATTTCACTCATCACGGAGAGTAATTATTTTGTTTCCAAATTAAGTCTGATAACTACCTTAATTTAAAGGGGTTAGATGTGCATACACAAAAAAAGTTTATATAATGCACACTAAGCATGCATACTAGCAGAAAATGGAAAAACGATGCATACTTGATTGTAAAACTTTGGTTGGTGTTTTGCACATGAATGATATTTCAAACTGACCAGCTTAGCAAGGATAAGTGTGCTTTTCTGGACAAAAAATCCCTTAGCCACCTAGGAACCAGAATATTATATAATCACCCACAACACCCTAGCAATCATCTAATACCGCCATAGCAACCTCTCAAAACACCTTAGCATCAAGGTGTTGAGTTTGCTGGCATTTCCCACATTTTCTGCAGAACTCATATTACTACTGCGATTATGACAAGCAATGTGCTGACACTAAGGAGAACAGAGAACAGCTCCTCTGGTTAGATTATCTCATATTAACTAGGCTAAGGTCTTTACAGGCCAGTGAGGAGTCTCCACCAACAATGACGCATGTAACAATGATGAGAGGCAATGTTACATATGTACATATCATCATACATGTCATGAAATCCCCGTCTTCAGGGATGTTTTCAAATTCTAAAACATAACTTAGTTGCATGTGTTTGTTGATATCTAAGTGAATCCAGTTATTAGCATGACATTAACATGGGTCTAATCAGTCTGACTTCTGACACTGGCCAGTGATTTGTTGTTCTCATGGACTGAATGCGTACGAGAACTGTGAATAACAGGCGTTGACGGCGCAACAATAGCACACACTCACACATTCACACAAAAGAAGCAGACTCCTTTGTTTGGTGCCAAGGTGATGTCCCAGGTGCAAATGATAGTTGTGTGTGTGTGACTTCTGTTGTAATTGCTGGCTGTCGGATTCTGCAGGATTGTATTGAGGGTGTGATGGTGGCCACAAGAATCCATTTTACAGAATTCCAGACATGCAAATTCCGAGGAGTTACTGGAATATCAATAGGTATGAAATGCGGATGTGTTACCAATATTGATCGGCACATAGAGGGAAAAAATAATTCAAATAGACGGTGAAAGATTTAGGGCAGTGACAAGAAGAGGAAGAAAAAAATGTGAATCTGTGAAACCAAGAGAGAATCCAAAAATAGGTTTCTGGGCAGAATCCAGAGCTCCTTTGCATGAATACTTAACACTATTGTCAGGGAGAGAGAAAAATACAATGAACGAGTCTTTAACTAGTGAGGTCCGAACAATGCGCTAGTGAGAAGGACACATATGCTACACAGACTAACTCCTCAAAGCTTAAATGGTCATGAATAATTAGAGCAGATGTCTTTTTTTGGACCGCACGTTTTCTAAAAGAGGCAGCAACCCATAGATTATACAACGACGCAGAGAGGAATTGAAGAGATTGGACCAAAAGGACTGACCCTTCAACAATGAACGCTGACCATTACAACCACTGGGTTTGTGTGTGTCTCTCTCACCCTTGAGGGCTGAGCACAGGATGGGGGGGGGGGGGAGGCAAGTATCTTTCAGCTCAGCATTCATTGTATCAGTGAGTCCATAAATTATTCACCAGCTCTCAAATATTGATATGGAAATCACCATCCACACAAGTGACGGCCCACATATAGACAGAGCGTGCTCCCATTCTCTGTCTCTCTCTCTCATCTGGCATCGGTGCCTCACGTTTTATTCATGCAGCTCAAATGTTGTCCATTTAACACATTTATGCTCGGCTTTACAGTCAAAGAGGATTACACAATCACTAAAATTATAATATTAATCTTTCTCAGTCTATTTTCAGTACACCTGAAAAGCACTTCAGAACACAACCGCCTCAATTTTCTCCACAGATCTCATTAAAACAGATCATAATGTTAGTTTAACACAGCAATGGAGCTACAAATGGAGGAGAAAATGTGTTAGTTTTCTGTTGCATAGGGAACATATATGTTTAGTCCGAAGGGCCGTGAATACAGCATAGGGAACAATACATCACTTCACAGGAAGTAGAGAGGGATATGTACCCATCATCACATACTGATGAGGTAGGTACACATTTTGAATAAGTAGGCTACTTACTTCATAACCAATAAAAAGTATGTTATATATAGGCCCTTTCCCAAATGGAACCCTAAGCCCTAACGATCTTCCTCCGAGTCCACACTTTCGTGACGCAATGCCACTTTGACTGTTGGGTAAAAGTCTGCTGTAGTGATTGCGGGCTTGGCAAAAGTACGTATCAAAGGCACATATTGGCAGCAAATGGGGTGCTTAAGTTAAAATGACAAATGGGGTACCCTATGGTCTTGTGGACATAATGAACATGAAGTGTGCCGTTTGGGACAGGGCCATAGTATGAATGTGTGCAGTATGAATGTAATCTGGATGTACTACATTCGTCATGTTGTCATTGTCACGTGACCTACCAGCATCTGTTACGTCACTTCACTACCATTCACCCTCTCCCGTGGCCTCATTGGATAGTAAAGTGTATATCTGATGTGCACTTCGCTGGAAGTATATACACTATATTGGCAAAAGTATTGGGATACCCCTCCAAATCATTAAATTCAGATGTTCCAATCACTTCCATGTAGCCTAGAAATCTAGACACACCCTAGTGGCAGCAAATGTAATTTGCAGCCAGGGTCGTCTAGCAACTCTCCGTTGGCTTGCGAGCTTGAAAAACCAAACTCTAGTCAGGCCAATTACATCGTGTATAGAGTCGGTGGGCGGGCTTAACATAATGACGGCAAAGTTGCGATGGTTCCGAGTGAATTCCCTGCTGAAACAAAAAAGAAGATGGCTGCTGCTGCTGCTGGCGAACAGCGGCCTTTCGAATCCGCTTTGGCCGCGACTCTGGAAGACTTGGAGTTAAGCTTTTTTTAGAGAAAAGAACAAAGAACGGCACTGAAGTCATTCTTAAAAAAGTAAGATGTGGCAAAAGTTTAATCTATCAATACGTCACCTTCTTCTTCAGTTGTATCGCTATCCTATTGTGTGCAGAGGGAATTTGAAAGACAACCGTTTATCCTGCTCCTCGGATTGAGCCCTGCCAATGGTGTGTTCCCAGACCTAACATCTATGTTGGTTTGGCTTGTCATGCTAACTTCCATGGCATACAGACTGAATGGGTCGCTCTCAGGAGCTCAGTGAATTCAAGTGTGGTACTGTGATAGGTTGCCACCTGTGCAATAAGTCCATTCGTGAAATTTCCTCACTACTAAATATTCCATGGTCAACTGTTAGTGGTATTATAAAAAAGTGGATGCAATTGGGAACAACAACAACACAGCCACGAAGTGGTAGGCCTTCATGTCAGTGAATCATTACTCTGGAAAAAAGCCATTGCTTAACTGTGCCACCAAGAAAAAAAGAATACATCCTCTTTTTATCTTTGTATCTCACAATAATGTTGTGTTTCAATGTACTGTACTGTTTCAATACTATTTGGGACTAAATTGGCCCACTTATTAGTGTATAAAAGTATACTTTTAAGTGTACTTTAAGAGCAAGAAGTTTTTTCGTTTGTACTGCAACTATACTACAAGTGAACTTATAGGTATACTGATAGTTTACTAGTCAAATATTTGCAGTACATTTTTTAGTTTATGAAAGTACACTAGTTACTAGTAGTTTTATACTGCAAGTATACTTGTAAGTTTTCTTTAAGTGAACATAACATCATACTCATAGTTTACTATATATATATATATATATATATAATTTTTTGCATTTTAAGTATACTATGTTCCTATTTAGGTATTAATGTTTTATACTTAAAATATACCTTCAACTGTACTTTAACTCTATCCATTTTAAAAACATTTTATTAGCTTTATGCATCCTTTTTTGTGAAACAAACTTGTAAGTTTCATAAAAAAAAGCAACATTTTAAACAAAAAGCTGATTTTTGTCAAAGACTACGCCTGGATCGGATTCATAATCAAAACACAGATGAAGTCCATCAACACTCCCAAAGCTTCATAGTCAATAACCCTTCCTGGTTAACATTAGGCAGTTTTGAACTTATATGCTGTTTAATGTTTGATGATCGCATTATTTTACATTTGCGATAATTTTCTATCACTTGTTTCTGCTTCTTCTTTTGCCTGTGTTTTGATTTGGAAAACTCTTTCAGAAGATACGTAATAGTGCCCCACTATATAACAGTGAAAACATGTATAGAAAACGGAAAATTCAGTCAATGGTGGGGAAAGAGTAAAATTGATTTGATTCAGATACTCAGAATTAAGAACATGTCTGTTTCTTTGTAAATCAATATTTTAAAACAATGTAAGTTTATAAGACTGTATGTAAAACTATGTAAAAAAAATTATTTAATAAGCTACTCAATCAAAAGTGTAATCACAGATAGAAGTCAAGTATACTTAGAATACTTATAGATTGAGTACAAGTATAGCCCCAAAATACTCAGACTTTTCTGTCAGTATGTCAAGTATACTTAAGTGCAATTTTAAGTATATCTTCTTTTTCGCAAGGGTTTGGTAGAGCGAAGTGCAGTTTACTGTATGGTAGTTAGTTTAGGATTTATGGTGGTAGTGTAGTGTGTAGTGTAGTTTATTGAGTGTTCAAAGACATGCACATATTGATTGAAGGAGACCTTTACAGCA
The DNA here is from genome assembly GCA_039654625.1 of Rhinogobio ventralis. Lineage (NCBI taxonomy): Eukaryota > Metazoa > Chordata > Actinopteri > Cypriniformes > Gobionidae > Rhinogobio > Rhinogobio ventralis. The sequence goes on from CM077201.1 coordinate 10,857,688, forward strand.
AAGAGACAGACAAACAAATAGTGGAGCGTTTGTGAGGATTGACAAACATGTGTTTGTGCTGCAATCGGGAGGTATCACATGGGCCACGGCCTACGCATTACTGATTCTCCACACCATTCATCCGAACTGTGAGAAGGTCATCTGAGGAAATCATGTGACACTCAATATATTGATTTCGACATCCAGTATTCTTCAGAAGGAGACTGACTTGAGCACTCTGACAATGTTCGGCTTAAGATCATTGACACCATAAACCTCTTTGGTCTAACTTTTGGCGATCCCTTGCAATTAATTTCAGCAAATATTTTTGCTTGCTTCCCTAATTGATTTTCTCGCCTGAATTATTGGTGACGGAATTGCTTGCATAACAAGCATGTTTGTAATGTAGTTTCAGATTAGTTCAAAATTCATAATTTTGTAACAGAGATGAACAACCCTTTAAGGAAGTCTCTCTGTCTCGTACGTTTCGTCTTGTTCAACGAGAGGAAGTAACCGCCTCCTGTTTATTTCCAAATCCTCTTGTGTGTGTGTGTTTATGAAAACCGAAACCTTGATGTTTCAGCCCACCCTTTTTGACACAGTGTTCCGAATTTAAACTGTCTGTGTTTCTTCCCTGTGCTAGAATGAGTAATCGTGCAATATCACAGGACAATGCAGCGCAACAACAAAACCAAATCGAAGCCTTTTTCATTTAGCTGTGTCAATTTTTATGGCCAGACCAGAGGTTAAGTGAGCTACCAGCTACATCCTGTTCCCAAAAGCTCCAGGAAACCCCAGCAGTACCAGCATGTCAACAAAGCTGCAGCTCATTTTGATGATAATGTCATCATTGTGCACATGGGGCTGAATGCTAATGAAGCATTATCCGCTTTGATAGTGCTGAGGTAGATGTCTTTATCGGTTTCCATTGTCATATTCCACTGTCCATGCTGTCTTTGTCTTTTACTTTAGGCTCATGAACATAAAGACAATGTCTAGCAAGAAAAAACCATTAAAGGAGACTAATTAAAAGTGCAATTAAAGAGGTGTTTTACTTTTAACATAATTGCTAGTCAAATTCTTTTCTTTGAATCAAGAACCAGTCAAGTTAGGCTAACAGTTTCTGATAAATGTCCTTAACAAGAAGTACAAGAAACGCATGATGATAGTTATGCATTGCAGTAGGTCGCAATGTTCATATTCACTTCCTGTAATGTAAGAGCACAGTCAATGACAAAGCATGTAGGAACGTAGTGTGAGCATTTACATGTATGACTAAAGAGCCAGTCACAAGGACGATAACTAACTCAAACTTTTAATAATCAATCTAATTCTATGAGAACAGGAAGTCCACAATACGGACATAAAGATAATGAAAGGAACAATACTGTTGGAATCACTTTCAGAGAAATGTTTTTATTCTAGCTGATGAATGATAAAAAACACCCGACCTCAAAAACCTCAAGCATTTAAAGTGGCAGACGACATAACTGCAACACATGCTTATAATAAATAAGTGTGTGATGTATTGATACAGGTGTACAGTATTAGAATTATAGTTATCTTTACTTTTATCGTTGTTGGTGTAAACATGCATTAAAGCCTGTCGTAAATGTGAACGCAAACATTTCTAACTATATAAATATATTCAAGGTTAATTTTGTATGTTGTTGCATTCCAGAAAAGTGTCGACCTCGATTCATAATGTAATGTAAGTGTGCGCTGCGTGCACTATAGCGAATTTCAAACAGTTAGAAGTTTTGTCAGTTTGAACAGAGTCTCACTGAGCCAGGTTAGTTAAACTGCCAACATGTTTATAGTTAGCTGCCTGAATGATAACACATTTTTAAAGTTAGCATGAAATGAAAATTCTATTTTCTAAACGCATCTTATTATGGAAACTTGTTTCCACCACAGAATAGAACATTTTAAAAGATAATTGCGACTTTTTATCTCACAATTGTGAGTTTACATCTCACGATTCTGACTTTTTCTCAGAATTGCGAGATATAAAGTCAGAATTGCGAGTTATAAAGTCAGAATTGCCAGTTATAAAGTCAGAATTGCGAGATATAAAGTCAAAGTCAGAAGTTTCAGTTATAAAGTCAGAAGTCAAGATTGCAATTCTGACTTTATATCACGCAATTCTGACTTTATAACTCGCAATTCTGACTTCTTTTTTTCAGAATTGTGACTTTATATCACACAATTCTGAGAAGTACGAGAAAAAAAAGTCTGAATTGTGAGATAAAAAGTCTCAATTACCTTTTTTGATTCTGTGGCGGAAACAAGCTGCCATATCTTATTGATCTTATAGTGAACAATTCATCCCTTGATGTGTTTGACCTTGTAATTTTTAATCAAAATAACTTGATCCTCTGGTGAAATGACAGTTCTCTCTGGTGAAGTATGGTAGACTTCTACAATTATTTAGTCTGCTTAAAGCCTGCTCACCATCGACCGTAACCCTACATTCAGACCCGCCTTCATTGTTGAGTGTGCAACGTCCACTTCTCAAAATGCAATTAACAACTATAATTGATAGAAGAATCTGCCATCTGTTGCTTCTCCTGTTTCATTGTGACTTTAAGGTAACTATCAATTATGACAAGCTCCACTGGAGATGTTGACAAAATTCTTATACAATACTGAACTGAATTGAAAGAGAATATAGCTGCTCCAAAAAGTATTGTCTTTAAATTCAAAATATCAAACCAATTGGCATCAGGAAAACAAAACATGCTAGATCATTTCTCAAAGCTAAATTGATAACACTTTATTTTGATGGTCCCTTTTGAACATTCTGTTGACTATAAGTAACTTTACAACTACATATCAACTAACTCTCATTAGAGTATTAGTAGACGGTCTGCTTAATATCTACTAACTCTTTATTGTGATGCTCCCCCAACAGACATTCTACCGACTATATTAGATTTACCAATCTAAAGAGAGTTAGTAGACATGTAGGTGCAGCGTTACTTATAGTCAACAGAATGTGTTAAAGGTACCATCAAAATAAAGTGAAACCGCTAAATTAAGCTTTTTTTCCGTTAAACCAGTTGTTTCAGTTAACCGGCTGGTCCCAAGGTCATGTTTAGTGGATGTATGAAGTCATTTCCCCCTCAAATTCCCACAGAGATGTCCTAGCAGAGTAACCACAGGTTTGTTCATCACACATTCCTACAATGGTTGACATCTAGAAGGTGTCCAATTTTGTCTTAAATTTGAACAAAATTGTATTTATTTATATTGAAACAAATTTTAACACGGAAAGTATGTCATACACATGCTACTTGGTTGGATATGTTATTCAATGACATTCATACACAAGACTAAAATACTGATACAAATTTTTTTTTCATTTTCTTTTTTTGCAGTATGCCCTTCAGTGTGTCCTGTTAGATTCTCCAGCCTCCTGTCACTCCACAGTACTGGATGTGAAACCCTGCTGGTGGCACCGGCCATCTCCCCCGTAGTTTCCTAGCAAAGGATGACAACAGCGGCGTGGGCGAGTAGAATAACAGGATACAAACTTTGCACTTGTGGGCAGCAAACAGGGTTGACTCGACATCCAACGTGAGCTTTGGCTCGCGTTCAGCTGAGATTTGGGTAACTTGTGGCACAAACACTTGCATGTTTTTGTAATCACATACAGTCACACTGGGTAAAGGCGGAGAGTTTGAGTGTTTCGCTCTTGTTTGTGTGATATTTTGTCTGGTGAGGGGATTTGCTATGTGTGGCACTGCAAAACACCACAGGGATTTCTTAACACATGCATGAGAGTGTGTATGCACTTGTTTTTCATGAGGCTAAAGGTCTACTGGTAACTACTGCTGTGACATCATCAAAGCAGATGATGCAAACTGGCCATCACAACATCATTATATCACTTTATATGACAGATATTTATCAAGAAAGTAAATATTTTTCCCATTTCAAAAAATTATATAATATAAAAAAAAACAACCACCTCTGAAATGAATCCCATGTTTCATTAGAATCAAACACATATGGAACTCTGAAGGAAAATTGGCAATAAGACTATTTATGTTATTTATTTATTTACCTAAGTGATGGATTAAAAACCTCAGGGCTCATGGTAGCTCTGTGTTGAAACTTTTATATGTTCTCTCTGGAGAAAAACTTAATCAAAACCCATCATTATAGATTATAGTTATACACCAGTCTCTTCATATTAGATCACTGTTGTATTGTGCTCAACATCATCTCAGGTTGAGTTACAGCAGAGGTTGTTTGGTGGGTCTGTTTGGGTGTGTTTTTATGTGTTTTGCTCTTTATGCATGTGCATGTACGAGGACTGATTGGCTCGTGGTCGTGTGCTCATGCTCTGCAAGCTCTGTTTGTCCGTTGGATTTATTTATAGCAGAAGAACTATGCCATTGACGTGGCCATAACAAATTTGTTTGCAGACCTTTTTGACTGTGTGTGGCATCAGTTCACTAAAAGTCAAGGTATGGCAGTTCAGATGACGTCAATTCAATTAAGTGCAGAATGACAAGAGAGAAAGACCAAACTGCAGTTAAACATTAACCAACAGCATCAGCCAATAAAAAAAATCACATTCACAATTCATCTAAATGTTCGGGTGAGGGCGATAAGCGCATTGTCATCTCTTGTAATTGCGCAAAAAAGCTGCTTGGGCAGGATTGCATTCAAGATACTTAAAATAATATCTAGTCTAAATACATAAACATAATGTACACTTATTTATGTGTGTATTCTTCTTGGCAGTTTTTTATTTATTATGATTAGTTTAATGATTATGAACACAAATTAGGATACCATGGCAAACCAAATTAATATTAAACAGATGAATCCACAAAGCTGGCATGGATGTATGAATATAATTACAACATGGTTGTTATTTAATTGTAAATAAGCTACATATAGAATAAAACCGACTGTGACGTCCAGCTCTCTCACGCACAAGTGCGCGATTTCAGACACAGCAAGTGAGTCGACAACGAGAGTCGATTCCTGTGCTGGAGTCGAATCCAACACTAGGGCTATAGAGTGGTGCAGTTATGACATCACTTTGTAGGCCAACCAGCAGTTAGCATCACACTGGTTCCCCCGAGAAAAACCCAATAGGATTTGAAATTTTCGCTAAAAACAAGCTCTGTGATCAATAAAAGTTGATGATACTTACACGTTTTGTCCATCAAGATAATTATCACAGATGAATGCAACATTTATTCATTTTGAAGCCTAAATGCAGTCGCCAGAAGTAAAAAGCTAAAGGTAGGCTATAAACGGACTACACCTCGGTCCCACGACTTTAAAAAAACATTTTTCCAGTACTTTGAGTTAGAATAGTTTATAAGAGCACAATTATGAGCATAATGAGGCTGTAAAAGCAGACTGAGCTTACCTTTTCGGCGTGATGACGTTTGATCTCCTCGGCAGCCTCTGTAGTCCCATTTAGCAACTGCCTTTTTCAAGACACATAACAGCTTTAAAAAATCATGAGTGGGGTAATACTGATGCATTTTATGTTGTAGAATAAAACGTGAAAGTGTCTTGAGCTTTACCACAGACCTTATTTCAGCCATTTAAACAAAATCCCATTAAAAAAAACGGAACCGGAAGTGCTAAAATGCTAACTCGCTTCCGCGGTTTGGCCTAAAAAGTGATGTCATACCTGCACCACTCTATAAAGAATCGAGCAATTAGAGTCGACTCCCCACCACTACTTTCTTCTCTCAGGTGAATATCTCTGTTCTTCTCAGGCTGTCAGTTTTTGTTTGAACAAGTTAGGGCAAATAATGTTGCCTTTTCTTTTTGTTGCTATTTAAAATTATTTATTTTACAACTAATTTAATCGTTTGTATCTTGATGTCATTTTGTAATTCTTTAGCATTGGCAACCAAGGTATGGCAGGCGCCATATGCAATTGAGGGCCCTGGTTGCACTGCCACCCCTCTGTCGGCTCATCCTGACATCTGTGAGTCAATTAGCTGTCTAAAGAGAAAACATCCCCCCTCTCCACCTTATACACACACACACACACATACACATTGAGGGCAAGCAACACAGCCGGCCCGCCCCTGAGAGTCTGTGTGTGTGAACGAAGGCCGGTGTGCTCTGGTGGGGGAGGGGTGTATATTGGTGGGGGAGGGTAATGGGGTTGGGTGTCAAGAATGTGGCTCTTGGTTTGTTCTTTTGTATGTTGTGTGTTTTTGTGTGTTTTAGTGAAACAACACAGGGATCTGACATTCTTACATTTTGTGCATGAATAAGTACAAGTAATAAGGTGGCAGGTGTCATTTGAGCCTAAGAGTTACAATATTTTTTATTATTTTTATTTTATTTTAAATACATATATATATATATATACACTCACCTAAAGGATTATTAGGAACACCATACTAATACTGTGTTTGACCCCCTTTCGCCTTCAGAACTGCCTTAATTCTACGTGGCATTGATTCAACAAGGTGCTGAAAGCATTCTTTAGAAATGTTGGCCCATATTGATAGGATAGCATCTTGCAGTTGATGGAGATTTGTGGGATACACATCCAGGGCACGAAGCTCCCGTTCCACCACATCCCAAAGATGCTCTATTGGGTTGAGATCTGGTCACTGTGGGGGCTATTTTAGTACAGTGAACTCATTGTCATGTTCAAGAAACCAATTTGAAATGATTGGAGCTTTGTGACATGGTGCATTATCCTGCTGGAAGTAGCCATCAGAGGATGGGTACATGGTGGTCATAAAGGGATGGACATGGTCAGAAACAATGCTCGGGTAGGCCGTGGCATTTAAACGATGCCCAATTGGCACTAAGGGGCCTAAAGTGTGCCAAGAAAACATCCCCCACACCATTATACCACCACCACCAGCCTGCACAGTGGTAACAAGGCATGAGGGATCCATGTTCTCATTCTGTTTACGCCAAATTCTGACTCTACCATCTGAATGTCTCAACAGAAATCGAGACTCATCAGACCAGGCAACATTTTTCCAGTCTTCAACTGTCCAATTTTGGTGAGCTCGTGCAAATTGTAGCCTCTTTTTCCTATTTGTAGTGGAGATGAGTGGTACCCGGTGGGGTCTTCTGCTGTTGTAGCCCATCCGCCTCAAGGTTGTGTGTGTTGTGGCTTCACAAATGCTTTGCTGCATATCTCGGTTGTAACGAGTGGTTATTTCAGTCAAAGTTGCTCTTCTATCAGCTTGAATCAGTCGGCCCATTCTCCTCTGACCTCTAGCATCAACAAGGCATTTTCGCCCACAGGACTGCCGCATACTGGATGTTTTTCCCTTTTCACACCATTCTTTGTAAACTCTAGAAATTCCCAGTAACTGAGCAGATTGTGAAATACTCAGACCGGCCCGTCTGGCACCAACAACCATGCCACGCTCAAAATAGCTTAAGTCACCTTTCTTTCCCATTCTGACATTCAGTTTGGAGTTCAGGAGATTGTCTTGACCAGGACCACACCCCTAAATGCATTGAAGCAACTGCCATGTGATTGGTTGATTAGATAATTGCATTAATGAGAAATTGAACAGGTGTTCCTAATAATCCTTTAGGTGAGTGTATATATATATTTGTTTTATTTTCCACAAATCCTAAATGTACAGTAGTTTCAGCCTTTAAAAGTACACTAATGCAACTTCATAGGGCCTATCTGCTTACTTTGTGTGTCTTGATTGATCAGATTGCTGTCCATAATTATGCATATTCCATTTATACTTACATAAATGTGATTGGATATAAATTATTTTTAATCTTCCAACGCTATATGCATAACTGCATTGACTTCTGTGATGATGCTAATGCCGGGTATGAAATTTTCTGTTGATGATCACTCTCTTAGCTTCGATTAGGCCCTGTTTACACTAGTGCGTTTTTGTTTTAAAACGGCATTTTGAAATGAAAACGATCTTCGTCTACACTGGCATTTCCATTGCGTTTCAGAAACGATCTCTGTCTACACTGCACGTGCACGACCAAAAAATGCACATCACATGACCGTTCATGCACACTGGGCATGTGCTGCCTCTGGAGAATGTAGACAGCTGAAGTATTATACAATACAGCGTTTAACTGCACAACGGCTGCTAAAAGAGCACAAAGTCAGCAAAGCATACAGTTCTGTCTCCATGTTATTGTTTACATGGTCGTCGAGGCTGGTATGTTACAGAGCCGTTGAGAGAGACGGCTCTGGGCTTCATTTTCCAAAAGCATTGTAATACAATAGCCACCAACGTATGTTGTATGATCGTAGTATGATCAACGTAGGCATACAGTGCTTTTGGGAAACGCAGCCCTCGTCTGTTATTGTCATGTCCAGGTAGTGTAATGTGGGCAGCCACGCCATCATTTTTAAAAGTCTTTTGTTTTTACATTGAAACGCAACCCTGGAGTTTTCAAAAGTCTATTTTGAGGATCAAAAATGCTCCCGTAGTGTAGATAATAGGCGTAACCGTAGCAAAAGTTAAAAAACTAAAATGCACTACTGTAAACGGGGCCTTAGTGTTTTAGTTTTGTTGTTCCTCCATCCATGTTTCTCATCCACAATTGGATTGTGAGGCTCTTAAACTTCCGGATGTTGACATATTTCCATTTGGGGGTTGTAAAGTTTACATATCTGAAATGAGTCGCAAGTGTAAATTCATCTGTTTGTGTCTCAAACCACCTCCTGAGGCATCTAGGATGGGTCTTATCCCGATTGGATAGCTAGACCAATTGTAAGTACTCCCTAAGATCCTCCGATTTTTCAAAATGAACTGATTATTGTTCAAGCACACATACAACCCTCTGCACGCATACATCTAAAAACACATGTGTATCATTCTCTCACAACTCAGCGTGTGGTTACCAGCTCGTCTCTGATGCGTCCCACATTCTTCGTACCGTCCCCGATGCCCTCTGCATCCTTAGGCTCTGCTATGGAAATACGCCTCAGTCTCCCCGCTAATTATTAAAGAAGCACCACCTCATTAACTGGGCTAAGGGATAATAAAAGATTCATGCAGCATTCTTAGCGTCGCTGCACGCTCAGCTCTTCTCCCTCTCTCTCTCTCCCACCTCGTCTCGTCTCCGGAGGATTCTCACGCAAGATACTTATCTGTTATCCATACAGGTCCCTCTCACTCTCTTGGTTTATTCAGGCTGCCAGCCATCTTTACTCGTGGCTGTATGCCAAGTGCCTTCAGATCAGAGATCGGAGGAACGGTTATGAAATAAAATAATTAACTATTGTGAAAAAGCGAAAGGCATAAAAATATCTTAAACGTCAATTAATTAATTTTAAATTCAATGGAAGTTTATCTGTATAATCATTACTAATTAGTGTCCAAAAAAAAAAAAACTATTAAAAGGGTTTACCTGTGGTGTGGTGGTTTTCAGTGTTTTTAAATGTGCGATTACACAATGGGTAGATATGACCGTTTTCAAATGTCAACAAACAATGGATGAAGTAAAATGTCACCATTGTGCTCCATTACATCTCATATGCAAATACCCTCTTTTACAGCTCAAAACCGCAGTAATGAAATTCCTGTAAAAAAACACCCACAGTTTAATAATCCCTGAATGACACAAAAGATTGGAGATCATCAAATATTTAAAGATCACATCCAGCTCCCGCAGATAAGACCATTTCTTGTCATCTTTTGAATAAACAATCACAGAGAGATCGTGGCATTACTGAATGTGTATGGGAGTTTCCAAGGCAGGGAATCACTGCCTTGTTCCTCATAATGCGCCATCTAAAGTCGCTCATTTACTTTCTATTTCTTAAAATTGAGGTTCTCTTTTATGACACATTGCTTAGTTTCAATCTGTAATTAATATGACACTTCAAATCTATTCCAAATATGTTATTTTATTTTGCAATTGTTAATATGACACAAACCCATTCCCTAACACTATTTAATACTAGTTATTTGAGAAACAAGTGTTACTTGTAAAGTTTATTAAAGGTGTTTGTTGATGAATAAATGCAAGTAATTAGGCCCATTTCCAAGTTCATTTTATTTTATATCAAGTCAGTAATTGTGTACCTTGCACAAAGTTTGCTTTTGCATACAATAAATTGTATTACAGTACTAATACTAATAAAGGGTGTTACTTAATGCTTGGAGAGTGTTTATGGCTTGCTGCAGAGCTTTTGGATATTTTAGAATTAAAACAAACCTATAGTGACAGCACAGTGGCATGTCATTGATCTCCTGTACTGGCTTTTGCCCTGTATCCACAGAACGAGAACTGATGGATAGCCCTGTCTCCATAACCCATAAATAATCAAGACTTTCAGTACCTAGGCATGGACAACCGTGGAGTAAACAGTGATTTACTAACCGTGGAAAGGGAATCTCAACACCATTTAACAGTTCGCTGTATTTCTGAAAAGGTACAGTATAGACCAATTCAATTCTATGAAAATATTTTATCAATTTGTGTTTTTATCCTCCACTAGTTTGAAATGATGATTCTAGTTTCATTTTCAGGGCTGCTTTCAACAGGATGTGGCACTCTCTAAAAGGGGTTTAGAGAAGTCAAAAGCTCTCGCTCCCTGAAACAAGACCCTCCTGTGCAAAAGAGAAAGACTCTTCCTCAGAGCCTGTGTATCCACCCGCTGTCCTCTCCCATGGCCCTGACTCACCAAGTCCAGCAGCCTCCACTTCCCAGCGATGGGGCATTCTGTTCACCAAGAGGAAGCACTGCATATATTTATAGACATTTTTGGTATGAGAAGTCTGAACAATAACAAACCCTCACCCACACAACTACTTCACCACCTCAACACAAAATAAGGTACGGAGGGTTGTCTCGAAAGTGAGTTCAGATAAAATCAAACTTTAGTTTCGCTGTTTGATGATGAGAGGAAAATAAAACTGAGAGCACTGCACTTCAGTTTACAAGGTGGTTTTGACAGCGAACATAGAATTTCAGTGTGACCGTAATCAGGGGGGAAAAAACGGGCTACATAGCCATTTTGGAGCCTGCGTTCCCAGCTCATTTTATCTTAGATAAAAAAAATAAAATCAGTTACATATATCAACAACTGTTTATGTCTCTAAAGAACTTTAAGAATTAATAGTTGTTCAGTTTCCTTGAACATGGAGCACTCTGCTGCCCATGACTTTTTAAAGCATTATAGACACAAACTACTAATTATTACCTAACATAAAATTAACCTAGCTACCTGTATCCTCCCTCATTTTGTCCTGTCACGGCTCTATGTAATTTTTACATAATCATTTGAATTGATCATTTATATTTTAAAATATTTACATTTAATAATTTAGCAGATGCTTTTATCCAAGGCAACTTACAAATGAGGAGAGCAATAGAAGCAATCAGACAAACAAGCGGCAACAACATGCAAGTGCTGTAACAGGTCTCAGTTAATCTAGCGCAGTACACACAGTACAGTACACATACACTTTTAAAAAAAAAAAATTAATAGAATAGTTAAGTGCTTGTTCTAATTGGTCAGGTGCTGCTGAAAAAGATTTGTCTTTAGATGTTTTTTGAAAATGGCTACAGACTCGGCTGCTCGAATTGAGATAGGCAGGTCATTCCACGAAGTGGGAACGGTCCAGGAAAAGGTCAGTGAGAGTGATTTCGTGCCTCTCTGGGATGGCACCACGAGGCGTCGTTCACTTGCAGAACGCAAGCTTCTGGAGGGTGTGTAAGTCTGATCAAGCGAGTTTAGGTATATTGGTGCAGCGCTTGTGGTTTAAAATATTTAAACTTATATTCAGTTCATTTTTAATTAACTTTAAATGTATTTTTATTAACTGAACTATAATATCTGTCTCACTCACACACTCATATATGTGACCCTGGAGCAAAAAAACTGTCATAAGTCGTACGGGTATATTTGTGGCAATAGCCAACAATACATTGTATGGGTCAAAATTGTTGATTTTTCTTTTCTGCCAAAAATAATTAGGAGATTAAGTAAAGATCATGTTCCATGAAGATATTTAGTAAATTTCCTACTGTAAATGTATTATTGGTAGTAATATGCATTGCTAAGGACTTCATTTGGACAACTTTAATCAGATTCCATGATTTTCAGATTTGTTGGCCAAATATTGTCCTATTCTAATAAACCACACATCAATGGAAAGCTTATCTATTCCGCTTTCAGATGATGTATACATCTCAATTTAAAAAAAATGAATCTTATGACTGGTGTTGTGGTCCAGGGCCACATATATACTTATTTGAGGAACTTTTCCCACAAAAAAATAACATTCCTTGCATGCTCTTTATTTATTAATTGATTCATTTATATATTCATTAATTGTCTATTTGATTTTTTTCACTGTTATATACTTATTTGACAAACAACATTAGGCAAACACAAGATTAGGCCAAAAAAACATGTTGTTTGATAGTTTTAAGGACCATCTGGTTGTGGGCACCCACAATGCCTTCTGTCTAATCCACTGTATATACAGTGAGAGTCATAAACACTGAGTCACACACCTTTAGAACAACAACAATATGGGACGTGTATTCTTACAGGTCTCACAGCTGTGCCAGTCATCTGTGCAGGATCATGCAAAAATGGTGCACACATCACAACTGAAACAAATTGTTTTGTGTGAACAAAACTGGGTCTGCAGGTGCTGAAACCACCAGAACTGTGGTTCACGAATGCACCAATATCTGCACATATCCAAATGTCAAGTAGGCTACTGCTGAAGCAGTCAACAAAATAGAACTTCCTTAATTATCTGTGAGTGCTCCAACAGGCAACTAGGTGATTATGGGCCAACCACTAAGCTTTAGAAGGTAACGCCTGTGATGGTTCTAGAGCACTGAGATGAACTCCTTCAATGGCCCGTGTCTTGAGTGGGTGGTAACTCTTTATTTTGTTAAGTGTGTGTGTGTGTGTTAAGTCTTGGTGCTTCAGGAGAAGTTGATCTGTAGAATTAGACAAAGCATTATGGATATGCACAGTCTTGGGGGAAGGGTTGATGAGTGGGGGTGGGGAGAAGATTCTCTGAAGCCCAGCAGGTGTGTTTCTGTTTTGGTGAAACAGTAGAAGGTCCCGCTCCTGCTGTCATACAGTGCAGTCTTGGGAAAATCTGAACTATGCCCTATAATTGTGGCATCGCAAGTTATGGGGCCAGTCACAAGATAAAGGTTTCGTTATATTACAGGCGTCATACCTTATGATGAGTCTTGTGTAAGAGTCAAGACCCAAGCATGTCATTACGTATATAATATTCTGACTGATTTTACTGTCTTTAAAGAAGTTACCAAACATTTCATGAAAGTCGACAACAAATCGCACAGCTAAACCATATTCTGCACTGTTGCAACTCATAATTACGTCATGCATTTATTGGGAGTGCACTTGTAAGGCAGCCAGCACCCAAACCCTGACCTGATGTGACCCTGTTGACACATATTACTTACAATTTGTAAAAACTTTATGCCAGAATACTGATGAAAACGAGTTCCCTGCCCTTACTAAGAAAAATCTATTGAAAACACAAGGGTGAAAACAACAGCTTTGCACCAATATCCAGCTGCTCAACTCTTGTGAGAGAAAGAGCAAGGGGTCATTTTGGAGCTAAATAAACAAGGTAGATAGTGAAGTGTTTCTGTAACTGGGTTGGAGGGGGTTGGGTGGCTGTAACAGAGTCTGATCTCCTCAAGGCAAAGTGGGGAAAAGTGTCTGAGTGACAAAAAACTCTTTCATTGGCTGTAGCATGCTGTAACATCTATGGTTGACTTTTTTTACTTCCACAATGTGATGTACACTACCGTTTAAACATTTAGGGTTGGTAAGATGTTTTAAAAAAAATATATATTATGCTCACCAAGCCTGCATTTATTTGGCGAAAAAAAATCACTGTAAAAAGTAATATGGACCACTGTAAAAAGCTATATCTACTCAATAAAATTGTGGCAACAGATTACAAGCAATATTATTCATTAAAATTAACAAATAAGAATAAGACTTTTTATGTGAGTTTGTGGTTTTTGTAACTGTTTGCTAAAGCACATCATTTGTTGCAAAGAACACCATGAATGAACAGAAACGATCAGATTAAAAAGTTTTTATTTTTATTTTTTATTAACTTATTGTCTAATCTCATAACTGATCAAAAGTAGATATTTGATATTAATACATTTTCACTAACTATATTTTGTGGGCAAAATATTGTTTAAATTGTACTTAAATTGTACTAATTTTAAATGGTTGACAATTAATTTGATTAATTCTAACTCAATTCTTATTTGTTGAATTTAATTAATAATATTGCTTGTATCTCTTGCCACAATTTTATTGAGTAGATATAGCATATTACTATTGTGAATTTTCTTTTACAATTTAAAACTGTTTTCCATTTTATTATATTTTAAAATGTAATTTATTCCTGTCCTGTCATGGCTACACTGAATTTTCAGCATCATTACTACAGTCTTCAGTGTCACATGATCCTTCAGAAATCATAATACCCTGATTTGGTGCTCAAGAAACATGCCGTCAATGTTGACGTCAAGAAACATGCCGTCAAAACGTGCTGCTTAATATTTTTGTGGAAAAACTTAACGTGAAAAATCTTACTGACTTCAACCTTTTGAACGGTAGTGTATTTCCAAATTTTCAGTAGGACAGGATTTCAGGAATTAACTGGATGGTGAAAAGTTGGTGTCGCATATCAGAATGGAGCCAGAGCTAACTACCGTGCCTATATTTGGCTATTGGCTAGCAATATTGATTATCCAATAGGCCAAAAGGCCTAAGTGACATCAGCATTAAGGCAAAATCATAAAGTTATATATTGATTCAAAAGTATGATGACAAACTTTATTTATTTAGAATAATGTGGTCTGGTGGACTGGTAAGCTTAAGAATGTCAATTTAAAAAGTATGTAATAAGCCTACAGCTTAGCATCTCCACAAAACCAGTAATTCTTTGGTAAACATGTATATGGGGTGAAACTAGTCTGATAAAGCTGTACATTTGAAATGCCACATGCCCCTACATATACAATCTACAGCCTCAACATCAACTGTATTTAGCCTCTCTTGAGTCCTCTAGCAGGCGGCTCTTGGTGGCAGTTGGCTGGCCCCTCCTCCAGCTTCTTGCCTCTTTGCTAATCAGGTGTGGGGGAGGACGAGCCCGCGGCCGGCCAGACACACACACTGTACGAACAAGCAAGCAAGCGAACTAGGTATCTAAGCATGGGCGCTAAACCACTAACTGTAGGGCAAGTCTTCAGGGCTATGGTGCTGCTGATATCCACGGGCATGTCTAGGCTTAATCATATGTTTTGAATTGTTTGTGTGTCAATAGGCATAATCCTCTGTCTATATCTACACCCTTGCAGAACTGTGGCCTTGTAGGTAAATAAGCAGCTCCCACAGCTGAGTTCTCAATGGACTGTGTGCATCTGCCCCGGGGAGCGGATGAGGTCTAATGCACAGGTAATTGTGAATATGTGGTGTGATTATTCTCACTAAAATATTGATTCTAACCACAGCTGCTTTATTCTGTTGTAGAATCAGAACACCTGACCCCAGATAAATGATTATTAAAAACAGATCTTACAAGTATAGCTTGGTGAATGTCTTTCTATATTTTTATTTGGATCCCCATTAGCAAAGATGCCGCTAATTTGACTGGGGTGTAACTCAAAATACAAAATATAAATGACACAACAAAAATAAGTGTTCACCCTATGGTGAACATTAAAAATTATGGGTTAAGTTTACAGAAGATAACATGTCATGTGGTGTGACATGCTGTTTTAATGACTTTATTACCTAAGGGTACTTTTACAAACAACAACAGAAAATTAAAAAAAATTTACGTACAGACGGCAACGTTGTCAAAACGATCCCTGTTCACACGGATCTGTGAAAACGAGTAAAAAGCTGTATTATGCTTCCAGGCCAGTAGTTGGCGATGTCACTTTGTAAAGAAACTACGTGCCTATATACTAAACACGTAATATATAAAAAATTAAAATTAAAGCTTTTTTTACACTAAACACGTAATATGCATGTGCATGGCGTCACGGTTTACACAAATTCAGGTTTTTGTAGTTTACATGGAGAAGATAACAGTATCGTTTAAAAAAACTCACTTTAAAACCTGTTCGCGTTTTCAGGCCCCCAAAATGCTAAATTTGGCTAAAATGCATAAAATGTTTCTCGGGTTTAGTTGAAAATGTTGTCGTGTTAACAGCCCCTTAAAGACTCAAAAAAGTATCAATTAATTAAATATTTGCAATATGTTCTCTTTTAAAATTCATTTGTCCAGTGTTAGGGAAAGAAATGTGTTTCTCCCTCACTATGTTATTTTTTTTGCATTACTTTTCCTTGCCTGGGTTGAACTTTTTTGGGTTTGTTTTTTTAATAACAAAATTTCTATTTTTAGTAAATGTTAAGGCCCTTTCACACCAAAAGTGAAATGGCTCGGGATAAATTCAACACTGAACACACATAAAAACAAATGTGATGTTTAGCTAAAGTAATTGTTGCTTATTAGTATGGTTGAATTGGTTTATCGAAGGTCAACAGTAAAGACACTGGTTAATAAAGTGAGATTAAATACACAAATTATGTATTATTTAACATTCTAATTATTGCAGGTTTGCTTAATAGTTTGCATTTTACTGTTTTTTATTCATTTTGAGGAATACTGAATCTGAAATTTAAAAAGTAACTCAGATATTTTGTTGTAAATTTAAAAGTAGTGTGTTACTTTACTAGTTAAGTGAAAAAAGTAATCTGATTACTTAACTCACATAACAACTTACTACACTGCGTGATACCCCCAATACTGCATTTGTCGCACTACAGGACCATATAAAATGAACTAGTGAAGAAAACATATTTTAACCTAGTTCATGGACATGTCAGCTACCTTTATAGATAAAAATGAATAGAATTTCCAGATTAAATAAGTAATTAAAATGAAATAAATAATATATAGAGCAAATAATTGACATATCTTTGGACATGCCTCTGTTTAGATACTTTTGAAAAAAAGTATGTATTTTATGCTTCCGGTAACAAACTCAATACAGAGCAGTTTTCTTCAAGGAGTTTAAATATGCCAGATGATCCATAATCACATGAGTAGCATTATAATTATGAGCAAGCCCAATATACTATAAACACAGTTTTCAGCTGTGCTTCAAGATAAAATTTCATTTCCAGATAAAAAAAAGAAGGAACCATGAAGAACTGGGGGGGGGGGGGGGGCAGTTTATGCTTATCATGATTACTTATCTTTGACCTATAATGTGAAACTGATGTGACTTCTGTCACATACCTCCTAACACCACCACAAAAATGTGTCTTTAACACTTTAGAAGTGCAGCAAGCTGCTGAAGGTGCTAACAGATTATCATACAAATTACACCCATGATCTTGGCAATAACACGAAACAAAGACACTGGAATTGAGATGTTAATTTGTCAAGAGATAATGCACTTTAGAGGTGTGAGGTTCTGCTCTGACCAGTGTTGACCTCTGGGTAAACAGAGAGCTATTGTGACCAAACAGAGGATGTTGATTCCCTGTTCTTCCAAACAGACAAGCCCAGTGTTGTTGTGTTTGGAGCAAATGACCAGGGCCTAGGGTGGGTCTTGCTACATTACAGAATCTTCATTAAAAGATCATCAGGACCAAACTGTTAGGAAGCTGCCCCACCGTTTACCTTGTGATCTGCCACTTCCAATAAATTGCACATGCAGACTTGCATGCTCACCACCACCACTTCAGCCGGTGGCCCAGAATAGCACCAGCATTCCTTTCCCCTCCCCTCTCTCTCTCACCCAGCAAAGACACGGCACAGCAGAGCGCTGGGTCACATGGACTGCCACAGAGCCGCCAGATCACACACACTCACACTGATGTGTAAGCACTCACACCGATCAAAACAAAAACAGCTCTGGAGAACAACATGAAAGGACAGGTAAACTATAAGATTATTTGTCCCAAATTGTTTTGTCAGACAGATATGTTTGTTATCTAGATTCAGATGCAAGAAGCTTTATTTGCATTGCAACATTATGCACATTAAATACATAAATACACACACTCTTATAAACATATATAAACACTATCTATCTGTCTATCCATCTAAGCTGGATTCACCATAAACATTTGAAGATCTATCTATCTATCTATCTATCTATCTTTACTTAACATGACACAGATCAACTTCTTCTGAAGGGATTTCCTCTTCACTTTAAATCAGAAACAGAAAAACAACCCAAAATTGTAGACAGAAATTGGCTAGTGTTTGACAGAAACCGCTAGGGGTTTCTATGCACACTGATATTAAGCAGTAGGGCCAATGGCAACAAAGGATAGAGAGTGAACGATAGCTCCACCTCTCCGCTTTTCTCATGTATATAAGCCCGTGGAGTTGACCCAGAAAACACACACTCGTTTGAAGATAGTGAGCAGCGTTCTTTTATGTGTCGGTCTGCTGGAGTATGAAGCTTCACCTTGTGGAATATAAAGTATAATTCTTCAGAGGCTTTTGCACATATAAAGCTCAATTATCCTGCCGCGGCGGAGTCACTGATCATAGGACACGGGGTAAGAGATTCAAAACGCTTGAGAAACTCGCGGACTGTGTCTCAAAACACAGCGTGCTGCCTATCTAGACAGCATTTTAGTCGTACAGCATTTTTACGCGTTCGTGATGACCGAAATGCTGTCTAGGTAGGCAGCTCACTAGAATTTGAGACGCCGCCAGTGCTTTAGAGCTCAGGGTGGCAGATCCATTGTTTGCTTGAATGCACGGTGACTTTCTTTGGATTTATGCTTTGCATTCTTTAATTTTCTACGTGTAAAGTACGGGATTGTAATAGACTGGTCGTTTTATATTTGTTCTTTTACAAAACTAATGGTTTAATTCAAATGCTTTTTTCAGTGATCCTCATTGTTTAGATCTAGTGTTTAAAAAGACCTCGCATTTATTTAGATGGAAATTAGATAAGGCTATGTGTGAACGGAGAATAATACCCCACTCAATTTCAAAAGTGTTGTTTGGACGTACACCATTGGGTCTTAAGAGCTTGTAGTGTATTGAGTGGGTAGTCAGGTGGGCTGGAGGGTGAAAAAAGTCAAACGCCTCTCCTACCTGTCCAATAAGAGGGACATTTAGTTTTGTCATTGCTGAATGTTGACAAACTGCACATATTTACTTGTATAGATTTGGCTGAGAGTAAAACAACTTCTTTCTGTTGTCACCACTTCAATTCTAAGTCTAATCTCATCTGTTTTAATAAAGGGAGATTCTATGGCAGAGCACATGATGATGCCCATGAACCACGGCCAGGGAAATGGGGGTCTGCATGGCTACCGGATGGGCATGAACGGAGGCCTGCAGGCGGGCCCCCAGCAGCACGCGCCCCAGCCTGGCTTAAGAGCCATGCCCAACGGACAGATGATGCACTATGGAGCGGGGCCTCAGGGAAACATGGAGGCCGCCATGCGCCAGCGGGCCAACATGGTGGGGCCTATGAATGGACAGATGGGTCACCACCAAATGCAGTCGAACATGATGTTCAACAACCAGGGCCAGCAGCAGCAGCAACATCACGTTCAGCAGCACCAACAGCAGCACCAACAGCAGCATCAACAGCAGCAGCATCAACCGCAGCATCAGCAGCAGCATCAACAGCACCACCACATGCACCAAGCGCAGCAGCAACAGCCTCCGCCACAGCAGCAACAACAACAACAACAACAACAACAACAGTACATAAGTGGGGGTCTCACTTCCCAACAGCTCATGGCCAGCATGCACCTTCAGAAACTAAACACGCAGTACCATGGACACCCGCTGGGACACATGAACGGCAGCCACATGGGGAACGGGGCACAGTTCCGCATGGGTCAGGCACAGCTGAGCAACATGCAGCATATGGCCGGCCCGGCTCTCAGTCTTAACGGCATGGACGCAGATTTGATCGACGAAGAGGTTTTGACGTCACTTGTTATGGAGCTAGGATTGGACAGGGTGCAGGAACTCCCCGAACTCTTCCTGGGACAGAACGAGTTTGACTTTATCTCAGACTTTGTGAGCAAACAGCAGCCAAGCACTGTTAGCTGCTGAGACCGGACTGTATGGACGCTTGAAGGCGAGATGGGTAGCGAAAGTTGCTCTTTTGATGATTTTATATTTTGTGACTGCCATCACCAAGACGAGAGGCAATCAGATTCCTCTTTGTCCATAGAAACGGGTGGTAAAGCTCCTGTCAGGACTACAGTTCTGTTTCTGACTGGAATGCTGGGCAGCGTTCCGTGGATGAATGTAACAACACTTCAGAACTGTGAACTTGGTGCAATGTAAAGACACTCGAACCTTATTTGTCTTCAATGCAGTTTTACATTTAAAAATGTATTTATTTATTGCTTATCAGATGTATTAACATAGAACAAAAACAGCCATGACATTAAGAAGCCTGTGGTTTATGGAAACTCCCAGAATGGGATTGGGGAGTTGTTTTTGATAATTTAGACCCAGAAATGTGTTCCTCCGACTCAAACTGTAAGTCTAATGTTTTGTTGGACGGTAAAGTTTCAGTAAACCCAAACCACAGCTCGTTTACAATAGTGGTTAATGCCTGTCTTGATACAATGGTCTGTCTAAGCTTTAGAATTGCCTTAAATCAAGTTGCTTTTATTTATTTGTCTCCCCCACCCCCTAACAGTCCTGGAGGGCTCAAATGTGTGACTTGTAATAAAGATGGCCATGTTTTAACTCTGGCCTAATTTTTCATCAATCTCTCATCTTATTTGTGGAAATTTCACTCTGAGTGAAAGATTCTAAAGAAGGGATGTCAAAAGCAAGCGGAAAAATTACAGAATATAAAACTTGGATTAGCTTAATCTGGTTTAACATGTCAAGCTTTTTCTAGTTTTAAAGCAGTTCCTCCACTAGTTATGCACCAATATCATTAGGATGGTGCACTCTTTGTTCTAAAACGTTATGCATTGCTTCCTTCTGTGGAACAGAAAAGATATTGAGTGTGTTGTTTTTATTTTTTATTTTTATTATAAACCTTCTCCATACAATGCAAGTCAATACGGTCCAATGTTGTTTTGGACCCCTTTGAATTTCATTGATCTGACAAAAACATCCTTCAAAATATCTTGTGTTCTGAAAGTTATAAAGTGGAGCATGGAGGTGAGCGTTATGATCTTCAATTTTTGGAGGGGTTAACTGCTGTTAAAACTGAAATGTGCAAAGTGACAGAAACAATGGCTCTGACTCCCGTTAAGAGCTGTTGTCTAGATTGGCGACAGTTCTAAGAATCGTTGGTGCACCACAGGTTCCACTGACTAACTTTTTTTTGGTTTAAAACAGCAAACTAGTTTCATGCTTAGTACAACGTGGTTGAACTGCGCTCCAACAGCTTTCTCCATTTGTGTGTGTGCTTATTAGGTCTCATTTACCAGTCTGCTTGTAAAGCAAGAACTTTTTACCTAGTTTCAGGTGTAAAGGTGTGTATGGAGGAGGTGGAAACTGTCCAGGTTAATCTGTGCTTACCTTGACATTACAAGGCTTTGTGTGAACCCTAGGCTTGTGTTTTTTTTTTTTGTCTTGGGAATGGAGGGCAAAATGTTGTCCATTTACAGACATGCTGTGGGGGGGAGGGTGAAGATTTCAGTGACAAGCCGTTAACGCTCCACTGTCATTTCCTGTTCCTCCTTGGCAGAGGAAGGGCTCGAAGAAAGTTAATTGAGGTTACTTGGTAGTAGCACTTGTATTGGGTTCTCCTTTAATTAGCTGTGGTATCAAAATAAGCCGTAATAATACAATCTAAGAATGCCTGTGGATGGTAAAGTGCCAGGAATTATCTAACAGACACCACTGGAGTGCTTCAGTGTTGGCTCCACCCTGTTTATTTTCAAAAACTACACTGTTTGTTAGTCTCTGACTTGTTCTTGAGTTGCCCCTTCCTTTAGACGATCTTGATGTGAATCCATTGTGCCTATAGTCCTGGACAAGATGCCTAATGCTGGGATTGTGGATTAACCTGTAGTGTGCTACAGATTCCCATTCAGGATTTCTTTCCTAATGTCTGATTTCTCATTGATCGAACCTTTAGATCTGCATAGCAACAGACTTTTTTCAAAAACAAAGAAAACTTACCGCCCCCAAACTTTTGAACGGTAGTGTACATGTATTAATATTTATTTCTTTTTTATTTTATTAAGACTTAAAACATTTTGTATGTCAGAATGTTTAAAGCTTTGTTGAAATGGGCACCTATTTCGTAGAATGACCTGGATGTTTTGATGCTTGGACTGTACATGAGTACAGTGTAAACAAGTTGTAAGGGTAACATGTGCCAAGTGACATTTAATCAACATTCATAGAAACAGTTCAAAAGAAAACCTACTGCATGCTTTTTAATGGTGGGGGTTTTCAGTTCAAAGATGTATCAGTAGTCTCACCTCTTCTCTAGGAAATTCAGCTGTCTTCATGGACCTTGCATTTTAAAAACCGATAGGTGTGTGAACACAAGAGGGAGAGGGAAGGTGTGTGTGGCTACTTATTTAGGTGATGGAACATGCAACTATTGTGTGAAAGAGAACAGTATAGCAACATCTCTGGGCGTCCTCGGCCAGGCCTAAGATGGCACCACTGATCCGTCTGTTAGGAACTGGGTGTGACCGATTATTACTTTCAGCTCTTAGCTGATTGTTTTGCACAGAGAAAAATGCAACAGAACAGCAATTTATCATAATTAACTTATAATGTTTCGAAAAAAACTTGGAATGCTAAAGCCTTTTAGTATTACGGCATCATATTTTTACTCTTTGTCAAACTCTTGGTGTAAATCCACCTCTGAGGAACCAGACTAGACATACGCTAAGCAGGGTGTGACAGGACATTACTGTTGACTGTTTTTTGCTGTCTCTCTCTGAGGCCACCCACAATAATCTCTAAACACACACATGAACACACACCTACTGTTCTTTCTGAGTGAGCTCTCTGAACAACCTTAGATTCACTAGAATGAGCAAATGACAACGTCGTAAAACAAGAAATGTCTTGTTTAAAAAAAAGGCACTTACTGAAATTGAGATGGGTTGTGTGGGAAATTCTGTAGGGTTTTACCCAGTAGCCATGAGGGATCCCAGAGACCACCCCTCTGACAGCATATCATAGAGTCAGCAATTTCTCTTTCTTACACACCGCTTTCCTGACAACAGTTTGTGGCTAAAGTTTTTACTAATTCAAGTCTTTGTCTTGAAGGAGAGGTACATGATATGTTGTTCAAAGAACAAAATACTGTAGTGAGAGATGTATTAAAATATCAGCAAGATAATAGCAAGAACAGCCTAATGGCTACATAAAACATTACTTTAAAGGTGCAGTGTGTAGTATGTATGAGGATCTATTGACAGAAATGCAATATAACATACATAACTATGTTTTCAGTGGTGTATAAAGACCTTACTTAATGTACCGTTATGTTTTTATTACCTTAGGAGCCATTTCTATCTACATACACCGCGAGTCCCCTTACAGTGAAATCGCCATTTTGCGCCGTTATGTTTCTACAGTAGCCCTAAAAAGACAAACTTCTCTACAGAGCGCTAGTCACTCTCTGCTCTCTCTGACGACAAAATTTTTTTCCTGTGTCGGCCCCCGTAGCTTCTCTATGTGCTTCGAAAGGGAGAGGTGAGTGGTGTGTTATTACAATTCACAACCTCACCGCTAGATGCCACAAAAATTCACACACTGCACCTTTAAAGGTGATGTATGTACGTTTTTGACTGTACTAAATTATAAAAATACCGTAATATGTTTGCAGATATTTAGGAAACATGCTGAGTTCACTTCACATACTCATTTCTCCGAAAAACAATGCTACAGGGTAACCCGCATGAGCGTCGAGTCTGAGGAGGGGTCGGGGCAAACAATATATTACATTTGGACTGCAGTACCCATTTCAACCACTAGCTGTCATTCTTATATACAGCACCTTTAAGTAATAACGTGACGCAACGTAACTTACAGGTCAGAGTAAATGAGTAGTCAGTACTTGAATGTTGATTCAGTAGCCGATCTGATGGAGTTCATTCAGTTGATTCATTAGAAGGATTCGAACTGGTAATTCTTTGTGTTCATATTCATGCGTGAAGCCTTGGAAGAGCGTCACCGCTCATGTCAAAAATAACTATAAGTTATGCCCACCAACAAACAAATTGTTTTTTTTTAAAAACTTTTATTTTGAATATCTTTGACGTGGCATGAACGCATCACCATTCTTATCAAACTTTGCGTGACCGTGGCCCACAGTCTGATGGGATTCATATGCACTAATTTATCCTCTGCGGTTAATATAATCACTTATAGCGAATAACACACTTCCTTAACATGAAACATGATATTTTAGTCCCATTAACTCAGTTTTGGATCTTTGCAGCACCTTAAAGGGATAGAGTCATCATTTACTCACTCTCCTGTAGTCCTCCTTCCAGAAGATATGAAGAATGTTGGTAACCAACAGATTTGGTGACCACTGACTTCTATTGCATGTATTAAAAAAAACCCAGGCATTTCTCAAAATATCTTTTGTGTTCCACCGAAGAAAGTAATTCAGGTTTAAAACGAGTAAATGATGACAGAAGTTTCATTTTATCTGTGAATTATCCCCTTAACTTCCTTTTGTTTTTCTTTTTTACTATATGGTTCCTTGGATTATAAGAAAATGTTCTTAAGGTTACAGGCTCTTTAGCATATTAGTGCAAGTTATCATTTGTTAACAGAGAAAAGTGAAAGCTTTTCAGAAAAGGTTTTCTGAAGAACCACAGAACTTTAAAAGGTTCTCTTATGGCACCAGGCTGCAAAAACTGTTCAGATTCTTTATATTCAAACCAAAGATTTATTCACAGATCACAAAGCATGTGATCTAATGAGCCTATTGTAGGAGCTTCAGATTACCATATCAGAAAGAGAAATACAGGAAAAGAGAGATGGGTGGGGCACGAACATTAAAAAAAAATTCTGTTGGCTGACCGTCTTTCAAATAAAAACATGTTTTCCGAAGTTCAATAACACCCCCCCCCCCCCATCCTCACCACTTACCATTCATGTGTGAACGTATGCAAGAAATTGATTGTGATGGACCGCACTTCCTGCTCTTGTTTCGCCTGACTGCCAGCCAGCAACCCTAATTTGGACTGCTGGATGAGCTTCAGCTAGACCTAGTAACTTAGAGAACTACCATAACCACCTTTAACTATGGATGTTCTGATCCATCACGGGTCTTCACACATATTAATATCTTAATTACATATGTGCAAATGATGATGCCACACATGTTTAGGCAGGCCGTGGCACCGAGAGTGTTTGACAGCTAAAATCGCTGGAGATTTCTCTCCGCTCTGTGCCCATCATTTCCCTCCCCTTCCACTGTTTATTGCCTTGGGCTTTTGAAGTTAAGGGCACTGTGTAAATTATTCATTTTCCTGTGTGAAGCGTACCTCTCAGCCAGGCCAGCTTCAACAAGCCGATGTAGGAGTGCCACTGTTTGTTGTTTGTTCAGTGTTGTGCGTGCATGTGTGTGTCTGTAGGGGCGGCTTAAAGCTCTTGTGTGTTAATTTTATCGGCGACTGCTCAACTACCGATATCCCTCAGCTCTAAGACTGTCAGCTTTAACATAAATGACCAACGGGCAGATGAACACCAGTTATCCAGGTGAGGTCATCCAAGTGTGTGCTCCGAATGTGTCCAGAGCACTGTGGCAGAATCATAAACACACTGTTCTGGCAGGTTGAGAAGGAGCAGATTGAGAAGGTCATGTGGGTTTTGATATTGCCCGCTAGAGATTACTATCACGCTGACAAATGACGTACGACCAGACAACATTTCCCAAACATCAGTGAGCAACATGGTTTCTGAGATGAGATGCGCAACAGCACTAGGCGAGCTATAAAGCTGTAAAAACATTGAGTGGGGGCTGGAAGTGGTCAAAACCCATATCGCAGATGGTAGAAACTAACTCAGCACCCTCTGGCACAAAACAGTGTGTCGGCGATCTAAGCATTCAGAATATTCTAGGAGTCTGACAGACACATTTTTATATTTGTAGCATGTCTGGCTGAGAGAGCACCTGTCTGCTCTTCCGATTGGATACCACTGAGTTTGCTGGTGCTCTTGAATTCTAAATATACTTGCTGTGATCGCGAACACTGAAAATCACAGTTTGGATTCTCTGTTTCTTGACACATCTTGATGGCCCTTTCCTTTGTAGAGTTGATATGAGATATTCAAGGAATGTTTTTGGTTCAATACAATCTAAGATTAGGCCTACCACAGAAATGAATTTCAACATGTCAGTTTGTAAAAATCACATTTGCAGTCAAGCGCTTTAAATGGAAGTCTATGGGATAAACATTCACACCATTTCCAAAGTATAGCTACAATAATTTAATGTACAACGAGCAATTCTTTAATTGTTGAATTTGGAATCAAATGGAAATTCTGTTTGAGAATTCTGGCCAGCCCAACATAACAGTGGCTCAACCAAAAGTGTTAGTTTGGGGTAGGGCTACCTGTTTTGTCTGACCAATGAAGAATGGGGATTGTTCAGAAAACCTGTTTGGAAAAAAAAGTCCTTCATTTAGCAATCTGCACAAATGGCATAGATATTACACCCTTTTCCCATTTCAGCATTGATTTGTTCCAAAACCCAATGAGGTGGATTTTAAGGCATCATGACTAAACATGCTGCTTCCCAAGATATCTCACATGGATCCTTCACAAAGAAGGCAATCCCAGAATGCAGTGAGATGGTGGATGAGGTGAGAGAAAGGTGTAACAAATTAATATTTCAGTAAATTTTGTATTGCTCAATAGAATGTTGCAGTTAGCTTAGCAACATGCTAGTATCATTGAACAGTGAGTAATGAACACGGAATAGTCCTCTTTTAATATGGTATAAGAAATCAGTTTTGAAAGTAGACCATGTGAAACATTTAAATGATTAATGACAAGATGGGTGTATGTTCACAGTTAAACTCAAGATAGCACAGCCTGAGTAAAACCAATGGGTTTTTGGGAGGGTATACTGAACACTCCAGCACATTTAATCAAAGTACACAGAGTTTTGAAGATATGATGCAAACACATTCGGTCTGACTAAAATCTGGACCGGTTGTAATCACGCAGACAGCACACTGAAACTCCAAAATGTTTCTATAGCATGTTGGTACAGCCAGTATGATAGAGAGGGGGTTTCCACAGTACAAACTACAGAGGGATTTATAAGTCACATGACTGTTATTCGCACTGTATTCGTGTATCGTAGTGTGCTCACATACTGACTTTGACAGAGAGATTTGGTCAGCGCGTTGCACCCTAAAAGGCGCCTTCCTGTTTTTTGATAATGTGGTAAGATTTACAGTATGTGACATCCCCTCGGCTTTATACGTGCACCCATGTCTGTCAGTGAAAACAGCCACAACACAAGCACTTTCACTATGTGCTGTGGTACTCCGAAATAGTGTAATTCTTGACAACTATTGATTTAATTTTGATTTTCTATATCAGAACTTTACTGACCAAACATGACGTTCAAATGGTTGAAACAAAACATTGTATATTTTATATGAAATCTCTTTAAGACCGTAAATAGTATCTTTCTAAAGATTTACCATTTGGAGACTTTGTACTGGTAACTGGTCTATAGCCAGAATGCTTCATAACAGGAAAAAAAAATGTTGTTCTGCCCCCATGTGGCTGATAAAGGTAGTGAGCCAGTATCATACATGACACTTTCCACAAATACAATACAAAACACTTTTAACACTCTTTTTGAACAAACTTTAAAAAAAATTAAGGTATAAGGTTCTACTAAGCCACTTTTCTACTTTCCAATGGGTTAAGATATGCATTTTATGTTATGTATATAAGTGCCATAGAATAAATTTGTACTGTCTCCCACAAAATATATTTTACATATAGTATGTACTCCATAGAAACTAACCACACAACATTACTCTGAGATCTGATGCAAAAAAGAAAAAAGAAACTGAGGAAAAGCTCCGTATTTTTATTTGAAGCTTACGGAGTATAACGCTGTCAACATACGCACTCTACCATATTGTATAAAAAGTACAAACATTAAAGACAATGTAAACATCAACACAATATAAAATACAGGCAGAGTGTATAATAGCAGTAAAGGTGCAGTCACACTAGACTTCTTTTCATACTCATCTGAACGCATGAATGCAAGTACATACTAAGAAGTCTTGTGCTTTCTTTTGACCTGACAGTTGGTATAACAAAAACACATTTAACTAACGTACCTAAATGTCACAGATTGACCTTTTAGCTCAATGCAAAGCAAAGAATAGATACTTCGAAGCTGTATTGCCTGCAGTGTTCCTGCAAAGTGGAGTAGATAATATAACATTTTTAATGTATTGTTATTTGTCATTTACAATTGATTCAAACAGATGACATCATTTCATGTTGCCCGTATTTGTTCTAAAGTAATTTGCCATGCACAAAGTCTAGTGTGACCGCATCTTAATTCCTAAATGTGCTGTGTATGAAGTATAGAGGTTCAGTAATGGTCTCTGAGGTGTCAGTCTGGAGAAATCCCTGGCATGATGGGGGAGATCTAGTGTTTATCTGGAGTTAATTGAAGTCTTGTATAAAAAAGGTATACAAAACACCCTTATTGTAGGGTGAAAAAATATACAATTAAATGTATGTCATAAAAATCGAGGCCTAAAAACGGCCAGTATACTGTCCACTTCACTGCTTCAGTCAAGTTCAAACATGTGAAATGTTCTGGAACGGAACAAATAATGAGTGTAATGTGAGAATAACCGTCATAAAAAAACGGTAATGACAGTGCTATAATTAATAACAGAATGCATTTAAACCAGGAGAAAGGGAGTATTGAACAAAAGAGAAGGAAAAGAGATGGGCGGAGCTAGAAAGCTTGCCGACACCTGCTACAGTACTGGGGGACGCAACTATCCCAGCATGCCGTGCATTTTGAAATGTGCTTGGAAGGGGTAAAGAGAAAGCCATTTGAGTGCCATTAAGGTCAACGACCCTGTTTCAGTCTGTCAATGTGGAAGGTGAGTTTAAGTGCGGGACCCAACTTCAGACCCATATATTTCATCATGACGTCACTGCGGAGCAGGAGGAGAGCTTTGCCATCAATTTCCTGTAACAGAAGAGTATCACCCAGACAAGACAATGTTTAGCATTTTATTGTACAAACAATAAGGCAGAATATTATTCATGTGTAAAAGGATATCAGATAAAATCTACAATAAAAATGTTACGTATTGTCAAAATGACACTCAGAACTTTGTCAAGATTCATCGTAAAATGAACAAACTGACCATCAATGAGCATGCTCATCAAACAACACAAGACTGTGTCCCTTCAACGGATTAAATCTTTTACGATCCCTGAAATGTTTTGGATGGTGAAATTTCAGTGTACGCAGAGCTCAAGAGTCAAGCTTGAGACTGCAAGTCTTCAATGGTCTAAAAAGGGCATCACTGGAGGTAAAAACACAAACTAAACACAAGAGACAGACATTATCTGCAGAGTTTTTAAAATCAGACTTAAGATATTTAGACCTTTTTTGAGAACTGCGCAAAAAAATGTACTGTACAAAACAAACCCATAAAATCTGTAAATAAATAATTTATATCAAATTATTTTACTTAATTAAAAAGGCTGGGGCACACAATTAATGAGGACTTAATACTGCTTACCAGCAAAACAAGTTTAAAATACGTAAGACATGTTTTATTCAATACATATATGTATTGAAATTGGTTTATGTACTAATACAGAGCCCTCCACTAATATTGGTACCCTTGGTAAATATGAGCCAAGGCGGCTGTGAAAATAAATCAGAATTGTTATTCTTTTTGATCTTTCATTAAAAAAATATGAAACCTTTCATTGAAGTAAAACAATTGAAAGTGAGGGGAAAATCTCATTATGAAATAAATGTTCAGATTCCCAGCTCCATGTTGCATCTCGTCTTCAGTTTACCCCACTCATTTTCTAGGGGACTGGGACGGACATCCAGCAATATATTTAACCGTTTTATCCCTGTCTGCACCAAACCCATCTGATGAGTTTGCTGCCAAAAAGCTCTTTTTTAAAAATAGTTTTATCGGACCATAGAACCAGGTCCCTTTTGAAGTTCCAGTCGTGTCTGACAACTGAATATTCTGGAGTTTGTTTCTGGATGAGCGAGGAGGATTTTTCTTGAAACCCCCCCAAACAACTTGTGGTGATGTAGGTGCTGTTTGATAATTTTTTTAGGCTTTCTGACCCCAAGACTCCCCAAATCTCTGCAATTCTCCAGCTGTGGTCCTTGGAGAGTCTTTGGCCACTCAAACTCTCCTCCTCACTGTGCATTAGGACAATATAGAGACATGTTCTCTTCCAGGCAGATTCGTAACATCTTTAGTTAATTGGAACTTCTTAATTATTGCCCTGATGGTGGAAATGGGGATTTTCAATGCTCTAGCCATTTTCTTACAGCCACTTTCTATTTTGTGAAGCTCAACAATCTTTTGCTGCACATCAGAACTATATTCTTTGGTTTTACTCATTGTGATGAATTATTTGCCCTTTGTGTTTCCTCATATTTATACTCCTGTGGAACAGGAAGTCATGGCTGGACGATTTCATGCTCCTAGTCACCCTGGTGTGCTAAAAAAACACAAATATGAATTGGAAAATACTTCAGAGATATTTTACTCATAAGAATGTTTAGGAGTGCCAATAATTGTGGCCAACATGCATTAAAGAGAAAAACATTTAATTTATGTTTCCCCTCACTTTCAATTGTTTTACTTCAATGAAAGGTTAGAATTTTGTGAATTCTTTGAATGAAAGATCAAAAGGATGAACAATGCAGATTTATTTTCACAGCCGCCTTTGCTCATATTTACCAAGGGTGCCAATCTTAGTGGAGGGCACTGATTATCAATACATAGGAATTAAAGGTTGATTTATACTGGAATTTGCTCATACAATAATAAACCCAAAGAATTCACAACGTTTTACTACAATACTCTTTTCTTTATAATTTTGTAATATGATAGTCCCAATCATAGTTATTAATGTCAATGTGCCGGTAAACTTAAGTGCTTTATTACTGTTAATTAACTTAATCAAACGCTTCCTATATGAGATAAATAAGATATATATGCACAAAATAAACATAATATTACAACTTACCATCGCACAAAAGGCTGCAAATGCACAAGCAAACTTGACTGTGCTAGTCATGAAGGTGTAAGTTTGTTGTGGATGCCCGTATCCCGCAACAATGCGCTAAAACACGGACGCGCAAAGAATGCACAACATTCTTTTACAGTATTGTTCTCATTATAATTGTATGTAGCCTATATGATGGTGGACTAGTGGGTTAAACCACTAAACTGATACGCAGCAGGTTGCTGGTTTGATCCCAGCAGTTGCAACCACCAGTGTGTCCTTGAGCAAGGCACTTTACTCCATGTTGCTCCAGGGGGATTGTCCCTGTAATAAGTGCACTGTAAGTCGCTTTGGATAAAAGCGTCTGTCAAATGTAAATATGATGCATTTAACTGTATTTTCCTTTTCGAAGTGACTCCAATCATATGTAAGCTATTCAAAACCATCATGGTAAACAGTGCACATCTGAAATAAATAATCCTTTATTTATCAGCTTTAATATATCGTTCAAATTTTATTAACGACCCAATACCGATATCATTAAAAATTAACATGTATCAGCCGATACCGGTATGGTGGCCGATATATATTATGCATCCCTAATCATAAGCAATCGCTTGGCTTAAATACTTGGTATTCATTGATTGCAAACTGCTCCAAAAATGCGAGCCTGTAGAGCGTGCACAAGCACCGCATTATAGCACCGCTGTATAGTGATTCTTGTTTTTCTGTCAACAAATTGAATACCTCTTAAAATGATAAAGACGTGATATAACATTTAAGAAATGTTGTACTTTTGATGACCTTAAATTTGATCAAACTTAATTCAATACTTTTTAGCGACCCGCAGGGACCCTGTATTCTTCACTTACATGTTTGCGGAAGAGGTCTGCGTGTGGTCCAAGCTGAGGGTCGATGTCTCTGATGAACTGCATGACGTCCTCCACCGTCCACAGGTTGGGGTCCTGTCCACTGGGCCGCGAGCTTTCTCTCGAGCTCAGAAAGCGTTCAGAACCTGGGCAGCAGTCAAATCAGACAATCAGTGAAAAGATTTTACTTCTAGATTTTAGATCTTCTGAGTCCATAATTTGTTTACAGTGTGGTTCTAAAGTTTGAAACCACAAGTGAATATTCTATATTACATTTTTCCTCACAAATAAATAAGTTCATTACATTAACAACACAGCAATTTTGAATACAACAGAAAAATTACTGAATTGAAATATTTGTCCTCATTTTGCTTTAATAGCAGCACTCAAGCTGCATGAACTACACAAGTCTGCGTAAACCATCCAGAATGTCTGACTTTTTGTAACAGAGGAGTCAATGTCACAAATCTGCCTACATTTGATTAGTAACCTAGAAATAGTGCAGAAATAAAACTTTTCGGGTTTAAATTAGATTTGATTTTCACTGTAAGAATTTGTTTCAGTGTGCAAATGATCTTCAAAGGTGGGCTAGTTTGTGTACCTGTTGAGCCCATGCGATGTAGTTTTCCCGGTGAGCTGCTTTTCTGAGAGAGGGGACGCACGGACAAGCCATGTCCGGGAGACAAATGTGTTTTCTCCAAGACCTCAGAGCTGCCAACCCCATTCTCTATCAGGAAGGGCTCTGATAAAGCGCAAAAATACACAAACACACACCATTAACACTTAAACAAGAAAACACATCTAGATTAGTTTTTCTTAATTGCTTTGGATCAATTCTCAAACAAGAATTTTTTCTCAAAAAATGAATTCAGATCTTTGTTCATTTGGTTTCTTGTTCACATCAAATTTGAAATTATTGATTTAAGCAAAATGTATGTTGCATTGCATGTGTGCGCAAAATAGTAAGTACAATTGTCTACAATTTGCACATTAAATGCACATGGCTTGTTGATCAAAACTGATGAGTCAATTCTCAGTTAAATTGTCAAACATTCTTTCATTGTGTGAGCAATCACATGCAAAATGAACAATTCAATTATCAAAATCTGTCAGACATGAAAGTATTAAATATATGACATGGAGATACTTGCAATATCTGTTAAATTGGCAAATGGCCTGACATTGTAATGAAGTAGGAATTACAATAAACCAATCAAGTTTGGAATCATATATATAAAGAGTTTTCCCAGTGAAATCACTACCGTTTTTGAACACAGAGGAACGTCACAACCCTAAACAGCAGTCGTACTGTATAAATACAGTGCATTTATTTTTGTAGAAATGTGTTACATGTAAACTGAAAATTCACTGTTGCTTGTTGTGGCAGAGCAATAGGAAGATATGTAAGAATGTGTGGTGGTGTTAGGAAAAGACATAAATAGTATGTAAAAATGAACAGTGAATTTTCAGTTTACATGTAACACATTTCAACAAAAATAAATGCACTGTATAATTATATAAAAATGTTCATTTTCTTTATGTGAACTACAGTATTGACTTTTCCCAGTAAATGTTTACCTACTGTTGAAATCTGTATCTAAAACGCTCAGTGTAATATACAAGAACATCCAGCTAGACAAAACTGACATTCTTGTGTAGTATAGAAAGCAGTCAGTGTCAACAAATATTTCCATGGTGAAAAAACATCTAAACATTTTGACCAGTGTGGCTCACATGATGACAAAAACCCTTTTAACTTAACCTTTTTAACTAGGTTTTGAAGCATGAATGAAATGTTTTGGGTGAGTTACTACATTTTGTAGACATGCAATAGAGTTCTGATGTTCCAGCAAACAGTTGTGACAATTGCACTTAGTTCAGAGAATGTTAGGACAAAGCGATGGAGAAAAACAGTAAGCGCTGTTTTAGCACAGTGTGAAATACCTTCTGAGGAGATGCGGTGGTTTTTAGCTATTTTGTGTGGTACAGGATTGCTATGGTAGGCGTCATGCTGAAGGAATCTCTTAGTGCCTCGACCAGGTCCAGAACTCAGACTTTCTGTAAAGTTTCTTCTCTCTACAACATACACAAGACCCTCTTTTATGTCTACACAACTGTAAGATAGTAATGAGTGACAGCAGACGCGTTTTCACGCATGAGCGCTGACCTGTGTACGTCCGGCTGTCATAGTGAACTCCTCCCAGAGGCACGGGCTGATTGCCGAACAATGGGTCGCAGTGCAGGTTGTGACAGAGTTTCTCCAGGAAGCGCAGCACATACGTCACACTGTTCACTGCCGGCAGTGTTAGAGTGTGGTGCTGCTGCTCAAAGTAGGCTGTAAAAGTCAAATGGGCAAAATTCTGTGGTTATTATTAGTCTATGATCAATAAACTAAAGACAAGAAGTAGGTCTGCAAGACTGATTTAAATAAAACTGAAATCACAATATGGCTTAGTGTGCTTATCAAATGCAAATGGTGCAAATTAATTAAATAAATAAATGTGCTGCATGTTTCAGAGTGAAGCGCAGCACTGTGTTCTGTAAATACTGCTCCTCAGAGAACACGTCTCTGCATGAACTCTGATTTTGGGTTGTTTATAATGCGCATTTGGGAACGCAACTTTATTTTATTGCACTTTAAATTGCAATCACAATTTTTTTCAGAAAATTCACAATTACAAAACATTCCATCCTAACAAAAAGTAAAAAAAAAAATTTTGAGGCTTAATTTCTATTAGCTTTGTGGGTCTGTGTGTGCTTACCTGATATGAGCTCTCCTCCATGGCCTGGTTTGAGGCAGGAGAAGACTATGCTCTGGTTATGTGCACAGTCAACACAGGCCTGAACACACTGCTGCAGCACAGAGGAAGCTCGGCCAGGCCCAAAGTGATCTGGCAGGGACTGGATACGTCGTGCATCCAGATGGGGACCTACTTTCCCATACTTATTCAAGTACACACATACTGAGACACAGGGAAGTTGTTAGGAAAGAGTATGCAACAAGGACTGAAAATTTCTTTGCCATAGTAAATTTTAAAATATTTAAGACACTTGCAGTACCTGTAGGGGCCTGTAGGGCAGCGCTGGGAATGGTGGCGTTGTCCAGTGGAACTGAGCTAGTGTCTGGTTCTGGAGTGCTACTGCTTGGGGAGGTGGGCATAGGATTGGGTACCAATCGGGGCTTTCTCTGTATACAAAGAAATAAGCACAGTCAGGATAAATTTGCATAAATAACTCTGCCTTATATTTTTCGAGTCGCACCTTGCTGCCAGGTTTGGGGCCTCTCTTTTTTGGAATTTTGATGGGTTCTGTTGGGATCTGCTGCACTTTCTGGGCCCAGCTGGCTGGCAGTTTGCCTCTGGGTTTGCTGATTGGTCTACCAGGACCTCCAATTGCTCCTTCAAGCCACGCTGTCCTTTTGGCCCAGCTTAGCTAGAAGACAACATAAAAATACAACACATTTAAACTATCATTTAAAATAGCAATTCCATACATTAAAAACAATCTAAACATATTTTTACAAGATAAAATTATTCAATTTAAAATAATTAATTCAGATTAATTAAACATTTTAAATAAACTGCAGCAGTTAACATTTTGTCATGTTATTTTGCTTAGTTGTCTGTTCATAATCGTGGGAGATTTATGATCTCTGTTTAAAAACAAAACAAAAATGTATTGATTTATTTTTAAAACAATCTCAAAATATTATTCATGCAATTGTAACTGCAGTCTGTGTAAATACATTCTATGACACTTAAGCATTGTAAAGACGGATTTTTTTTATACTTATTTCAATTGATTGCTAACACCCCTAAAGTGTCTTAATTAGGGATGCACCGACACCGATACTAGTACTCGGGTGTCCGATACTGTGCTCTTGTACTGTAAAACTACCCCGATACAACCGCACCCGATACCATTTTATGGCAACGCATCTTTGGATGCGGAGCCGCGCGGAAAGTTACAAAATTCGCTGTGCACACCGGCAAGCGAAAAGGGGTCTAGAGCTCTTTCAGTTGTTCTGCTACTGTGTTGTGTGGTACTGAAATCCACTGAATGTGTTACAGGTTACATTTATGTGAAATGGGCAGCAGGTGCCATGTTTGTTTAGGAAAACACCAAGTTGAATGTTAAAATGTCAGCAACAGCATAAAGTTGTATATTTACTTTGTTACAGTCAGAGAGTGAAAAACATCTGATGAAAATCAGTTAGAAGAACTGTTAAGGTATTATTAAGTACTCATATCGGTACTTGGTATCGGCAAGTACCCAAATGTAAGTACTTGTACTTGTAATTGTGGTATCGGTGCATCCCTAGTCTTATTCTAACTGAATATATAATTAAATGTAAGAATTTTACATAAAAGATGACATGCATTTAATTTGTTTAGAAAAACAATTGCTTATAAAGGTAAAAATGCCCATAAAAGGTAAAAATCTATTCAAACTTATTAGAAAAATGCTGCTGCTTTGGGAGTCAGCTGTCCAAAGTACTAGAACAATAACACACTCAGCAAAACATTGTCTATTTTTCGTTATCAACAAAATCCCAGAAGATATCTAGATATAGTTTTTTGTCAATACCACACACCCACTACTTTTGATTACTTTTCATATTGTGATGACTCTAAATACTTTTATACCTTGCTTCCTGGTTTGGGGCCTCGTTTTTTAGGAATTTTAATAGATTCCAGTTCCTTTCCAGCCTGACTTGTCTGAGAACCAAGTGTTCCTTTCTGACCCCAGGGCCCAGATAGTTTGGTTTTCTTGCGGCCAGGCTTGCGTTTCTTCTGGGGTGGGGGTCGACCAGGCGTAGGGGTCATACCTGTCCCCTCTATTCCACCATCTGGTAGGGCACCAAGTGCACCTAGCGTCTTCGGTAACCCAACTGCAAAAAATAAATACATAAATACAATAAAATAAAAGAGAGAAAAAAAAATCAAACAGGACAATACAACAAATCACAACGTGCAGCAACAAACAGAAGCAGAAAATGAAGTGAGGCAGGCTTTGTGTGCAGAGCTGACCCATTTTTCTTTGAGCCATTTTAACAAAGAAACGAGTTGTGTTACACATTTTAGGTGCCGGTGGCCTCTGAAGTGCTACATAGATGAAAAAATGCTAGAGTGCACAACAAGAAAGGAGGAAGGGAGAGAAAATTTAAGAAAAATAGAGAGAAAGATCCAAACATCTGAATTGAGATTCTTGAAAACAAAAAAGCAAGACAGAATGTAAAGTCTATAAACTTTACCCACATTAAACATTTATCCAAATTAAATTGAGAAAAAAAAATTGAGTAAACAAAACACAACAGAAGAATCAAATGATCAAATTCAACTAAAAGAGAACAAACACACACAAACACTTCAGAGCTTTACGGACCTGTTAGTGAGGCCATGATTGCAGTTTGAACTCATCCAACTCAGGGAAATGAAGACTACACAACCTCACAGAACTAGGGTCTGCTCTTGATCTTGCAGTGCGTGTCAATTTGTGGCATCTTACTCTCTCAATTCACTTCCTTCCTGCCCCTTAGTTTCGCTCTTCTCTCTAAAGCTTTAAAGTCTGCTGATAGTGACACCACAACCATCTTTCTAGTACTGTTAACCCTGAAAGTCATTTATACACAAACACGATGGAGTTTGTTTTGGCTCTATCCCAGACTGATACGTTTACACATTTTCCCAGTTTCCTTCAAGCATAAAGACATTCACAAATAAAACACCATAACAACTTGCTTACCATGAATAGCTGTGAAGTTTAGTGTGTATTCAGAGGCCTGACAGGGTTTTTCCTTCTCTGCCAAACTCACTGGCCTTGCGTTGTCTCTTTAACCCTCTTCGCCCATCCTACTCAAACAGTCACACCAGCTCTTCAATGCGAGGCCCGCTATTGGGCACAGGGGTTGCAGCTGTGCCAGGTGGGTGGATGCCAACCCCTTGTAAACCAAAACTCTCAAGTTCTCTCTGATTTTCTCTCTATCAAATGCCTTTATTGCTTAAAGGAACAATTCAACCGAAAATGAAAATGCTGATATCATTTACTCACCTTCATGTTGTTCCAAACTTTTTTGGGTGAATTATCCCTTTAAAACACATTTTTATTTGTTTTTTTTAACCCCCATTTTTTCCCATTAGTTATGTATCATAAGACCTACTAAGAACATTAAGAACATTGTGGCAAGCAGGGTGGAGCCAAGAGGAGTTAGTGACGACAGTGGAAGACGAGAGAGGACCAGGCCTGGACTTTATGTTGTTGTTTTGTTTTAGTTTAAGCGGGAGTCGTTCCGTGAGCGGCTGCTGCTTTACTTTCGGTTTGTTGTTTATGTTTATTTTATGATTAAGGTTTTACGTCAAACGTTCGCCAGTTCCCACCTTTGCTACAAACATAAACATAGTTCTTTTCCAATATGTCACTGATTCAACTCACTAAAACTACTCTCATTTACCAGACAACAACAAGTACAAGTCCCAAACTCATAGGTAAGACTCTAAAAGTTGTACTCAGTTCAAAAGTTTGGGGTCGGTAAGATTTTTTTTTTTAACATTGTAAAAGAAATCTCTTAAAGGTTGCATTTATTTGATCAAAAATACAGTAAAAACAGTAATATTGTGAAATATTATTACAATTTAATATTTTAATATATTTTGAAATGTAATTTATTCATGTGACAGCAGAGCTGAATTTTCAGCATCATTACTCCAGTCTTCAGTGTCACATGATCCTCCAGAAAGCATGCTAATATGCTGATTAGTGCTCAAGAAACATTTCTTAGTATTATCAATGTTGAAACAGTTTAATGTTTTTGTGGGAACTTTTGTGATACATTTGAAAACAGCATTCATTTGAAATAGAAATTGTACAATGTAAAACATTTTACAGTCAATTTTGATCAATTGAATGCATCCTTGCTAAATTAAAATATTTTTAAAAATTTTATAAAAATCTGACCCCAAAAAGTTTAGAATGGTAGTGTAAATTGCATAAATGTGCTTTTCTATTATGTTATTAATTCAATCTCTAAAACCCTTCTCATTCAACAGACAACAATAGGTAATACAGGGTTTTTCCTGGCTCAAAATGAGGTGGAGGTGGTAAAATCCAGCTTTTTTTATGCAAATCCACAGCCCTTTATCTACAGATTAAGTATTATAAAGGGAATATATGATAATTAAGAGAGTTTTACCGTGCTGCCTGTCGTAACCGAACGCAGCGCGCTGTTTGAATGCTGAACGGAGAATGATTGACAGCCGCAGGCCCGCAGAGGAGGGAAGACGAGTTTCCGTGAACTTTAATTTAACGATGTAAATATTTTTCTGTCCCTCACATTCAGCTATGGAATGGCTTTAGATTAGAGCTGTAATCTCCCAGTCGATTAGTCGATTATTAGTCGATACGTTCTGGCTCGACCAAAATTGTGATTGGTCGATTTTTTGCCACGTTCATTTCATCAGTTTTGCCGCGTTCATTTCATTAGGTGGAAAGCACTAAGTTTTCAGAGCACCCCTGTTTCACAGGTAACAGTCAACCTTGTTTTCACTTCTTTTGGATTAGCCCAACCCACTAGAGAAGAGAGACAGATTGAAGTAGGCTACTCAAAAAAAAAAAAAAAAAAGGGAAATAGAAAAATAGAAAATGGGAAAAAAGTTGAATGCAAATTTTGCAAGCAACAGTTTGCATATCACAGCTTGACGACAAACATGTCATATCACCTAAAAACGGTAAGCTAACGTTAGGTTGCCCCGTCTGTTTTGAGTCGGCTATATGAACATATCAGAATTGCCATATTTTAATGTTTTAGTGTAATAGTCGTTTTATATATTCTTGTGATGATATCACTAGTTGACAACATAGTACTATATTTTCGGAAATCATAGGATCATAGGCCATGATATTGCGCAGGTGCACGTGATGCAGCGCTGTCAGAGCCGACAGACTCGTGTGTCAGACTCATTTCAGTGCAAAATAATCAGGTCATAAACGATTTAATATACTGCAAATAGCCTACTAGTTTTTTATGTTTATTTATAATTCATTTAGGCAGACAACAAGGCTACCAAGTACTGCACACAGTGCGCAGCTAATTCATTTAACGGTTTTTTTCCTAACGTCATTTTTAGTCGAAAATTTCAGGACTTCAGTCGACCAAGATTTTCTTTGGTTGATTACAGCCCTACTTTAGATGGCTTTGTACCAGCAAATCATAATATAAGAATGAATGCTGAAAGATCATGTGACGATATATATTTCTGATGATTATTTAATTATCACGACAGGCCTAATCTGAGCATTTGACTGCCTCTCTGAGTTTTGTCGACAGACGAAGGCGGCACGAAATTTGACGTATATAAATCTCTATGCAGGAAAATCCCTGGTAATACTCTTAAAGCTGTGAGAGTGTATTTAGCACTGGCCTCTTTAAATTAGGTATTTTGTTCTTCAACATCTGAATGCGAATACAAACACTTGGCAGAATAATAGTCTGAATTGCTACTAAGGGATCCATACCTTTAGTGCCTGGCGGCTGCAGGTTGTCTCCAGTGAGCGTGCACCAGCCAACAGGGAAGATGTCTCTGGAATCGTAGCGGCAGTAATAATCAAAAGCTCCCCGCCAGCCGTCAAAGGTGACCAGCACCTCCACACCCCGCAGCGCGCCCACTGTAGCAGGACAGATGAAGTGAGGATTCTTCCTGTCCACCGCCTCCAATTTCATCCCCACCTCAAAACAGTTCTGCTCTGGGGCAGGTGGCTCTTGCTGGGGGCCAAAGAGAAGTGAAAGAGAAACATATTAGACTAAAAGTATCAAAGGCAAACTTAAACGCTTTGCATCTTTTAGCATCAAATGACCAGAACATGTTAAAATAAAATCTGAACAAAAACAATGAACTTGACTTTGACCTATTGTGTGTGTTGCTGTTTGCAACAGATACCTTGTGAAAGATTCGGGCCGGGGCCATTTCTGCTCCGTTGAGTGTTTTTAATAAGAACATGGGCCATGATGATGCGTTCAGACGAAATCCTAGAGAACAACACAGAACATTCACAGTCAAATATCACTCCAAACTGATCAAAACACATTTTTATGAAGGCAAGGAAGTTGCTGATTACTTGTGTTGCAAGATGAGACAGCACTTTAAAAATCTTTTTGTGCTCGGTTTAATTTTCTCTTTTGCATTATTAAAAACATGTAAATTATTGTGCTTTAGCTAAAATCAGAAGATGTGCTAATGGGGTAAAATCACTTATCTTTACTTGAATGATTTTTTTTAAAAAATCTATCCGCTTGTTACTTCTGACGTCACACGTCACCGTTTCCGGGTCCAAGCGCTCTATCAGAAACCAAAAGTAAACGGTGTGCTGTAATACTACAGAAACATCATGATCCTAACCTCTTTCTGCATACTAAAATCTCCATTGGCCAAACAGTGATTCATCTTTTCAGAATCGTTAAAATATTGGTGTCCGGGATGTCCAAAAATTGCAGTGTACATTGTGAGTTTTTAAAAGCTATACATAAATAGTGTTCATAAATGGCTGTTGAGATAGTATTCTCACTTGAAACGAAGTCGAGGTTTGGACCCGGACACAGTATTTGTTACGTCTTAATGACGTAGTTTTAAAGGGATAGTTCACCCAAAAATGAAAATTATCCCATAATTTACTCACCCTCAAGCCATCCTAGGTGTATATGACATTCTTCTTTCAGACGAATAAAATCTGAGTTATATTAAAAAATATCCTGGCTTATCCAAGCATTATAATGGCAGTGAATGGAAGCCTAAAATTTGAAGCCCAAAAAAGTGCATCCATCCATTATAAAAGTAATCCACACGGCTCCGGGGGGTTAATAAAGGCCTTCTGAAGTAAATCGATGGGTTTTTGTAAGATATCCATATTTAAAACTTTATAAAGTAAAATATCTAGCTTCCAGCGGACCACCTTCCGTATTCAACTTACGAAGAAAGTGTAACGCCTCTCGCAGTTCAAAACGCTTACGCTACGCCCGACATCATCGTCGTGCTAGTTTCGCTTTTTTTGTACGTTGAATACGGAAGGTGGTCCACCAGCTATATATTTTACTTTGTAACGTGTTAAATATGGATATTTTTCTTACAAAAACCCATCAATTAGCTTCAGAAGGCCTTTACATTTTGGGCTGTCATTCACTGCCATTATAATGCTTGGAAGAGCCAGGACATTTTTTAATATAACTCCGACTGTATTCGTCTGAAAGAAGAATGTCATATACACCTAGGACGGCTTGAAGGTGAGTATGTCATGGGGTAATTTTCATTTTCAGGTGAACGATCCCCTTACATGCAGATTTCACTGTGAATAGAATAAAAGTTTTTAAATTGTGAGATTCTAGAGACCTAGTGGCGGCTGCAGCATGCCTCCGTTTTTCTCGCAGT
Source organism: Rhinogobio ventralis (assembly GCA_039654625.1). Lineage (NCBI taxonomy): Eukaryota > Metazoa > Chordata > Actinopteri > Cypriniformes > Gobionidae > Rhinogobio > Rhinogobio ventralis. The sequence goes on from CM077201.1 coordinate 10,900,168, forward strand.
TGCCAATGGGCTGGATTTCTGCCGAGTCCACTAAGCGCCAGAAATCGTTCTTGTTGTCGCTACCGTCCAATCGCAGGCGGAGACGAGAACCCGTCAGGCCCACCACTGTAGCAATGCAGGTCGATGTAGTGTTTCTAGGATCCTGAGCTTCCAGCTTCATGCCAGCCTTAAACTCATTCACCGGAGGGGCCGTGCTCTGAGAATAAGGGTCATTTTTTTTTCTTAATGTGGTAGTGCTATCAGGTATGACAATTAAAATTGGTCCATAATAATGATGTGTTTCACAGTTGCATGTGTGCATGAAAAGACTCACTTGTCTGAAGCAATGATCAGGAGCAGCAACTGCTCCTGTCTCTTTCAGGTACTTCTCCCAACTGAAATGCCCTTAAAAATAAAGGTAAACATGTCAGCATCAAACGACTCTTAAAGGAGACCTATTATGCCCATTTTTACAAGATGTAATTTAAGTCTCAGGTGTCCCCAGAATGTGTCTGTGAAATTTCATCTTAAAATACCTCACAGATCATTTATAAATCCATGCTGAAATACCCATTTCTGACTACAGTCAAGAACAGGCTGTTTTCATGCATGTGCCTTTAAATGCAAATGAGCTGCTGCGTGCCGCCCCCTCTCCACACAGTTCCTGCCTCAATTGGATTCTCTGCCAAATACTAACAAGACATCTGCTTTGTTTGGATTATCAACTATATAGCAATCACACTCATGGATAGCATAGTTCTTCTTTCATCATTAAAGTTTATTATTTCGACGTGACTAAAAGCTTGATATTTGAAAAATATCTGAATCTGAACATTGCTTCCAACAAGCATAAATTTAAAAGAAAACATTATTAAAATATTATCAAACATAACATATATAACAAAAGTATTATTGTCATGGGTGTTATTATTTTATTAAAGTAATATTTCCATGACAACGCGTCCTTCACTCAATGCCCTTCATGTGACACACCGCAGCCACAATAGCTCAGTGTCGCAGATCTATCGCTTTTATTTCCTTTTTTATTAAAAATAAACTGAATAAAAATGGAAGTGCGCCACAAAGCTTAGTGCTTGTTTTATCAGAGTTGGAGCGGAACTTTGCAGGAAGGTAGATCTCCAGGAACAGGATTGGGCACCCCGATCTAGGAGATAACTAAGTCTTCCCAGACTACTTTCAGATGTGCTTTGCAATAATGCTGAATGTGACCCAATTTAGGTATCTGACTCAAAGTAGCTATTTATGTGTAGTGAGTTTGCTACCTTGGTACTGTGATGGCACACGAGAGGGGCGACCACTGCGAGCGTGCTTGATCCGTCTGCCATCTTTCCATTCAATAGCTACTGGAAGAGTAACAGACTTCAAAATCACAACCTGATAAGTCAGAATATCTCCCCAAATAACATTTATAACGTCCGTTATCGAAATTATGACAAAATGCTTATCTTGCCGAGTCTGTTATGTCTTATGTGAATGTAAATAATTGATTGACAATCAGCTGTGAAGTGAATTAGGTCAAAAGAAAAAAAACTTGAATGAGTACATTTTCACTGCTCTTGTCTTGACTGAGAAAATTGTTACTTTAAAAAGGATGAATCTATATTTAATTTAACTGAATGCAATGGGGGTTTTTTGTGTTTTTTTTTTTTTTTTTACATTTGATTACCTTATTCATTTCTGTAGTATTTCTTACCTGAATACTATTGTTAGACCTACTTGAAAAAACACTGAACACTAAAAAAGCACTTTTGTATCTTTGTTATATTGTATTTATTTGTGTTACTTCTTGTCATTTGTTTATGTGTTCTTATTTTATCACTGGCTGTTTACCTTTATATTATTTAGGCTAGTATATTTTGCTGTGGTATCTATTTTGGAATCGAGATTTGTGAAATTTCACCGGTATCTAGAATGTTGGTGTCGAATCAACCTTATTTATTACAATACATGTTTATATGGGTCAATAACAACGAAAACAATAACTATTTTTATTTAGACAAATTATACAAATGATGGTTTTATAAATAATAGAGGTTACACTTTATTTTAAGGTGTTCTTGTTACAGTTTAATTATACATTTAAGTACTGAATAATATTAATTAACTACTTACTATAGGGTTAGGGATAGAATTAGGTTTGGTTATGGTGAGTTGCATGTAATTATACACATTTATAGTAATTACTATAGTAACTACATGTAACATATGTAACAAGGACACTGTAAAATAAAGTGTTATCATAATAGAAAAAAATCATTAGCGTGAAGTTTTGTGAAGTATTAGTAATACTGAGTTTATATTAACGTGTCAGTAACAATCTGACATAATCAAAGTAACATAATGTGACATCATTATACATTTATTTATAAAATAGTATTTATTTGTTTATACATTTGTTAAAGATTTATGCATTTATACATTTGTTTTAACAACCTTAACATTTAATTAAAATTCCAATATGTTCTATAGGCACATTTATAAATAAATATATATTAACGGACTAAACAAATAAGAGTTTCACCTTTCTGAGGTACAGGTTTCTTCATGATCCAGCTTTTTCAACCTCTCTGCAAAACATAAACACAAAACTGAGATTTTAAAGCCGTTTCTTACATTAATGTCTGTTTTATGTGGTTAGATCTGGCCTGTCTGTCGCTCAAGCAGTGAATTGTTATTGTTGTCCTGGTCAGCTGTCACTGGTCTCTCATTCTTAACATGCTGAACACTGCCAGCTATATTCCCCAAAGGACAATAACATGGGCATGGATAAAATAACTAGCTAAAAAGAAAATGTTCTTACAAAAAAAAAAGACCACTTTAACATTTCTCTTTCTGGACTGACCCAAAGGGTAGTTGGGTCAGACGCTTAACAACCAGCAATGACCTATAAGGTCAACGTGAAGTAGTAAACAACACGCAACCAGTTTGGGCAGTGCTGATAGAGAGACGGAACCCTTCATATTCAAATGAATAACATAATAACAACAAGATAATAATACTATAAACGATAAGATCCCGTTAAACCATCGTTTTCCAGCAGTCAGTAAAATTTCAGATACAAGTTATTCTGCATGCGCGCATCTGACAATGTATGTGGTCGTAAACCCTTCCTTTAATGCAGATTAAATCAATAAAACTAACTGTATAGTGTGCAGATACCTCAAAAGATGGCTCCCTGTCTCCCAGTTTTCCAGTTCTGTTCAAAAGCAAAGCGCCTTTGAGCGCCAAACACACAGTCCCTCCCTCTCCATAAATGACAGCGCGTAGTAGTGGCGGGGATGTGATTCATCAGTGCATCGAATCTTTGGAATCAGTTCATCAAAAAGATTCATTCGTGTTACGAAAGGCGAAAAATGTGAGTCGATACATGGAAATGGATGAATCGTTCACTTGAAAGATTCGTTCACGAACCAAACACCACTACAGCCTCATTTCACGGGGATGCTACACTCTTCCAACTCGACAACTCGAACAAAAGCTTATTCTTTATTTTTTGTACATTGAAAATCACGCCAAACACGCTAGGGATGATTTATGTGTATTTAACGATACAAAATCGATTTTTAAGAACACAGCATACAAAACACCACACTCACCACATATGCTGCTATGCTACGTAGCATCATGACATGTTTCGTATCGCATTTCTCAATTTCCTATTTCTTTACGCTCGACCACAACCATAGGAAACAGACAGTAAAATATACTTATTTGGGTCTTTGTTACTGTAAGGCAACACTTCACCTCTAATGCACACACAACAAGCATTAGCTAAATGCTAACCTCTAGCAACTCTCTTGAGTCACTTTGTGTTTTTCCTCTACATTTTCGAAACTAAAGTTATAAAGTGATGTAATAGTTGCTATGCAATTATTACGGACGGTAGGAAGGGGACTGTTTACCTTGCGCGGAAAGGTTTTTGTGTGATTTCTTTAGTGTTTATCCGCCATGTTTTTAGTGCGCGTGTAGTCTTGTGTGTGTCAGTAGCAGCGTGTGGAGAGGGGAGGGGCTGCACGCGACTGCACAGGACGATTAGACGACTATCAAAATGGGTCAAGAAGGCAAATGCTAGTTATCTATAATGTGTAGGTTTGTTCACCAAAAAGTTATTTCGTTTCTTTTATCCTTTTGAACAGGTTACTTTTCATTTTACATTAATCACACGCTTTTTATTTATTTCACATTTAGTCTATTCATTTACTTACATTTCATTTATTGTACTTTTATTTATTGCAATGTTCTATTATGTATTTAATTAAATCTTAAATCCCTCCACATATATGTGTGCAACAGAGTGTTTGTAATAAGAATCATCTTTGACACATTAAAGGGCAGCAGTCCTGGCCTAATGTTTATGGAAGCATGTAACCTCAAAGGTTGCTGGTTCGATTCTCAATACTGACAGGAAAATGTATGAACAGTGCTCTCTTCCCACCCGACTGAGCAAGATACAAACGACTTAATACCCCCTTGAGCAAGGCACCTAACCCCCAGTCGCCCCCGGGTCCAAATGGCTGCTCACTGCTCCGGGTGTCCACAGAGTTTACAGTGTGTGTTCACAATGTGTACTAATTTGGATGGGTTAAATGCACAGGACAAATTCCGAGTATGGGTTATCATATTTGGCCTTCACGTCATGTCACTTTCACTGTCATGAGATGAAGACAATAGATCTTTTCATTTATATCACTTTTTTGCTTAATGTACAAAGAAGAATGCAGGATTGTGAACATTTTCTCGAAGAAGAATGCAGGAGGTCACATTTCTTTCATTGTTCATTTTATTGTTTATGGTTTCCACACTATTAAAAAAATATTGTTACCTGGTTGCCTTAAAAGTTAATACAATTATTACAATGAAGAAGACTGGTTTAATCAACAGAAACTCAAAATATTATGTTACCACATTAATTGTCAAAGTTGATTTGACAAAAGAAAAAAGTTGTAATAAAAAAATCAAGGAAATAATTTATTACAGTGCAGACGAAGGGGTTTAATTTTAAATTGAAAATGTATTTGTCAGCATTAATTATTATATAATTATAACTATGGTGATCTAAATAATAAACAACCATGATATTGTGTAAAAAATAATAATATACATGATATACATGTTTCTAAAATGATGACTGCCTCACAGTTGTCATTTAAAAATTTTTTTTCAAGAGATATTTAGATACCAAAGAGACAACAGTGTGATGTTTAATATGATTTAATATAATATATATAATTAAAAAAGATTTTGCATAGAACAAAACATTATTAAAAAAAAATGCAGGCAAATAGTTATTGAGCAAGCAGGTTGTCTTGTAGGCGAGGTCGCACAGCTGTGGAGCGTGACACGAGGAGGGCGGGGCGCAGAAGGAGGGCGCGTCTAAAAGATCCTCCTCAGAGGCTTTACCTGAAAAAACTACAGGAATACTTACGCCATAGTGAAGGCATGTCGAGGACGCGATCACAGGATGTTTTTTTTTAATTAGCTAGGCACCGTTTTCGAGATCATGTATACGACTGAACGCAGGCGCATGAGCCTGCACGAGACCAAGAGAAAGGATCCTGTGCGAGTTTCAGCTGGAAGTTTATGGCAGGATCCTTTGGCTCTCGAACTAGGCGGCGGGAGTAAAGGCATAATATCCCCGCGGAGTCGGACCAGGGCTTTGTCCGTGGTGTATATCGCCGTTGAGGACGGGTCTTTGCCTCAAACTGAGGAGGATCTTTCACAGACGTGTCTTACAGAAGCCTGCGCAGAGGCGCACGCCGTGCTCAAGAGTATTTCTTTTGAGCGCATTGCGTTGGGCACTACTGAAATTCTGGACACTTTTTACAACGCAGGCAAGTCGTGGCACGTACATACCTGGGATTTCCAGGAATATTTCCCAACGTGCACGTGTAAGATGTTGTTTTTAACTCTGTGTTTTAGATGTTGTTGTGGTGGAGATGAACAACTCTATCTGCCAGCCGTCTCTGTTTTATCACCTGGGTGTCAGAGAGAGTTTCAGTATGACCAATAATGTCATCCTGTACTGTAACAAACAAGAGGACAATCTTCAAGTTGTCAAGGTGAGAATATACACACAAAAACACATCCTTCAGATTTGTAAAGTGCAATGTTGTTTTCGAAAGTCAGCATGAATTTACACTTTTTTTGCACAAACGTTCACACCGACTAATTAAAAAAATATTCAGTTCATTGATTGAACACGTATCGACTTCTTGATGACAATGTTGTCATGCGAAATAGTTGCGACCTGTTATTAAACAGCACAAAATATAAAACTGTTATGAAATTATGCATAAAACAGCATGAATAGAAACATATCAAACCATTATTTTGGCCGAACGCAAGCTGTAATAATAAGTTGTATAAAATTACAACCCAAATATAGGGCTGGGTATAGTTCAAAAATGTTCGATACCGATTTGGTATTGTTTTCTTCGTAATATTAGCATATTATTAGCAAAAAACAGAGTTGGCAAAATATCCAGTGCATATCAGTATTTGCGCTCGTCAATGATTCAATTTCCAGCCAGGGTTGCCAGATTGGGTTGACGATTTTCAGGCCAAAAGCTCACTAAAACCCGCCCGATCCAAGAAAAAATAATTTTATTGCCTTGTCAATCAAGGTTTATTAGCACCATTTTATCTCCTTAAAACAAAATAATAATGACAAAATAAAATAAAAGTAAATACATTTCCCAGGAAAATGGATCAAAACAGGGCAAATACATTCGAATACAGTCATGCATGACTAAAATGTCCAAGTGGAAACTGTCAAAATCCTTATAAAGTAATTTAAGTGCAAAAAGTGCCCAATATAAGTGATCGGAATAAACAACGTAATTGGCAGGCATTACACACACATTACTGCACACACCACAGCCAAAATGTGGCATTCACTGACACATACTATACGATAATTATCAACAAGAATGCGTTTACCTTTATGTTGTGCTTTAACTTAAGACAGAACTACAGTAACGTTCTCTTTCGTGAAGTACATATTTGTAGAACATAACGCAGAACTTAACACAGTCATAATGGATTAATCGTTGATTCAAACCTCTTTCAGCTGCTGTAGGAGCGAGGAGAGCGCAATCTAAATGGTTTAAAAGATGCAGATGTCCTGATCAGGCCAGTGTGCACACTATGATGGACAGGAGTCATATTCGAGTCATTCAACTGTGCTCTTAAGAGTTAGTTATATTTATAAAGAGTCTTCGAGTCACAGGTATAATACACGTTTTGAGAGTTGGTTCACTCTCCCGCTCATTACTGTAGATAACTTACTGTATATTTATGCCACATAGCATCACTTGATATATTTTTATTTTTTTGCCAGAGAAACTTAGTATACAGTATATAATATAACAAAAAAATCTACAACATGAATGGCGTCTGCCTGCTGACCGCTGATTGGCTGAAAGTGCGTGCTCGACGTCAACACCAATGGCAGCTGACTCTACGCTGGGCCAGTGTGTGTCATGATGACTGATTTTATGGAGTACATGCACACTTGAGTTTGTTATTAACCAATTAGACTATATAATTTAGATGTTTAAAAACCGCCAAACTGACCCCAAACTAGCCCAAATTTTGTCCACCCGCCCAAGCCCGTTTTTACTGGCACAATCAATTTCAAAACCGCCCAATTGGGCGGGAACCCGCCAAATCTGGCAACACTGTTTCCAACGTGTTTTCGCTTCGGTGAGTAATGTAGCCAATCACAGACATGTTTGTTGATTTCTACAATGCAATGTCCAATCACAGGTGTTTAATCTAGAATCCACTCACCGCTCAAGATTTTGTTCAGTGTTGTGTTCTGCACGCGCGCTAATACTCTCTAAGTGTAGACATGTAAATAAGAGATTCATTGTGTACTGGTCAGCTTCACTGATTAATATAACGGAACTTTGTGAGATCGCGTTCATTGAATGAGTGACAGCTTTTAGTGGTTATAAAGGGAGCGCTCTTGCGCGCTGTCTAGGCGATATAAAAAAATTATTAATAGTCCTATAATATATTCAGAATTTGAATAAAACTTTTGTTTTCCATTCTTGACAAGCGCTTCAAAACAGGCCCACCCGCATATAAATGCGGGATTCACTCTCGAAATTGACAATGATAAATATTTATGTATCGAAATCAGGCTCATATAAATGTAACATCTCCATGTCAATATCCATTTATCACTGGATCTTTGGTAAGTTGTAAGGAACACAAATATTGAGTCCAACCTTTAGTTTAAATTGATAACTGTTTGTTTTACTCGCGTTTTCCCCTATTAACTCCAGTCATGCAGCAGCTTTTCTGTCACTCAGTCCTGGCTGAGGGGGCGTGTTAAGATATTTTTGATGAAATCCGAGAGGTTTCTAAACCACCCATAGGCAGCAATGTCATTGCAACTGTCAAGGCCCAGAAAGGTATTAAATACATTTTTTAAATTGTCAATGTGACTACAGTGGTTCAACCTTAATGTTATGAAGCGACGAGAATACTTTTTGTGTGCAAAACCCCCCCAAAAATAAAGACTCCCTTCTCTTTCACATCATTGTCCTACGCTGTTGACGTAGTAAACATATGCCGGGTATGTTTAAGAGTAAGTAAGCGGATAACCTCAACTTTCAGGCTCCAAAAACGGAGGTGGTCTAGTGGGTTAAACCACTGAACTAATATGCAGAAGGTTGCTGGTTCGATCCCACCGTATGTGGCCGTTTGAGCAAGGCACTTTACTCCATGTTGCTCCAGGGGGATTGTCCCTGTAATAATTGCACTGTAAGTCGCTTTGGATAAAAGCGTCTGCCAAATGCATAAATGTAAATGTAATAAATGGAGGTAACTTTCAGGGTATGTAAGTAGACATAGCAACTCACTAAATGTGTTATATAGTTACAGTTATAATATACAATGTTATATATTAATTCTAAAGCACTATTACAACAAGGTAATGTTTAAATGTTAATTCAATTCAAATATATTTATTATTTATTTTATTGTCATCTCACACATGGATCTGCATTCAATTCATTAGCATCCAACAAACAATATAATCCTTATTCTCAGTGAATAAAGATTACTTATTAAACGAAGAGATTGAAAAAAATGATTGCACAACCACTAAATAGGTTAAGTAACTCACCATTAAACAAAAGAAGAAGAGGAAGTAGAATAGCACGCTCTTTCTTAGCGTCTGTTTCCATGGTGAATCATCGATTCGTCTCTCTGTTGAGAATGTCTTGTGTGTTCACAGTTAACACACTCTGAGTTGTCTGAACTTAGTCCCGGACTTGTTTTTGGAACCAGCATACCTCGAGTAAGGTATGGGTTTGGGTTAATCAACCAAGAGTTCAGGGTATATGTGACGGTAAACTAACCTTGCTTTCTGGAATACCCCCCAGGCAGGTTTTTGATATAAACAAAGCATGGTGTACTGTGTGGGGCTTATGCTCATTTACAATAATTTCTATCGCCAAAGGTGCTTACTCCTTGCTTATTTGAGAGAAACGGAGGAGAAAACCGGCGCATAAGGCAAGAGAAGCTGTTATACCTTTTATTTTACATTATTTGTATATCCGTAAGGGCTGCCATTGTTGTTTCGCGGGAGTACATCAATCTAGTACGAGTTCACGGGTGGGAAGTCACGGGTTTGACTGCCGTTCCAGTGCACTTTCACAGGTAGAAGGTTGGAAAAACACGGGTTACGGGTTGCGTTGTGACGTAGAACCTGGAAACACTGCACTGTGTTTACTACGTCAACAGTGTAGGAGTATGATTTAACTAGGCGAAACTAACTTCAGAAACTGCTATATAAAACAAGCATTTGTATAATTGGATGTTTTACTCTGAATCTGAACCTTATAGGAACTGACTGACCTTGTGACAACTAGCCCCGGTCCTTTATAATGATGTGTTTGTCTCTTTTGTATTCTTCTTTCTAGGAACAATGTGGGAGCTACACTTTTATCCCCTACATGGTGTCACCGCAGGGTAAAGTATTTGCCTGTGATGCCACACTGATGAGGGGGATCAATGATTTTCTTCATTCCAGCTTTAAATTTGAATCCTTGCTGACCCCTTTGGTGGATCGACTGGTCAAGTTGCTGGAAAGTGTTCACATTCATTCTAGGTAGGAAAGTAATTTTGTGCATTTTCTTTTCCTGGAATTGCTAAATGTTACCTTTATATTGTCTCAATAAAAGCTTAACACACTCTCGCCTCGTAGCGAATACCTCCACGAGGCAATCCGCAGGGAGATCCGTCTGGCTCGAGAGCACTTCACCGGACAGACACTGAGTCAGGAGCTGGGTCGGATCCAGAAACGTCTGGACTCGGTGGAGCTTCTGAGTCCAGACATTGTTATGAGCCTCCTGCTGTCTTACAGAGACATCCCAGTGAGTTAATAGAGTTACATGTGTACAACGCTAAGCCAATATGACACAATATGATACTCATGCATAGAAATTTGTTTCTATTGTCATATTTTATGAACAAATAGGCACTTTTATCATACCTTTTCCCTTAAATGTGTATTTCTTCAATCTTTGCGGTTGAATGCATGTTTGTGTCAGCATTTCTTTGAGTAAACGGTAAATTATTGCTTCCTGTTCTTTAAGATTTTAATGCTATGCTTTTATTTATCTACCCAAGGAATAAGCAAGAATATTTGACAATGGTTGTGAAATATCAGAGGTGCCAGCCAAATGTGTGAATAATTTATTGAAATTGAACTCTTTCTCTATGTAATTCAAGGACTACGACTCCATAATAAATCTGGTGGAGACCTTGAATAATTTGCCCATGTGCATGGTGATAGCACATCAGAACATTAAGTTTCAGTATATTTTTGCATTGAACAGGTGAGCTTTGTTTTTTGGAAATAATTACATTCCACAAAAACATCAATTTATTGGAGTAAACATTCATTTTGATCCCTACACAACATTTTGAATCTGTTTAAAGGAGGAATCACACTGGGGATCGTGACAAGGCTTTAAAGCTCATTTTACCCATTGTGGAATCGAGGAGCACCGTGGCCTCGGACGTGTACTGCCTGTGCGGGCGCATCTACAAGGACATGTTCCTGAGTTCAGGCTTCAAAGACACATACAGCAGAGATCGGGCATGTTACTGGTGAGTCCCGGTCTTTGTCCTCTCGATCAACAGAGCGACACAAGACTGTTGACTGTTAAATCTATTTCACACATTTATAAACATCCACTTTACTTTTACTTTAAGGTGCTGTGGTAGGAGAACATCTGATCTTAAATAATACAAATATAAGCTAATATATGTTCAGTGGTATGCACACCCTTCCTTCTTTTGCCTTGCTTTACAGTAAAAATATGTAAGCAACCTTAAAACAAGAACTTTGTCAACCTCTTGTGCAACTTTGTCGCTGCATGCCAGCAGTGGCTGGCGGTGAGGTCACTAATTTGTGTTCTCACTACTGGTTGCCTAGTAATGTTTGTGAATGACATTCACGGATGTTACTCCATGTTGTAGACAATAAATCAGCTTTCTTGTTGCTACAAACAAGTATTTTTTAAGGACAAGTCTAAATATAAATGGATTCATATAAATGAATCCGTACATAAAATGCCTAATATTAAAGATAAACGAAAAACAGCGAGTGCTCTTTGCCATCGCGGCTATTTATCTGCAGCAAAAGGGCAAATGCTGGTCTATCTGGGCTCACAAAACCATTTAGGCTCAGAATCAGCACAGCAAGTACCACCGTATGTATACAGAGACATATCAGAAATTATAGAGCAGTTGCTGACCGCTAAAATGAGCTTCTCCTTCATCTTGCAATTTCACTGCTAATGTGAACGCAGCTTAAGATACTAAGACTTGAAATTAAGTGATTTTTTTCCCTAACCATTGGCAAATCATTTAATAACAAAAAAAGAATATAAAATTACATTTTTTAATGTTAAATACATCGGGATGGTAAACATTAATTAATCCAAGATATATACCCTGGGAAAAAAAATATATCTAATACAATTTTGCTTCTCAGGTAAATTTGTCTGGATTAAATAATGTTTAGATATTTTTACTAACAATGGGACAAAATACTAATTAATATTTTTTATTTCTGTGGTTCAAACAGTGATCCAATCATGAATCATTAAACAGTGATCCAGTCAGGCATTTTGTGTTAATGCTAATTTCTCTAATATTCCTTTTACATTAATGATGTCTTGTGGTTCTACCTTTATGTTTGTCCTGCAGGTATGGCAAGGCCTTTGAGATTGAACCGTCTTTGCACTCCGGAATCAATAACGTTGTGCTTCTAATGGCTGCTGGGCATGAATTCGACACCTCTATTGAACTGCGGAAAATCGGTGTGTTTATGTGTCCTTTATTTAGCTTCACTGCTCTGGTTGTGTGCACTTTCAACAGTGAGATGGGTCATGGTTTGGTCTACATATCATGTAGTGCTTTGTTGGCTATTGCATGGCATTTTCTATATAGCAGGCTAGTGTATAGAAACTGATATTTTGTGGCCTACTTTTATGATCCAATTGCTTCGGGGATTAAACATGAATGCATGATAACACGAAGTATGGGTTTTGAGAATGTGAGAAAATAAGGTTGTTAAACAGGTGTTGCTTTATTTTCACGCTTTAGATGTGCTGCCCTGTCTCGTGCTTTTCATACATATACAAGTTGAGATTGATGCTATAGCCCAGACTGAGTTTTTATTTATTATAAGGTATTTATTGAGCTTTGTGCCTGTTGTGCAGGTGTCACACTCAGTAGCCTGCTGGGCAGGAAGGGCTGTCTTGAGAAGATGCAGGACTACTGGGATGTTGGTTTTTATCTGGGGGCTGGAATCTTGGCCAATGAGCACAAGAAAGTCATAGAAGCTTCCGAGAAACTCTACAGGCTCAAAGCGCCAATGTGGTGAGCAAAGGAAATTATTAATTATCTATGTTTAGTTTGGTTTGTATGAAGTTAAAACTAAACCTTTTTTTAACAAACTAAGTTTTATTTTCAGAACTGTAATAACCCTCATTCAAATAAGACTAGGCTTTTTTTTTTTTTTTAAATGTTGAAGTACAAGTTTGAATTGGACAATAATTCCATTGTCCAATTCCCCCCCCCAAAAAAAATTGATAGAATCACATTACATTAATAGGAAATGTATTATTTACATGTATTTATTTTCTCCTTTAAACCAGGTATGTTGCATCCATTATGGAGACGTATATTTTGTACAAGCAATTTGCCAAACCCAAAGAAGTGAATCACCCTAAACAGGAAACTGTGGACTTTTGGATGGAGCTGATGGTGCAGGCGTGCAAGCCTACAGTTTCCACAGCACGCTGCCCGGTAAGACCACTTCTTTTCTCCTTCCTCAACAGTACAACCTTAAGGCCCCGATATACTCACAGCGACGTAGTTCGAAATAAAAAGAAGTTTGCAATACATGACCAGTGGTATACTGTTAGCGAACATCCTGAAGCCAGAGAGCAGCGTTTAAATGAATGTGTAAAATATGTGTTGTGCGCTTTCCTTTTTAAACAAAAAAATAAACAAATCAAACATAACAGTGGTGATAAAACCACAGTTAAGAAAGCATCTGATCATAGCGATGTGGATATGTTTGCACACGCAACACAATGCAGCACTCCAATCAAGTCACGTCACGGTTATTTATATAGTAATTTATACAATAGATTGTAGGGCTGCTCGATTTATGGTAAAAATCATAATGACAATTATTTTGCTCAATATTGAAATCACGATTATTTAACACGATTATTGGTGGGTGATACGATCAAAGTCTTATTTCATGATATGAGTAATTTGAAATGTCTATGAAATTTCACAATGATCAATACTTCCGCAAACACTGCCGTAACACTGCTGTGTACATTAAATATAGACTAATCCTTATTAAAACAGTTTATTAATTCAAAAGCAGTGAGTGATTTTATCTTTGTCTTTTGTTTGATTAGGCTGCTGTCACTTTAAGAGGTAACACACTGACCCAATATACTGTTACAAATGCGCTCTTTCTCAGTGTTTACATTCACTGAAGACATTTGTGTGTAGGCTATTCGAACATTTAGGCGTGTATCTGAAGCCCACAGTATACTTTGCTTATGCTCATTCTGCCCCGTCTCGGAGCGCACACTTTTCCTTCCTGTGAAGGAAAGGAATGTGCGCAGGACGGAATGCGGCAGTATGCAGAATTATAGTTTCATGTTGATTATCTGTTTTTTTTATAATCGTTGGATGCCAAAATCGAAAAAAATCTATTACGATTCATCGCACAGCCCTAATAGATTGCTTTAAAGCAGCCGCTTTACAGTATTAAACATGAAAAAACAGTGTTAGTGTCTCTTTCCATTAGAACGTCATTTTCTACTATAAAGCAGCTCTCCAGTGTGTTTGTGTTTTTACTCACGGATGTCTGACTTCAACGGACTGAATAGGAGAAGAAGATGGAGCCACAGAGCACACCTACCTATTACATAATCGCCACGGACCAATAGCAGTTCGAAGGTGTTTACCAGCTGGAGCGAACTTGTCCAGAAAGTTTGTTTTAGCAAATTGTTTCAAACCCCAGAAACAAACTTCGTTTTGGCTTGATTTTGTTCGAAATTACATCACACCAGTTTGTTCTTCGATTTCGCTTAAAGTATATTGGGGCCTTTATCCAACTGCCCCAAAAACAGCTTGTTTTACTTAAAGAAAAGGTGGAGAATATAAACAGACCCAAAATATCTCTGTTTTTTAGGTTCTGATTCTGGAGCCAACTAAAGTGTTCCAACCCAGTATAATAAGCATAAGTGAGGAAGATGACAGCCGTACGGTGCAGCTGAGTCACGTCACTCCACTCGAGGTAAGCACCCTTGACTTTTGGCGCTTTTCACACATGGCATTCAGGACTAATTGTGCAGGGTGCAGTTTCATTGCATTGTTTTGTAACATAGTTGAGTTTCCATCTTATTTAATAATTTATGTGAAAGATAGGGATCATTTAACATGACGGAAGATGTTGTGAGCCACCCGCTGCTTTATGCTCTACATGTCTGTGGGAGTGTAATGTGCTTTATTTGGCTTTTCCAGAAAGGTCTTCATGAGTGGACTTTCCCAGCATCTGCTATTCGTGGAGTAAGGTACTGTGCGCTTATGAGAATACTGCCATTTCCTTTTTTTTTCTTTTTTATGGTCCCACTAGGGCTGCTCTGTTTTGGCCACAGCCCAGCGATTTTTCTCTGAATAGGTCTTTTTTTTTAAGCTACCTTGTTACTTGGCCTGGTTGACGCCTGTTATCCTCTTTCCAGCTTTTTAAGCTTCAGGTCAATGTCTCTTTCTGTTTTTTTTCTTACTGTTTTTTTTCCTATGTACAGCCCTTAGGGCAGCAGACATCTTGTTTAGAGCTCAGGTTGCAAAACAAATGATAATGGATGTTAATATTTAAGGTCAGATCAACCCATATTTAAAAAAAAAAAATAATAATAATTTTAGTTATGGATTCATAATATCCTAGTGGGATCTGTATTCCTGTTAGTGTTAATTAGTATTTCTACACAGATTCTAATAGGAATGTCATATTTGTCATTAAAATGTTTATAAGTTGCAAAGAGCTGTAAAGTCATGATGTCCTTGATGGTTTGGATTGCCTGTTAAATTTTCCTGTCAATTTTTTTTTATTCCTTTAAAATGTTTTAATATTTTTATTCAGTAAAATTTGATTTTATAACACAAATTATACACTTTCACATAAAACTTTGAATTTTGAAACTGTTGTGTGTTACAAGACTACAGTAGTTTAACATTATTGTAAAATTAACATTTTAGGCATTAAATGTGTAATTTATGTAATGGAACAATAAACTGTGCACCACAAACAAATTTTACTTTAATTATAAGCAATTAAGCCATTCTAAAAACCTAAGAACTATAAATTCCCAAGGGAGCTTATGGAGTTTTAGGAGTACAAACTGAACTGCTCTGTTTGAATCAATTTCAAATAGTGTAAAAGAGCTTGACCCATTATCTTTGATGTTTTATTATTATTCACATTGAGAATCCCCTGTTATTCCACTCGTGCAGCATCTCCAAGTTCGATGAACGGAGCTGCTTCCTGTATGTCTTGTACAATTCAGATGACTTCCAGTTGTACTTTCCCAGTGATCTTCATTGTAAAGGGTGAGATCCGCCAACCGACACATTGCTTAAACATGCTGCCAAGGACAACATGAGATTGGGTTATGTGAATTCGTTTTGTGAATTCGTTTTATGAAAGTAGATATTTACTGAATTAATAGGTGCTCCAGGCACTATTCTATTCCAGGCACTATAAAATGCATGCCATATTTACTTACCCTTATGTTGTATCAGGTTTAGGAAGTCACATTCTTCCAATAAAAAAAGCATTACACGATTACGTAATGACCAAATGATCAAGTGTAAGTGCATGTTTGAACACCATGAAGAAATCAAGGAAATAAATCACAATGAAAGATATTTTCCATTGAACACATTCACAAACCCTATAATTTGTTTGTTGCTTGTCAGGTTCTGTGATTTGGTGAACTCTCTATTGCATCAAACAGAAAGTCCCGTGGAAGATTCCAGTCCAGTCAGGGGAGGGGAAGGAGTTTTAGAGGTGAGAGAAATCACCATGAATAGCATATAACCTCTCATTGTTTGTCCAGGCCCAGTAATCATGTTCAGCATGAGTGAAAATGTGCACTTGGTTGATTATTTCTACCTTATCCTTAGAACACATCCCTTAAAAATGACTTTTGTTGATGCAGACTAATGTTGTCAGATAGAATAGCTAGATAATCATCATGAAAGAGTTGAGTTGCCATTTATGGTCAAATACACCATTGCCAGTAGTTTTGGGACGCCTACCTTTACATGCACATGAACTTTAATGACATCCCATTCTTAATCCGTAGGGTTTAATATGGAGTTTGCCCACCGTTTGCAGCTATAACAGCTTCAACCCTTCTGGGAAGGCTATCCACAAAGTTTAGGAGTGTGTTTATGGGAATTTTTTACTGTTCTTCTAGAAGCGCATTTGTGAGGTCAGGCACTGATGTTGGAGGAGAAGGCCTGGCTCGCAGCATCCGCTCTAATTCATCCCAAAGGTGTTCTATCGGGTTGAGGTCAGGATAGGGCTGGACAGTAATTCAATATCAATATATATCGCAATAATTTGTTTTTTCAATAATGGTGATGTGATTTTTAAACACATTTCCGATATTTCGATATACATTACAGCATTTCTCACTGACTGGCGTTCAGGGCGCAGCCGTCAGAAAGAGCAGAACACGATTGGCTACTTGCGTGATGACGTACACCACAGACACTAGCTACAAAATGAGTACCCCTGACCGCAATACAAATGTGACTGAAAAAGCTTCCACGACTAAATAATATATATCATTAGCCATTGGCTAATAAATGCTTAGATTTTACCTGCCAGTGCGTGTCTAAGAGGCTAAGAATAAGTTTAGCATAGATATATTTTCACTCGCTGAACTCTCCGTCAAGCGATTTGTCTATTTCAGTTCAGCTCAACGGATGCGCAGTGTACCTCTATTTGACGTACCGTAAACTTTGCTGAGAGCGCTGTTTCTCTCTCTCTCTCTCTCTCACTCTCACACACTCACACACACACACACACACACACACGCAAAGAGAGATAGTTTTACATACATACACGCAGAATCAACGCGCTACATGTAAACGATATTCTTTGTTGAATTTTCTTGTCAAAATAAATTCATTTGGAATTATTCAGCTTTTAAGAACAAGCGGTTTCTCCGGTAGAGGGCGGGACTAATGCGTAAACGGCAATCTCATTGGCTGGCGCTCATCCATTACCTTCACCGTTTTGATTTCAGCAAATCAGTTTGAGCAACGCTGACAACATGATTTAATATTCATGAACCCAGCAGCTCATCAGTCTTTAGTGCGCTGTATATTGTTATTAATAGTAGAATTAGTAGTAGTAGTATTATCTTATTAATAAATAATATGATCTATTACTATTATAATTTTTTTACAGAAACACTGAATGACCAACAATATCTTAAGCACCACCACTAGTCCTAAGTTCAGTTAAAATGACAAATATGCATTCATACGTGTGTGTGTGTGTGTTAAAAAAAAGCTTCCTTCCACTTAAGAAGAGTTGTGCACTTTTAAGCACTTTTTATTTTACTAGGGCTTTCCAATAGGTTGCACGCACTTTTCGCAATCAGTTACGGAGCTATTCAATTTTGATTTTGCATATTGTTTTTTAAACGTTCATTCGTGTAGTTAAAATGACCACTTTACAATATTTCAATAACATAATTTATTTTTGTAGCCTATGCTATGCTTTGCATGACAAAAAGTTAATTGTGCTGCTAATTATAAGTGAAATGTAAATCCTGAGTTTCGGTCTGAGTGTTGTTCTTGTTTTCTTGTTCTTGATTTGTTGTTCTTCTGTGTTTTAATAAATGTGTGTTATCAGAATCACCTTCATTCTTTTATTTGATTTGACATTATGGCCAAGGCAAATTGTCTTTTAAAGTATTAACCAGACAAAAGTTATTTGAAGTTCCCTGAAGTCTGGGTTTATCTTAAACTGCCGCTTCAGTGCAGTAGTCCCGAAGAGCTATGTGGCAATGAGCAAGATTTCCTGAGACACTACAATAGGCTACTAATAATTCATTAATAAGGGCTGTTTTCTTGTACAAAATTAAATATTTTAAGTTAAATGTACAGTGTAAGACGTAAAAAAGACAAGAGGCTAACAATTTCAAGATCAATATTTGTGTAGCCTGCCTGACATGGTATTTTCACAGACTAACACGTCACGTCTCTGGCACTACAGTATTTAAAATAGCATGTATGCATTACTTATATTCTCAATTTAATTTACAGAGCAATCCCTGCAAAGTTTTTAGGTTAACTATAAAAGAGACTAAGATTAGTGTGTGTCGTACTTGCAACGGGGGGGGCGGGGCATCACGATGGTGGCTCTCCATCGTGATCTCGGTCAGCCATCATCGTCCATCGGCACAACCCTAAGTGGCGGCGTGCTTTACACCACTGCATCTGACGCTTTGCATTGCACTTGGTGATGTAAGGCTTGGATGCAGCTGCTCGGCCGTGAAGCTCTCTACACACTGTTCTTGAGCTCATCTGAAGGCCACACGAAGTTTGGAGGTCTGTAGCTATTGACTCTGTAGAAAGTTGGGGACTTCTGCGCATTGTGCCCCTCAGCATGCGCTGACCCCGCTGTATGATTTACGTCGCTCTATGACTCTTCGTGGCTGAGTTGCTGTTGTTCCCAATTGCTTCCACTATGTTATAATACCACTAACAGTTGACCGTGGAATATTTAGTAGTAAGGAAATTTCACAAATGGACTTATTGCACAGGTGGCAATCTATCACGGTACCACGCTTCACTGAGCTCCTGAGAGCGAAAGATTCTTTCACAAATGTTTGTAGAAGCAGTCTGCATGCCTAGGTGCTTGATTGTATACACCTGTAGCCATGGAAGTGATTGGAACACCTGAATTCAATGATTTGGGGGGGGTGTCCCAATACTTTTGGCAATATAGTGTAGTTCTCTCCATTGTGTATCATTCCAAATGCAGCTTCCCGTTGCTACTGTGAAAATGGTACCAGTATATGATGGGCAGTACCATAATACAACTGTGTTGTCAGCCTGTTTGCTTCCTCTGTAACTATCTTTAGTATTGACAAGACTCCACATTTAAATGTACTTCCTGCTGTCATGTGTCCTTACTGCCAGTTTAGTGCTTGTCGAATGTAGCAGTTAGGTGTGAAATGTAATGCTTTTCTTACCAAACTCAGTTTTGCGTTTTTTAACAAGCATTGGGCATACAGTGCTCTTTTAAATGTGAAATACTTTACGGAACAGCTCATATGAAAATGCTTCAAAAGCTTAATTTTGCCATTACGGTTCAAAAGCTTGGGGTTGGTTCCATTCATTTATTTATTTATTTATTTATTTGAAAGAAGTCTCTTATGCTCTACAAGGCTGCATTTGTTTGTTAAAAATTGCAGAAAAATTGTGAATTATTATTTTAATATTATTATTATTATTATTATTACAATTTAAAATATTTGCTTAATATATTTAACAAAACAACTGAATTTTCAGCATCATTACTCCAGTCTTCAGATTTACATGATTGATGCATCATTGTAATATGCTGATTTGGCACTTAAGAAACATTATTATTATCGATGTTGAAAACAGTTGTGCTGCTTAATATGTTTGTGGAAACGATTCATTTCTCTTAAAATGGTACTAACCACTAACTTTGTATTAACTTTCCTTTGAAAAAATTTAACTAACCTCCAAACTCTTAAAGAGTAATCTATAATATTAGTGATAAACCTGTATATTTGTATAGATATATGTGTGTGTGTGTGTATGTGTGTGTATATATATATATATCACTGGTCTTTACCCATTGGTCCATAGGACTCCATTACGGTGCTATTTCTCTTTCAGTATATTTATGAGAGCAATGAGAATGCAGGCAAGGTGGTGCTGGGGAAAGGAACATATGGAGTGGTGTACGCTGGACGGGACCTCAGCAATCATGTGCGCATCGCCATCAAAGAGATCCCAGAGAAGGACAGCACGTATGAACATGTTTATCCATTGAGTTTATATTTTTTTTGATGAAATGCATACTTTAAAATGTTTCTCTTATCAGTTTGAACTTGATGTATGTTACTTAACAATGTAGTAAAACATACTAACTTTCATAACACCTAAAACATGCCCACTTTTGGCATATACAATTACTGTATGATAATAATACAATATATTAATAATTAAGCATTAATAATTTAATATATTAAATATTGAACATATGATTAATTAATTGAACATTGGCACCAAGATGTTAGCAGCAGATCTTAGTCCTGTAAGTTGCGAGGTGTGGCCTCCATGGATCGTACTTGTTTGTTTAGCACATCCCACAGATGCTCGATTGGTTTGAGATCTGGGGAATTTGGAGACCAAGTCAACACCTCAAGTCAACACCTCGTTGTTGTGCTCCTCAAATCATTCCTGAACCATTTCTGCTTTGTGGCAGGGCGCATTATCCTGCTGAAAGAGACTGCAGCCAGGGAATACCGTTTCCATGAAAGGGTGTACATGGTCTGCAACAATGCTTAGGTAGGTGGTACGTGTCAAAGTAACACCCACATAGATGGTAGGACCCAAGGTTTCCCAGCAGAACATTGCCTAAAGCATCACACTGCCTCCACTGGCTTGCCTTCTTCCCATAGTGCATCCTGATGCTATGTGTTCCTCAGGTAAGCGACACACACGCACCCGGCCATCCACTTGATGTAAAAGAGAACTTGATTCATCAGACCAGGCCACCTTCTTCCATTGCTCCATGGTCCAGTTCTGATGCTCACGTGCCCACTGTTGGCGCTTTCGGCGGTGGACAGGGGTCAGCATGGGCACCCTGACTGGTCTGCGGCTATGAAGCCCCATACACAACAAACTGCGATGCACTGTGTATTCTGACACCTTTCTATCAGAACCAGCATTAACTTCTTGAGCAATTTGAGCTGTAGCTTGTCTGTTTGATCGGAGCACACGGGCCAGCCTTCGCTTCCCACGTGCATCAATGAGCCTCAGCCGCCCATGACCCTGTTGCCAGTTCACCACTGTTCCTTCCTTGGACCACTTTTAATAGATACTGACCACTGCAGACCAGGAACACCCCACAAGAGCTGCAGTTTTGGAGATGCTCTGACCCAGTCGTCTAAGCCATCACAATTTGGCCCTTGTCAAACTCGCTCAATTCCTTATTTTTGCCCATTTTCCCTGCTTCTAACACATCAACTTTGAGGACAAAATTTTCACTTGCTGCCTAATATATCCCACCCACTAAAAGGTGCCGTGATGAAAAGATAATCAGTGTTATTCACTTCACCGGACATAATGTTATGCCTAAAAGGTTGTTTATAGTTTTAGGCCAGTTCTTAACTATGTATTAGGTACATTGTTGAACTGCTTCTGCAAAAATCCAGCACTTGTTTGTTGACCTCTGACCATGTTCAGAGGTCCCCACGGCCCAGTGATGTTTGTCCTCTGGACTAATGCTTGTTTAAACTGTCCTCACATGGACAGTTTGCAGATATAGACCTTTCCATGTGATCCAAGATTTGTACTTAGCTGTTTTACCAAATATGCCTAAAAAACCCTTATGATTGTAGTCAGAACTGCATAGTTTAGATCATCATAATATTTACTTTTTGTCTTTCATTTTTGTCTTTTTGTTGTCTTTCTCGTTCTGGCTCTTAGCTATTCTCAGCCGCTCCATGAGGAGATTGCCCTACACAAGAGGCTGAAGCACAGGAATATTGTTCAATATTTAGGATCAGTCAGTCAGGATGGCTTCATCAAGATCTTCATGGAGGAGGTTCCTGGAGGTGTGTTGTGGTTTGCTCAGTGTTCTCTGAAATTATCTTTTAAGTTTTCCTCGTTAATGACATGGAGGAATGTTCTTTTTTTTTTTTTTGCGAAGTCTGTTAAGAAGTTGGGTGTGTTGTGTGTAATTGTTGGTGTGTGGGAAGATCTATAGCTGGGAGTGTAATGATAATGTGCTTTACTGAACAGCACAGACCAGTTCAGAGAATTCATCTCAGTTATTTATGGGTCAGTGACGTAACATCATGAGCTTGTCGTGATGAAAAAAAGTAGACTTTTCTAGGAAATTTGACAAGCTTTTTGCCTAATCAAAGACAGTGTGGTGTAAACCAACAAGCAGCCATTTTGTTGTAATGGGACAAAAAATGTCATGAAACAGGAAATTATATTACTGTAGACCCTTGTGGTATATTCCTTAAAAATGAAAATAAAAATAAATAACCCCATAAAAATGATCATATTCATGAACAAAAATTCATATTTGTTAAAAAAAATACTTGGACTCAAAATATTTTTTTTCTTTTTATGTTGATTTTTTTTACTACATTACCATTCAAAAGTTTGGGGTCAGAATATGTTTTTATGCTCCCCAAGGCTGCATTTATATTAAATGAAAATACAGTAAAAATAATAACACTGAATTGTTGTTACTATTTAAAATAACTTTTCTATTTTAATATATTTTAAAATGTAATTTATTCCTGTGATGACAAAGCTGAATTTGATGCTTCATAAATCATTCTAAATGTGCTGATTTTGTACTTAAGTAACATGTCCTATTATTAACAATGTTGAAAACAGTTGGTCTGCTTAATATTTTTGTGGAAACTTTGATTTTAAAAAAAGTTTTTATTTATTTCTGTTTTTACTAGCCCTTTTTGATCAATTTAATGCGTCTGTGCTGAATAAAAGTATTAGTTTCTTTCAAAGAAAAACTGTACAGACCCACAAACTTTAGAACGGTAGTGTATGTTACACCACTTGACATTTTTAAGAGATTTAAGACATTAAACCTAAAATTGTTGAAAATAGAGCACTGTATGAAATCAATATAAATGCAAAGATTACAATGTGTGTGCATTTTAAATGACATTTTTTCAAAAGATTCTTGTCATTATTTCTTTTATTATGTCTATTCTTTTCATTCTGTAGTCTATTTTATTGACCTTTCATATGTGTATATGTGCATCTGTTATCTTAAAATGTATGATTACACAGTTCCTGAGCACTAATGATCATGTATTCACTTGTTTTTTTCCATTACAGGAAGTTTGTCCTCTCTCTTACGATCAAAGTGGGGGCCTCTTAAAGATAATGAAGCGACCATTGTTTTCTACACCAAGCAGATTCTGGAAGGGCTGAAATATCTCCATGATAATCAGATTGTCCATAGAGATATTAAGGTATGAATACATCACAGGGCTGCCATTGCTTTCAAGCTATCTGTTCATCAACATGAACATTTCGGCTGCATTTTATTCTTCTTGTCATATTTTACTTTACATCATTTTGATCTCACCAGGGTGATAATGTTTTGATAAATACGTACAGCGGTGTGCTCAAGATATCAGATTTTGGAACCTCTAAGAGACTAGCAGGAATTAACCCATGTACAGAGACGTTCACAGGTGAGTCTCCTAGTGCATACTTGCATGCTTCTCAGGTTACATTATGTACTCTTGTGTGTTTGCTTTTCAAACTCCTCCTGATTTATTCGGCCATAGGCACTCTGCAGTACATGGCTCCAGAGATCATCGACCAAGGTCCTCGTGGATATGGCAAACCGGCTGATATCTGGTCTCTGGGTTGCACCATCATAGAAATGGCCACAGGGAAGCCACCTTTTCATGAGCTGGGAAGTCCTCAGGCGGCCATGTTTAAGGTGCTGCAGGTTTTTTGAAGCAGGAACCTTATTTTAGTTGTTATTTTAAACTAATGTTATTTAACCATGTTAAATGAACTGTGAAGTTTATTTACATTCCATTCTCACATTCCCAATTGACATGCTTCATTGCATATTTATTAGATTCACTGTAGGGCCAGAAAAAAAATCTATGCATGTAAGCATGAAGAACAGAAGACGGTTTATGCTAATGTCTTGTATAGCACCCCTTGTGGCAAAGACTGATGGTGTAAAACTGGCGGTGTTATGACGGTCTGAAGAATGTGTTTGAAGAATTCAGTTTACTGTTTTTGTCCCTCTGCAGGTGGGCATGTTTAAGATTCACCCCACAGTGCCAGAGTGCATGTCAGAGCAAGCTAAAGGCTTCATCGTGTGCTGCTTTGAACCCAACCCAGACAAGAGAGCCACAGCTTCAGAGCTCCTGAAGAACGGCTTTCTGAAGGGCAGTCCCAGGAAAAGGGCAAAGCCTCAGTCCGACAACTTTCTGAAAGAACCTGCCGGTGAGCTTGTAGAGTCGCGTCCATAAATCCTTGTGATCTTTAACACTTTAACAGCTTGAAATGGGTGTTTTTTTTTTCAAATTTGGGCACTTTTGTCCCTGTGGACTTTTAGAAAAAACACACTCACTGTTTTTATTTGTCCACTAATGTCCAGCAATGTTTATATATGCATCACACAAGAAATTTTAGTTTGCTTGCTTGCTTGTTTATTGTTATAGTTATTTATTTTATCATTCAATTATCTATGTATTTAATATATTTATACTATATTTACTTTATTTACATATTTATTCATTTATTTTATAATACATTATTTTTATGTATTTGTATTATACTTTATTTACTCATTTATTAATTTCATAATTAATTTTTATATCTTTTTATTTTATTTATTTATTTATTTTCCTACCAAAGTGTCATTTACACCATTGACCACTTATATGAAAAAACATTTGAAAAATGGAGACATGATAAAAGTTTACCAGAGAGTTTTATTATGATCTTAATATAATAAAAAGAAAAAGGTTGAAATCTTTTAGTTTGAATGAAAATGAACTCTGGGACATAAAAGTACCCAAAGTCGAAGAAACGCCCGCTTATGATTAGTGACTTAAAGTAATTTGATAGCAAGTTAATTATTGGATATTTGAGTTTATTTGGTCATTATATTATAGGAGACTTTCACAGGAGCATGTCTGTACCCATTGCATTGTGTGTGGAGAACGCAGATGCTGAACACAATGATCTGTCCTGCTCTTTTGATCTGAGAAGGACCACTCCTGTCTTCAAAATAAATGACATGGCTGAAAGTCCTCCCAGCTCCAGTGGCTTTTTGACGTGAGTCTATAAATCAGATCCCAAATTCTGGGAATTATATGGTGAAATCATGTGAAACTTCTAACACCTGAAATCACTTATTTGCCTTTATTTTGCATGTATTTGCTGTCGGTAGAGTGCCCGATGATCCTCAAGGAGACATGACTACAAGTCCAGCCAGTTCTGGAGAGAATCTAGGTCTGTTCATGCTGAGAAAGGACAGCGAACGGAGGGACACACTACATAGGATCCTTACTGAGTACATCTGCCTTGTAGTTCAAAACATTCAGGAGACACTACCACAGGTACATTCACACACTATTGTGCTGTCACCTGAGGTGCTTGATGTGGAATGTTGTCACACCACCAGTGCCCTTTCTTGAATGCCTGAATGGTTCTGAATTGAGTTGTATGTGAACACTTGCTGTTTTTTCCCATCTCACAGGCAGAGGAGCCGTGCATTACCTCAGAGCACATCAGCGAACTGATTGGCTGTCTCCGAGAGAACATCCGCTCTCCAGACAAAAGGCACCTGAGTAACAGGCTCCTGACTTTGCGCTCCAGTCTGCTGAGCTCCTCTGTGCCTCTCAGCCGCCTGCAGGCGGTGCTCTTTAGCTTCCAGGATGCAGTATGTTCTTTGCTTTCATTTGCTTTCACTGTTTAGATTCAGTAATTTGGGGTCGTTTCCCGACCCACCCTATCTCTCTCCAGTCACTCTTCACTGTTCTTTCTAAATAAAGGTAAAAGGCTCAAAAATATAGTCAAAAAACAATTCACACAGTATAACCAATAACCATAATGACACAAAATGACAGCGCACTTTATTGCACAACAACAACAAACAGAAGACTAATAAAAACTTTCTACAATAACTACAACATATACACTATGCTCAAAATAAAAAAAAACAATATAATGTATATTATATATGAATTAATTATCATAATTATGTAAATAAAATAATTATATATATATATATATATATATATATATATATATATATATATATATATATATATATATATATATATATAATTTAAAATTATTAAAGAATTATTAATTAAATTATTATTATTATTATTATTTTATTTATATAATTATTAATTCATTAAAGATAATAAATAAATAACTTTAAAAATAATTTACTGTTAAGTAAGTTGTGCATTAAGTCAGTAAACATTAAACTGATGTTAGTAAAATATAAATCCATTGTCATAAAATGTACATTTCTGGTATAAACATCTTCTTTAGTTTAAAAATATCTATAAACAGGATAACTTGCAGCTCAACAATTGAAAGCCAGCTCATGCACACGCCGTCATTCATCTTGAAATCATACGATTCGATTTGCGCCTTCTGATTGGTTCTGTGAACTTAGAGGCTTTTGTTGGCAAAGGAAAGTGGCATTTAGAGGTTTCTGCCAACAAACTGGTATTTCTGAATGGGCTGAGGCTGGGATTTAGTGGGTTTGAAGTGAAAGGATTTGATGAATGTATACTATGTGCGAGGAGCATTAGATCTAATTTTGGACAGAGGTGACGTTTGGTAATTAAATTGTATATGTAGTTTTATTCTATAAACTAATGACAGCATTTCTTCCAAATTTCAAATAAAAATATTGACATTTAGAGCATTTATTTGCAGAAAATGACTACTAATGTTTTAACTTAGGAAGAGTTCAGAAATCAATATTTGGTGGAATAACCCTGATTTCCAGTCACAGCAGTCTTGCTCTCTACCAGTCGGTCACATTGCTGTGGGTCTTCAACTGGTGGTTGTCCTGGCTGAATGCATGGAGAATTGTCCTGCTGGAAAAAAACAATCCTTTCGAGTTGGGGAACATTGTCAGAGCAAGGAAGCATGTTTTCTTCCAGGATAACCTTGTACGTGGCTCTGACAATGTTCCCCAACTCGAAGGATTGTTTTTTTCCCACAGGACAATGTTCCATGCCACAGTGCCAGAACAATAATGGTGTTGCTAAAGGACCACCAGATCAAGACTCTGTCATGGCCAGCCCAATCTCCAGACCTGAACGGCACTGAAACCTCTGGAATGTGTTCAGGAGGAAGGTGGAAACTCACAAGCCATTAAACAAAGCTGATCTGTTTGAATCTGGCATCAGGGTTCAGGCAATGACCAGTTGTCATTTTCTACAAAAACAAAATGCTATAGATGACGTTTTTACTTGAAATTTGGATAAAATGTGGTCAGTAGGTTATAGAAGAAAACAAAAATGTTCATTTTACCCAAACACATACATATATAAATAGTAAATCAAGAGAAACTTTACATTTTGCAGTGGTCTCTTAATTTGTTTCCTATTTTTTTTTAACAAACCCCTAACCCTGAATAGAAGTCGTCATAAAAAAATAGCTTTTTTTAAATTTATTTTTTATAAAATCTTATTCTTCATAATATGTGACTCTTATGTTTGTAGGTCAAGAAGGTTCTGAAGAAACAACAAATAAAACCTCATTGGATGTTTGCTTTGGACAACTTGCTGAGGCAGGCTGTACAAGATACTATCACGGTTCTGCTGCCAGGTACGTGAAGGACACCATTTCAAATACATCAGTGGCCCCAAATGCTTCTATTGCATCACTAAATCTTGTTACGAGCATACCTTCATTGCAATCCATCAAAATCCCTGTTCAGAGCTCAAGCTTCAGCTACAGTCATCATTTGAAAATGAGGAGAGTTCTCAAGAAACCGAGCAGCCCACAGAGGCTGATTCTGAAACAGCTGTCACTCCCCTCGCAAAGGACAAAGAGGAATCGCATATCACTCAGAATTCTGAAGAAGGTCATGCCAAATGCAATGATCTCCACAGTGACCTCATCTCCAGTCAATCTTCACTCGCAAAGGAGCTATCAGAACTTCGCCTTGAGACTATAAGGTATCCAAAACCTTACCTCGCTCTGTTACATTCAAAACTTAAAAAAAAGTATTTTATTTCAGCTAGTTGCCAAGGCAACATTTCGCTTTTTTAATTTAACTTGATGCACCAAAATAACTACAATTAAAAATAAATAAAATCTATATAGACATATTGGTAACACTTTACAATACGGGTGCACTAATATGCATTAATTCATGCTTAACTAATGCACAGATAATCATGAGTTAATGTATGACTCATGAAGAAGCATTTATTAATGTTTACTGCATCAGCAACTGATGAAGATTATATATGATTAATAGATTAAGTAATCATTAAATTGTTATTAGTTAAATGTGTCATATTGTAATAATTCCCTAATAACATATTATATTAACTAATAGTGTAAATTCATATGTTAATTACCACAATGGGTAAAAGCCATGCATTTCAACTTCCAGTTGTCTGCTTTAATTAATCATTAGTCATGTGCCTCAACAAGTAAAGTCATAACATAATACCTTTGCAAATCATTAGCTAATGATTAATTAAAGCAGACAACTGGAAGTTGAAATGCATGGCTTTTTACTGATGCAGTAATCATTAATAAATGGTTTAGTTCTTCATGAGTCATACATTAACTCATGATTATCTGTGCATTAGTTAAGTATGAATTATTGCATATTAGTGCACCCGTATTGTAAAGTGTTACCGACATATCTTTAAAAGTTAACTAATAAAAATGACAAAAACACCCAACAAAATTATAAAAGCTTGAACCGAATTTAAAATGAAAACAGAAAATAATAAAAGAAAAAGAAAATTCCTAATATTCATCAAAAATATAATCATACTAATATCTCAATCATACTAAAATAACACAAGTATATACACCACCGTATGGTCAGTCTTTTTAAAAATAAATTAATACTTTTATTCAGCAAGAATGCGTAAATTGATCAAAAGGGACAATCTAAGACATTTATTACAAAAGATTTCTATTTCAAATAAATGCCATTCTTTTGAATTTTTTATTTATCAAAGAATCCTGAAAAAAATACATCACAGTTTCCACAAAAATATTAAGCACCACAACTGTTTTCGACATTGATAATAATAAGCAATGTTTCTTCAGCACTAAATTAGCATATTACAATGTCTGTATAAATATACAAACAAACAATTATGCAATCACAATTACAGGCCATCAAAGTACAGCAAATATAATAGCTGTGATGGTGGTGATGTCACAACAGAATGACTTTTAATTAGCCACAAGAGGGCAGTGAATGAAAACAGTTACGTAATGAACCACACTGATTTGTTGATTTTGGGAATTGTTCACACTATGTTCCAACTTCCAGGTTGCTTATTCAGCTGAATGAAAAGGAGAAAGAATTCCAGGAGCTTCTGAAGTACTCCATTCATACCAAACAAAGGCTGGAGGTCAGAGCTGTGCCTGCAGCTAAAGGTTGCTCACGTTTTTCTTCTATTAATTCTGAAGTTAACTCAGTATTTACCGCTGAACAATTGTTTGTGATCTGCTTCCTCGGTATAAGAGAAAGTTGTTGCCCGAGGCAGTCAAAAGGTGTGGCCATGGAGCAATATGTCACATTTATTCACATCTACTCTACATGCCACTACTTGTCTTTAGTTTTGGGAGGAGTTTTTGATACTCATGAAGAACACGCCCTGTAATCACTTACAACTGTTACCCAATTTCAACCAACCCAAGTTTATGCCTTACCCTCTGGGCTTGCGTTTTCACTACATGTACTTCTATAGAAATAATCCCTGTTCTGGAAATGTTTTCGAAACTGAATTTTGTAATGACCGGTTTTGCAGTAATAGTATAGGACTGTAACATCACTTCCTTTACATAAGTACAAATGAATGCATATAAGTATCCGTATATATAGCCAATGTGTGTTATGTTTATTCTTTTCAACAGATAATAAACCTTCATCCTATAATGCTCACAATTCCGCTATGGTGCGTTGGTTAAAAGGTGTTCCAGTGGATGAGAAAACCATAGAAATTGTGAGTGGAAATATGGAAAAAATATATTACTTTTAACCACAATCTTTGATTGCTATGCTAATTCATATTTATAGATTTCTAATAGTGAAATTTATCTTAAATTTCTTAATTTAGCTTAAATATATTGAAGTTAATAGTGATTGCTTGTTCTTTGATTTCTTTAAGCTTGTTTTTCATGAGTTCACCTTGGACTGTCTCCTCCACCTCGCCTGCAGAGATGATCTGCAGTACTGTGGCATCAAGTAAGTCCTTTAGACATCATTACCAAACAGGGAAAATGTGGCAAGGTGTAGGGGAGACAACTACCGTTTTACTGTACACTAAGATTTTTTAAAATGTTTTTGAAAAGTCGTTTTTGAATTATTTAATCAAAAATACGGAAAAACCTTAATAATGTGAAATATTATAACAATTTAAATTAACAGTTTTCTATTTTAATGTTTTATTGATTATTTATTTATTTATTTTGAATGTTCAGCATCATTACTCCAGTCTTCAGTGTCACATGATCCTTTAGAAATCATGCTGATATGCTGATTTGATGCTCAGAAACATTTCTTATTATAAATGTTGATAACAGTTGTGCTGCTTAATATTTTCGTGGAAGCCATTATACACTTTTTTTTTTTTAAAGAGTTTTTGATGAATAGAAAGTTCAAAAGTACAGCATTTATTTGAAATAGAAATATTTTGTAATACTAAATGTCTTGACTGTCACTTTTGATCAATTTAATGCATCCTTGCTGAATAAAAGTATTCGGGCCCTATCATACACCCGGCGCAATGCGACGCAAGTGTTTTTAGCTAGTTTCATCCTGACGCAGCTATCATTTTCAAGTCCAGTGCCATGTTGTTTAAATAGCAAATGCACTCGTGCCCATCTGTGTGCCCATGGGCGTGCTGGTCTGAAAACGAGGTGTGTTCAGGTGCATTGTTGGTGCGTTGCTATTTTGAGGCAACTGAAAATGACTGCGCCATTGACCAACAAAAACCTGGTCTGAAGTCAATGGCGCACTATTTTTTGTGTTATTTAAAGGGCGTTAGTAATATGCACCTATAGGCAGGTACACAACACGCGCACACTCTGCTTATTACACACACACACATTGACGTGCAGCAGCACACAAACATTTTTAAATATTAAAAATAAAAGCATTCCTCTCTGGAGAAGCGCTCAGTCTTTCCGCTCACAAAGTCCACAATGTAAATGGCGAATCCGCCATGGTGCAAGCACCACTGGCTTTTAAAGGGAATGGGAGATGAGACTCGGATTGGTTTATTGCATGTTATGCCCAAAACACACCCATGACTAATTAAGAGACTAGGTACAACCCTTTTGGACTGTTAACGACTGTTTTTTCCGTCGTTAAACTAGCAAAAGTGGATTTGGACACGCCCTAAGTGTACCTGCGCAACGCGCTTCAGACCATGCACTCAGATCGTTAAAATAGGGCCCTTCAAATTAAAAATGATCCAAACTTTTGAACGGTAGTGTATAATGTGAAGTCAATCTGTGTTTGTGCATTTGTTTCTCAGAGGTGGGATACTGTGTCGTTTATGGGCTGCCATCTCCAAGCAGAGGAAGTCTCATCTCAGTCCAGTCAAAGAGGACAGTGAAGATACCACTCTCTTATAGACATGACTGACTCTCTCTTGTCCAGTTTTAGATACTATGAGCTCAGTGAGTTTGCAGTGTATAGAGTCTGTGCCTTTTTTGCACTATTACTTTATGTCTGTGCCTGACACTAAGAGGAAAGTAAATAATTTTATAGAAAATATACTCTACTGTTCAAAAGTTTGGGATTGTAAGATCTTTTAATGTTTTGAAAGAAGGCCCATGTGCTCATCCAGGCTGCATTTTAACAGAAATAGTGTGAAATATTATTACAATTTACAATATTTTTTCTTATTTAATATATTTTAAATTGTAATTTATTCTTGTGATGGCAAAGCTGAATTTTCACCATCATTACTCCAGTCTTCAGTGTCACATGATCCTGCAGAAATCATTCTAATATGATGATTTGCTGCTCAAGAAACATTTCTTATTATCAATGGGGAAAACAGTTGTGCTGCTTATTTTAGTGGAATGTGTGATTTTTTTTTTTTTATTTTTTTTTTTTTTTTTTTTTTTTCCTCAGGATTTTTTGATGATTAGAAACTTCAAGAGAACAGCATTTATTTTAAATAGAAATCTTTTGTAACCAATGTCTTTACTTGCTTGTTAAATAAAATGATTCATTTCTTTAGTAAAAACTCTTAATAACCCCTACTTTTGAATGGTAATATACAATGTCAGAATAGTTCGAGAACATTCAGTTTCTCAAATGTAACCTGTTATAGAGAGAGTCAATATATTTTTATGCATTTATATCTCTATAATGTGTGAGAGTCATCTGACAGTCATATGTGAATGTGCAGGGCATTGAGTTGTGTATATACTTTATATATGAATATGGGTACCAAATGCTGTATTTGTATTTATTCATTATGCTAAATACTATATATTAACTAAACTTGCAAAAGAATATGATGCCGACAGCAAAACTAGAAATAAAAAAATGAAACTACAATTAAAACTAAAACTACAATTTAGTAATTTATCTTAGAAGTAAAGCTTTTTATTTGTAATGCACAAGTGAAAGGAAACTAACTGATCCAGTTTTCTTTCTTGTTCAACAAATACATTTTTAAAAGTACAACTATTGCAAGTAATCCTTCAATTTATAGACAAAGTATAGCATGTCACATTGCGATACATTTGCTTTTCAAAATGTTAAAGCAATGATCTTGTCATAGAAGAAAATACAGTATGCAAACCCAAGCGCACAGTGAAAGACTGACACTTGCTAAACATCTGAGTCAGCGTATTAGCAATTCACTTTGCTCTTGGTGCATTTTTCATGAAGCCAGTTTTTTTTGGAATGACAAGTTTGCTTGCATCCACATAATGCATCTGGACGAATATCGAACAAAAGTCAGTTTCTCAAAATATGTTATATTAATTGTACATGTAAAATTGTAGTATTGGAGTATTTGAATACTTTTTGAACATCTAAATATGTAATTTAATGTGCGTACAGTCCAAAACATCCTCTTACACAAGCAGCAGTAACATCATTTTCCAGTGAGAAATTTCACTGTAATTATTCACATTCCTCAGATATGTGGCTCAACCCTTCCTGGCAATACAAAGTATGAGTGTCTAGCGTATGCGTGTTTGGAAGGTGGGTGGTTCACAGTCCTGTTTGGAAGAAGTGATGCCATGCACTGAAGCTGATCTAACAATTCCAGCCGTGCTTCCTTATGTTTCTGTTGATGTTGCCTTGGTAACAGCCATTACATCATCCTCTGACCCATGCTTCCAGGTTGAGGATCACATTGGTGTTTACCACAGGGAAAATTTCTCTTATGTGGCTGTGATCAAGCAAGAACATGAAGGGCTTAATCACCCACTTTATAAAAAGCAATGGGCGCAGCTTCAGTAGTCATTCAGCAGCTTGTAGCTTTAATGAGCCATACCTTGCATTTTTTCAGTAAAAGGCTTGAATACACTAGACAACTTTTAAGTCTGAGCACATTTTAAAACTTGTCGACTTTGTAAAAGGTTACAGATTAAAACTAACACAACGTTCTCACCAAAATATGCAATAAATAACATTTTTATTCATGGAGCTTTTTTGCCTGCTGGATGTATGCACTTTTTGTCTAATTCTTCTAGATTAAAACTGGGCACTAAATGACTGAGGATCACACACTACCAAAACTTACACAACAACAAACTCACAGAAACATTGCTAGGAGAAGCATGACAAATGAAAACAATATGTGAGCTAAAATTGTTTGATATCCTCTGACTGGATGGAATCATAGGGTAGTTTTACATGACAACAATGTACTAAAACAAACGTTGTCAAAATGATCTCCGTTCACAAGGATCTGCGAAAACATCCAAAACGCTGTATTATGCTGCCAGGCCAGTTGGCAATGTCACTTTGTAAAGAAACGCTACGTGCATATAGACTTAACACGTAATACGTGCGCATGTGTGTACATGCTCTAGTACGTAAGAATGAGCTTGTGATTGAATCAAGATATAAAGCAAAATAATGAGAATTAGTCATGCTATGTCCATAATTTATAGCAAAAAATCTAGCATTAATTCGATCTCAAACGGATTCATTAAAATAAGTTATTACTCCACCACCTGCATGACATCATTAACCAGCGTGATTGAACGACAAATTTGCGACAATACGGTTTCGGGAAACAGCCGTGACTAGTCGTGGCGATGCATCATACTATGGTAGTTAAGCAGCGAGTTACGCCGTTAGCTGTCACTGTTTCCCTGAGTTCTCATTCATTATTTGTTGCTATGGTTTCTGATTGAGTTTCACACCTGTTCCTTGTTACGTTGATTACCTTCCCATATTTCTCGGGCTGTTTACACGACACAAATTTTTTTTAACTTTTTATACGTTTTGGCCGTTAATTTACACGTCAACAGCATTTTGGGTGCCTGAAAATGCAAACTTTTGAATACAGCATACAGTTTTCGCGGATCCGTGTGAATGGGGATCGTTTTGACAATTGTGTCATCTGTACGTGAAAAACTCAAAGAAAAAATGTCTGTTTTAAGCATATCGTTGTCTTATAAATGTACCCTCAGGCCATGTGTACATGACACCGTGTTCAATTGAAAAATTGTATGCGTTTTTGCTGTTCATCAACAACTGCGTTTTGGGGGCCTAAAAAACGCATGTTTTACAAAACGGGTTTCAAAGTGCAAGGTTTTGAAAACGATAGCTTCACCGTCTCCATGTAAACAACAAAAACACGAATCTGTGAAAACGGTGACGTCATACGCATGCATATTACATGTTCACGCATACATACGTGTTTGTTGACAAAGTGACATTTCCAACTACTGGCCTGGCATGCATAATACAGCCTTTTTAGTCATTTTCGCAGATTCGTGCATGTGAACTTGGACAACGTTTTGACAACGTTGTCGTCTGTTTTTAGTACATAGTTGTCGTGTAAACACACCCTCAGTTCTTTGTTTGCTGTTGTCTGAGTTATCGTTGCTATTTAATGTATAGTTGCTTGTTAGTTTTTTAATATTCATTAAAGTTTCTTGTGTCCCTCTTTTGTGGATTACACTACACAGCGCAGCATGGCATCCAGACTGTCAGTCGGGGCAAAAATCTGTACAAATGTCGTGTAGTGTATTCTAGCCATGACAACTGATTGGGACATTGTTGTCATATGTGTGCCAGAAAGAAGTTGTCCATATTTTAGAAATGATTTTGAACCCAAATTAAACTTTTTTGTTATTAGACTATTATTTAATATGTTATTTAAATCTCTTTGCAGTAAACAACAATACTAGTCCAATTTCTCTGGTCGCTTTTTATTGATTAGCCATCAATTGCTTTTTAATTGCTTGGCAAGAGTAATGGCTAGAAGAGCATAGCTTGCCCTTGAAATCTGGTTGTAGTCCAGGACTCTAGTCGAGCTTTGCAGCAGGTGGAGCAGATGTCGCTGTGCTTTGGCCAGGTCGTGAAGTTAGCTAAATACGTTTTGCTTTTTATGACCATATATTTCCTCTTCCTTCCTGCCCTATTTATTTTATGTTATTGAGCTCATTCTGTCCTCCTTTTACTGTCAAGACCTCTTTATCGCTCTCCTTGTGAAGGTTTGGTGCATGCAATCCATTAAATATGGAATAACGGTATTTTGTACAGGGATTGGGCTTTTGGACAAACTTCATTCTGTTTAGACTTTGTCTGCAGGAGAACGTTCCTTTTTTGTCAATGAGATTATCCATTATCTCAAATTAAGCTCTCTTATCAGTGCTCTACAGCCTCAAGTTTTTAAAAAATGTCCTGTGGTCAGTGCTGGCAGTGCTAGGCTAGGGATAGTAAGGGATCCTAATGATTATCCTGTTTTCTATTCTCAGCGTCACTTTCATAAATTAAGCTCCCCATCAACAGCGATTATAATGGAGAGCTATTAAATATGAAGCAAAAGACTGCAGACTTCAAGCACACCTAGCCTGGTGATGAAAAAGAGAAAAGGTTGTTTTCGATCTCATAATCCGTTAAAGGGGACCTATTATGCCCCTTTTGACAAGATGTAATATAAGTCTCAGGTGTCCCCACAATGTGTCTGTGAAGTTTCAGCTCAAAATACCCCACAGATCAATTATTATACCATGTTGTAAATGCCCATTTTTGAGTGGAAGGAAAAAAACATGCTTTTCGTGCATGTATCTTTAAATGCAAATGAGCTGCTGCTCCCCACCCTCCTTTCCAGAAGAGGGCAGAGCCCGTACAGCTCTTGCCTCTGACGCTGCATTCACACGGGGCGTCGGTGGTGGCACTTCTCGTTTACTTTGCATGGGTCACGTCATGCGTTGCCGAACTGAATTGTGGGTTCTATTGCATCTCGTCACTGGCGTTGCTCGCGGCAGAAATTGAAAACTTTTCTATTGCCAATTGCCAACCCTGTGTGAATGCAGTTAGATTCTCTGCCAAAATCGGTACGGAATCTGAAATCGGTACGGTATCTAAGGTAAAATTGAAAATTAAAGGTGCTTTAATTTTTTACTCTTATAAAGCATAAAAATACCATAATATGTTTGCATATATTTAGGAAACATGCTAGGTTGACATACTTGTTTCTCTGAAAAACAATGCTACAGCCAGTTATTCTACTTTGAAATGTGCTTTTCAGGTCGGAATGTCTGTTTTTGTTTTGGTCTGTGCGATACCGCATGTTGCTAATTTACCCAATATTAGTTCGACACCCCAGGTTGCCAGTTGGTGGAAAACACAGCGTATTGCAGCCATGGAAGCCAGCAAACAAATTGGGTCAGATCGCAGATTCTACCCGACCTAAAAAAAAGCCTTGCCATCCATCTTAAAACGAGGTCATATTAAAACGCGGATAAATCAACTGATTACAGTGTAAGTCTCTTCAGCTTTCGTTGTCAATTGCACTCACTCCTGTTGCATTTCCTCAACCTGAGGAGGAGGGGGTGGGGGAAACGACTCTCTCCAATATTTTGAATTTGGACTGCAGTAACCATTTCGACCACTAGCTGTCAATATCACATACTGCACCTTTAAATAAAATTCAATAAATGCAGAATATTGAAGTTATTAGAAATTTTCTTCACCCCCTTAGCACCCCTAAGAAAACAATTCCTGGAACCACTGTTAGGACATTACGGAATGAATTCTGAAAGAAAAGAAACATCCAGAGAGAACAGAACATTGTAGAACAGAGGTACAGGGGTTTGACAAAATGTGAACAGCTTCAGTCTTCAAGGTGGAATTTAAGGTTTTCTGCCATTTTTGCTGCAGTAGTTCTGTGTAGTTTGGACACAACCGATGGTCCCTATCATTCACTTTTGGGTTTTTGCCTAATGTTCTATGGCATCACTGCAAACATCTCCTTTTGGAACCTTTATTTTCTAAGAGTGCACACCCATCATCAGATCCAGAGGAGTTTTGAATATGCCTGCAAAGTACTATAAGTATGGAATATGTTAAGCTTGGAACCACAGCTGTATCTGCATCTGCGGTGCTTAAAAGCTCCACTTTAGGTGGCTACAATTACATTCTTTTTTATAAACGTTTTCAATCAAAATGTACCGATAGGCTATATTTCAACAGAGAAGGATGTTTTAAAGAGTAATTTAAGCTTTTAAACTGATCTAGTAGGGTCACAGTGGGTCATTCACCCGCTCTGTCCCTTTTTCATTCTCTCTTTTTCTTCCCGGTAAGTACAATGTTTGTCATGGTAATGAAAGGGTCTATGGGCGGATCTTTGGATGGTGGAGAATGGGGTGGGGGCTACATGAAGGTGTAGAAGGGCAAAAAAAGGGGGCTGTGGTTTCTGCATTGCAAGGTTCAATTCATGGCTTTGGAAAGGGGTCTGGAGGTGAGGTGTGGGGGATGCATGTGCTTTGTTATAGGTAAGATGAGGGAAGATGCCCCATTTAAGAACAGTGTGCATTTACTGCTAAATTGTAAAATATGGACAGTTTAGAATGTACAGGATGGCAATGCATCATCCAATAAGGTAAATCAATTTAAACATTTGCTAATTTAGTTGCTATTGTTCAAAATGAAAGATCTCAAAATGGGTAAAATAACCCATTGTAAGTAAACACAAGTACATTTACCATTTAAATTACCAGTACATTTTCTAAGTTTACGCACAACACAAATGGCAATATGTAATTGTAAATACAGATAAAACAGCTATGAAAAATCAATGCAGTGCATTGGGTTGTAATTTTACCAATGATTAGAGTGTATGGGCAAGAAATTTTGCAGAATATATAACATGTATGTGTATATATATATACACAAACACTGTAAAAAATGATTGTTGGTTTAACTTAAAAAAGTAAGTTATGGTTGCCTTAAAAATTTTAGTTCATTGAAATAAAAAAAATTGTTAATACAATGGAGATTGGTTTAATAAATAGAAACTCAAAATATTATGTTATTTGAACCACATTAATTTTCTAAGTTGATTTGCCAAAAGATAAAAAGTTGTGATAACAAATCATGAAAATATTTTTTTTACAGTGTATACACACACACACACACACAACACAACACATATACCTCCTATTTTGATGACTTTTTATTATGTTTCGGTCATTTAATTTAGTATAATGACAATTCAAATAACAGAATATTCAAATTGCATTATAGATCATTTACAGGTATATATTTTAATTGAAGGGATGTCATAGCAATAATCTTAAAATCGGAGAATTGCACTCAACTGGTTTATATGTTCTGATGAGTAATGAAGATGTTTAAAAGGTATGTAAAATGTATTATACTGAATAATAATGCCATGGATTACAACAATTATTCAATAAAAGAATAAAATCACCAGCAACATGCTTCTTAGAACCTTCTGCCTAACTCGAGTAAGCAGACAATGCAACCTAAATAAGATATCTCAGAAAGATAAGAATCACAATAAACAATTAAGACCCAATCTGCTTGGCTCATCATAGTATTTTACCCAACAGATTATAACCCAACATATTGTAACGCACATTTATGAATATTTACTTAATGTTACTTTTAAATAAGGTTAATAACAACTTTGTGGCTGTCTTTGCCCACATTTTACAAAAAAACATTTCCCAACCACATTCACAGTGGTTGAGTGGAGAAAAGTATTTCAGACAAATGACATTGTATGCTGACTGATTGGGTTCTCATTCTGCTACGCATTATGATCTCTAATAAAAAAAGTAGCCTGATTTATTTGATACCACATTGTTTTATTTATGATCTGTCAACCCCATCCTGTTGCTTCCCATCTGAACGCTACAAGGCAGAGTTTAGCAGAAATGTTTCAAATAATGGACAGATGAGACTGCCCAGACACCTTTTTTAATACTTTCTCTCTCTAACATTATTCTAAAGTTGGCTGATACCGCGTTCCTCACATAAAAACAGACTTATGAAAGACTGGAGGTCTATCTGGGTGCATTCTGGGCATTCCTGTTATTGTGATTTTATTAAGGGGCCACTGATGACCCTGCACCATGCAGAGATACTGACCCTTGAGTTCTTTAGGACAATAGACAAGCTTCTTCAGACTGACACTGTTGAACCTGAGCCTCAACAAGAATATAAAAATACTGTGTTTTAAGTCCAGAATGGAAGCAATGGAACAAACTGCTAGATGTCAAATAGCAACCGAACTGTATTGTATTGTGCAAAACATGTTTAGATATTTGAAAGTATAAAAGTCCTTTTGACAAATTTTAATTGACATTTGGATTTTCTCTTGAGAAATTTTTCTTGTTTATATGTATGTGTGTGTCACATGTCTGTCTGTCTTTGTTTGGTCTTTCAGTTGTGTTTTGATTCTGTCACATGTTCCTATGTCTTAGTTTCTCGCCACTTGTTTGTTTCCTTGGTTACCCTCGTTAGTTAAGTTCAGCTGTGTTTAGTTAATTCTGTTAGTTCTGTTTGTTCCTAAGTGTCATTAAAGTTTAAGTTTGTATTTTGATCCTGTTCCTGGTTCACCCAACCGTTACAGTGTGTGTGGGTCTCTATATGCCCAAATGTAAAATCTATCTAGACATATTAAACAAGCTCAACCTCAGTGTTTTTCTATATAACAATTGCCTCTTTTGAAAATGAAAATAGTTAAACCAAACTTGTTTCTCACTCATAATTTCCCTTTCTAATTTTCATTTAATCATTTTAGAAATCTATTGTCCTGTTTACTCCATGGTTGGATGTCCCTCACGGTCCAGCCTCTATTCAGCTATCAAATTCAACAAAGCCATCAGAAAATATTGCCAAGAATTTGTTTAAGTTTGTGTACGCCCACAGAGACATAAATATTCACTATATGGGTGTGTGTGTTCACATCTTTAGTTCACAGTGCCTTTTTGTGAATGGTTTTGTTCTTTTTTATCTATGAAATGCTGTTTACAATTACATTATCAGTGTACTCACAAAATTGTCCTCAATAAAACAAATCTGATTATATATGTTTTCAAATAACTAGAACATGGTTGTTGGCTATTCAACAACAAACTATCAGAATGCTGTTTAAAATCCAATTTAATTCCCGAAGGTGAAATGACATCAGAATTGCAATTTTAATTTTAATGGGAGAACGTAATTAAAATGAATTGAGATTCAAAGTATGTATGACTGTAACTTTAACTAGAAAATAAAAGTTTGTCAAAGTTGCCTTGCCAAACAATTGCCTTGACTGTATGGTCCTTACAGGCAGACAGATGGACGGACAGACAGACAGACAGAATTAGTAGAATAGATAGATAGAAACTTGGGGCAGGGGCGGTGTTTTTTGGGGATCTTCAGCCCATGCACCAAGGTTCTAAACCCCCGAAATCACTCTGTCCAGTTGCAGTGACAGGTGGTTCTTGGGGGTGGGGGGTGGGGGGGGGGGGGGGGGTGTTGTGTTAACACAGGCCAACAGCTGCACAAAGGAGTCCCACTGGTCTTTTCGGGGGACGGGATGTCCCCTCTCAAGCGTGCCATTTGCACCCCCCAATCTCACTCCGACACCAACCCCCTCTCCCCTCAATAGCGTCCACTCTTATCCTGTCTTGAGCAGATGCCAGCTGGGCTCTACAGGTGGCAAGCAGCTTCGTAATTCATAGGATTCAGCAAAAAAAAAAAAAGAGTCTTATCATTGTTTTGTCCCTCATGATATATTAGGTTATGTTGAACTGAACAGATGATACATTGATTGAAAAGAGAAACTGATTTCGTCTGATGCAATATAATTGTGACATTCTTCGATCTTTTATTTAAAAATTTACATTAAAGTTGTGAAATTTGCTATTTTGCTTTATGTTAGCTCATCTAAGCACCAATAATAATATAACAAGCATCAACTACTGGTCATTTTATAATTTGCTTTGAGTCTTATTTGGGCATAAGCATGACATTGAAAGGATCCCAGTTTCTTTCCTGCCTTGCTGTATTTCCTTTTGAAACAGGAAGTTTGGATGGGATTAGTTTTAGGGGGAGGGACGTTCTTGTTCTAGAGCATTTGATTGGATAAAATAAGTGAGTGCAGTATGAGTCATCAATATTTCGGGCTGTTGCCTGGAAGAGGAAGACTGCAAATTTTAAATGCACATATGTGGTAAAAATTATTTTCTTCCAACTTGCCCTAGCGACCACAATGCTAACACGCATGCACAAAAATCCACAAAACTCCAGTTTTGATTTCATCTGTGTTTAAGGCAAAAGTGTGACATGAAAATTCTACTTTTTACACACATGCATATAATATAATTTGTATTTAAATAAAATGGTGGACGGGTGTAGTCTCATACGCTGTACAACATGTGATATGGGCTCAAAGAGAGAAAACATCTCTCTAAATAGTCATTACGGCATCTTTCTATAATGAATAGGGATTAGTCCATTGAGTCACAAGCTAGGAAGTTATAACATTTTAGAGACACGGTCAGACGAAACCTTCTGATGTAAAGCAGGTTGGAAAGGTAAAATAGGTAATAGTTTTTAAAAGATGCGAGCTTGTAAAGGAAAAAAAAACCCTACATTTTTCTTATAATTATAAATGATACTTTCTAACAAACCATCGAGGGTAATTAGGGATTACTTTCATTCTACATCCACCCCTACGTAAAATGTGGTACATTCCACACTGGAGGCCGAGTTGGGACGTTCTTCAGCTCACAATGAGCCGCATGCCATCACCTTCAGAGCGGCAGAGGGAGCACACAGGCGTCCGCGGTGTGTCAGAAAGTTTATTGAATCTCACCGCTCCATGAGGCCGTGACAAATCTACAGTTTTATGACTGGGCTTTATTCACGGGCTCTACGTGCGTCCATCGTATCCATAATATTTTCCCAAGGCTCTTCAGTTGATTGTTTTGGGGATTTTTGTGGGCTGAGCAGAAACAGGGATCGGTCTCGTGTGCCTGTGGAAATCCGGAGCGACTGAAGAAAGTTTCTTCCTGACTCACGGAAGGAATGAATACATTTTAGAGAGGAAAATCCACATGTTTTAACGAAAAACATGGAAATCAACCATCTCGACACACAACCAGGGATAAATCAGCTGACACCATCAGAAACACGTAAGTCGGTGTTTATGTTAAATCTGTATTTCTCCCCGTGATGTATATGAATGTTGAATAGAGCAGCCTTGCTTTTGCCTTCCACCGACAATATCCGTTCAATTATAGTAGCGGAACAATACAGAAACTGCTATTTCAGGGTAAACCTTGACATGGTATGCAATTACACATTCCTAAGGTAGTTAAATAATTAAAATTAAATAATAATAATAAATAATAACGCTAGGACGTCCCCCAGATAGCACACACACACTGTTAAAGAGCGGTTCATCTGGAAAGCATCTGACAAATATCTTTAAAAAGTCAGTTTTACATTCATTCTAAATCATAAACATCTTAAAGACGTCTTCTCAATGTCTATTTAACATCTGACACGAAATGTTATAAAGATGTATTGCAGAGTTGTATTATAGTGGTAGGCCTATTATTTATTCATGTATTGTGCATTAAATAAATACATAGATATATTTTATTTATTGACTTGTAGTATGTGTGTTTATATAAAAATAGACAGATAAACATGTATTTTTATTGAATTGTTTGATAGTCTATTATGTCAAACTATCCATTACTATCTTTTTATCCAATGCATGACGTGTTTATGGTGGCATATATGTGACGTGTTACAGTGATTCAAGCTAAGTCATGAGATGTTCAAGCATCAGTGAATTACGGCATCCATTCAGGCTGAATGGGCAACGAATTATATATCTGACATTCACAATGTTTTTCATACAATACTAGTTATTAGCTAGTAGTTATACT
This sequence comes from Rhinogobio ventralis, assembly GCA_039654625.1. NCBI lineage: Eukaryota > Metazoa > Chordata > Actinopteri > Cypriniformes > Gobionidae > Rhinogobio > Rhinogobio ventralis. The sequence goes on from CM077201.1 coordinate 10,944,169, forward strand.
GCATGGTCTGAGCACTAGCATGGTGTTTTGCTGTCATTTATTGTGCACCGCCTTTTTTCTGTGACGTCACTCATGCTGTATTTAAAGTGAGAATATAAATGATTAAAAATGAATTTCCAGTTGATCGCAGTGATTGATTCATCATTAAACACATTAGCTCACATGTAAGTGATTTCGAATGAATCTGTTGACTAAATCATTTTGGCAATGACGCCATAGTTACCAAATAAATAGAAGTTAGAACCATATGATCTTCATAGTGATTTGGATGATCGCCTGGTAACCGCTAGAAAGATCAGCCATTAAGATACACCCTGCAATTATGCATGTCCGGATAAGCATATACTGTAACATGACACAGTTGATCTATTTCTCAATTCATATTACAGTCATTTAATGGAGCTCCTGAGAAGATGGAGATCTTTAGGTGTTGGCTGTTGCTTCTGATTAGGATAGTTTATGTAACATGAAGCCCTTTTGCAGCATCTAGGTTTTGCTTCCTATTTCTTCTGGCTTTAGGCGTATAATTGAGCATTGGTTTGGGTAAAACTACCACAGATCTGTTTTTCTTTTCTGTCTTTGCGGAATATTCAGTAAGGATCTCCTTGCAGGTACTGGATTTAAATCCATATTTTGCTTGTCTTGCACTGGCGTTCCTCTTTAGTTTCATGGTTAGTGATGAATACGCTTACCAAAAGTCATGCAGAAATAATTGACTTGGTCATGCTTTAATTGCAGATGTGTCATTATCCTAATGTCTATGAGGATCTCGCCTATGACTGGTAAAAATCTTTGAGACTAGTTTGAAACGCTTGATGACCTTGCAAAAATGTCTAATTCTAACTGAACATTTTGTCTTAAAGTGAATCTGAACAAGATGCGTCTTTTGTGTTTAAGTCCTTTGCATTTAGGACTTAATTCACTGTTGACTGTTACTCATTAACTTTCTTTTTTATCCTTCATAAGAGAGCTCTGTTTGTGTCTTTAGATTGATTAATTACCTTTTGTTGTCCTTTCATTTTATACCAAAGACACATTGCATGCTAGTGCACACTTAGGAGCCCATTATTCAATTGTTTGAGAGAAAATGCAAAGTAAATTGAAGTCGTCAATGTTAAAGGCATGCCCTGAATGGGAGCTGAGGCGTTTTCAGTCTGACGAGGTCTGCTCTGTTGAGTTTTGCCCTGTCAGGACTTTTGAAGAGCATCTTCTAATCTCTCTTTTCTTTAGATCTGCATTCAGGCACGAGTGCCGCTTGGTTCCCCCCGCCTTTCGTTTTACATCCCCAACTGTCAACACTGTCTGGGCCTCTTTCTTTGTAGTCTCCCTTTGCTAACCTGAGAATCTGTCTTTAATGTGCTTGAATCATTAAAATTCATAGCTTTCAATAGCTATGTTTCCATCCAATGTTGTGAATTTAACTTCCGAGCACAACTGGAATATCACAAAACATTTGCGAATAAAGCACGTTTCCATCCGATGTGTTCAACAGAACAAAATCGTCACTTCCTGGAAAACTGGCACAAAATATCTGTAATAAAATTGGATGTTTCTGCAATCGGGGAAGCACTGTCTCTCTTTTTTTCCTACATAAATGACTTGCTTTATGCATAATGACTGCCATGTTATCTTTCTTTGGCTCAGGCATTTAAGAATGACCCAACCAACATTTGAGATGCTGTGCAATAAAATTAGTCCAGTTATCCAATCACATCCACTGTTGCGGCAAAGTCACGCGAGTCTTTTGTTGCGTATTAGCCTTGCTGCGATAGTCTGTTACCGGTGTTTAGCCGCAACACCGGTTACATCACTTGCCCACAGCGGCACCGCCCCCACCGTCGTTTTGATTTTTTTAAATGGGAATAAAATCATTTAGTTCAGGTAGAGTACAGACTTAATAAAGTGTGAGCCGAACGATAGTCGCAGCACAGACCATCAGCAGGAGCCAGATTTCATTCATCACAAGAGTGAGGAGCTGATTGACAAGATGATAGCGGAAGATTTGGTTTCAAAGCGAAATGTAAAAGCACCTATTTAAGCGAGTTTGCCATTTTAATGTTTTGTTGTTGTGTTTTTCATTAAGAATAAATAGGCTAATGATCCCACTATTCAAACAATCCACCCCTAATTTGCGCTAATTTGAAAGCAGGCATTCATAATGCAAATTAATTGAAAACGGTATGAATGCCCGAGCGAACATGCGCATTTTACTTTCGCTTTCAAATTATTTAAAAGACCCCGCCGGTGATACCGGTAATACCGGTGTTGTCGCACGTCGATTAACCGGTGGGAAAATATCCTCACCCTCATATCCCTATTGCGCATCGAGGCACTTATTCTGTAAATGTGTTTCCATCATGTCTTCTTTCTTATCGGATGAAAAATGTATCCACCTCAGTTGAGAGCATACTTTCTTAATGCACATTAAAGGATTAGTTCACTTTAAAATGAACATTTCTTGATATTTTACTCACCCTCATCTCATCCAAGATGTTTGTGTCTTTCTTTCTTCAGTCAAAAAGAAAATAAAGGAACTTTTTGGGACTTTAGCTTATTCACCGTATCCCCCAGAGTTAGATAAGTTTATACATACCATTTTTATCTCCGTGCGTGCCATAACTCTGTCTGACGCACCCACCGCTAGCCTAGCTTAGCACAAAGACTGGAGGTAAACGGCTCCATCTAGCCTACTGCTCAATAAGTGACAAAATAACAGCAACATTTTCCTATATATATGTTGTGATGTGTATAGTTACATCGTGTACTAAGACCGACGGAAAATGAAAAGTTGCAATTTTCTAGACCGATATGGCTAGGGACTATACTCTCATTCCTGCGTAATAATCCAGGAACTTTGCTGCCGTACCATGAGTGCAGCGGCGCAGTGATATTACGCAGCACCTGAAAATAGGCTAACTTCCGTCAACATAACCAACGTGACAACCTGCTTACACAGAGAGCGTGCTGGGGACTATTTTCAGGCGCTGCATAATATCATTGCGCCTGCTGCACCCATGGTACGGCAGCAAAGTTCCTGGATTATTACGCAGGAATGAGAGTATATTTTGTGGCGTTATTTTGTCGTGTTCCTTTAAGTTTTTTGAGGAAAACATTCCAGGATTTTTCTCCCCATCACAGACTTCCATGGCAACCAAAATGTTGAAGGTCCAAATCAATTCAGTTTCAAAGCGCTTCGAAGGGCTTCAGAGGCTCTGCACGATCCCATCTGAGGAATAGGGTCTTATCTAGTGAAACCATCAGCCATTTTCAAAAAAAAATTTAAATGAATATACTTTTTAACCTAAATTGCTCATCTTGCACGGCTCTGGGACGTGCCAATGATTGCGCAATCACGTCGTGAAAGTCACGCCAGACGTAACGCAATCCATGGCACATCCCAGAGCAGCGCAAGATGAGCAATTTAGGTTAAAAAGTATATTCCTTTTTAATTTTTTTTTTAAACACGTTTTTTCAATGAACTCTAGTGGCAACTAATGAGAATTGAGAGTAGTGATTGGCCGATATCCAATCATAATATTTACTGACAGAAAATGAGATGTATTCACATTTGGTGAATTTAAATAAATGCTTATTTTGCATATTTTACTTGAGATTTGCTAAAAAAATTTAATTCACCAAAGTTAGCAAAATGGCCAAATTTCTGAAAAAGAAATTGAAATATTGAAAAAAGTATTTGAAAATATTGTCCGATAAATTAGACTAGTTAGTATATCGGTATATTTCAGAACAATGCACTATTTTCAATATAGATAAAGTGCAAAGAGCAGGGATGTTTCCATGTTTTATTACTTGTGAAAGCACTGTTGACTTTTATTCATGATAATCCCAGAGCACCATGGTGTTCAGGTTTCAACAGAGCATTAAACACGTTTGTCAAGGTCTTTGTGTTCTCGTTGTGGAGAACGTGGCAGTTTATTGTGATCAATAAATGCTTGCTGCTGTTAGTAAGTGGATATCCATTTGAAATAGTATATTTGTCAAAACAAGTCCTTTAGCTTTCTGTATAAACAAGTCTCATGTTAATAAAATATAAGAACTCTTTTGCTGTGAGGCTATATGATATAAGTTGTTCCTCCATCCAAGTTTGATCAGGCTGTTTTGTTTTTCTTAAAGGCTGCATTTGGGAGCACGATCCATTGTATGTTCTTTGCTTAATGAGTATTATTTGGACTTATTTGTGAGATATTTGGTGTCACAAGCAAACCTTTTAATGCATGGCAGCTCTGTGGAGGCTAAAGAGATTGTCAGACTGACAGGGGCCAGTTTCTGTTGTGTAACATGTAACAACCACCAACACGCATACATTTACACACACCCCTGTTACACCCGAGAAACTTTGAACCAAGGGGCTTATAACTCTTTCCCCGCCAAACACATAATTTTCTGGGTTTCCTTGTTGTCACTGTTATACGCTAGGGGGCACTATTACGCATCTTCTGAATGAGTTCAGAATCTCCTGATCAAAACACAGACGAAGAAGAAGCAGAAACGAGCGATCTCATATGTAAGCAGATGCATATGTAAAATAACGTGATCATCAATATTAAACTGCATATAAACCAAAACTGCCTAATGTTACTAAATGAAATGTAGACCTATAGGACTGTGGAGCTTTCTTTTAAAATATATTGCATAGTCAGATATTCATACAACAAAATATTCTGGGGGCCATTACATTTTTGTGAAAATGATCAAAACTGCTGGCGCTGGCTGACAACGTAAAAAAAAAAAAAAAAAATGCTGGTGGGGAAAGAGAGTTAAGCAGCAGAAAATTACCCTCTTTTCATTAATGACTTTGTAACAGAAGGAAGAAACCACGACTTTGCTAAATATATTGTGCACTAAATGAAGACAAAATGCTATCGGCACAGTATTTAGTTCCTTTTTTAGAATGGTGGGAAATATTTTACCTTGGCTTCATGTCATTAAATGAGTGCCGACGGCCTACAGGGGAAATGTGTTTAATTGGCATGTGACAATCAAATGATCCAATTTTATAAATCCTGACCACAAGCTTTAATACTGACACTCACATGCACATATGCACCAGTAATATCTGAAGCACATTCAGCCTGAGGAATAGTAGCGGTTCTCCACTGCATCAGATCTGGCCTAGAAAGTGTGTCTCTGGAGTAATTAATCCTCTCTTAAGATCTGAATATTGTCAGACCCAGAAAATGGCAAGGAATTGTGAAGGAAAGGGATTTTTAAAGCCACACATCTGGAGATTCTGTAACTGGGTAATATAGATTTAGTTTTTGTTTTTCCTTGTGTTCATAATAGGCTTGACTCTTGATAATCCAATTTGTATGACCTCAAGAATATCAAATAGGTTTACAAATTGTATTCATCTGTTTTGCTTCCCACAATGAGTTTGCATTGAACAAAGGATCTGGTAAATCATTTACTCACTTTCATATCATTCCAACACTATGTAGACCTGAAAACTATGAGATGGGAGGAAAAATTATATTTCAGTACTTTTGCATTCTCTCACAAAATGTAGCTTTCTCTCCCAACAGTATTGCGTGCCTCTGATAAACTTTGCATCATTAGGCTTACTAATACATAACGTGATTTTAACAGTAAAAGACTAAAATGTGACAGTAAAAACCTGACTTTACATTTGATGTTGTTTATTGAAATAGCCGTTTCTTCTTAATTTATTTCTAATCGGTTATGTACATTAGGGTTTTATGTTACATCTAATGTACTTTAGTGTCATGTGTGTTAACATAATGGTGTTTAGTATTTGTGTGAATGATATATATATATATATATAATACTTTCTCGCTTGTGATGATCTTTGATTCATCGTGTCTTTCTCATCACCACTTTGGTTGTTTACAATAGAAAAAAACTGATATTCGTATAGGTTGGTATATTAACATTATATCATTTCGTGAAATACAGTTTTTTACTGTGAATTTAAGCGAAATCTCTGCCTAATGCAAAGATTTCAGGTGAGGGCAATAACTTTGCGAGAGAACACGAAACATTTTGTGAGCCAATGCAAAGTTGCTAGGCAGAACACAAAACTTTTCATGTTTTCTCGCAAAAGTATTATTTTACAGTGAAGGAATGCAGAGTTTCTTGGGGGAACCCACAAGTTTTATGAGAGAAAACATCATTTATTTCAAGTATTGAAATATAATTTTTCCTCTCATCTAATTTTCCCCCCTCACCATGACCCTTTATGCGCTCCATAGTCTGTATACAAACCTTTATGACTGTCTCTCTTCTTCGAAACACAAAAGATATTTTGAAGAGTGTTTTAATTCATTTTGTCCGTATAATGTAAGTCATTTGGGTCCAAAACAATATTCAACTACATTAAGTTTCATTACATTAACAAAAGACAATTTTTTTTTTCTTTTGTGTTCCACAGAATAAAGAAAGTCATACATGTTTTGATTCATTTTTTAAATTAATCATTGAAAGTCATAATTGAAAAGCTTGATGCACACCCTAGTTGTCCTTGGTGCTTTCATGAGAGAATCAACAATCTCTGACTGCTGACAAATCATTCTGTGGGTTTAGAAGAATGAGATGATTATCAGAAGATCAGAAGGGAAAAATGATCAGTGAATTACAGATTAAATTGTAATTTTTTGGATGAACTATCCCTTTAAGACTGCAGATATGTGATTTTGTTGTAATCGGGGGCAAACATCGAGCTACCTCAGTATGGAGACAGCATTCATATTTGTCATTTACAGCAGGCGCTGTGTTTTCTGGTGTGGCCACTGAGTGCTAGGAATGTTAAACATTCCTCACTGAATGTGTGTCTTCTGTTCAGCTGAGGAGCGAGAGAGAGAGAGAGAGAGAGAAATGAGGGAAGTGAGAGAACGGTGTGACAAGATTCCAGAGCTCATGCCTGCATACAGATGGAATCACGTCAGGTCTCCTTTCCTGTGTAGCACCCAGATGGTGTAAATCACAGTCCTCAGACATGAAGCGTTTGCGGGAGAGCGCATTCTCATCTTTCCCTTTCCCAATCTGATTGGATAAAGGCATCTATCCACACCAGAATATGACAGAGGACACTTTCATCTACTGCTTTCATCTCCATTACACAGAATGCTATGCTGTATTTTTTTTTTTTAAGGAAAATGGTTGATCTGTTAAAACTGCTTTATTTGGAAGACCACATATAAAATGTCACTACTATCTGACAGACTACACTGAAATGGGTGTCTTGAGGAATCACATTTGTCTCTGTGGCAAAAAAGAATCCCTTGTATTATCCGATCAGACAACTTTCTGCCAATTACATGAATTCGGGGAGGGACTACTTGTTAAAAAAATGCGTTGGTTAGGCTAACATTGCTGAAATTGTGGCTTTAAGATGGGAAAAATGTTTGTTATGCTACTTAGGAATTTTGGACAATGAAGAATGTGAAAAACTGGGAACCACTAGAATTGTAAGAAATGATGCTATCTTAAACTAAGAGGTTTGCTGGTCTTATATGTAGCTGGTTTTAGCTGGCCCCCCAGCCTGACTGGCTGAAAAGTGCCCCGAAATCCCTTTTAAAACCAGCCAACAGACCAGCTAAGACCAGAAAACCAGCTTAGACTATATAAGATGGTTATTTTTCAGGCCTTTTAATACTGTGGCCTACAGTTTTTAATAATGAATTGTACTTAAACTCTTTACATGTACCTGATTTTAATGAGCTCTTCTGAGTGCTCTAAAGCACTTATTCACTACCCGCTTCATTAGTCTCAGCTTTTAAGATGCATAAGATATAGCAGATCACGTGTTGAGTCTTTAAAGTCTTCACTGTTTTTAAGCCCCTGCAAACTTATAAACGTGAGCATAATGCATATTAGTTACAGCATCAACCAAAACTAGAGATTTAACAGAATGTAATTTTCTTGGCCGATTCCAATTTCCGATTTGTTTGTATGTGTGACCTGCTGCTTTTTGCCGATTCTGATTTTCTTCCTAAGAACTATAATTGACAGCATATACAAACAAAAATTTACTTTTCTTCAATACAAAATTTTATTTTCATAAAAAGTACAAGTAAAACGTCAGTAATAAAATAAGAACAAATAAACAAATTGCAAACAACAGCACAAATAAATGCAATAGAATAGAGAGATATGAAATAAACGTGGCTTTAAGTTTTTCAGGTGGGTATACAGTATATTCAGGTTAGAAATACTACAGAAATTAAAGTAATCAAATGTAAAATAACAGTCTTTATTTTCAAAAATTAAATGCAGATTAATGCTTACAATTAAAGTTACAAAAGTTATTTAGTCAAGAGCGGAGAGTGGTTTTCTTTGTCTTTTGTTCTTTGATTAACATGACAGACAGCAGCAGGAATATTAGACTTCTGTCACTTAAAGGCTGTGTGTCCACCAAAGCGTTTTTAGCCAGCTGAAAACGCTAGGCGCTCTGCTGAAAACACCTTGCTGTGAGCGCTTGAGAGTGTTTTGGCAGCGCAGCGTTCTCTTTTTTCAGTTGAGACTCATTGCTTGCTATGATACGGAATATCCGCGGAAGTGTTACTAGTATCATTTCACAGATAGTTTGTTTCTGTATTGGTTTTATATAAAAATGTTGATACAATGTAAAGTATTCGCTCTGGCTCTTGTTTTAAATTCATTTTGTTCCGTTATTATGCTTCTTGTTGTCATCTGTTGACATGTACAAGCAGAATGTGGTGGTTGGTCGGTGTTGTATTTGTCCTGCCCCTCCTGCACTGTGATTGGACGGCTGGGTGAAAAGTGACAGTGATGAGCGCTGCGTTTTACTCAAAGTTGAACATTCTTCAACTCTCGTGACCGGTAAAAAACGCTGAGCACTCCGCGCTTGAACATGAAATAGACGCTCAACACCTTGTTGCGCTCATGGCGTTCTAAAAATGCAGCGCTCCCATTGAAAACAATTGGATATGCCAACCAGGCACGTGAAAATACGCTTTGGTGGACACACGGCCTAAGAGTTTATGCATAGACCCAATATACTATCTACGTTCCAGTCCAGAACTGACTGTGTTTAACTGAATATTCGCCTAGACTGGCATTTTAACATAACTTTGTGTGTGTTTGATCGTTTAAGCGCAGTTAGCCACTGTTTAAATGTCCGGTCCGGGCCGATCATGCTGGAAATCGGCCGACTCTGTTCCCTGGCCGGGTCGATCTGTGAATCTCTAAACATTAGATTAGTGAGCCGTTTTGCTGTCTACTGCCTATAGGTATCCACCTTCTAAGACCGCATCCTCTCTAGAAGGGACCCTCATAAGTGACTGATTTGAAATGCTCTTCACAGGCAGCAATTTTCTTTGCCATACATTAGCAAAGTGCACTGGAAACTTGATTTTGGCCATTTTGGTAGCTTGGGAGCTTGTTCCTATGTAGGTAATAGGCGTACAAGTATAGATCCATACTGTAATCTCATATGCTGTATCTGGTTTGATGTTAACCTGTTACAAAGCATTACATACCTGTAATGCCTTAAATATTTTCTAGGTAGTCAGCTCGCTAGATTTTGAAACAGCTGTTATCTTTTAAAGTTGTGATGAAAAGGAAGTATACAGTAAGAGATCTTTTCTTCTGTATTGACGCACATCTACAGTGAAACAGATTATCGAAAAATAAATTAAAATAGGAACTTGGCTCTGGTATTGGTTGTTGATTGGATGGAGTCAGATCTGAATATGTTGCAGTCTATTGTAAGAAAGGGGCAGGGTTTAGTTGCAAACTAAATAATTGAAGAAAGTCCGGCAAACATCACCAGAGAGAAGTCTGTCGTTTTCACCAGAAGAATTACGGAATAGACGGGCTTTATTTTCATTTCATGCTGACTTTAAAGTCACTCTGAGGAATCTTTATGGGCCACATTGTCATACCTCATAGGTGGCGTAAGGTTGAAAGGTCAAAAGACAGGAAGTCTTGGAATGCCATCAGAGACTTTCCTGTCCGTCACTCTTTTGCTTGTTTTACGTTCCCTGTGTGGGAATTCAACGTTTTGATGTCTTGATGTGTCCTAATTTTAGCCCATAACAGCTGTGCTCTGCTGTATGTTGTCAAAGGCTGGATTTACAGTCTGTTTCTTCTGGAGGTGGGAAGATCATATCAGGGAGAAGGCGGAATGTAGTGACAGTCAGCTGATCTGTGTCGGTCTGACGCAACTAAATGACAGTGATCGTGAGTTTCAATTGTGTTTTTTTTTTTTTGTTACATGCAGGTTTTCTATTGTAATTTCTTCAGGGTTGCACAAATATTATAATGCTGGCCGATACTAAGCCGATGATCATTTTCATGTTATGGCCAATATTAACGTTTTTTACATTTTTTTTTATTATTATTTTGTCCAAACAAATTGCTAAAAAATAAAACCAATCGTTTTAAATGCTGAAACATACATATTATACATTATACAACATTATAATGTGCAGTGTGAAAAATCGATATTCATTTTGAAATTTACTAAAAGATTAGGCCTACATTTAACATCGTTATGAAATTAGTAGCATTTTTAAAGACTTTGGGCCCTATCATAGGAGAAGCGTTCAGTCTTTCCGCTCGCACATTCTGCCATGTAAATGGGGAATCTGCCATGGTGCAAGTGCAACTGGCTTTTAAAGGAAATGGGAGATGAGACTCTGATTGGTTTATTGCATGTTACGCCCAAAACACACCCATGGCATGACTCATTAAGAGACTAGGTACAACTCTTTTGGACCATGTGCCTGGCGCGCAGACAGTTTTTTCCGTCATTAAAATAGCAAAAGTGGATTTGGACACGCCCCAAGTGCACCTGTGCCATGCGCTTCAGATCATTAAAATAGGGCCCATAAACTTTAAAAACTGTTAGATGGCAGTAAAGGGGATTTTACATAAAAAAAATGGAGTGAATGATAATAATTATCCAGTATCAGCCAAGATAAATATCCATTGACCAACAGCAATAAATTAATATATTTAAAATGTAACAAATAACCGATATGTTACTAATATATTGTGCTTCCCTAACATTTTTTTTTGAAGAAAATTGGATCAGGACATGTGCTTTTGTGGTTTGGAAAGTCTCGATGAAGCACAATGCAAAAACGTCAATATGTTTTAAAGGTGATGTGATTCAGATTTACATAAAAATGACGCATTCACCCTCAAATCTCAATGTGTTGGAATTATTAGAAACTACTGATGGAGCTTGTAGTATGACTCTGATTTGACATTAGTTTTATATTTGATAGTTGTTATATTTTGCTTTGACCACCAAAACAGTAGCACAGCACACTGCTTTTATTAGCTAGATACAGATGCTAACAGTTTAGAAAATTAGCAATTGATTCAAATCATATGACCATTTTGTTTGGCCAAACCAAAATAGTCTCCATGTTGAGGTTGAATATTGATTTAATGTAATGTTTATATGTGGCCTTGTGTTTTTAATTTTCTCCTGTGATAGTTTAGCTCTTAGTTTGCAGATCTTGTTCTTGGCTCACTCTAGTGTGAGTGAGTCCACAGTACATTGAAGTGCTTTAGCGCTGAGGTTGGTGTGCATGTGAATCCCATAATAGGCTTCTGCTGCAGGAATGGCTGTCAGATAGTTGGGTGGAGCTGGAAACACAAACACTGAATTTAGCAGAATCTCCAGAATGTTTTGAATTGATGTTTAGGTCTTTGCTGGTTTAAAATTAACCGTTTGAAGGTTTCTTCCACCGAAATCATGCTGGTTCTCATGCCAGAGCTCAACCGAAGGATCTGAGAACTGCTCTCAGGTTGTAGGGGCATTAAATTGATCAAAAGTGGCAGTAAGAATTATTTCATGTCAGTGCTGTTCCTTTGAACTTCCTTTTTACACAAAAATACTAAGTGTTTTCAACATTGATAATAATAAGAAATGTTTCTTGAGCCCCAAATCAGCATATTAGAATGATTTCTGAAGGATCATGTGACACTGAAGATTGGAGTAATGACGCTGTATTTGATAAAATAAATGCAGCCTTGGTGCGCATATGAGATTTCTTTAAAAACATTAGAAAACTCTTACCAATCCAAACAATAGTGTGTAAGCAATAATATATGAGATGTATGCTAATTTTGTGTTGAAATTGTGTTTGTGCTCTTATATGACATTTTTTGAATATTAACACCATGCACTAGTCACTAAGGGTGACTGCTTTCATGGTAACAGAGCAGGAAGTTATGAATGGCATGGCATCCATCATTGGATGTCAGCTATGGCCTGCCAGATATGTCCTTGTCACTTCCTCTGAGGATCGTCCTTTAGAGGAAAACAGACTGGGTCATTGTGGTTACAGTCCCAAGAGAACCTCTGCTGGGTTCAAACTGCACACTGCCATCTTACCTCACTGTCTGTGGTTTTGTAGAGGGATACTAGTATTAGCAATGAATGTGGTTTCGGAATGGTAAAATATCATTGTCATTGCACAACAGAGTTCAATTCTTTATGGTTGCCAAGCAACATCGCAACTTGTTGCATTAATATAGAATTAATATTTTAAGCATTTAGATTTTTACTTAAATGTGGCAGACTCCTTATTGATTTTATGGACCTCTGTTTTGGTTTGCATCCCATCAAATTCCAATTTTATAAGAAATCTATGATCAAATAAGATGAGAAATGGGCTACTTTTCATATATTATCCATGTCATACATTTTCTCATAGTGAGATATGTATATATGTGGTGTGTGTGTGTGTGTCTGTGTACAATTAAAATGTATGTTTAATTTAAAAATATGTAATATTATATTCAAAAAGTAAAGTATATACACTATAAACAGTATTATTGTGAAATATTTTTACAATTTATTTTTTCTATTTGAATACATTTTAAAATGCAATTTATTTCTGTGATTCAAAGAAGAATTTTCAGCATCATTACTCCAGTAATTTTTTACACAACTTTTTCAACACTGATAATAATCATAAATGTTTCTTGAGCAGCAAATCTTTATATTAGAATGATTTCTGAAGAATCATGTGACACTGAAGACTGGAGTAGTGATGCTCAAAATTCAGCTTTGCATCACAGGAATAAATGACATTTTAAAATATATTCAAATAGAAAACAGTTATTTTACATTTTTATAATATTTCACAATATTACAGCTTTTTTTGTATTTTGAATAACATAAATGCAGCCTTGGTGAGCAGAAGAGACTTCTTTAAAAACATTAAAAACTCAAACTTTTGACTGGTAGTGTATGTTATTTCCCTGTAGCATAACAGAAATGCATGACGCTGAGAACATAATGTAATCCTGAGCTACTGTTAAAACTCACCCATATCTTTCCTTTCCTCTCTCAGACACTCCCTCACACACAGACACGCACAGAAACAAGTTTGAGCTCTGATGTGAGCCATTCAAATCCTAAGTGCATTTGTCAGGCATGCAGTGACCCAGTCATTCACTTCTGCAGTGTTCTGCTTGAGTCCGAGGAGCTTAAGTAAATTTATTTTGACGCATCACATTTTAGCAAATCCAGACAGTCAGAACTTTGGAGCACCATTACAGATCAGTCTCTCTCTTTCTCTCTTTGGCTCTGTCCCAGCAGCTGGTGTTTACTCTGGGTTTCCAGTGAGTCTGCTCCTCTCCCTCACACTCCCCCCAGCCTGCTTACATCATCCATCCGGGGCGAGGGGCGAGGGGCCAGGGGGTTGAGGATGAGGTAATTCATTAGGCCTCAAATGAGATGCAGATCCATTCTCAGTCGGCCTCCCGGTTCTTCTGTTCTCCCCCCAACCCCCCACTCACCTCTTCCGATCTTTGATTTAACGGTTGCTGCTTGCTTCCACTTCCGGCTCCCTGTTTGTCTCATTTCCATATTTGAAAAAAAGCATTGCTCAAGCTCCCTACCCTTCGGGATCAATGCACTCTGGTGAGACTGAGATCTGCACTCTTCATTAACAGGTTTTCTGTGATTTTAGGGCAACATAATGATACATTGTCCTTGAAAAGAGCAACAGATATGCTTGAAGTATTTATTTTTCGTTTATTCATTTAGTTTTTACAGATAAACACAATTTTATTCTGTTTTATAGTCTTCATTCTTTATAAATACAGTGCCCTCCACTAATATTGGCACCCTTGGTAAATATGAGCAAAATCTGCGTTGTTTATCCTTTTGATCTTCTATTCAAAAAATTCTAACCTTTCATTGAAGTAAAACAGAGTGGGGAGAAACTCACATTATGAAATAAATGTTTTTTTTGCCAATGCATGTTGGCCACAATTATTGGCACCCCTAGAAATTCTCTATATTAAGTATATAATATATAATAAGTATATCAGGGCTCTAGACTGGTCATACTTTCTCAGTTGGTCGCACCCTTTTTTATATTAATCATAATGACCGTGCATGTTGATGAATCGTTCTCTTAATTTGTAGTCTATATGCTGGTTTTGCACTTATGTAAAGATTGACAGTGACTAAAATATTTTATTCTGAACATTGTTTTCAACAAGCTTAAATTTAAGAGAACATTACTAAATTATTTTTTGCTACAACATAGGATTAATCAGTGCGTGCTGATGAATAGTTGTCTTAATCTGCATACCCTAGTTTTGCACTGATGTAAAAAGTCTGACAGTGACACGAGACCTTATGTTGGCAAAATGTTTTAATCTTGTAATCAAATGAAAACCATAAAAAACTATCAAACACTGTGGAAAAAAAACAGCATGTATGTTTTTTAATGTTTGATTAAAAACAAATTGAATCAAATTCGTGAAAGTAAAATGCACATGGCCACACGGGCATTCATAACTTCCAGAAGAATTAATTTAAAATGCTCGCTCTGCTCTGCACTGTTATGAATGCCCGTGCGATTTAAAAGCGAGGTGCATAAGAGGGAAAAACTAAGGGCCATGACTTCCTGTTCCACAGGAGTATAAATATGAAGAAACACAAAAGCCAAATTCCCTTAATCATCCATCACAATGAGTAAAACCAAAGAATATAGTTCTGATGTGCAGCAAAAGATTGTTGAGCTTCACAAAATAGAAAGTGGCTGTAAGAAAATAGCTAGAGCATTGAAAATCCCCATTTCCACCATCAGGGCAATAATTAAGAAGTTCCAATCAACTAAAGATGTTACGAATCTGCCTGAAAGAGGACGTGTCTATATCGTCCTAATGCACAGTGAGGAGGAGAGTTTGAGTGGCCAAAGATTCTCTCCAAGGATCACAGCTGGAGAATTGCAGAGATTTGGGGAATCTTGGGTTCAGAAAGCCTAAAAAAGTGATCAAACGGCACCTACATCACCACAAGTTGTTTGGGGGGGTTTTAAGAAAAATCCTCCTCGCTCATCCAAAAACAAACTCCAGAATATTCAGTTGTCAGACACGACTGGAACTTCAAAAGGGACCTGGTTCTGTGGTCAGATGAAACTATTTTTAAAAAAGAGATTTTGGCAGCAAACTCATCAGATGGATTTGGTGCAGACAGGGATAAAACGGTTAAATATATTGCTGGATCTTTAATGTTGTGCCGCCTTTTTTT
Organism: Rhinogobio ventralis; assembly: GCA_039654625.1. Taxonomy (NCBI): domain Eukaryota; kingdom Metazoa; phylum Chordata; class Actinopteri; order Cypriniformes; family Gobionidae; genus Rhinogobio; species Rhinogobio ventralis. Next base: position 10,959,680 of record CM077201.1, read on the forward strand.
CTGGAGGTCCTGGACATCTTGTTCAGATACATGGCATCATGGATTTTAGCAAATACCAACAGATACAAAAATCAAACCCTAAGCTTCTGCTAGAAATCTTATAATGGACCGTGGTTGGGTCTTCCATCAGGACAATGATCTAAAAACAAACATCCAAAACAACACAAAAATGTTTCACTGAGAACAAAATGAAGCTTCTGCCATGGCCGTCCCAGTCCCCTGACCTGAACCCTATAGAAAATGAGTGGGGTAAACTAAAGAGAAGAAGCACCAACATGGATCTGGGAATCTGAAGGATCTGGAGAGATTCTGTATGGAGGAATGGTCTCTGATCTCTTGTCAGGTGTTCTCCAAACTCATCAGGCATTATAGAAGACGACTCGGAGCTATTATCTTGGGAAAAGGACGTTGAAATAATCGGGTGTCCATAATTGTGGCAAATGTAAACTAGAGAAAAACGTTTATTTCATAATGAGATTTCCCTCCCACTTTCAATTGTTTCAATGAAAGGTTCAAATTGTTTTTTTTGTTGTTTTTTTTGTTTTTTTTAAATGAAAGTTCAAAAGGATAAACAGTGCAGATTTATTTTCACAGCCGCCTTTGCTCATGTTTACCAAGGGTACCAATGCTGGATGCATTGCTGCCACATATAGAAATTGGAGTCATTAAATTGGTAATTTGGAGTAGTTTACTGTTTTAGAACACTCTTACTTCCTTTCTGTGTCAGTTGCTTGTTTGATTGATTGACAGCACAGCATGGTGCATTTCTATAGTATTAATCTATTTTCAGACATGATAATGAGTACCAAGCAAATGCATAATGCAACAGAAAACAGCAGTCACATTATGGATTTTTCCCCCTTTGTCATAAAATCTCCTAGTTTAAATCTCAACCTTTTATGCATGCAACCCAGATCTTTTCTTATGCTTAATGTCTTTATCATTTCATGTCTGGTGGTAATGGTATTTTTAGCTCAACATGAATAATGCAGTGCATGGCAGCGTTTTCTCAGTTTGTCCCTGGACCGTGTGCAATGGCTGTGCCATGAGGAAAAGGGATGCAAGAGTGGATCAAAAAGAGTCATATCTCAGCTCAAGCAAAGCTGAGGGTTAACTTTGCCAGCTCAAATCTCCAAATATTAGTCCCTGTAAAACGTTCAAACCCCCTTTCATTCATTGCCATACGTCCATTCTCATTCTCCCAGGGATAAAACAGGCCACCACTGATTTTTTTGTTTAGTTTTTTTTTGTTAGAATAACTCTTCCGCCTCATGGCAGCTGAATAGAGATGAGAGATGACACATGCATCCCTCTGAGTAAAAGCGTGATGTTTTCATATTTGCTCGGCCAAGCTGATTTTTACTCTAGGATGTATAGGGCTGGATGATTTGTTGAACATCCATGATATATTTATGTTGTACTATTTTGGCAATATGAATGACATCATAGACATTAGGTCACCCCTATGAGGTAATAAAACCAATTGTTTTAATAATGTCTCTGATTAAAATATTAGTAGAAAAACAAAGTTAGAGTTGATAAGTTTGATTAATTTCAGTGAATTAAACGGTTTCATTAAATTGATTTAGAGCTTTGATTCATTTGTTTTGTTTACATCCTAAAAGTTGATATGGGACATTCTTCATTTATGATTTGAAGAAAATGTTTATATAAATGTTTTAGTAATAACCAACAGTATTTATATATTTGCTATGCTTTGTTATATTGGTGCATGCATAAACAAAAATTATTAAAGGGATAGTTCACCCAAAAATGAAAATTAGCCCATGATTTACTCACCCTCAAGTCATCCTAGGTGTATGCCCACGTACCCCCAAATATTCACGTACGCGCGTTCACGAGAGACTGCCTTTCCAGCGTATGATGTAGGACGCTCCGGTGAGAATATGCTAGTTCTCGCGACAACCAAGTTTTGTTTTGTTCTATCCTCTGTGCTTCCGCCTTCGTCACCAGAACTTACGCTACGCCTGCGTCCTACGTCATACGCTGGAACGCCAGTCTCTCGTGAAAGCGCATATGACAGTTAGCGGAAGTTAGAGATTACAGTTTAAGTTTTTAATATGGATATTTTTCTTAAACAAATTTGCTATGCTTTGTTATATTGGTGCATGCATAAACAACAATTATTAAAGGGATAGTTCACCCAAAAATGAATATTAGCCCATGATTTGCTCACCCTGAAGTCATCCTAGGTGTATATGACATTCTTCATTGAGACGAATACAATCATCCTAGGTGATTGTGAAGGTGAATCCTAGGTGAAGTCATCCTAGGTGTATATGACACTTTGCATTCAGACGAATACAATCGAAATACTAACTATCCCTTTAATGTATTATTAAAAATTCATTCTTATTTGTGCCTTTTTAGTGAAAAGCAGTGTGGACAATTAGCCTTAATAATTTTAATATTTTACTGTGTTTTAGTTCTTCCAAACATTTTGCATCTAATTGGCACCGAAAAATAAAATAAGTATGTGCTGAATATCATTAAAAAAGCTGAAAAATATAGTTTTTAAGGTATATTGCCCAACATTACACTGACATATTTCTGTGTGTGTGTGTTTATACATAGATGCATAGAGTGCATAGAGTCTTTAATGTTGGCCAACTTCACATTGGACTCTAACCCAGGTCATACTCTTATCAGTGAAAAACAGGTGATCTGTTGAACCCTCCTCCCTTTTGTGTTTAGTCTGTTTACTGTCTCGACATGACATCATGCATGGCTTTAAGGCCTCAGAAAACCAGCACTTGCTTTCTTGCTCGTTTTCTTGGATGAAAATGTTCAATTTAGACTTTTAGGCTGTTCAAGTATACAGGTAAGCAACAAGCTTATCAATAAAGGTTGGAATCTTTAACTCCTCACAATTCGCTTCAATTGGATTTTGATTTAGAAAGTAATTATCTATTGCGCCGGTTTAAGGCAGCTCATTGCCAAATTCTGTGTTAAGATTCTGCATAAATATTACAATTCTCCATAAATTACACACCATTAGAAATAAAATAACCTATAATCTGAGAAAGTTCTGCTTTTATGTTATGCATGTTGTTTAATGTAGTAGATATGCACAACAATGATCATTGGAGAGAGTAATTCTTTATGTCCCATGATTGTGATTCCTGTGTATTTGCATCATCTTTGCATTATTCCATGACACTGACTCCAGGGAATGATAATGAAACTCTCAGATTGGGGCATTTGTATGGTTATCTAATATCTACGAGTTAGCAGTTGTTGGAATGTTTTTCACTTGCAGGAAGTATTATATGATTTAGCCTGGAGTGTCTTGAAGATTCTGATCATCAGTAATAGAGACTGTGATTCACTAAATCGATGTTCTTGAGGGATGAGGCAGAGCAATCCTTCAAACTACTAATAATCAATTAACTTGAGTGCAGTTAAGGTTCATATCGAGCTGTCTGGGGCGTGACTCTTACTCTTTAAGTCTTTGCTGTACCAAGATATTCTTTTATGGATCATGTGTGCAAATCAAACAAATCGATCTGATTTAATCTCTGTGGAATGTAGCTTTGAATGGCTCTTCTGTGTCAGCACACATCTAGTAGGCAAATACACTTGAGTGTGTACTGTAGTTTTTGAAATGAAGTTCGACTGGTCTTTATCAGTTTCTCACTTTTTTTGGTCTTTTATCTCAGATCCCCCAGCTGTTCCAGAGGCCAATCCCAGTGATCCCAGCTCCGAAAAAGTTAACACCCCTTCAAAAACAGAATCAGGCCTTGAAGCCAGCAGGCCTACAAAGATGGACACAGCAAGGAAGTCAATTACCCCGACACAACCAGACGTCATTCCAAAATCGCCTTCGACACCCACTCCAAGGTCAAGTGGTAGCCCTCAAGCCAAGAAAGGTAGGTATCCTGAAGACTATCTGCCATTTTTTTAAGACAAGCTCAATATTTGGTTTTTATATAAATATTTTTTATTTTGAACAGTCCTCTTAATTACCTTTTTATCCCAAAAGATCAGAATGTAAGTAGAAGCATTATCAGGTGCCCAGGTCATTGGGTTAACATGGTTTCTAGTTGGTTGAAGCTGCTCTTTTAAGGTGATTAAGTTGATTTATAAGGTTGGTCAGCTGCACTACCAGCTAATAGTGGCCAAATCAGCCATTTTGGTCAAGCCGGTTTGGGTTGGTTACCATCTTGAGGTGCTTAAGGTGTTCTACACAAAACTTGTTAACTTGCTTGACCTTTTCCAACATAACATTGATCAGAATCAGAATGAGCTTTTTTGTGTGTTTGCGCACACTTGGCGAATAAAGCTCATTCTGATTCTGATTTGGTAATAAACCTTTTAAGTACTTTATATTTGCTCAGCTCCATTTAAAACAGTTTTCTTTCCATGAGGAGCATTTGGGAAATCTCTTGAGAAAAGAGTCATTGAGGGTTCACCTCTGCCCAAAGTCTGGTAAGCTAACAGAGGCATTTGTTTAATGTCCAACAAAGAATTTCCAGACAGGCCTCTGTAATGCTCCCAGACTCTTTTGGCTTTATTACATTAATGTAGAATCAGATCCGTTTAGTGAGGTGAATGTTAATGCTAATGCTGATTTGTGTAGGCTGGCGACAGGCAGTTCCTAATCGCCTCTGGTCATCATCTGAGGTGAAGCATTGAAACCTGACTGGGCATCACATTTCACAGGGCTGTGCCAGCTGAAGGGATTTAACTCTCCTCCTTGGTTCTGTCACGTTCATAGTATAATGACTTTACTTTTACAAGCACATGTAGATGCATGTTAATGGGTGAGTTGTTTGGGTTTGTGACAGTAAGCAGCTTTTCTTTGCCTACTTCGTTGTTGCCTCTTTATATAACTGATGATGTGGTTGTAGAGCCGCTTGGTGGGTAATTTTGTGGGAAAAGCTGGTTCAGCTGTGTTTGATGTTCTTACTGTGTTTGATACTGTAAATGCAATTGTCCAATTCACAAAAGAATCAGTTTTGATATGGTTTCTTTTAATGATTCATTCGTACTGATTTGAACAGCATTTGTAAGTCATTTAACTGGAAACGTTTGGGAGGAAAACTGTGTGAGGTGACATGTTGGAATCACTTTAACCATGCTAAAGTAATCAAATGTAACCATAAACTAATAAACTGCAGTATTTAACTAAACATTTATTTAATGCAAAAGCGAATATTATACATGTCGGAACTTCTGGAAACACCTTTGTCTCAAGCTAATTAAAATGAATGACTTAAAACAGTTGTTTTTTTAAATCTGGTTGTATTTTTTAAATAATTTAAATTGTTTAATTTTTATTATTATTATTATTATATATTTTTCTATAAACATTAATACATTTATGTTAAATTAAATTCATACTCATCTAAATGCATTAAAATACAGTATCAAAAGGAAAATACCAGTTGCATTTATTTAGTTGATTTATTTCATTTGTCATTAAGTGTTTTGCAGTATTAATGATTATTCAATCAATTGAGGGTTCATTTTAGCTTTTAATTTTAACTCAGATTTTTACCTTTAATTGACTGATAATTTCTTGACAAGTCAACTTTTGTCGTCATTCAGCCCCAGACCGTTTTATGTTATTAGACTTCTTCATACTACCGTTTGTGCACAGTTCAGCTCATCTCATCATAAAATATATTACTGCTGTCAAGCAGCGGTCGAACTGAACATCTTGTAAAACCAAACACTCTGTTCCACAGAATATTGTCCTCCATTGATCCTGGGCTGCTGCTGCCTCACTCATAATACATTTATTATGTGAAAGAACATAAGGAGACCAGAAGGAAGGGAAGAGCTGAAGTTCAGACATTGACTCTGATATGTACTGTATGCTTTATGCTGAATCATATCTTTTTTTTTTCTCACCTAGCTTGTTGCAGTTCACCTTTATTCTGGTTGTCTGAAATTCACATAGTAAAAGTTTTGGGAGGATTGTAAAGTATAGCTGGCACTGACAGCATTCAAAATAACATAATTTACAAGTACCATAGGAGTGTTTTGCTCCCTCCGATTTATGACTACTATTAAATTTATTGTTTTGAAAGCTTACAAACCCTTCTCACACCCCTAGGAAAATTAGAATCATAATTGCACCTTGATCATTAAGGCCATGAATCAGCAAATAGCAAGTAATTATTTTTCCTCCTCCTCCTCCTCCTTCTTCTCCTTCTTCTCCTTCTTCTCCTTCTTCTCCTCCTTCTTCTTCTTCTTCTTCTTCTTCCTTCTTCTTCTCCTTCTTCTTCTTCCTCTTCCTCTTCAATATTTTCATTTTACTTCGTTACAATTTGAGACAATTGTAGCTTGAATGATCATATACACTCACCTAAAGGATTATTAGGAACACCTGTTCAATTTCTCATTAATGCAATTATCTAATCAACCAATCACATGGCAGTTGCTTCAATGCATTTAGGGGTGTGGTCCTGGTCAAGACAATCTCCTGAACTCCAAACTGAATGTCAGAATGGGAAAGAAAGGTGATTTAAGCAATTTTGAGCGTGGCATGGTTGTTGGTGCCAGACGGGCCGGTCTGAGTATTTCACAATCTGCTCAGTTACTGGGATTTTCACGCACAACCATTTCTAGAGTTTACAAAGAATGGTGTGAAAAGGGAAAAACATCCAGTATGCGGCAGTCCTGTGGGCGAAAATGCCTTGTTGATGCTAGAGGTCAGAGGAGAATGGGCCGACTCATTCAAGCTGATAGAAGAGCAACTTTGACTGAAATAACCACTCGTTACAACCGAGGTATGCAGCAAAGCATTTGTGAAGCCACAACACGCACAACCTTGAGGCGGATGGGCTACAACAGCAGAAGACCCCACCGGGTACCACTCATCTCCACTACAAATAGGAAAAAGAGGCTACAATTTGCACGAGCTCACCAAAATTGGACAGTTGAAGACTGGAAAAATGTTGCCTGGTCTGATGAGTCTCGATTTCTGTTGAAACATTCAGATGGTAGAGTCAGAATTTGGCGTAAACAGAATGAGAACATGGATCTATCATGCCTTGTTACCACTGTGCAGGCTGGTGGTGGTGGTGTAATGGTGTGGGGGATGATTTCTTGGCACACTTTAGGCCCCTTAGTGCCAATTGGGCATCGTTTAAATGCCACGGCCTACCTGAGCATTGTTTCTGACCATGTCCATTCCTTTATGACCACCATGTACCCATCCTCTGATGGCTACTTCCAGCAGGATAATGCACCATGTCACAAAGCTCGAATCATTTCAAATTGGTTTCTTGAACATGACAATGAGTTCACTGTACTAAAATGGCCCCCACAGTCACCAGATCTCAACCCAATAGAGCATCTTTGGGATGTGGTGGAACGGGAGCTTCGTGCCCTGGATGTGCATCCCACAAATCTCCATTAACTGCAAGATGCTATCCTATCAATATGGGCCAACATTTCTAAAGAATGCTTTCAGCACCTTGTTGAATCAATATATATATTATTTATATTTATTTTTTTATTTTTTTATTATGCTATTGCAGATGCTTTTTTTTCTGTTCATTTTCTAATTTAAATTATTGTTATAATACACTTTAAGATATTCTAGAATGCTTGTAATGAGCACTGCTGGCCTTCCCTTGTTTGCATGATATTTATATCCATATCTATTTCTTACTCTAGTGTATGATCCATAACCATTAGACTTCACCACCGCAGAGAGAATATTGTATTTTGTGTTCAGCGGTTTTATCAAGAGAACGAAAAGCCTTTTGTAATTGTTGTTTGTTCCTTTTTTTATATATAGATTTTATGTCATTTTAAAATGGATAGTTCTGGTCTTGAATTGGTCAATTGGTCAATACAGCTTTTCAGCAATGGTAAAATCATTTTGTCTATTTAGGGCTTTAGGAGATGGTAAGGTCAGTGATTATGCACCACTCTGTTGCCTCAGACCCTCTGGAATCCCTTTCTGGGTCAGTCTTCTGCTTTTTCTGTCTCTGCCCGGTGACTCATCAATGGGAACATAGGCTGCTCGTAAGGGCCCACAAGACTCTGCGCCTCAGCTTCCTGTGCTCTAAAAATACTGAGTCAAAGTGGAGCACAGGTCATGAAGAGGAACACTGCTGGAGTCTTATGATCATTATTAATGAGTTTGTGTCATCAGATAAAAGTTGTACTAGACTTTGTGCATCATAAGACGCCAACTCAAAGATTTCATGGGGCCAGTTCAGAGGTTTCAAATTGGAGTGCTGTTTAAAATGATGAACTAGTTTGAATGTTTAATTAGTTTAAAGCAGTTTTCTTAACTGTGTTCTCCACAGATGTGGAAGGTGTAACAAACAGTAGGAAACTGTGACTGTGTAGTAGTCCATTGGTTCCCAAACGTTTTAGTGGCGTACCCCCTGAGGCGTTTACCATTGTTCTGCGTACCCCTCTCTTCCACACCTTTTCCATTTAAGGGACAATATTTGCCCCCTAAATTGATTTTCCAGTGCTTTCTAATTTTATAAATATAAAATATAAATATAAAATAAATAATGTTTAAAATAAAAAAATATTCAATAGAGAGATATGCAATGATGGTAAAAAAAAACTACATATTTGTTCTTCATGCTAGTGCTAAATCCCCACTTTTACAAAGGTGCTTTGTCGAGAACGACAGTAATGTATCGTGATTTGCAAAGGCAGCACACCCTGCTCACAACCTATCCTATGCATGCTGCTTGTGTGGATGCAGTCAGTTTTGACCACAAAAGATGAGGTAATTTGATTGAATGTCATTTATTTACAGTATTTTGCCAGTTAGAAAAACATGCATGGTTTTAATGTTATTTTAAGGTAGGGTAGAATTAAATGAATGGCAGAAAAAAAGCATTTTGTACCCAAGTTTGGGAACCACGGTAGTAGTCTAAAGTCTTCCTGTGCACCTGATTTATTAAACAACACATTGATCAGAACATGTATAGACAAAAATCAATGAAGCAGTTGTAAGCTAAATGGCAATTATGGTATGGCATATTTGTGTTGATGTAATTTTGTAACTTTGCAAGTGATAATTATAATGATAGAAAATGCTGGGTAATTTATAAATATATACCCCTCATTATGTTTAGGTATTTGCTAGAATGGCAGTGTGTCTTTTTAGCCCAGGTAAAGGTTCCCTTCAGATGAATGTTAATTTGTGGCGTTGGGTTGATTGTATCTGCACTGTGAGTTCTCAGAGCTTTCTGCTGTCAGCCGGAGCGTGTGAATGCTGCCAGTCTCTGCTGCTGCCAGCTTCCAGTGCTTTATAGTGCCGCAGATGTGAGCACGGCTTCTACCACACAATAACCTCTCTCATTCCCGGCACCCTGCTGTCTGACTGTCTCTATCACTCTCTATCTGTGTCCAGGAGAGCTTTAGTGGTCAGAATGACCTCCTCACATTTTTCCCCAAGCAACAGTGTGGCAATTTCAGAATGTTTCACCAAAACTAAACATTTGATTCTACCTCTTTTCTCAGATGGAATGAAGTTGAATGAGCGACAGAAACAGGCGAAGGAGAGGAGGGAGGAGAGGGCCAAATATCTCGGTAAGTTAACACACGGCAGACAGTGAGACAGCACCCCCTGCTGTCTGGGGTCTAGATGTGTTCACACAAAAAACACACTTCATATCATTCAATCAAGCGTCAAACTCCTGAGGCTTGCGCAACAGCACAGGATGACTGTAAAGAAATACATGTTCGCAGAGGTTCTATGGCTTTTATAGATTTTAATTAGTTATACGTTTGACATGTCACTGTGACTTTTGAGACTAACAAGCATGTGCATGCAGTTTGCATTTTTGCATATTTATAATTTTTCCCACATTTTTTCTTGTTTTTCATTCTATATGCCTTTGTTTCTCTTAATTCATATTTATTTAAAAAATTATATATCTAAATATATATAATAACTAAATATGTAATGGCTAATTTAAGTAAAAAATGACTTCTGGCTTGGTCACTTATACCAAGTTCTTCTGACTGTTTTCCAGGCTCCTAACTAGTATTATTATAAACCTTTTCCCTAGTATTAGCAATAATGACTATGATGATAATAACTTCTAAATGTATTGCTGCTTCTGTGTGTTTACTAAACCAGCATTGTGAGAGTTTCTCCTCTCCAGAGAATTATAAATATCTCACATGCTCTCTTTTGTTTGTCCATCATATCACTGTGCACGTCATTGCTGCTGAGATTGCTGTGCTGCTCTGCTTTGCATGATTGACACAACGTTTTTGTCTTCTTTTTCACCTTCCCTCCCCAGAACATCGTAGCCAGACTCAAGGTAAGCCACTCCCCCGTCTCTGGTGGTGTTGGTGACTGATGCGCTCTTGGGTCTTCATCCCTTTCTCTTTCAGTTACTTCTTGTCTTGTAGAGCTGCTTTCCATTTCCATTTTCGTCTCATACATAATCATAATTAGTAGGGCAGGGCATTGACACACATTTCACAATTCGATTTCGTTTCACAAGCTTGCAGTTTGATTCGATTCAATATCGATTATTTTGGATATATATATCAGGTACAATACATGGCAAATTTTCTAAAGGAAAACAAATCTCTTAACTAATGCTGTAAACTATAGGAGTCTATAATATTGAAGGTAAAAATTAACAGATTTCTATACAAACACTTAAATTACACTGTTTTTTTTATAATAATAAAGTTATAATATTAACTTTACAATTACATAATAATATTTCTACTCCAATTAGTTTTTTGAAAAATAAACATTTAAATGGTGGCTGTCATAAAAGCTTGCCAGATTTATGCATACATGCATTAAATATTGAAGAACATTAAAAATGATAATGAATAGCCTATTTAATATGGTGCATATATTTAGCAAAATGCTCCTCTAGAGTAAATTTTTCTAGCTGACTAACGAGTTTATGGACACTTATGGTATTTCTGAGGTAAATGTGACGTTACAACCTGTTTTACGTCTTTCCATGGTTGAAACACTGATTGAGTGATTCCATGTGACATGATACAGATTTCAGTACGTTGTACTCTATCTTTTAACACATTTTCAGATGCTCATTCATTTTTATTTCGCGCTGTAACTGGTATTAAGGCAGAAGAGAAGATCAGTTCACGTGCGCTCTGCGCTGCCGCTTCGCTTGAGCTGAGCTGCGCCAGAGCCAGAAAACGGTATTTATGTTTTTGAATTTCAAAATAAAATGGAAGGAATTTGAAATCTGAGACTTTGTTTCATATCAATAGTAACAAAGCACAATTATTGCGATTTATTGGATGTGAGGCACACTACAGTGTTCTGTTCATTCATCAACTGAAAACAGGATGATTAATCGACTCTTGGGATTTTAGAATCGATATCGGTTTGTAAAAATGAGAGTCGATTAAAATCGAGAAATCAATATTATTATTATTTTTACCCAGCACTAATAACTAGTGGCAGGTTGTCGGGTGTCTTAATTCTGAGTGAAAGCTGCCACAATCTTTATTTTATATATAATATAATATAATATAATATAATATAATATAATATTGTCACACTCCCCTGCTGGAAAATGATGCTTAAACTAGCTTTCTAATAAGTACCTGTTTCTATACAGCTGGTCAAAACTTTTGGTCATTAGGTGGTTCTAATTGGTTTAGGTGGTTGAATTACCGGTTGATTTGGACCTGGTTGAGCTGGTTAAAGGCACAATATGTACGATTTTTGTAATAAAATATCCAAAAACCACTTGCACGGTGTGATACATTTCATGCAGTTGTATACATTATTCCAAAAGTTCCCAAGGATTTTTCCCTTGTCATTGTCGCCTATCAATGATGTAATATCCGCCCTATCATCGGTTTCCGCTTGTAAAAACCATGGCAACACAAGTGGACAAACTGTTTTGTCGTTTAGTCATGGATCACTATTATTCATTGGCGAGTACAGAAAATCCAAAAAAACATAAACGTAGATCAACTGAGGCAAGCAGACTTTGGGACAAACGGAAAAGTAAAACGAGGATCAATATCGGAATGGCGTTTTTGTAAATGTTTGTAATTGTACATAATTCTGAGTGGGTTATGCTGATGAAATTACACATACACTTATACTGCACTTTGTTTGTATTTTAGTAACGCTTTTTATCAAGTCTGGTGACCAAGTCTGTGGCATTACCTCATCCGTGAACATGATTCGTGAATTCCATACAACTCTGGATGGTGAAAATTACATCTCCCGTTCCACTCTCCTTTATAGCGTCATCAAGCTTCGCCTTTATTGTTTTGAAAATGCGAAACTTACATATTGTGCCTTTAACGATGCCAGTGTTTTCATATTTCAGTCGTTTAAAGATTTAATTTAGTTTCTTTTAGAATATTTTAGAATTTGTCGTTTTTTTATTAAAACAATAAAAAGTGATAGCGCATAGCTAAAAGTAATGACATACATTTCACTAATTGAGTCGATTCAGTCAATGATTCATCAGATTGATTCAAACCAGTAGCATGTGAGTTTGTTCATCTTTTTGAGTGATTCATTAAAAGTTCCTTAGAGTCATTAGTCTGTAAATTGGACTACACTGGCTACATTGTATTCGTACGTTTGATTTGGAGTATGACCGGCAGGTCTTTTCCAGCAGGGTCAGCTGTCTTCCGAATTTTACCCTAAATGCTTTGCTTTTACAATTACCCAACTGTGAATTTCATACAATGACGAACGTGACTGGGCTTGTCGGTATATTAATAACAGGGAAAGAAATGTGACAATGAACTAATTAACACTTTAATTTCTTCTTTATTAAACACTATATTTTACATGTATGCTAAATAAATGTGACACAGTTTTTCAGTGCATCTGTTAAGACATTTAGGTCATATTTTATTGTTTATGCATGACCATAACCTGCAACTATATTGGTTAATGTGCACAGCATTCTTGTTGTTTTGCTCTGGGGTCAGTTATAGGTCATTGATGCACCAAATTTGAACTTTTGACCGCTAAACCTCACCTCTCAGTTTATGTTTTTCTGAAAGCTTGTTTTCATAGCACGTTTTACACGCTTCCCATAATTACAAACTGCAGGATCCATTCGGACCCAGAAATAACATCTTCTGCTGTCTTCACATCTGTTGTGACTGAACTGTGAATAAATCAAGATTGATTTGAATATAATCATGATAAACACATGTCCTGCTACATTCCAGCCACATGAGTGTGAAGTTTCATCTAAATCTAACTATTCAGGCAGTAGTCAATCGAACTCATCAATCCATCTCTTCTGCCATCACCATGGACTTGCAAATGAATGTGTGTAATATTTGTGTTGGCTGCATTAGTGTACTCCACCTCATCTATCTGCCAGCAGGATTATGAAAGTTTGATGAAGAGCGTCACCCTGGCGCTCTCAGGCCATCACTATTTTATAACTGTGGAGCTCAGATAAAAAGGCTCAAAACCTCCAGCCTTAGAGGAGATGAAGGCTCCCCGCAGAGAGTCTTTTCATGAAAATTTCACAAAAAATATTAAGCAGCTGTTTTCAACATTGATGATAATAATTAATAAAAAATCTTAGAATGATTTCTGAAGGATCATGTGAGACTGAATTATGGCTCCTGAAAATTCAGCTTTGCCATCACATGAATAAAATAAATTTTAAAATATATTAAAATGGAAAGCAGTTATTTTACATTTTAACTGCTTTTACTGTATTTGATAAATGCAAATAAAATAAATGCAACCTTGGTGAGCATAAGAGTCTTCTTTCAAAAACATTACAAAAATCTTACTGACCCTTAACTTTTGAACGATATTAAAAGGATAGTTCACCCAAAAATGAAATTTCTTTCATTTTCTCACCATTCTATCTTTCTAAACTCAGACAATCAGTGAAATTTAATATGGTATACTGTACATTTGAGCACATGTCTAATGAATGAACATGCATTGGAATTTAGGAATGTGTGTTTGAATTCTGTTCTTGGAGGAAGAGGTTGAGTAGACCTGGTTTGAGTAGCTCACGGGCTCTTCCTCTCTCTCACATAGCTGCTAAAAAGTCTCAGTGGCTGGAAAAGGAGGAGCGGGCACGGCAGGCGCGGGAACAGCAGCTGGAGGAGCGGAGGAGAAAGCTGGAGGAGCAGCGGCTGAAGGCAGAGAGACGCCGCATAGAGCTGGAGGAGAGACAGAGACAGAAACTTGAGAGGAACAAGGTGAGAAAGAGTAGTGGTGGTCAGTGCAAACCCACACGACACAATCTGTTGCATCCTCTAATTGTACACACTCTGAGAGTTTGTGAGGTTTCTGCCAACTCGGCAGGCATTGTTTTCTCTGAGTAATGTTAGATGAGTTATTTATTAGTGAAAGTGGAGCACATTTTGTAGCAGGGCCCTAAGATTTCCACTTTGTAAGATCAATACCACTTTCTCTGTTCCTCCCAGTGCCCATTAGATACTGTATAAATGTACAATAAAAAGTGTTTACTGCACTTCTGTTACCTTTTAAAGTGATATTCATATTGGCATTGATTTGGGTTTTTTTTTCAGGAGCGTTATGAGGCCGCCATCCAGAAGTCTGGTAAGAAGACATGGGCAGAGATTCGGCAGCAGAGATGGTCCTGGGCCGGAGGCTTGAGCGGCAACTCCAGCCAAAGCCAGAGTGAGTTACACAAAAGGCACATACATAAACACACAAACTGTACCTGTATGTATAGCTTCCTCTTTCCTGTTTCGTATTAACTGCATCCGTCATCTGTGTTAAGAAAGAAATAAGTTGGAATGTCATCTGATTCATTAGATGTGTGATAGGAAAACAGGCAGATTTATGGATTTTACAGAGACTGATGCTTCTAATATTGTCTCATTTTGTATATACATTTGTAAATTTTTGTGTATTCTTAAGGAAAAGTAGCAGGTTCTCTACCTTCTTTGACTTTTCACATGTGATATGGTTTCTTATGTGTAACGTAAAAGAGCCTCACAACTTTCTGCTTAAAGGAACACTCCACTTTTTTTGAAAATGGGCTCATTTTCCAATTCCCCTAGAGTTAAACAGTTGAGTTATACCTTTTTTGAATCCATTCAGCCCGTCTCCGGGTCTGGCAGTAGAACTTTTAGCATAGCTTAGCATAGATCATTGAATCTGATTAGACCATTTGCATCTCGCTCAAAAATATTTTTACTTTCGATATTTTTTCTATTTTAAACTTGACTCTTCTGTAGTTCCATTGTGTACGAAAACCGACGGAAAATGAAAAGTTGTGATTTTCTTGACCGATATGGCTAAGAACTATACTCTCATTCCTGCGTAAAAAGTGGAGTGTTCCTTTTAAGACCAACTAAACACTCTTTACTAATGCAATATTAACCAAGAGATCAATTGCTTCACTTCTGGGGATCATAGGGATTTAATGTGCTATTAGGAAACGCAAATACTAACTGAGATATGCAAACATTTTCCATTTTAACCTGCAGTATTCTTCCGTAGCTTAAGTTTCAATGAGCTTCGTGCATCGCGAGTCTCTACAAACAGAAGGTGCACATGTTCCAACTATATTCATCGGAACCATCAATATATCAACCAATAAAATAAAATAAAAAAATATATATATACATCTTGTTCAGTAATGTTGTGAAATAGTATTACAATTTAAAACAACTGATTTTAATATATTTAAAATTTAATTTATTTCTGTGATGGCAACGCTGAATTATCAGCAGCCATTGCTCTTTAGTCTTCACTGTCAAATGATCCTTCAAAAATCATTTGATTATGCTGATTTTTTTTTTTATTGTTATCACTGTTGATGAAAACAGTTGTACTGCTTAATAATGATTTTTTGTGGAATTAGTGATATGAATCTTTGATGAATAGAAAGTTGAAATAGAAATCTTTTGTAACATTATACATGTTAAACCAAGATAATTTCACATGAATGCGGATTTTCTTCGTTTCAGTGTTGTTGCTATCAGATTTTAAAGCAACAGATTTTAGGCCTGTTTTTCCTTTTATCCAGCTGAAAATGTACAAAAACTCGAAAGGTGAAGAAAAAACATCTTCATAATCTTCAGTTACTAGCCTTTGTGTATTTTATGGGTCAGTATATAACAGGAGGTGAGAATGATGTGCTGAGAATGCTGGGAAATATGGTAATGAACTTCAGTGCAGCTTTGTACCACCTCCCCCACAAGACCTCAATTTATAGGCTAACCAATGCTGTTTCTCCAAGGATCTTATTTTCTAACGGACTTAATTTAGATTTTCCTCTCCCAAAAGTTGTGCACAGTAATTGTAGTCCCTGATGGTCTCTTAAGAGGAGAAGTGGAGGCAGTGACCCCATTACAAAGTCTGTAGACTCTATAATAATAATGAACTTTGAGCAGCATAAAAATAGCAGTGGAGTTACTATTCAGGCACGGCAAACTTACCAATGGTTATCCAGGGCAAAGATAACCATGTTTGGCTGTTCAAACAATAGCTTTAAGATATATTTTGACCAATATGTATATTTACTTGTCCTATATATCAGTGTCTGTTTTGTTTGTTTGAGGGATTCATATTTAATTTCACTGCCGGCTGTCGTGTCGTCTTGGTCCCCTCCGCATTGTGTATATATGCAGTGTTCTGTGGATTTTTCAGGCAGATGCTCAATATCAGCGGTCAACCTGCCCAAACATGTGGACTCAGTCATACACAAGAGGCTCTCCAAATCCTCTGCCACTCTTTGGAACTCCCCTAGCAGAAGTAAGGACATGCCTCCAGATCTAGCCCCTCCCCCTCGTCTTCACAGGCTCCTCCCTTCGCATATTTATGAGTTTCCATTTTATCCCCCCACCTTTGATTTCTCCCTTGAGACCAATCACCTGCTCGTCCACCGTTATCACTCAATCATTCCCTCCTTTTAAACCACCTCCTCGTCAGTGTCTTCAGTTAATATGTTCGAATCTGAATTTCGTAATCTTCGTCTTTCACCGTCGACCGTTCTCAGTGGTGCTCTTTTTTTTGTTTGTTTATTTTTGGTGGTGGCTTTCTCTGTTCCTTATTCCTTGTTCTTGATGTAAACGTCTTCAAAAGTGTACTCGAGTACTTGAATACTTCTCCATACCTTCACCTGCATATGATGCATGATAATACAGTGGCCCCAGAAACTATTTGGACACTTAGGCCACTCTTAAAATGTATGAGTTTAGTATGAACAGAATTAGAAAATGAAATCTCAAACAAATGATGCTAGAGCTTTTCTCAGAACAAACTTGTATTTTCTAAGCCAACAAAGTGTCCAAATACTTATCTATTTGAACAATATATGTATTGTTTTATCGATAACACTATACAATATTGTTCAATTCATTCATGTTTGTTAAAGCATTAGGTATCATGAACTGAGTTTTACATCCTTTTATTAATCTAGATTTAATTGAATTTAATAGTTAATAGTGCTGTCAAATCAATTAATCGCATCTAACATAAAAGTTTGTGTTTACATAATATATGTGTGTGTAAATATATCTGTGTGTGTTTGTGTATATATATTATGAAATTATATTAAATATCAAATTAATTGAAATTAAATATTAGTGCTGTCAAATCGCATCTAACAAAGGTTTATGTTAAATATAAATATTATGTATAAATATATTGGTAACACTTTACAGTACGGTTTCATTGTTAGGTTTGTGTTAGTTAATACATTAACTAATGTTAACAAATTAAACCTTATTGTAAAGTGTCACCAGTATACACACACATATATTTTGTAAACACAAACTTTTATGTTAGATGCGATTTGACAGCACTAATATATAATTTAAGTTAATTTGATATTTAATTTAATTTCAAGCTGTTTCAAGGACATTAATAAATGCAGTAAAAATGTTCATTGTTCGTTCTTTTTTACCTAATGCATTAACTAACGTTAATGAATTGACGCTTATTGTAAAGTGTTACCGTTTTATCATTTAAAACCTAACAAGCATCTTTTTGTGAAATGTTTAAAGTGTGCTTGTGCCATATTTCTTTAAAGTAAATGTCACTTGATTTTGACATTTGTTGACATTCACACATTGAGTGTTCAAATTTTTTGTGGCCATGGAATGCGCTGAATCTGCTGCCATATTTAAAATGAGAAATGTGTTAATGGATGTATGTACCACAAAGTGTCATTTATCAGTGAATTGAGGTGAAGTTATGCTAGTTGATTGTGGTGCTTCTTTTATTGGGTGTACTGAGGTCATGAAAACTCAATGGTAAGTAGGGCACACTCTATTTGTGAGTGCTCCCTACAACAATAGATGGAGCAGAGCAGAAAGTAGACTTCACGCTCAGTGCTCAGACAGCTAATCGAGTCTGGGAAGTTTTCCATGAGCAGAGACATTACTGCAGAGTGCTGATGAATGTTCAGCTATGGGCAATATCTCTCTCTTTCTGTTTCTGAAATGCCTCTCTACCCCCCCATTTTTCTTGTGCTCTTGCTTTTCACATCTTACAATGCATTTACCTGTGGTTGTTCTGCTTTTCCACTTTCCCGTAAGTTTAGATTGTGATCTAATCATTTCTCAGAATTCGAAACAATTATTTTAGGTGAGATTTGAAGAAGTTGTTTTTTTCCCTCACGTTTATCATTGTTATTTTGGTCCCACTTTATATTAGGTGGCCTTAACTATGTACCTACATCAAAAAATAAGTGCAATGTACTTATTGTGTTCATATTGTATTGCAAAACACTTTTGCTGATATTGGGGTGGGATACGGGTAAAGTTGTGGGTAGGTTTAAGGGTAGGGTTAGGTGTAAGGGAAGTGTCAACAGTGTAATTATAAATGTAACTATTACAGATGTAATTACATGCAGGTAATTTTTAAAATGTAAGTACAATGTAAAAACAAGAATGTACACAATAAGTGCATTGTATCAAATGATTAATTTAAATGTTAGTACATAGTAGTTAAGGCCACCTAATATAAAGTGGGTCCTTTAATGTTTTTTTTTTTGTTCATTGTTATTTTCCTTTATATTCCTTTGTTTGTCCTTTTGTGTTAATAGTTCACCAAAAAAAATCTGTCATCATTTACTTGTAGCAAACCTGTTTTGACTTTCTTTTTTCTGTGAAAGGCACAATTAGATATGTTGATGAATCTTCACATCTTCAGTTTATAGTGACCACTGCAAAAAATGGGGGGAAAAGCAACAAATGTAGTCCATGTTTTGGACATGACTACATTTGAGGGTGAACAAATAATAGCAGTTGAATTAATCATTGGATGAGTTATTCTTAAAATGTGTCGCAAACTTGTTTATTCTCACAAAAGTTATTTTTAGACATGTTTACTGGTCACCTTTACTGTCGTTTCTAGCATGTAGCAGTGTTGTGAAATCCATCATCCATGTTGATAGCAAGGGAAACAGTTGTTTGTCATTGCCATGATTTTATATAACGACAAATATCACAACTATTGAAAACTAGCAAACATAATTCCAACACTCAAGTGAAGTTCAGAATGAGAGAAGGTAAGTGATTGTTGCTTATATATTATGAGGAAACTAATTGTTATTTTTTTCTTGCAGCTCGTAGCATGCAGCTGAGTCCATGGGAGAGCAGCATTGTGGACAGGCTGATGACGCCCACTCTCTCCTTCCTGGCTCGCAGTCGCAGTGCTGCCAGTGTGCTAAACAACACGAGAGATGCCCGTGAGTGACCAAATACCATCATAGTATCTTTTATCTCTGTGTTTAGCATCAGAGTTTAACATTTTTGCAAAGTCTTTTTAAATGCTACTTTGCCGTATTCTTCAGTTTTTAGGGCCTGTGCAGGTTAGAAACAGGACAACAGGAACTTTTTTTTGCTCTGTATGTTGCAAAATTAAATGTGTTTTGTTCATGCAGCATCTCCATTGTGCCCACGCTCAGCATCTGCCAGCCCTCTCACAATGTGTTCTAATCGGCCACATCACCGCTGCTCTGAGCGCTGGAGGGTCACCACAAGCACGCCCAATATCGCCCAGCGCAGACGAGACTCCACACCTGTGAGTTATTTAAGGCTCCCTTTCGGCCTCTGTTTTTCTCACACTCCAGCTCTCCCTGCCTGTTATATCATATTTTGCTTTTTTATAAGAGGAGGTGAGAAATTCATGCATCACTTCATGAATCCACATGTCTAAGCCTTTCAAGAGGGTGTTGACATTTCTTAGAGCTAGATTTCTCAATTAGTTTTGTATGAAACATGCTAATGTCATCATTAATATTATTTAATGATGTGACCAGTATTACAATCATTCACTTTTAAACTACAGAAACAAAATATACTGTGAAATATCATCCATGTGCAAATACACAAACATAGCCCTGGCTTTGAGGTTCTGTTTTCGAGGATGTTTATTTTTTGTTACATCATTTCTCAAAAGATGAGGAAGGATAAGAGGGACAAGGACAGAGAAAATGAAAAGGAGAAAAGTACCATCACCAAAGAGAAGGTGCTGAAGAAGAGACAGTCCATGCCCTCAATGAAAACTAGAATAGAGTCCAGGTAAGATTCTAATTATCAAATTGTATATTCATAATGTGTATATATAATATGATTTTTTTATTTATTTATTAGTGCTATTTTTTATTTTTTTTAGTTTAAAACATTAAAGATATTTAATGCAATTAATGCAGCATCCTTTGGCTAGCGTTACATTATATGATCATGCTTTTATTTATGCAAATGCTTTTAAACCATTCAAGTGTGACAAGACAAAAGAAAACGCACTGTCTGTGAATGTCCTGTCCATGTGACACACAACGCATAGAAAGACGTGTGCCAGTATCATGCACACAGGCAGTGCCCCAGAATCAAATTCTCTTTCGCTTAAACGAACAATAACACACACAATTATGCCAAAATGTCAGTTTTGTTGAGTATCCTTATAAGAAAATCATCTTAAATTAGTTAAATGAGGTCTTAAATGAACGTAAAGAGTTGTGAGAAATGTGACACATGTGAGATTTGTGTCATGTGCAGCAGCGGCAGGTTTTAAAGTGACAGTAGCCAAATAAACATGTTGCAGTGATACTGTTATTACTGTTAATAACTTTTGATCTCTGTAGGGCTATATTTCCTACCTGTTAGACAGGTAAGTGTTGTGAGTGAAAATTGCTCACTTAAATTAAACGTTGTTATATATTTTTTTAGAGCCTAATAAATGTTAAAATTGATAACTTTCAATTACACTGTAATGTTGAATAGCTATAATTAATGTTTAAAAAAAAAATGTCATCGATACATCAGTAGCTGTATTAGTATCAGTGACTGGCCTTCATTCATAAAAAGTATTTCTAATTCATTGTCTTTGTTGTTCCTACATTAATTTGGAGATTAACTGTGAAATTATTACATTACTTTAATGTTTTTAATCGTGATTAATCAGAAAAAAATGTAATACATTTTTTTAATCAGTTGACAGCACAGCAAAAATGTTATATATATTTTTTTATTTTTTCCATTAAAATGGAAATTCTCATAAATCATAAGTAATCAAAAATTCTCAGTCTAATCTGAGTACAACAGTCTTAGAAACATGTAAACTGTTTAAGATGTTTGCATGTGCAAGAGAAAAATATAATAGATAAAAGCTTTTTAATGGACCTTTTTGCCCTGAGTGTCATCTAATTCTGTAAGACCAATGCTGTTATGTAATGCTGTCTCTGAATTAACATTTCTCCTTATGGTTGTAGTCAGAAGTCATAGTTTAGGTTCATGGTACGCTAAATAAATAATAAGAAACCGTAGTTATTTTTAAAGGTACTTTTATCTGTTGAATTGGTTTATTCATTATTTTGTCTATTTCTAGGACATTATGAAATCAGGCCACATTTTAGGTCTAGTTCGTGTCACCTCATGAACATTTGTAGTTCTTGCTCTCTTATTATGAACATGTTGTTTTTTACCTTTTTTTTAGCTCAGTCATTAAATTAAGATTCTCTTCATGTCTCCAGTCCGAGTCCAGTGTCCAAACTAAGATCTGCATCTCCTGTGACGCCCAAAGGCAGCGCATCCTCCCCCAGCCCTGCAGTATCTCCCAAACCTCCATCAGCACGAGCGAGCCCCAGCACTCCTAAAGCCCGACCCAAGAGGGCCAGGACCCCTGCCCGCATGGAGAACCGCACCGCCTCGCCTGTCGCCATAGAGAGGGTTAGAGAGACCCGCAGGCCCACTACGCCTGAAGAACCAAAGAGTGAGTGTGGTGATGACAAGTGTTGCCATAGAGGCTTCTCTTTCAAAGGAGTTATTCCATAAAAACACACAATATGTATCCCAAAGTTTCTGTCTTTTTACACTTTTTGTCCTCCCTCCAGTCCTCATTTTTTCCCCGCTCCGTTTCTCTGTGTTTTCTCTAGCCTCGTCTCCCGCCCCCTCCATTTTCGTGTCATCAGTTCCGGACATGCCTCCTGTTGCAAGTTCACCAGTCATGTCGGTTTCTGTACCCTCTGTTCCGGAGGAGTCCCCTCTTGTCCCCGCCCTCCCACAGGTGGCTTCTCCAGCTCCCTCTCCAGGCAAGACCATGGCTGGCACCAATAACCCAGAGGAAGCCACCCGCATTCTGGCTGAGAAAAGACGACAGGCCCGTGAACAGAGAGAGAAGGAAGAAGAAGAACGGAGAGAACGGCTTGAGAGAGAGAGGTTACCTATTTTATTGTTATTTATTTAAGTCGGCATGAAACAGAAGTATTGTGACTTATATCCAAGTGAAACAGCTTCTTGGACAGGAAAAAATGTAGGATGGAACTTTATTTTGTCAATCAGGAATGTGTTGGATCGTTGTGGTTTGCTATTATTGTGATTTCATGTTAATGACAGGTTGTCTCGCCCTTGTGCCGAAAAATCAGGGCCAGGGGAGAGATGTCATTGCAAGAGGGAGGGGAAGTTATTTTGAATAAAGATTACTCGGACACATTAAATAAAAAAAAATAAAAAAATGTGCATGAATAATTTATAATAAATATTGCAATATTCCATTAAAAAATCTCATTTTTATTTAATGGTGAATTTAATTGTATTTTTTTATTTAGTTTTTTAATTTAATTATATATATATACACTCACCTAAAGGATTATTAGGAACACCATACTAATACTGTGTTTGACCCCCTTTCGCCTTCAGAACTGCCTTAATTCTACGTGGCATTGATTCAAAAAGGTGCTGAAAGCATTCTTTAGAAATGTTGGCCCATATTGATAGGATAGCATCTTGCAGTTGATGGAGATTTGTGGGATGCACATCCAGGGCACGAAGCTCCCGTCCCACCACATCCCAAAGATGCTCTATTGGGTTGAGATCTGGTGACTGTGGGGGCCATTTTAGTACAGTGAACTCATTGTCATGTTCAAGAAACCAATTTGAAATGATTCGAGCTTTGTGACATGGTGCATTATCCTGCTGGAAGTAGCCATCAGAGGATGGCTACATGGTGGTCATAAAGGGATGGACATGGTCAGAAACAATGCTCAGGTAGGCCGTGGCATTTAAACAATGCCCAATTGGCACTAAGGGGCCTAAAGTGTGCCAAGAAAACATCCCCCACACCATTACACCACCACCACCAGCCTGCACAGTGGTAACAAGGCATGATGGATCCATGTTCTCATTCTGTTTACGCCAAATTCTGACTCTACCATCTGAATGTCTCAACAGAAATCGAGACTCATCAGACCAGGCAACATTTTTCCAGTCTTCAACTGTCCAATTTTGGTGAGCTCGTGCAAATTGTAGCCTCTTTTTCCTATTTGTAGTGGAGATGAGTGGTACCCGGTGGGGTCTTCTGCTGTTGTAGCCCATCCGCCTCAAGGTTGTGCGTGTTGTGGCTTCACAAATGCTTTGCTGCATACCTCGGTTGTAACGAGTGGTTATTTCAGTCAAAGTTGCTCTTCTATCAGCTTGAATCAGTCGGCCCATTCTCCTCTGACCTCTAGCATCAACAAGGCATTTTCGCCCACAGGACTGCCGCATACTGGATGTTTTTCCCTTTTCACACCATTCTTTGTAAACTCTAGAAATGGTTGTGCGTGAAAATCCCAGTAACTGAGCAGATTGTGAAATACTCAGACCGGCCCGTCTGGCACCAACAACCATGCCACGCTCCAAATTGCTTAAATCACCTTTCTTTCCCATTCTGACATTCAGTTTGGAGTTCAGGAGATTGTCTTGACCAGGACCACACCCCTAAATGCATTGAAGCAACTGCCATGTGATTGGTTGATTAGATAATTGCATTAATGAGAAATTGAACAGGTGTTCCTAATAATCCTTTAGGTGAGTGTATATATATATATATATAATTAAATTAAATTAAATTAAAAAACTAAAAAAAAAAAAAAAAAAAAAAAAAAAAAAATTAAATTAAAAAAAAAAAAAACGTGCATGAATAATTTATAATAAATATTGCAATATTCCATTAAAAAATCTCATTTTTATTTAATGGTGAATTTAATTGTATTTTTTTTATTTAGTTTTTTAATTTAATTATATATATATATATATATATATATATATATATATATATATATATATATATATATATATATATATATATATATATATATATATATATATATATATATATATATATAATTTTTTTTTTTTTTTTTTTATATATATTTATAATATAAAAATAAATGCATTTTATTTGTTTAATTTTTTTTTTAATGAGGCATATCTTAGTTTACACTTTTAGACTTAGACTTTAGACTTAGACACTTCACTGGCCTTTTTAAGTCGCCACTCCATATCCGTTCTGACATTTTCACACAAAATTTAAATGGACTGTCAGTTCCTCAAAGCAAACTCTGTAATGCAGCAGTTAGCACACATGCTCATGTGGCAGACATAGGTTTGAGTTCAGCTTGCAACATGTGCTGATTTCATTCCACTTTTGTCTCCCCAATAACTGTCTGTCATTCTCCAATAGATCTTTCTAATAAAGAGGCAGAATAACAATTTAATCTCTAAAAATTAAGCCAAACTCCACCTCAGCTAACACACGCTTTTGGTATGGTTTTAAACATGTCCTGCTCCACCAGGCCGTGTGCGGTGTGAGCTCCAGGAATAGCGTCGGCTGTGTGGACCTGTTGACGTCTGGAGTTCTCTGTGACAGTTTATGAGTTTAGCACGTTTATGAGCCAAAAGGGACTTTGGCAACAGCATAATGAGAGTTCCACACTGTTTATGCTGTAGTGCCGCTGGTAACTATGGGTGCGGATATTTTGGTCACAACTAAAAAGGTTCACTTTCCGTCCACTTTGCATTTGTCACTTTATAATGCATGGACCATATCTGCAATGGAAAGTTTCATGTTATGTTACCAGCCGCAGCAAATTTGCAAAGTCCACTTGCATTCTCATGTCTTTTTATTAAATAATTCACAAGGTTCAGTGGTTAATGGTACCGATTTTTTTTAATCTTATGTGTACGATGACTGACTATCTTCTATCATGCAGGCTTCAGCGCGAGGAGAGGCTAGCACAGGAGGCAGTGGAGAGCAGGCGCAGGGAGGAGGAGGCACGGCTCATGGCGGAGCAGGAAAGGTTAAGAGGGGAGGCCCAGCGCCTGCAGGAGGAGAAGGAGGCGCAGGAAAGGGCCAAAATCGAACAAGAGGAGAACGAACGGCTTCAGAAACAGGTCAGAAATGCAACTTAATTTCTCAGAATCCTTAGTGACACACTTCACTGTATAAATACATATACTGACAGTACATTTATAGACTTTCCAGCACTGAATTTTCAGTAATTGCTTAGTTGTGTCAGAGCTGTGGCCTGGAAGTTACCGCACATGCTCCAGATATGTTGAGCCTACTGGACACATGGGTTCAAATCTGGCATAGTTTGTGTCCTGATTAGTGTAATTTGAGTATTATTTACTAGTGTATTATTTATCAATATTTGGAAGTTGTTTTCATTTTTATATTTTAATTTCACTCAGTTTAAGTTTTAGTAATGTTATGTGCTTTTGTCATTTGTATTATTTTTTTGTAATATTTCTATATAGAATTAATTTATATTTGTTTTAGTAATTTTACTACTTCAACCTATTTTTTTCAGTTCAATTTTCGTATAAACTTTTTTTAGTTTAAGTATTTCATGCAATATTTATATTTCATTGCAGCTTTATTTTGATTACCAAAAAGGATTTTTAATAATTTGTTTTAGTTAACAATAACAAGCCTGGTCCTTAGGGTCCATCTTCTTTTTTCCAAATTCCAAATTTTTTGTCTCCTTTCTACTTTCATTGTTTTTAACAGAGGCATGCCAAAGCAATTCAATCCTTATTATTTGACCCTAAATTCTCTATTAAATGCTGTAAAATAAGAGCATGCAATTACAGCAATTGAAGAGCTATGATGAGACAAATTCGATGCAAGTCATTCAAGTTCTTGCAAAACCGCTCTTTCCTCTTCTGTGAATGGATGGATATCGAGAGTTCCATTTGGCGCAGTAGCATTTTTGAGGTTTTACCACCACCTGGTGTTCAAAACTGTATTTAAGTAGATATTAAGCAGGTATCAGGGTTTCCACAGTCATGAAAAACACAAACATATAAGGACATTTTAAAATTGTGAATCTAAGGCCTGGAATAGACATCCTAAAAAAGGACATTTCTGCAGTAATCATCTAGTTATACTTAGTTACTGTTTCATGCTAGAAATTTCTCTTTAATAAAATTATTTTTGGAAAAAATAATTGGAAAAATAATGGAAATTCATTGGATAAAAAGTGTAGGAAGTAGATATTATAAGCTGTCGTTTGGTATATGGGATGTGATCTGCCCTGTCACTGGAACTGAATGCCCATCAGCTTCAGATGAATGAATTACTTTTTTTGCCCTGGATGTTCAGTGTCAATCTGGTCATTTGATTGTGTCTGTAGAAAGAGGAGGCTGAAGCAAAGGCCCGAGAGGAGGCCGAGAAACAGCGCCTGGAGAGAGAGAAACACTTCCAGAAGGAGGAGCAGGAGAGACTGGAGAGAAAGAAGGTAAGAAGGGTTTTCCACCTCACATTTATATTTTTCTTTATAAGGTCGATTTGAAATCATCCTGCTGCTTTAAAACCCATATTACAGGCAATTGTTTGCATACCTGCTTCTACACAAACTCTAGTTGAAGTCTAGTAAAATCCTTTCATTTCCTCTCCTAACTAATCACACATGCCCACAATAGCTTTCAGGCACAGAATGTGTTAGTAGAGCGAAATAAAAGAACTTTCAAGGTCACTATCTAGGATCATATTGAAAAGGGAGCTCTCAATATTCATGCACATGCCATACAACACCTTGACATTCCTCCCCTGATCCCTTTCTGTGAATGTTTCTGTTTAATGGAGGATGGCCACTCTGTTCAAGTGGTATTACACCAGCAAGACATTGTACCTCTACAAGTAAGTTTATCAGGGCCATGTATTAGAGCCTCGACCCAACTGTCCTCAGCTCATGGTGTGGTTTTTAGAAGACACAGTGTCCGTGGAGTTTGGCCTTCAACACATCACTGTCTTTTAGGGTGTTTTTACACCTATAGATTGTTTGTTTTGTTCTGAAACAGGGACTTAATTTGTTACAATGTTGCATTTTCTTCTTGGTTCGGTTCGCTTTCACAAGGCAACATTTCAAAGTGTACCAAAATGCAATTATGTAAGTTACATGCGAGTACAACTGTCCTCTTATTGGTCAGAGATTCCTCAGCGTCATCCATCAAGATGATTGACAAGTTCGCTCCATGAGCTTATTGTGGCTTTATTT
The DNA here is from genome assembly GCA_039654625.1 of Rhinogobio ventralis. Lineage (NCBI taxonomy): Eukaryota > Metazoa > Chordata > Actinopteri > Cypriniformes > Gobionidae > Rhinogobio > Rhinogobio ventralis. The sequence goes on from CM077201.1 coordinate 10,987,387, forward strand.
GTAACTGCCGAGACACGCAAACACTATACGAATGTAGCTGTCATTCCCACTGTTAAATTTGATACTACATTCGTATTAATACTGCAGCAAATTCAAACACGCTCTCTCTGGATCTCCCAGTGCTGTCTAGAGGTTAACTGTTTCAAGACACGCAAACACTGTCAAGGCTTCATCGGGACAGCTTTCTCGCAAAGAGAAGCGCAATTACACAACATTTTAAGATGTTTTTTGGTTTTCAACTGTGATAGCTAATGTGCTCATTCACAGAATCAGACACTATTGCTATTATAGCACATTTTCCGTTATGAATTATAATACCACTTGGTTTGTTGGTCCGTTGGGTCGGATTGCTTTCACACCTCAAGCGAACTGCCCCAGAGTTTGATTGCAATCGGGGTGAGACCACCTCGTTCAGGCGGTCTCGGAACGATTGTTTTGGTGCGGATCTGAGCACGTATGCCTAAACGAACCGACCCAAGGGAGAAAACAAACGCTCAGGTGTGAAAGCACCCTAAGACTGCTTAAAGCTGCAATATGCAGTTTATGCTTCTGAAACGTTCATATATAGAGGAACGGAAAGTTAAACAATACAAAAAAAATTTTGTAATTGAGAATAATGTCGAATCATCGTAAAATAAAAAGTGATTTATGCAATAAATCTGAAACCATTTGTGATAACGCTTCTATTTAGCATTTTTCTAATTTAATACATGATTTTTCCTTTTGGTGGATCCTTTTTTAAAATTTAAATTAACCCCTCAAGTTTGTGTGAAACCTGATGATCATGTTCTCCAGTATGATTTGAGAATGATCCAAAAAGCATCTTGTGCTTCATGATCAATGTGATACATGATCAATCAATGCCACAATGTTTGATTATTTGATTAGTAACCTAAAAATAGCGCAGAATCTTAAATATTTCTTCCTTTTTATACGCCATGTTTCCTTTGTTTTACATTTTTCAAAGTCCTAAAACGGTTTATTTCCAGGTTTTAATTTGATTTGTGAAACCATTTCTCTTCTGTGCATTGTTTTTAGCGTCTGGAGGAGATTATGAAAAGAACACGCAAAACAGATGCAGGAGACAAGGTACAGCGCCATTCTCATTTAAAACGGCCTCACTGTGGCAGTAGCACTGCTCCAATTTCCTCTTGCGGTTCAAGAGCTCAGAATCTAATTGTTCCCTTTTCTTTTCTTCTTTTGTCTTTTCATGCAGAAAGACACCAAATCTCCATCTCAAGTCAATGGAAAAGATTCAGAGATGAATAAAGGTATAAAATTATGTTTGAGAATGTTAGTATAAATAACGTTCATATCACTACTGGATAATTTTTTGTTAGATATGGCATTCAGTACACATCCAGTTCTGTTTGAACCTGCTATGTAGATCTGTTTGAATCAGCAACAGCCCATTTACATCAGTCTTCCACAACATTTCCCTTGGCTCTGTCATTGTACATGTACCTTTTTATTTCATTGAGTCAATTTTTCCTTATTAAGAAATGCATAAATAAAATTTCCCACATCTCCACCCCCTCCAAACCTCCTTTAAGTTTAAGCTTGTATTTGGAATATTTCCCTTAAGCCTGGGAGATGGATTTGTTGCTCCATATAGTCAGTCGCAGAGGGAATAGCGTGCAAAACGGTGTACACACTACTGATTGTTACTTGCGTCACTGTCGAAGATCTGTTGCTGTTCAAAACCTTTGCTTTTCTTTGATGGGGTATGAAAATTGGCATAGCAGCATGCTGAATCCATCACACTCCATTTACATAGTGCTAGATGCTCAGTAGGTGTTTTTTCCAATTAGATAACTGGATGAAGGCCTTTATCGAGTCTACTTTTTTTCAGCAGCCAGTATTGTTCTCATTAGTCCCTTGAAATACATTCACTATTGTTCACAATTTGGAGTCTGTAAGATTTTTTTGATGTTTTTGAAAAAAGTCTCTCCTGCTACAGTAAAATCAGTAATATTGCGAAACATTATTACAATTTAAAATAGCTGTTTTATATTTTAAAGGGTCCCTATTATGCCCCATTTTACAATATGTAAGAGTGTGTGTGTGAAGTTTCAGCTCAAAATACCCTTGGGGGTGAGCAAGGACCCACTTTATATTAGGTGTCCTTAACTACTATGTACTAACATTTAAATTAATCTTTTGATACAATGCACTTATTGTGTACATACATGTTTTTACATTGTACTTACATTTTTTTAAATACCTGCATGTAATTACATCTGTAATTAATTTGTTGTTACATTTATAATTACACTGTTGACACTTTCCTTAAACCTAACCCTACTCTTAAACCTACCCACACCACCACACCTGTCCCTAACCTTACCCGTATCTCACCTCAATATCCGCAAAAGTGTTTTGCAATACAATATGAACACAATAAGTGCATTGCACTTCTCTTTACAATGACGTCATTGTAGGGGGGAATCTAAATCAGCGTGTTTGAAGAGACTGGTTTTGATTTATGGGAATTATTAAAAAAAAAAATGAGTAAGTGGATTTGTACCATTTATAGGCTGGTTGTTCTCATACACTACAGACACACATCAGTGTTCAAACACCTTATAAAAGTGAATTTTGCATAATAGATCCCCTTAATATATTTTTAAATGTAATTTCTGCGATGACCAAGCTGATTTTTCAAAAGGCGTTACTCCTGTCTTCAGTGTCACATGATCCTTTAGATATCATTCTAAAATGCTGATTTGGAACATCTCAAGAAACATTTCTTAATATTATCAATTTTGAAAACGTTATTATTTTTGTGGATACATTTTTTCCAGGATTCTCTCTCTAAAAAAAAACAGGTTCATGAGAACAGCATTTATTTGAAATGGAAATCTTTTGTAACATGATAAATGTCTTTACTGTCACTTTTAGTCAATTAAATGCATCCTTGCTGAACAAAAATATTCATTTCTTTTTTTTTAATCACCAAACTTTTGAATGCTAGTGTAAATACACATACAAAAGAACACACATTTTCAGGACAAACTCCTATTATGTATTAAAATATAACAAATAGCCATTGTAAACATGAGCACTGGGAATCCGGGAAACAATTCCAGACGAACTGCTGAAATGTTTATTCTGTCAGTTGTGCAGCTATCTGGGAAAGGAAAATTGATTTGGCAAAGGAACGCTAAAACAAACAAGATTGCCATTTTAAGAAACTATTAGCATGACATTGTGTCTTTTTCCTAGCAGCTGCTGACTACCAGCCAAGCACGGCATTGAAACAAGATGGTGTAAATGAAAGGTAAGTCCTGTGTTCAGAACAACTTCCATTTTTATTTTTTTTTATAAGTGACAGTTTTGTTAGCTTTTGGAAACACTAACATAAATTGTGTTTGTAAGAGTTTAACACACACTTAAACCATCTGTTCCCTATTGCAGTCGGACCGTTTTTGTGGTGAATGGCATTCAGCCTACCAAACACGAGAATGGCCTGTCAGCAAAAGGGGAGGCGTCTCACTTCGAAGAGATCCTTCAGCTGTCCAATCACAACAATGGACGGGAGAAGTCAGAGACTGACAGACCTGACGAGCCAATCATGGCGTTTGAGAGCGATGAATCATTCCTTAAGAAAACAGGCCCCATTAAGCCTCAGCATGTGGCAGGTGAGTGTCTAAAGAATTTCTCAAATTTCAGTGTCAATCTCTTCTCATACTGCAGTGAGAACGACAATAAATTAGAGCAATTATTACCTTTTCACGGTCCTGCCTTAAAACGTGATGTGACATAAATTATTAACGTTTCTTTTGGCGGGGAAGAGTCGTTGTTCTTGTCGTTCTGGCTTTTTTTGCACCTGAAGGGTTAATGTTGTCTCAGGTGCGGGTGTCATAGAGGCCGTATTTTTCCCTGCGGGTGCGACAGGCAGGGGTAACAGGGTGAAGAGCCTGGCAGCTCTTGGCACAAAGCTAGATTCCTGAAATGGTGTCAGGAAGACCTGATCTGGCCCTGCTGGCACCACCCAAGACTGGAAACAGGACCCCTTGGCTTGGCTCTTCACTCTCCTTTCCCTCGGTGCCCTCGGCATGGTCAGCATTATTTGGTCCTGCTCCCCTCAGCACGTACCTCCACCTGTCCTCCTGCAGACAGCCCTCCAGCTATAAATTATCCGCAAAGAAAACACAAGGGGGTTCACCTCATGCCGTGCCAGCTCTCGTAAACTGAGATGTACGTTTTTAATCCAGGATCTTTTATCCAGGATCTTCGCTTTGCCATATCTGGAGCGCTACTCTCATCTCATGTTAAGTATAGAATTATCACTGACGTATCATGTGACTACATAGATAGATATGTCAATATTCTCAGAACAGATACACTTGTTTTTTCCAGTTAAAACTGGACATTACCAGCAAACCAAGTTAACTGACTAGTAGTCTATCGCAGTGATTCCGTGAGCAGGGTACATGAGCAGGTTCCAGGGGATTTTGCTTGGTTTGTTCCGCATAAGGTTATAGTGGTAATTTGCCTTCTTTTTTTTTTTTTAAATAAAAGTGTTTGTTTCTCATCAAATGTTGGATTTAGAAATGTGTATTTTGTCCAGTCTTTTTTACCCACAACATTGATTTTTCGGTTTAGTGTCGATGAAGGTGCCTTAAAGGGATAGTTCACCCAAAAATGTACATTTTTATTAACATTTTAACTCTGATTGTATTCGTCTGAAAGAAAATAGTCATATACACCTAGGATGGATTGAGGGTGAGTAAATCATGGGGTAATTTAAATGTTTTGGTAAACTATCCCTTTAAAAAGTTGTGAACCACTGGTCTAACTGATCATTTTAACTAACTTGGACCAGCTATGATGAAATAATGACCTATATCAACCAGCTAAAAGTAGTAATGAGTTCCCTATTATTGATTATGAAAACAATAATTTTGTGACAAATATCGTGTGAGAAATTCTCATGATTTTAATTTTTTTTATATACATTTATTTGATCAAAAATGATGAAGTTGTAATATTAAAATCATTTAAAAGTATTTGGTAACACTTTATTTTACAGTGTCCTACACATTACATGTACTTACCATAGTAATAACAGTAAATTATGCATAATTACATGCAACTAACCCTCAACCAAATCCTAATCCTACCCTTACTCAGTACTTAAATATATAATTGCACTGTAACAATAATACCTTCAAATATTTTAATGTAATTTATTCCTGTGATGGCAAAGCTGAATTTCCGCAGTCATTACTTCAATCAAGCTCAATAAATGTTATTATTATTATTATCACTTAAAAATGGTTATGCTGCTTGAATAATAGAATGATAAAAAAAACTGAATTTTTTTTATTGAAATTTGTAACATTATAAATGTCTTCTTTGATCAGTTTATCGCATCCTTGTTGAATAAAAGTTGAATAATTTATTTCAAAAACAATTCTTACCCCATTTAAACGGTAATGTAGCTTCATGATGAATCATTTAATTTGGTGTGAAATATTTTTTTTTTTTTTTTTTTATCGTTACCTTTTAAAAAGTCCCAAAAACTTGATGCTCATGGTGTATGAGGCAGAAGAAAAAGAGAAAAATGAGCTGATGATCTAAGCAGTGTGTCGTAATTTATAAAAATTTTTTTAATTTAATTGAATTTTTTCATGCATTAAACACTTATAATTCTAATCTCCATGTTCTTTCTGTGTCCTCCAGAGGTCCTCTGAGGTCACAAACTGTTGGATGAAGCCTTAAATCTGCGAGTCCCTCAACACCGTCTGCCTGAGGGACCGGTGGAAAGAAGCACAGCATGAAAGAGACCTGTGCCAAACCCAAAAAACTGTCTTCTGTTTAGACTGTTCAGAGCAACCCCACCATCAGAGCCTCTCTTATGGTTCATGATGGGAATTACAAGGAAGCTACAAACAATCAAGCTGAGAATCACCATTCATCAAGACCCTGACCTCACACACTTTATGGCACACCGATTCATGCCTCTTTCTGATCACCACAGTACAATGTTTTTTTTGTTTGTTTGTTTTTTTGTTTTTAAAAAAGGCTTGTGACAAACATTATTAATCCTTGTCGTTATTCATGCTGTTATGGGTTGAATGCAGAAGTGCTTTGGGTGTTTTTTTTTTAATGTTTAGTTATTTAACTTGAAGAGAATTGTAACTACTGGGTACAGTTGTTTGTGAATAATGTAAATTGGATCATGGGAGGAGACGATCTGTGAATAAAACAGAATGAAAGGGACTGCCATGCCTGAACTCCACTGTTTCAGAGTTTTTAATGTTAGAGGTGTTTTTAATTTTGTCTTGTAGTTAAATAATTTTTAATGCTAGAGTTGCACCAGATTAGTGCTTACTGCTGAGTTACCTACTTGCATAAGAAATGTGTAATATCCAAAAGATATCAACAGCCAGATTCACCATGCATGCACATGCAACTGCAATGACGAAGTTTGTTTAAAATTTTAGTTTTAACTGCATCTTTAAAGATGGCTTGGCTCTACCATTGTAAAGAATTGTGTTCTCGGTAGAGTCTTCCCATAATATTCATGATTTTCTTGTCGATAAAATGCCTGTGTCTAAAGTTTATGCCTATTTATAAACCAGAAAAGATCACCAATACCCAAAGGCGTCCTTTTTAACTCCAAATTATGACAATTTATAGCCTCTTTGGAACTGTGTTAGATCATGAGAGCGCAAACTCTTGGCATAGTCATTTTTTGCAGTGTTTCCAATCATGGCCCACTCTAAGGAGCTGTATATTGCGTATATGCCCTTGTTAATACTGGGAAATTTTGCCTGAGAAAAAAACAAAAAACATATTTATACCTTTATTATATGTGCTATAAATATTTGGTTTAGTTTAAAGAGGAAATGAATGTTGTTTAATTTCCCTTTAATTTCATTAAGCATAATTATTCTGATTTGCACTGCAAAAATTATTGTTTTAATCAGTATTTTTGCTTTGTTTTCCAGTAGAAATATCTAAACATCCTTAAAAGGAGATACAATTATATTAACTATGCATTTTAAAAGTGATAAAATTTATAGGTTTTTCTGTTGTTTTTTTTAATACAATAACTGAAAGAAAAAAAAAACTTATCGATTGCTTTATTCTTTTCACTTAAATATGAGTGCTATTGTGATGATTTGTGATATAGAGTTAATGCATATCCTTTTGGAAATCTAGCCAGATCCAGGATGACTCAGCTGTCCCTACTTATGCTTTTCCAGAAAGCCACTGAGTTACATGCCTGTACCAGACTCCTGGCCAAGATCACATCCCTGTGACCTTTGTGCACATGCTTGGGCACTCTTGCCATCTGTATAGCATGACATCTAAAACCACCACGATGTGTCTCTCTCTCTAGCTCGCTCTCCCCCTAAAGCTTGCTCTCAGAACTCACTATAACGGAAGATTTTGCATTGTGAAGCAAAGGTTCTTGTTGGTACTTTTTGATTTTCAATGTCAAACTCTCAATCCGATTTCTTACTTTACTCTCATTTGGTTTCATAGGTTGCTGTAAGCTGAGATACAGACTTCGGTAAACAGTGTAACCCTGATCTTTGAGGAGTTTGCCAGAGGTTAAGGTTTAGTATTGTCCATTATGAGACATCTGCCATATTCATACACAGCAGAGGGCAGCAAATCAACACATATGTATGGACCCACCGATCCGGTTCTCTCACCCGAAGACATTCAGACTGGTTGCCAACATTTACTTTTCTTTGCTGCCTCTGTTTCAAAGAAGAATGTGAAGTATGGGACTGGCTATATTTTCCAGCCCAGCGTTCCCTGTAACTTTAGATGGACCCATAAATGACGGGTTTGTTTCAACATTGTGTTGTTGCTGTGGCGATTGCTCCAATTGCGGGTACTGCTTGTGTTGTCCTGCAGGGGAAAATAAGAGGCTATTTTTAGGCCGATGTCAGTTGCTAGTGAGTTATAACGTAAAGGCAAAGCCAAGGTGATGAATTAATTTACAAAGGGTGAGGAACAGTGAATGGATACAACTGGCGTAGATGCAATGGAAACAAGACACAGGTTCTTTTATGGTAAGGTCATGTCACTCCTAGAATAGCTTGGGTGTGAGATGAGGAAATACACCATAAAGATTTTGACATGTGGATTTACAATCTGTTATCTCTTCAGGGCCATTCTGGAGTTCCTCTGCTAACATCCAGTGATGATAAGTCAATCTAACCCATGAGATTTACTTCACAGATGAAAGCTGTTTTAAGCAGGTTATACAGTTAAGCTTTCTCTTTTGTTTTCTTTAAAGCATTAGTTGACTTTAAAATGAAAATTACCCCATGATTTACTCACCCTCAAGTCATCCTAGGTGTATATGCCTTTCTTCTTTCTGATGAACACAATCAGAGTTATATTAAAAAATGTCCTGGCTCTTCCAAGATTTATAAAGGCAGTGACAGGTCCCACGAGTTTGAAGCTCAAAAAACTACTCCACACGGCTCCGGAGGGGGTTAATAAAGGTCATCTGAAGCAAATTGATGGGGTTTTGTAAGAAAAATATCCATATTTAAAATGTTATAAAGTAAAATATCTAGTGCAACATATGACGCCGGACGTAGCGTAAGCCTTTGGAGCTGCGAGAGTCGTTACACTTTCTTCATAAGTTGAATATGGAAGGCGGTCTGGCAGAAGCTAGATAGAAACTTTATAAAGTTTTAAATATGGACATTTTTCTTACAAAAACCCATCAATTTGCTATCTGGCTATCCATGTTTTCACTGTTATTCACCTTATATTTTTTTAACATAGAAGTAAGGTGTTTTCTGTGAATGTGCACAACTTCCGATTTATTAGCTATAGGGAAATAAAGCAAAGTATATATTAAAGTGCAGTAAACTGTAAAACTGTTCGCTATAAACCAGCGTGTTTAAAATTAAGACAATACATTAAAATAATATGGTAAGAAATACCAGTTTGCAATATCAAGCAGCATGAGTTGTTTACTGAGAGTATACTTCAAAGTGTAAACTAAAAAATGTGCTACAAGTATTTGACTAGTAAACTATCAGTATACACTAAATTGTTAAAAGTATTAGGACGCATCTCCAAATCATTGAATTCAGGTGTTCCAATCACTTCCATGGCCACAGGTGTATAACATCAAGCACCTAGGCATGCAGACTGCTTCTACAAACATTTGTGAAAGAATGGCTCGCTCTCAGGAGCTCAGTGAATTCAAGCGTCGTGCCGTGATAGATTGCCACCTGTGCAACAAGTTCATTCATGAATTTCCTCACTACTAAATATTATTCGGTCAACTGTTAGTGGTATTATAACAAAGTGGAAGCAATTGGGAACAACAGCAACTCAGCCATGAAGTGGTAGGCCACGTAAAATCACAGAGCGGGGGTGCATGCTGAGGGGCACAGTGCGCAGAAGTCGCAGACTTTCTGCAGAGTCAATAGCTACAGACCTCCAATCTTTGTGTGGCCTTCAGATTATCTCAAGAACAGTGCGTAGAGAGCTTAATGGAATGGGTTTCCATGGCCGAGCGGCTGCATCCAAGCCTTACATCATCAAGTACAATGCAAAGCGTCGGATGCAGTGGTGTAAAGCACGCCGCCACTGGACTCAAGAGCAGTGGAGACGTGTTCTCTGGAGTGACGAATCATGCTTCTCTGTCTAGCAATCCGATGGACAAATCTGGGTTTGGCGGTTTTCTTGACTGGCCTGCACAGAGTCCTGACCTCAACCCGATAGAACATCTTTGGGATGAATTAGAGTGGAGACTGCGAGCCAGGCCTTCTCCTCCAACATCAGTGCCTGACCTCACAAATGCGCTTCTTGAATTCCCATAAACGCACTCCTAAACCTTGTGGAAAGCATTCCCAGAAGAGTTGAAGCTGTTATAGCTGCAAATGGTGGGCCAACTCCATATTAAACCCTACGGATTAAGAATGGGATGTCATTAAAATTCATGTGCATGTAAAGGCAGGCGTCCCAAAACTTTTGGCAATAGAGTGTACCTATAAGTTCACTTGTAGTATAGTTGCAGTACAAACAAAAAACGTCGTTGTAAACTAGTTGTGTACTCAAAGTTTACTACTGTTACACTTAAAGTATACTTAAAAGTTTACTTTTATACACTAAAAAGTGGGCCAATTTAGTCTACTAGAACATTGACATTAGTATACTTACTACATAAAGCATACTTAAAAATATACTTGAACTTTACTTAAGTATACTTAATAAAATAAACGTATACTTACTTTTTGTAAGGGTAGTGTGCATGGATACATCATAAATGCTTCCGTCCCCACAGTCACGGCACGTAAATACTATTAAAATTAATTGTGGAAAAATACTTTATATTAAAAATCTTTATATTAACTGACTTTCTATTAATTCAAATATGGTGAATAACAAGAGTATTTGATCTCCCTGTGGTTTTAAATTACATACAGTTTAGCATTGATTAATTTAAAAAAATGCATTTATCTCTGAAAAAATGTTTTGTCTTCCATTATATAATGAGATTAAATGAGCTCAGTGCTGATTTATTTTCCACTAATACATTTTGTTTGAATTGGAATGAGTGCAAAGGATTGTGGATGACTGAAGGACACCTGATGCATCCTTCAAAATAAGCTGAATGAAAGACCGAAAGGAAGGCATTGAATTGGGAAGCACCCAGTCACTTATTTCATTTCAGTGTTTTTTTTTGGTTTCAGAATCAGTGAAAAATCAGCGTTTTAGAATGAATTGGATGAAGGATGATTCAATGACTCCATCATACTGACCTTCACTGGTTTCGGTCAGGAATGAATCAGTGGTTTTGAACGAATTGCTTGAGTGAATGATTCAAATCACTCACTCATAAAGACTTGTTGTCATCACATACTGGCGTAACAATGTAACCTGCATAAAGTTTCACTGAAAAATCTGAGTGATACAAACAGTGACGCTGAAAACAACCACCACTGGAATTTGGTATTTGTTGCCGTTTATTGGGAAAATTAGTGTTGACCTAGCCTTAAACATCTAATAAATGTTGCTGAAAGGCAAACATGCCATCTGTACTGCCACTTTTCATGAAGTATACGGGTTATCGAGCGGTCAAGCTCTGTGGTGAGTGAACATCCATCGCTCCACACTGTGAGTTTCTACACCATCAAAGGACTTCAAACAAACTGCTATCCCCAGCCCTACTCGCTCTCACTCACACTCACTCTCAGCTGTCTTATCTCCCAGGCAACAAGTCCCCTTCCCACAGCTGTTATCGTACGATGGCATATTGACGCGAGGGTGCACAGTGGCTGGTGCTCAAAATAAGCCCATTGGAAATTGTTATTGGCGTTTGAGTGCTGGGTACTTTCCAAACAGACCTGTTTTGCAGTTCTCCCAGTGAGAGATGGGTCTTTCACTACAGCTTTGGACTTTCTGGTGTACTCACTCTAATTCACATGATCTTTGAGGTGTTTGGCAATAGTAGGAGGTCAAACTCATGGGGGAGGCGAAGTTTGTGGTTACCGCAAAGCTGGATGTAAATGGGCAGCAGCTGGATAATCTGTACTCTTGTTTTCTTCATGCATTCAGGCGTTGGTTGGTGCCTTTGATCGACACCAGCGTGGCTTGCCCCTAGGAACTAGATCTATTCTGCCTTTGGGAGTCCACATTCTTATTTTCATGAGTCATTGGGCCCTTTTCATGAGTGAAAGACATATTGTATGACTCATACTTTTTATTTATTGGCTTTTGCCTTTTATCAGAGTATAATAAAGAGCATAATAAAGAGCAGACACGAAAGTGGAGAAACTGTAAAAATACTATTTTTTATTTGAATATATTTTAAAATTCTGTAAAGGTACAGCTGACTTTTCAGCAGCCATTACTCCAGTCTTCAGTGTCACACAATCCTTCAGAAATAATTTTCTTATGCTGATACATAAACTGTTTAATATTTTCATTGTTCATATTCATCTACATGTAACTACAGATGTTCTAGGTATAATGATTGTTCGTAACTTATGAATCAAAGTATGGAAGAGTTATGATGTAGAAACTGTGGGATTGTACCATGTGCTTTTCCTGCTCGCACATCCTGAATGATTTGCGTGCAGTGCTGTGATTTGAATGCAAAGGATCCGTGTCTTCAAATACATCAAATACATAAGTGTCTTCAACTCTGGATTCAGTGTTAACTAGGATTAAGGAACAATCAGGACAGCGGATCCGGTTTTGCTAGCTGGCTAGAGAGTCTTTTTTATTACAGCAGGAGAACAACAGCTGTGTCTCTTATTTTATTTTCTTGAGTTGAGAACATTTGCTACGGGACCTCAAGTGTATTAAAGGCTATGGCGAGAGAAAGATTCATGGTCAGATGTAAACCATCTTGACTGGCAGTGGATTGTTGTTACTGGCTGGCCTGGGGGAGCTTTGACTCATGACTCAGTACAGATCAACTCCACCAATCTGCTTTATTTGAGACCAAACTTTTCTATGACCACTTAGTCTCTCCTGAACAATAGAACTGTCTCTCATTGTGCCGTGCACATCTACTATTTATATTAAACAGCAGTATTAAACAAACAACATTATGTAGGTATTTTTGGACAATAATTATATCACTATGATTCTGTAGACATTTTCTGCTGACTCATTCTAAAGGGAAATTTTATTGGATGCATTTATATACGGGTCAATAACAAAAAAACAAGTGCCAAGTTATTTGAAATGTGACAATTGTATTTATGATTTTTTTTTTGCTAATCTTTCCCACACCCAGTTTTTTTTTTATGATTCAATATAATATATATATATCAAATATATATATATATATATATATACACTCACCTAAAGGATTATTAGGAACACCATACTAATACTGTGTTTGACCCCCTTTCGCCTTCAGAACTGCCTTAATTCTACGTGGCATTGATTCAACAAGGTGCTGAAAGCATTCTTTAGAAATGTTGGCCCATATTGATAGGATAGCATCTTGCAGTTGATGGAGATTTGTGGGATGCACATCCAGGGCACAAAGCTCCCGTTCCACCACATCCCAAAGATGCTCTATTGGGTTGAGATCTGGTGACTGTGGGGGCCATTTTAGTACAGTGAACTCATTGTCATGTTCAAGAAACCAATTTGAAATGATTCGAGCTTTGTGACATGGTGCATTATCCTGCTGGAAGTAGCCATCAGAGGATGGGTACATGGTGGTCATAAAGGGATGGACATGGTCAGAAACAATGCTCAGGTAGGCCGTGGCATTTAAACAATGCCCAATTGGCACTAAGGGGCCTAAAGTGTGCCAAGAAAACATCCCCCACACCATTACACCACCACCACCAGCCTGCACAGTGGTAACAAGGCATGATGGATCCATGTTCTCATTCTGTTTACGCCAAATTCTGACTCTACCATCTGAATGTCTCAACAGAAATCGAGACTCATCAGACCAGGCAACATTTTTCCAGTCTTCAACTGTCCAATTTTGGTGAGCTCGTGCAAAGTGTAGCCTCTTTTTCCTATTTGTAGTGGAGATGAGTGGTACCCGGTGGGGTCTTCTGCTGTTGTAGCCCATCCGCCTCAAGGTTGTGCGTGTTGTGGCTTCACAAATGCTTTGCTGCATACCTCGGTTGTAACGAGTGGTTATTTCAGTCAAAGTTGCTCTTCTATCAGCTTGAATCAGTCGGCCCATTCTCCTCTGACCTCTAGCATCAACAAGGCATTTTCGCCCACAGGACTGCCGCATACTGGATGTTTTTCCCTTTTCACACCATTCTTTGTAAACTCTAGAAATGGTTGTGCGTGAAAATCCCAGTAACTGAGCAGATTGTGAAATACTCAGACCGGCCCGTCTGGCACCAACAACCATGCCACGCTCAAAATTGCTTAAATCACCTTTCTTTCCCATTCTGACATTCAGTTTGGAGTTCAGGAGATTGTCTTGACCAGGACCACACCCCTAAATGCATTGAAGCAACTGCCATGTGATTGGTTGATTAGATAATTGCATTAATGAGAAATTGAACAGGTGTTCCTAATAATCCTTTAGGTGAGTATATGTGTATATATATATATATATATATATATATATATATATATATATATATATATATATATATATATATGAATATGATGATTTTTCTGGAGTTATTCCTTTTGAATATAATTAACCTTGCATTTAATAAATAAATTATTATGACAAAAATCCTTTTCTACTATATTTCTTTTTTCAAATATATTCAAGCCTATAAATGTGATCTTTCTTTATTAAAATTTCCAAACCGTTACAGCACCAAACCATTTGTAATTAGATTTTTCATTTAATATATCCAGAATTAAATGAGTGCCACATCATTGTTTCCACTAAATAAAAAGCTCAAAAGAAAAGCTGTCATCAAAGGAATGGGGCACTGCTTTCATTGGGCAAATCGGTCAAGGGTTAACAAATCTCTGTGTGAATTTATGTGCATGTGCGTATACGAGAGACACTTGAGAACAGGCACTTGAAAACTGTGGACAGTGCGTTAAAAGGTTGGGAGTGTTTGTGAGGATCACCTACCAAACTGCAGCCGCACGGCAAACTCACAGCAGGGCCCTTGAGGCCTGCTACAATTTCTGTGGCTGAACTTACTCATCCCTTTGTTATATTTTGTTTTCCATGTAAACTAATAATGTAAGTAAATAAAATAAAATAAAACCATTAAACCAATAAATTTGAGCAGCTGTCTAACTAATCTGGTTCCCTCAGTTCTGCATGCTGTGACAAATTTCAGATTTCCTTACCATAGCTGTTCTAAATCTGTCCCAGATTCACTCTGTCATATAAAAGATGATTTAGTCCCGTGTGGACGATGGATACAATGTTGATATTTTTCACACATTTAGGACATATACAGCAATATTATTTTCAGTTGCACAAGCTCTGCAGCTGTGGACATTAGGGCTTGCATATAGGTCTCTGTTGGCCTTCATATACCCAAGTCTTTCTTATGACACTGAAAGCCATGACCAGTGCAAACACTAGAAAAAAGTTTAGCATGACAAAAAGGAACAAAACCATGTCCAATCAAATGCTCTCCCCCAAGATGCACTCATGTAAACACTCTTGCTTTCCATTCTAAACTGCTCTCAGTTTATGAGTGATAATGGCTACAAATTAAATGATCCCCCATAGCACAAATGTTGAATAATCTATCACATATACATCCACTGTCCACTCAGAAGTTATATAGGCTATTTGACAGAGATTGCAGTAAATTATGCTTCTAATGTTGGGGAAGCTATACTCTTTAAGGGGGCAATGCATTTTTTTATTTATTTATATAAAACTATGTATTTACTAATGATTTATTAATTTAATCAGAGATTTGGGTTTTAGAATTAATTAGTTTACATAAAGTCTCAATTATAGGTTGGCAGCATCACACTTGAAAAGATACATTAACAAATAAAAGCACAATATGTAATTTTCACCACTAGAGGTTGATTATTCAAAACAAAGGCGTAGCTTGATGACACCTTCATTTCGTGGAATCATTGGAGTTGTTGTCTTCACCTCTACAGCCGTTGGAAAAGAATCCGACGGGACTCGGGAATAAATCATATATTCATGGATGAGCTAATGTATTAAAGATTTATTAAAGGGGGGGGGGTCTAATGTTATTTCATGCATTCTGACTTATTTACACTGTTAAAGAGTTGGATTATTTCTGTGCCAAATACACTCCCTTCAGGATTCGAACAAGTTTCGGAAAGTTTTTTTCGAGTATGGCCCTGTATGACGTCATAAAGGGCGGAATTCCTTGTATGGGCACGCATATAATGTAAACAACATGAACGTATAGTGAATCGAAAGTTATTATGCCACAGGCAACCACTTCCGCTGCTTCCGGTCATGCGTATGTGGGGTAACGCAGCGCTGGTTTATCATATTAGACACATTTAAGTGTGTTGAAAGTTATGTTATAATGCTACTCTGTGTGTTGGCTCGGCGGCTACTATGAGACACTTGTTGCACACTGCAGTAAGCTAGATCAATATTAGGCATGGTAAAACATGGTACTCACGGTAAATCAAGAAAATCTGTTTTCTGTCAATGAATGTATCCAAACAGTTGCTCACCTGTCTAATAAAACACATAATATATTAAAGCGTCTTTGGTGTTTCCATGGTTTCGACGGAAATCGAGGGTAACGCGGGTATGATGTCATTGATAGGCGACACACATTAAAATTGCTTATTTCTCTGGATTTAAACATTCTTGGAAACATTTGTGATAAAGTACACAAGTCAGCAAAATATATAACCTTTTTCTAGTGGTTTTTGGATATTTTAATCTAAAAATATTACATATTGTGCCTTTAATACAACAAAAAAACTAGAATAAGTGCTTATAGCTGAATTGAAATGAACAGCAGCATTTAAATATTCTGCTATAAAGGGCCTAAAATCCCTCACAGTTATTGGAATCAAATCTGTAAACCATCACACCAGTCTGGCTGGCTGCCATGCACATTTTAAGCTTCTGTGCCTTTTCTGGTTTCTTTTCTTCTTCTTCTTCTGATGGTTGAATGACATACTCAGGTTGTGTAATTCTCGGAACAAATATGTAATATAAATGCATCCTTTAAAGGCTTCTTTTCCACAGGTTCGGAGTGGAAAATTATCTTACCTAAATTTCAGAGGCTTTACAGAGAGCCGTTTATCGTGGTCAAAGCTGTAGGCATGATGAATCAGCATTCACAGAAAGCTTATTGTAAGCTTTTTGTCATGGAAATGTTAATCTGCCACTGCCAGCAAAGTCAAACTTTATTAAATGTTATAAGATGAAAAGGGTAACATTTTATTCACAGCCATCCAAATTTTTATTGTGTGCTTGATATAGGGAAATAGCAGATGGCTTTGAGTATGTATTTCTGTATATTATATCTCTATCCTCTCCATAGCCCAGAGCACTGTTTTGTTCTTCCCTACTCATTGCACTGGCATGCCACATCTTATTAAAATAAACTCTCATCTGGACACCCACCATAGCAACAAGGTCTTTAGCAACGAGTCAGATTTCTTTCAAGGGCTGCTAGGATGACCTAACCACATTAGCCTTCAGCACGATGAGAGAAACCTTCGTTTATAATTGAGATGCCAACTATTCCAGATCTACTACTTAACATCCGCAGTGTCCTTGGTTCTCATATCCCTTCCCAACATCTTCTTGCCTGTATTCATGGCAGCTTCTTGGCCCTGGCAGGGATTAGAGTTAGAATTATTACAGCTTTAGTCCAGGCTACTTTATGAAAAACATATAAACATATAATAGTGTTCAAATGCTTGTAATCGCTATGAAATATTTATGTTTTTGAATTAAATTAATAATATATAGGATATATTATCCTAAAATATAACCACGCAATTTAAGACCAGATCCACATCAGTGCAATACAGGATTGTGATTCAGACAAATGCATACCAATTTAATGCATCCTTGGTAAATATATTTATAGCTGTTTGTGAATGTGAACGTTCTGCAATGTTGAAAGTGCACCATAAATAAAGTTATTGTCTCTCAAAAAAAAAAGAATCAACACTAAACCGTCTATACGAGTCATTTGTATTTCGAATCCCAGTGTGTCACCAGAAAATACATTTGCATAATGCAACTTGACCAGCCCTCAAACGTCATTTTACTGATGACTGCTTCGGAGTTCAACGCGGGATTCACAAAAAGCTTGCTCTTGAAAGATGGGTCAGTACCCAGTTTATTTGGATCAGCTTGCTCCTCAAAATCACAAGTATGAGTAATTATTGACATATATATTTTCTACCGGGTGTTCAAAATATGTAGTTTTATGTTTTATATTGTGTACGTTTCCGGCTAACCGGCTAACTCACGTTATTACTGTCTTACTGAAATAGTTCTGCTAAGCAGCTGTGGGCCACTATTACCTAAAACTGTGTCTATTAATGCAGATTATCTGTCATTCTTACTACGTTGAGTAAAGATAAAGGATGGAGCAAGATTTGTTTTACAAATGTTTATGTTACATCAGTCATTCACGTTAGTGCTCGGCTAACGTATGCGCCGCTATTGATACAGTTCCTGCATGTGCACCATAATAAATTTGAAATATACACAACGGTGTGTTGATGGACATACACTTGTTAATGCGGATGGTGAGGAATTACAGTTGCAACATTTCATAAAGTGCGTATTACTAAGAAACGTCCTGCTCAAGACGTCCTTGCGATGGAGGTTCAGGTTGAATAACTAGTTCTTCCAATGTTTTATCATTGGACTCGCGCTCGGATTGATATGGTAAAACCAACGTCATCGTTACTGTCTTTACAGTGTGTCAATCACTGAGCTTTAGGAAGCCTCTGGATGGAGCTGAAGTTCAGTTATGGTAATTGGTGTTTAGCTTCCGAAAGACCTATCACAATAGACTGGGCCATCTGGCCAAATAGCAGAGTAGGCTCTTGGAAAAGAAGGGATTTAAAGAGATTGAATACAGTAAAAGTAATAGTTGACTTGGACATGATGCTGTGCAAAAGGGTTTTTTCTTTATTCAATCCAGGAGTGAGACTGTCACATATCCAGAATGATTCTGCCATCTCAGAGGAGGTCTGAAACCGGATCAGTCTGTTCAAATGAAGTGATGTAATATCAATTCTGGACATCAGAGGGTCATTGCTGCAAATATTTACACTCATTTTTGTTCATAGGACTCACCATCCACAAACAAAACTAAATTTGCCTACCATACCAAACCGTCTAAAATATATAGATGCACCACATGAATGCAATGCAAGATTGTGACTCTGCAGGCTAATATAAACCATTGCATGCCTGTGCATGACTAAAATATGATCAGCTTCGAATATAATTTATGACCGAGAGTTCAGTGGGGACTTCTCTGCTGCCTATGAGGTTCCTTTATGTGCAAGTAATTTGGTTTATTGATTCTCATCCAACTTGACTTTGGCAACCATGCCATGTTTTCAAAAGGGTATTTTTCTTTGCTTTAAACTTCCGCAGTAGGTTCTTTTGCAGTTGACCAAAGGACAATTATATTTATAGTTTACATCATGGATTAAGAAAAGATATGAATGCTTGTTATAAGAAAGGCTTGATTCAAAGGTTAGGATTAAGAAAGGAAAGTGAGAAAAGGGGTGTAATGTGCTATGGGGAAAATTACTTTTGACCGAACCCAGTGTCAAACCTTCATGCAGGGTTTAACAACGTTTTATGTGAAAGAGCCTTATGATTTGACAATGGTGTCACTTGTCTGCCCAGCTGCTTTGGAAAGCTGGGAGCTTTGCGCTCCATATTTTTGGGACGGCCACCATCCTCTCTCCGCTTGCCCACTGTAAGCGGGTGCCAAGAGTCAAATGGAAATTAGGTGAATGCATTTGAAATCAGAGCCGTCAAATATGTTGCATGTTTGTGTATGCCGTGTGCATGTGTTTGCAGGGGGTTGACTGGTGTGAATGGTTGTGATTCGTGTGTGTAAGACGAGATGTGCGGGAGACAGAATGGTAGCACTCCATTTGCTTAACTTTGGAAGGCAACAAATAGCCAGAAGCGCAAATATGGAACTGGTGAAACAGAGACTAAAGCAGAACAGTGCACCCATTCAAACCAATAATTTGCCCTGGCACCATTTTTAAAGGGTAGAAAATGAGATCATTGAGTTGTGTTTGAGCGAAGATGAACAAAATATTTTAAAAAAACAGGAAAGATTTTATTCTGAGGTGATATACTAGGTCAGTTTTAATTACATTTTAGCTCAAATATTTTTGACTTTTAATCATAATAGAGATTTAGCCAATTTAATCTATGGGAAGCCTTTCTGTTTTGCAGTTGTTGCTGTACGGAAATTAAAGAGCCGTGCCATGTTTTTTTCTACTTGAGGAACAGGGATTTGAAGAAACACCTTGTGCTCTGAACCCTGCCTTATTCCATGCACCTTTGGCCTGGTGAAGCCAAAAGCAACGGTGTGGAAAATGCTGGGTTCTAGCCTTTAAACTTTAGTTTTTGATCCAGGACTAACAAAATGTACCAGAAAGCACCACAGTATTTATGCATATTGGAGAAAGGTGCCCTGCATATTGCCTGACCAGCCTTTGAGCCTCATAAGGGTAGTTTAGGAGACCTGTGATTTTGCCATTTAGACTATGTGTCAGGGTTATGTCACTTCGGTCTAGTTTATTCTTGGGTTTGTGACAGAGCCCTGACACTCTTGTATTTGTCTTGTCATTGTGTGAGCGTACAGTCTCGAGTGTGCTCGAGCCGTGCACTCTCTTGTCTTCATGTCATGTTCTGTGTAGCACACGGGGTGTGTTTTCACCGGCCGTATGCTTTCATGTCATCATGTTTTGTGTGAACACAGAGTTTGTGAGTGTGCTCATTGGCTGCGTGTTCATCTTTTGTTTTGTGTTGAGGCTTGTAATTTGTCTTTGCTGCATGGCCATGTGCTTGTGTTTGTCATGTTTGGTGTGAGCACATGGCTTGTCATGTATTTCCTTGTGCCATGTGCTCTCCTGTCTATTGTCTAACCCTGCCCATCTTGTTTCCTGATTATTGGTTCATTTGCCCCACCTGTCTTCCCTCGTTACCCTCTTTTGTTTGCTTCCCTATTTATTATCCTTAGGCGTTTCTCAATACCAAGTATGCAAACTTGTGACTTGCATCCTTGGTAGTTCAAACTTGCCAAGTTCGACTCAGGAGAGTGAACTCCCGGGGACGGGAGGACACAACTCCGGTACTCTGCTAATGGAACAGCAGCGTTCTTGAAAGCGTCACTCAGCTCACTCTCACTCCGGTTATCTCTATATGTAGCTATATTTTAGGCTACAATAAAACGAAATATGTCATAAAACACCACTCTGCCTCTTTTTTTTTTATTAAAAAAATCTTAAACATATTAATAGCTACACACGTTCTCTTCTCCATTTACAATACATCACTGGGACCCATCATACAGGCACATGGCTTCTCATACCATTGCTATGCTGATGACACACAGCTCTACCTTTCATTTCAACCAGATGATCCCACAGTAGCTGCACGACTCTCACGCTGTCTAGCAGACATCTCGTCATGGATTAAACAACATCACCTGCAGCTCAACCTAGCAAAGACTGAGCTTCTCGTCTTCCCTGCTAACCCAACTCTACAACACAATTTCACCATCGAGCTAGGTTCATCTTTGATTACCCCTTCAGAGTCGGTCAGAAATCTTGGAGTAATCTTTGATGACCAGCTGTCCTTCAAAGACCACATTTCAAAGACAGCTCGGTCATGCAGGTTTGCGCTGCACAACATCAGAAAGATCAGACTGTTCCTTACAGTGCATGCAACACAGCTTCTTGTCCAAGCCCTGGTCATTTCTAGGCTTGACTACTGCAATGCACTTCTGGCTGGACTTCCATCGTGTGCAATCAAAACACTTCAAATGATTCAGAACGCAGCGGCACGTCTTGTCTTCAACGAGCCCAAAAGGGCCCATCTCTCTGCACTGGCTACCACTCGCTGCCCGCATTAAGTTCAAGGCTTTGACGCTTGCTTATGGATCCACCACAAGCTCAGCACCCGCATACTTCAACTCGATCCTACGAGTCTACACCCCTACCAGAAGCCTCCGCTCAGCTAAAGAGCGGCAGCTTGTGTTACCATCCCAGAGAGGCATGAAATCCCTCTCCAGAACTTTTTCATTCACTGTTCCTGGCTGGTGGAACGATCTTCCCACCTCCATCCGGATGGCAGAATCACTAACATCATTCAAAAAACAGCTAAAAACCCATCTCTTCCGCGAGCACTTAATATCATCATAAAAAAAAAAAAAATTCTAATTCTTTTTTCCTCTATCCTTCTCTACACCCTCCCTATTCTAGCTTAGGCTACTCTGAGCAATGTCCGAAACGTAATATTTAAGGCACTTTTTGCGTTTCTACGCCTCTTCATAACGGATCGCTTCCTGTACTCCTCAGTTGTAAGTCGCTTTGGATAAAAGCATCTGCTAAATGCATAAATGTAAATGTAAATGTGGTTCAGGCAACGCATACCTTGGTTATCTTCAATGTATGTATATTTATAACAAAACAAAATATAAAACACAACCCTGCCTCTTTTAGTTTACATAAAAAAAAAGATTAAACATATTATTATGTGGTTCAGGCAATAAGTGTGCATATGATTATCACTGTAATAAAATTAAATATGACATAACACAGAACCCAGCCTCTTTTTGTTAAATGTCAGTTTATGTGTGATCAATAATAGCCATTATAAAAGTATAAGTAAAAGGTATAAGAAGCTATACAATAAATAAAGCAAACAATTCAGTCAAACATACAAAGTCAGCGCTCTAGTAGGCTACAACTCTATAAAGTTAAATATCCTAAAAATATAAAGTTATGAAACTTCACTTTGCCCTCAGCCAAAACTATTTGCAATGGAACAAATTATAGATTCATGAGACCAAAGATCAGCTGTTAGATCTACACAAGACTAATCACATCTCACTGCCATGCACTTCCTGGTCTTGTCATGTGATTCCTTGCCCTCATGTGATCCTGCCATGTGCTCCCTTGTCTTGTGTTCTGTTGTCATTGGCTAATTGTCTCATCATTGTTCACAGGTGTCCCTTGTCTTGTCATTAGTCTCAGTGTATTTAAGCCCTCATGTTTGCCATGTGTCCTTGTCTCGTATTGATGTTGTAACCTGCTGTCGTGGACCTTTGCGTTACAGAATACGAGACCAACAAACATGGATCCAGCAGTTTCTCTGCTTCGCTTTAGACAAGGTAACCAGGCCATAGAGGGTTATGTAGCTGAGTTCTGTGAACTTTCCAGCATGGTGGAGT
Organism: Rhinogobio ventralis; assembly: GCA_039654625.1. Lineage (NCBI taxonomy): Eukaryota > Metazoa > Chordata > Actinopteri > Cypriniformes > Gobionidae > Rhinogobio > Rhinogobio ventralis. Next base: position 11,010,216 of record CM077201.1, read on the forward strand.
TTAATGATGTTGCCCTCAAGGGCCTTTTTTGTAATGGACTCAATGACTTTTTAAGCTATCTGATGCCCGAGAGCACCGTGGCGTGGACTTTGACCCAGTACATAGACTTTGCACTGCAGTTGGGTGGGTCATCGTTTACGGTGGGTTTTGTGGATGAGGACCTGAGTCCAGCGAACACGCTACCTGTCCCTGTCCACATCCAGAGCCAAGCCACGTCCCCTGTCCATGTCCAGAGACAAGCCACGTCTCCTGTTCATGTCCAGAACCAAGCCATGTCTCCTGTTCACGTCCAGAGCCACGCCATGTCTCCTGTCCACGTCCAGAGCCAAGCCACGTTTCCTGTCCACATCCAGAACCAAGCCACGTCTCCTGTCCACGTCCAGAGCCAAGCCACGTCTCCTGTCCACGTCCAGAGTCATGCCCACGACCAGCGTCCAGAGAGGGCTCCAGCCCCTGACCAGCATCCAGAGAGGGCTCCAGCCCCTGACCAGCGTCCTGAGATGGCTCCAGCCACTGACCAGGGTCCTGAGATGGTTCCAAACCATGACCCCATAGTCCCACCCACTGGGGCGGGGGGCAGTGGATACCTTGAGAAGGCCTGCAAGGCTGCTCTCCATGGTCCAGGTCCGCCCACGCTCCATGATCCAGGTCTGCCCTTACTCCATGGTCCAGGTCCGCCCACGCTCCATGGTCCAGGTCCGCCCACGCTCCATGGTCTGCCTGATTGCTCCTGCCTGATCGATTGCTCCTGTCTGCCTCTGTACAGCTTTGCTTTTGAATCTCTATTTTATATCTTTTCTTTGTTGTTTATACTGCTAAATATAACTTACTCATCAACATATATTGTTTAATATTGCCTATCACGTTAAATTTGACATTGCTAGCTTTTAATCTAAATCACTATCACAATGCGTTAGCATTTCACAACGCGTTAGCATTTCACTAGCCTGTTAGCCTGCCATACGTGCATCCGGGTCTCCTGTTTTGTCTCTCGTGCCTTTAGTAGTCCATCAAACAACTGTGGTAAGTTGGATTAGTCAGCAGAGTCCATCAAACAACTGTGGTAAGTTGGATTAATCAACAAACACGGTAAGCCATGTCATCTTCTCCTGTTATTGTCACTTGCACTGCCTGTCACATGTTTAGTATATCCTTCTCTGTCAGCAAGCAGGGCTTCACATGTAATAAATGCAGGGAGATAGTCAGGCTGACAGAGAAGATTTCAGAATTAGAGACACGCATCCAGACTTTATTTGAGAGTAGTGAGAATGTAACCGCTTTAGACACTGCTTTGGATGCGACTAGCTTAGTGAATTCTGTACATTGTTCGGTTCTGGCTGTAGAGCCCGTGCAGCAGGGCAACTGGGTGACTGTGAGACGGCATAGTCGCGGATCAAAAAAACACTCTTCCGGTCTGATTAGAACATCAAACAGGTTCTCCCCGCTCAGTGACGCACCCACTAAGAATCCTGTTGACAGTGCCCTAGTCATTGGCGATTTTATTACACGGAACGAGACACCAGCCACCATAGTCACATGTTTACCGGGAGCCAGAGCGCCTGACATCAAAGCAAATTTAAAAGTGCTGGCTAATGCTAATTGTAAATTCTCTAAGATTATTATTCACGTCGGCACTAATGATGTTCGACTTCGCCAGTCGGAGATCACCAAAGTTAACATTAAAGAGGTGTGTGAACTCGCAAGTACGATGGCTGATAGCTTTTTTTTTTCTGGTCCCCTCCCTGTTTGTCAGAGTGATGAGATACTTAGCAGACTATCATCACTCAATGGCTGGTTGTCTAAGTGGTGTCCGCAAAATAACATATGGTTCATAGACAATTGGAAAAGCTTTTGGGGCAGAGATGGTATCTATCCCTCCTGGGGTGGTGCTGCTCTTCTCTCTAGTAATTTGGCACATAGTCTTAGAGCTAAACTTTGACTAACTGGGGCTCAGGTCAGGAAACAGATGGACTGGCTTACCCGACCGCCTGCTAGCTTTCTCACGTCACAGAAGTCGGCTAAATCCCAACACATAGAGACTCTTTCACCTAGATATTATCAAATAGAGACTGTGTCTGTTCTCCGAATTAGTAAATGCAAAAAAACGTCAAAACCATTTAACAGTAAAAATTTAATTGATGTTCAACAAATAAAAAACAAATATAATACAGATGAACAAATGATAAAGCTCGGGCTGCTGAATATTCGATCCCTTTCCCCAAAAACGCTTATTGTTAATGATATGATTACAGATAATAATCTAGATGTGCTGTGCTTGACAGAAATCTGGCTAAAGCCTGATGATTACATTACTTTAAATGAGTCCACCCCCCAAGATTATTGTTATAAACACGAGCCGCGTCTGAAAGGTAAAGAGGGAGGTGTTGCTGTAATTTATAATAATATCTTCAGTATTACTCAGTCTAGTTTCAAATATAATTCTTTTGAAGTTTTGGTGCTTTATGTAACGTTATGTAGTGTAATTGATAAAACCCGTTTGACATTTGTGCTGGCTACTGTATACAGGCCACCAGGGCACAATACAGACTTTACCAAAGAATTGCTGATTTTCTATCAGAGTTAGTAATGGCTGCAGATAAAGTCCTAATTGTTGGTGATTTTAATATCCATGTAGACAATGAAAAAGACACATTAGGATTGGCATTTAGAGACATTCTAAACACTATTGGAGTTAGGCAACACGTGTCAGGACCCACTCATCGCCGTAATCATACGTTAGACCTAATACTGTCACATGGAATAAATGTTGATACCGTTGAAATTCTGCAGCAGAGCGATGACATCTCAGATCATTACCTAGTATCATGTATACTTAATTTAGCAAAGGCTGCAAAGCCGTCCCCTCGCTTCAAATATGGCAGGACTATCACTGCTGCCACTAAAGATTGCTTTGTAAATAAACTTCCTCATCAGTTTCATCTCCTCAGCATCCCAGATAGCCTAGAGGAACTCGATGTTGCAACAGAAACTATTGACTCTCTCTTTTACAGCACTTTAGACACAGTTGCTCCCCTGCGCTTAAAGAAGATTGAAGAAAATAGTCCAACGCCGTGGTACAACGAGCACACCCAGGCCCTAAAACAGCAGCCAGAAAAATGGAGCGCAGCTGGAAGTAAACAAAACTGGAGGTTTTTCGTATTTCGTGGAAAGAGAGCATGATTGCATACAGAAATGCCGTAAAAACTGCTAGATCTGCTTATTTCTCGACTCTCTTAGAAGAAAACAAACACAACCCTAGGTATTTATTCGATACAGTGGCTAAATTAACCAAAAATAAAACTTCAACTTCTGATGTTTGTAAACAGCACAGCAGTAATGACTTTATGAACTTCTTTACGTGCAAGATTGATAATATTAGGAAAAAAATTATAACCATGCAGCGGTCTACTACAGTATCACATCAGACAGTGCATTGTAGTGTCACTGAGGAACAATTACACTCATTCACTGCCATAGGAGAAGAAGAATTGGCTAAACTCGTTATATCATCAATCAACAACATGTATGCTCGACCCTATACCGACTAAGATACTAAAAGAGATGCTTCCAGAGGTCATAGATCCTCTTCTTAATATCATTAATTCATCTTTGTCATTAGGATATGTACCAAAAACTTTTAAGTTGGCTATTATTAAACCACTTATTAAAAAAACGCAACTTGATCCTACAGAATTAGTCAATTACAGGCCAATCTCAAATCTACCCTTTCTGTCAAAAATACTAGAAAAGGCAGTGTCCTCACAATTATGCTCCTTTTTAGAAAGAAATGGTATTGCTGAGGATTTCCAGTCAGGCTTTAGACCGTATCATAGTACTGAGACTGCTCTCATCAGAGTTACAAATGATTTACTCTTATCATCTGATCGTGGTTGTATTTCTCTATTAGTGTTACTCGATCTTAGCGCTGCATTCGATACTATCGACCACAACATTCTTTTGAATAGACTCAAAAATTATGTTGGAATTGCATTGGCATGGTTTAAATCATACTTATCTGACCGTTATCAGTTTGTAGCAGTAAATGAAGAGATGTCACACCGATCACAAGTCTAGTATGGAGTACCGCAGGGCTCAGTGCTAGGACTGTTGCTTTTCACCCTGTACACGCTACCACTGGGAGATATCATTAGGAAGCATGGCGTTAGTTTTCATTGTTATGCTGACGATACTCAGCTCAATATTTCTTCACGTCCTGACGAAACTTAACAAATCACAAGATTAACGAATATAAAAAATTGGATGACTAGTAATTTCCTGCAACTTAATTCAGAAAAAACAGAATTTTTAATCATTGGACAAAAAAACTCCACAAGTAGTAACCTAGAATACTGTCTAACACTTGATGACTGCTCTGTCAAATCCTTGTCGTCAGTTAGGAACCTGGGTGTGATCTTTGATGCCAATCTCTCATTTGAAAGCCACGTTTCTAGCATCTGTAAAACTGCATTCTACCATCTTAAAAATATATCTAAATTACGGCACATGCTTTCAATGCAAAATGCTGAACAGTTAGTTCATGTGTTCATGACCTCAAGGCTAGATTACTGTAATGCTCTACTGGGTGGTTGCCCTGCTCGCATAATAAATAAACTGCAGCTGGTCCAAAACGCAGCAGCTCGAGTTCTTACTAGAACCAGGAAATATGACCATATTAGCCCAGTTCTGTCAATACTGCATTGGCTCCCTATTAAACATCGTATACATTTTAAAATCTTGCTAATTACTTACAAAGCACTAAATGGTTTAGCTCCCCAGTACTTGAGCGAGCTCTTAACACATTATACTCCATCACGCCTATTGCGGTCTCAAAATTCTGTCCAGTTGATAATACCTAGAATATCAAAATCAACTGCAGGCGGTCGATCCTTTTCCTATTTAGCACCTAAACTCTGGAACAGTCTTCTTAGCATTGTTCGGGAAGCAGACACACTCTGTCAGTTTAAATCTAGACTAAAAACACACCTTTTTACTATGGCATACACATAAAACATTTTTAATCTATATCATTCAAATCAGTTAAATGATTGTTTTAGGCTGCATTAACTAGGTCAGCCGGAACCGGGAACACTTCCCATAACACCTGATGTACTCGTTACATCATAAGAAGAATGGCATCTACGCTAATGTTAGTCTCTCTGTGTTTATCCCGAGGTTTACTGCAGTTGGCCGGATCTGGGCCGTATCCGGACCAGATGGTGGACCTGCGCCTGGACATGACCAACGCATCCCTGAAATATCTGCAGAGAGCGTGTCAATTAAATGCTGCATCGACACGACATCCTCATTAAACCCGTCTCCGGCGTGACGACTCCAATCTTTCAAATAATCCTACGAATATCTATTGATCTAATATGACTTCTGACCTGTAATGTTGCCAGAATCATAATCATACACTATTTGTTCGTCGGCCAGAGGAGAACTGGCACCCCGACTGAGCCTGGTTTCTCCCAAGGTTTTTTTTCTCCATTCTGGCCCCGAAGGAGTTTTGGTTCCTTGCCACCGTCGCCTTTGGCTTTTGGCTTGCTCAGTTGGGGACACTTAAATTTCAACTATATTACTGATCTGCCCGCATTGACACTATATGATAATTGAAATGAGCTGGATGACATCACCGTTCCCTTTCAGTCGGTCACGTACGTCGGACATCACCGACGAATTGGGATCCCAATTTGTCGGTGACGTCCGACGTACGTCTCCGTTCCCTCCTTCAGGGAACGAGGGTTACCATACGTAACCGAGACGTTTTCACCAGAGCGGCTGTACAGCCGAATCAAATTCTGTTGCATTATTTTCCTGTTTTAACACTGTGAAGCTGCTTTGAAACAATTGGCATTGTAAAAAGCGCTATATAAATAAAGGTGATTTGATTTGATGGTCCAGGTCCGCCCACGCTCCAAGGCCCAGGTCCGCCCATGCTCCCAGGCCCATCTAAGCCATGCCAGGGTCCGTGTCTGGTGCCCCTGCACGGGCCGGAACCCACCATCCCTCCCCCATGACCGCCCCCCTAGACTTTTGTGGGTGTTGTGGTTTTGTTTGGGCGTCTGGGGCCGCCCATAGACGGGGGGAACTGTAACAGTGTGCTTTGGGTTATGTTTCATGTTCTTAGTTTATCATGCTCACTGCCATGTTCACTGTCATGTTTCTTATTTTGCTTTGTTCACTGCCATGCACTTCCTGGTCTTGTCATGTGATTCCTTGCCCTCATGTGATCCTGGCATGTGCTCCCTTGTCTTGTATTCTGTTGTCATTGGCTAATTGTCTCATCATTGTTCACAGGTGTCCCTTGTCTTGTCATTAGTCTCAGTGTATTTAAGCCCTCATGTTTGCCATGTGTCCTTGTCTTGTATTGATTGTTGTAACCTACTGTTGGTGAGTTTCTGTTATAATCAAGTCTGTTTATGTCAAGTTTAGCCAAGTCTTTTGTTGATGGGTTTTTGCCAAGTCTTTGTTTTATGTTTTGGATTTTGAATAAAAACTGCACTTGGGTTCCAAAACCTTGCCTCCAGTGGACCTGAGGATTTGAACTGTACTTGGCTAGATGTGAGCTTTGAATTGGAACAGTACTTGTCTTGTTTTCCCCCACGAGGTAGTTTTTGTTTTTGTTTTATTTTTATAATTAATTAAAGACCCTTAAACTTCTGCATCTGAGTCCTCGCTCCTTTCATCACCCAAACCCTGACACTATGTCCCTCGATCAAAATTTATATTAACCAATCAGATTTTAGCATTAGGCTTAGGCAAGGCAAGTTTATTTATATAGCACATTTCATACACAATGGCAATTCAAAGTGCTTTACACAGAAATGGAAATAAAATATTTATAAGAAAATAAAAAAGATATAACCTGAATCACTCCTATCTGGAGCGGAAGAAAATGGAGAGTTGGGCTCGCGATTTTACTATTTATATTTGTCAGGTAACTGTGCGTTTAAACAGTACCCTTGCAGACCAATCTTCCTGGAACCACCAGGGCAATATGGATTTATCCGTCAGAGCAGATCTAAAAAGATCTTCCTCGCGCCGGAGGATTTTAAAACATTCATTGTGAAAAAGATTTTCATTCTCAATGAAAAACCTTGCTTGCAAAACCTTTGTATTCGCTCAAAAGAACACACAATATTTGGGGAATGCAAAACATTTGCAAAAGAATACAAAAGCACTGAAAAATATTTTTTTTCCATCACAATGTCGTCTTATTGCTAGAATGATAGTTTTGTACATTGTAATGGACAATTTTTTTTTAATTGAACTGAATCTGCCATTATTGCTTCATGAGCGCTCACTCATATCCAGAAACATATTTTGAGCCAACTGCCATTTGACTGCTTAATCTGTATTAGAACTTTTATTTTATTTTTTACATTTATTAGGCTTCAAAAAATATAACAACTTTTCATTTAGGTGAATTTAAAATAATCATCACATGAACCCATAATAAATGTCATATTTACCTGTGCCCTTCCTACCTGTCAACCGCTTGAGCAGACTCCTAAATGTGCTCTACTACAACAACTCTTCCTCTTCTCTAAAGCAGCCCAATATGGCCTCACCCCCTTTGTTTCGTGTTCCTGGGGGCAGGGTTTATGTAAATTTTTATGCAAACAAGAAGCTCGTTGTAGTCCACCAGCTGCTTGTTGTAGTCCTGTAGTCCGATTTCTGTAAAAAATATCTCCCTTTGCATTGAACTTTGAATTTCGTAACTTTGCAGATGTTGTTTATGCTCAAACAGCAACATTACACACTAACTAAAGTTAAAAAAGTGAAATCATAATCAACCACCCCTTTAATAACCCTTTAATAAGACCTCCTGCTGCTGCACATGATGCGGATCTCACACGTCTCAATTTCTCTTTACGTTCATTTAAGACTTTATTTAACTCATTTAAGATTGCGGTCCCACTTTATATTAGGTGGCTTTAACTACTATGTACTTATATCAAAATATAAGTACAATGTACCTATTGTGTTCATATTGTATTGCAAAACACTTTTGCTGATATTTAGGTGGGATACGGGTATGGGTGGGTACAGGTGTGGTGTATGGGTAAGTTTAAGGGTAGGGTTAGGTGTAAGGGAAGTGTCAACAGTGTAATATAAAGTGGGTCCAAGATTGCTCTCATGAAGATACTCGACAAAACTGACATTTTGACATAATTGTGTGTTATTGTTCGTTCAAGTGCAAAAGAGAACTCTGTGTCTTTCTGTGCGTCGTTAGTGTGTCACATGGACAGGACATTCACAGACAACGTCTTCTCTTTTGTCTTGTTGCGCTTGAATGGTTTAAAAGCATTTGCATGAATAAGAGAATGAGCATATAATATAATGCTAGTGGTAACACTTTAGAATACTGTTCCGTCATTAATGAATAACTACAGGAACAAGTGAGTAATATTAACACTCTAGTAACTACTATTAACTAACAAGAAACTGATTAATGAATTAGTAAGTAATAGCGCTCAGTCGAATGTGGTAGTTCACTATTAGCTAATCAGTAGCTACTATTTTTTTCATACCTCTCAGAGGACTACTAAGAACTACTATATACAGGTTTATAATTCATGCGAGTAATGCATAATGTATATTAATTCTAAAGTGAAGATCATGGTAACCCACTAGTAATGACTCAAGTGTTACTAAATCCTTTAGAAGGAACTACTAATTATTTGGATCCGTATTCTAAGGTGAAAAGCATGATAACTCTTTAGTAATGACTGAAGTCATTGTAAACTTTTGACGTTTTTGTAAGGTTTTGGATAGTAATGACTCAAGTGTTACTACATACTTCTATGGGAATTACTAGTTATTTGCTACTAGTTATATCAGTATTCTAAAGTGAAGATCATGGTAACCCACTAGTAATTACTTAAGTGTTACTATCCAAAACCTTACAAAAACCTCAAAAGCTTAAATGATTTCAGTAATTACTACAGAGTTATTATGTTTTTCACTTTAGAATACTGATCCAAATCATTAGTAATTCCTTTAGAAGAATGTAGTTACACTTGAGTCATTACTAGTGGGTTACCATTACCTTTACTTTAGAAATAATTATACATTATGCATTATTCAAGTTAATTATGAACCTGTATACAGTAGTTCTTAGTAGTCCTCTGGAAGTTATGAAAAAAATAGTAGTTATTGATTGGCTAATAGTGAACTACCACATTCGACTGAACGCTATTACTTACTAATTCATTAGTCAGAGTTTATTGTTAGTTAATAGTAGTTACTAGAATGTTAATATTGCATTACTCATGTGTTTCTGTGTAGTTATTCATTAATGACGGAACAGTATTCTAAATTGTTACCCAGATGCTGCGTTAATTGCCTTAAATATTGTTAATTTGTTAACCTGAAAAAAAATAATTGCATGTTAACTGCCTTAATGTTGACAGCACTATGAAAAATATAAGCCAGTTTCACACCTTCAAGAACACTTTGTCAGTGGTACAACATAATGAAACTACTGTACAGTAGCATTATGTAAGAGTGTATGTACTGAATGTAAACCTAATAGCAGGATGGAGTCTACTACATAGTCTGAATAACAGCCTGGCCTGACAAGGTATTAATTAACATGATTTTTCTTTTGTCAGCAGCCTGAAGATAATGGCACATAATCTGATAAATACCGTATGAGTTCTTTGAGTTTTTGCCTGTTCTAGTGAGAGGGAAACCATTATTTTTGGTTAAGTAACCAAATGTGAACAGGAATAAAATCCAGATGGGCTTCTTGGACTTTGTTTCGATAGTTGGGTTTTGGCTATCAGTGACAGCAAAGGGAGTGTGCGAGAAAGGAGAACATTTGTAGTTTAATCTCTGCTGTTACATAACTGATCTGTCTGAAGATGTGCCCGTGAAAGTTGTGAGCATAGCTTATGTGCATATCATTCTGATTATTATAAGAGTGATTTACCTCTTCATTCAAGTCACTGCCACCCTAATCTGTGGTTTATTGTCTTATTACTTTTCTTGCATAAAGTCTGTATGCAACACATGTAATACTATCTAGATGGGCTCTCCACATAAAACATTAAGTTCTAGAAGCTCATGTAAAACTGCTTTTACTTGTACATTTCATTCTCTTAATGTAATGGTAGTAAACCCATGGGGTGTTGTATTACCCCCAGAGTGATGTACTCTATGATCCAAAAGGAAATCTGTTCTACAATAAGGTTCATTGTCTTTTTATGTTTTCAGTGTGGTTAGCTGCTCTCATAACTGATTACTTGCAGAGCGTACAGTAGATTAGTAGATGATTACCAAGCTCTTCTACAATACATGATTCTGATTGGTCAGTTGTGACTTTCTGTGGTCAAAAATGTTTGTATAATGATGTCTAAACTGTATAATTTACAGCTGTATTTGGCAACCAGTCTCCTACACTGTACTAGTTTCATGTTTCTCATATCATATATGTTTATTTTGTTAAGTTGAATTAAGTGGAATAATGTTCAGTCAGCTGATCAGTATTGCTAAACTGTCATAAAAGACCCCTCCTAATCACTCAATTAATTTTGCAATAGTGAACAGCTGACTGTACCTTATTATTTATTATAGAGAGGGTAATTTAATGTTTATGTCATGGTAAAATTCATGTGATATTATATGCACTGATATTATAATTAAAGCTGATAATGATAAGCCAAAAATTATTTTCATGTTATGACTGCTAATTGATGCCATTGAGGCCATATTAAAATTCTATACTGTTACAAGATATTCAATTATTAATTCATTATTAAAATGTATGTCACAACATTATTGTTACGGTACAGAAGGGACAGAGACAAAGGATAAGGGGAAGTAGTGTTTATTGAGCAGAGCAGCGGCTGACGGATGTGCAGGTGGAGAGTGTAGATGATCGTGAGTGGTGGATGATGATATCTCGAGGTGATCGTGAGTGGTGGATGATGATATCTCGAGGTGATCGTTGGGAAGGTTTGGAGAGGAGATCGCTGGAGAGAGAGTTGGGGCTGAAGTGAAGATGGAGACACGCACACACACAAGGCTGGAACGCTGGAGGCTTGAAGGAATAACGGGAGAAGGTAAGTAGCATAAAGCAAGTCCTTGAAGTTTAGCATAGAGGTATGTACCAACATACAAACGAGACCGGACAGTGACTGTGAGTGTGTGTGTGCCTTAAGTACTGGTGGTGATTGGTGTGTTGATGAGGTGCAGGTGCGCGTGATCAATACTCAGGGGAAGGCGTGCGCTGTGATTGAGTGACGTGGGAGCCTGGCGGATCTGTGACATTACCCCCCCCCTCCACGGCCTGCTCCTGAGGGCCGCGGACCCCGACGTCGTGGAGGTCGGCCTCTGCCTCTGGGTGCAGGTGCGTTGGGGTGAGAAGCATGGAAGGTTTCGAGCAGGTTTGGGTCAAGGATGTCGTTTCTAGGTACCCATGAGCGTTCCTCGGGACCGTAGCCCTCCCAGTCCACCAGATACTCTAGAATACCACCACGGCGCCGGGAGTTCAGGATGTCCTTCACTTGGTAGGCCGTACCGTCCTCCACGATGAGTGGGAGGGGGGTCTCTTCGGCTGCGCCAGGCTCTGTGGGAATGGAAACGGAGGGAAAGTGAGGTTTTAACAGTGACACATGGAATGTAGGATGAATGCGATATTGTGAAGGGAGTTGGAGTTGGTATGTGACTGGGTTGATCTGCTTCACGATGGGAAAAGGGCCAATGAACCTGGGACTGAGCTTCCTGCATTGCAGACGCAACCTGATGTCCCTGGTGGACAGCCAGACCTTCTGACCCGGTTGGAAGGAGGGAGTGTTGGAGCGACGAAGGTCGGCTGTCATCTTGCGTCTGCGCAGGGCCCGTTGAAGCTGGTGATGTGCAGAGTCCCAGACCCTCTCGCTCTCCCGGAACCAGTAGTCTATGGCTGGAACATCCGAAGGTTCCCCGGACCAAGGGAACAATGGGGGCTGGTACCCGAGCACGCACTGGAATGGGGTTAGACCGGTGGTAGACTGCCGTAGGGAGTTCTGTGCGTACTCGGCCCAGCCCAGGAACTGGTTCCAGGAGTCCTGGTGGCCGTGACAGAAGGTACGGAGGAAGCGACCGATCTCCTGAATCTTCCTCTCCGTCTGCCCGTTGGTCTGTGGGTGATAGCCGGAAGAGAGGCTGACTGTCACACCTAGGAGAGAGAAGAACGCTTTCCATACCCGGGAGATGAATTGAGGTCCTCTGTCGGAGACGATGTCCTCTGGGATACCATAATATCTAAAAATCTTGTTAAACATAAGTTCAGCCGTTTCCATGGCCGTGGGTAGTCCTTTTAACGGGATCAGTCGACAGGACTTGGAGAATCTGTCTACTACCACTAGTACACAAGTCTGACCTCCGGATACGGGAAGGTCTGTGATGAAGTCTACCCCTAGGTGTGACCACGGACGGTTGGGAACGGGCAGAGGATGGAGTTTGCCGGAGGGAAGATGTCTTGGGCTTTTGGAGATGGCGCATTCCTGGCATCCCCTCACGTACCTTCTGACGTCCGATGCCATATTGGGCCACCAGAAGCGCTCCTTCAGCAACGAGAGGGTTTCATTGACCCCCGGGTGGCCAGTGCCCAAAGACGAGTGGGAAGTGTGAATGAGGGGAGTGCGCCGTGCTCGTGAGACATACTGTGAGCCTGGTGGACAACCCGGCGGGGCATTGGTGGAGACATTGGAGGAGGGCAAGGTCTCCTCGGACCAGGTGATGGGACTCACGAACAGTTTCTCAGGGATGATGGGCTCGGCTTTTTTGGAGTACTCTTCTGGGTTGTAGAGACGGGAGAGAGCGTCTGCCTTTATATTCTTGGGTCCTGGTCGATAGGAAATTGTGAAATTGAATCGTGTAAAGAACAGGGCCCACCGGGCCTGCCGGGGATTGAGTCTCTTTGCATCCCTGAGATATTCCAGGTTCTTATGGTCAGTGAGGACCAAGAAAGGGAGCTGGGAACCCTCCAACCAATGCCTCCACTCTTCCAGGGCCATCTTAATGGCCAGCAGTTCCCGGTTACCGATGTCGTAGTTTACCTCCGCCGGGTTGAGTTTCCGGGAGAAGAAGGCACATGGATGGAGGCGGCTGGGTGTTCCCTGCTGCTGTGAGAGAACGGCTCCCACTCCTGTGGTGGAGGCGTCTACCTCCACTACAAAGGCCTTTGTGGGGTCTGGATGCACTAAGAGGGGAGCCGAAGTGAATGCATCCTTGAGAGCGTCAAAAGCTTTCGTGGCCGCTGGAGTCCAGGACAGAGACTTGGGCTTGCAACGGAGGAGTTGCGTGAGAAGGGCAGGAGATGATGCTGTAATTGAGAATGAAACGACGGTAGAAGTTTGCGAATCCCAGAAACCTTTGGAGTTCCTTTATGGTGGTAGGAATAGGCCAGTTCCTGATGGCCTCCACCTTCCCCTCGTCCATCCGGATGCCACTGCTATCGATGTTATACCCAAGGAACTGCACTGAGGGCTGATGGAAGGAACATTTTTCGGTTTTGAGATAAAGTTGGAAGTCCCTCAGGCGTTGCAGGACCTCCGCAACGTGGTGGTGATGTTCGGCCAGGCTCCGGGAGTAGATCAGGATGTCGTCGATGTAGACCAGAACGAATCTGTGGAGAAACTCCCGGAGCACCTCGTGGATGAAATCCTGGAATACGGAGGGGGCGTTGGCTAATCCATAGGGCATGACGAGGTATTCGTAGTGGCCCGTAGGTGTCACGAAGGCTGTCTTCCACTCGTCCCCCTCGCGTATTCGGATGAGGTTGTAGGCGCTGCGGAGGTCCAACTTGGTGAAGACAGTGGCACCTCGGAGATGTTCCAGCGCTGTTGGGACGAGAGGAAGGGGATAACGGAACTTGACGGTTATGTTATTGAGTGCTCGGTAGTCGATACAGGGCCGCAAGCCTCCGTCCTTTTTGGCCACGAAAAAGAAGCTGGAAGCAGCAGGGGATGTAGACGGTCGGATGTAACCCTGGTCGAGCGCCTCCTTGATGTAGTCCTCCATGGCCTTCTCCTCCGGGAGTGACAATGGGTAAATCTTCCCACGGGGCACTGACTCACCCTGAAGCAGATCGATGGCACAGTCCCATGGCCGATGTGGAGGCAGCTTGGATGCTCGCTGAGGGCAGAAGACATCGCTGAAGGGGGCGTAGCAAGATGGTATATCTACCGAACGTTGTTCAACCGGGCTCTCGATGGAGGTGGAACACACGGACATCTTCCTAGAGTTTGGAGTAGGGGGAACAGGGAGAGCCCGAAAACAACCCCGGAAACAGCTATCGCCCCACTTCAGGATTTCGCCGGACTTCCAGGAGATGATGGGATTGTGCTGCACTAACCAGGGACGCCCTAGGATCACGTCAGCGGTGGAGTCCTCCAGAACCAGCAGTTGTTGTTGTTCCGTATGTAATATCCCCACTTGGAGCTGGATGGGGACGGTGACGGACCGAACTTGCCGTCGGCTGAGGGGTTTCCCCGTTACCGAGTGGATCTGGTAAGTTGTGGGTGTAGCTGTGGTCTTGAGGCGAAGCTGACGGCAGAGGGCGCCCGAGATGAAGTTGCCGGCTGACCCAGAGTCGAGGAGGGCAGAAACTGGAAGGGTAACGCCGGCAGCAGTTAAGTTCACAATAGTGGTGAGAGGCTGCATATTATGTGGAAATGGAACGATAGCACTCACCACAGGACGATTAGGACGAATAGGGCATTGAGTAATGGGATGCCCCATAGTACCGCAGTACAGGCATAGACCCTGGACCAGCCGTCTCCGACGTTCCCCCTGGGTCAGCCGTGTTTGCTGTACTTGCATGGTTTCTGGGACTGGTTCTGGAGGGCTGACGGACTCTGGCTGACGGAAGGAGGAAAGGAGTAGTTCCTGGCCCTGGTGCTCTTCGAGGCACGACTGCATACGAGTGGCGAAGCGGATAGACAATTGGATGAAGCGTTCGAGCCCGATGGTGTCCTCGTATGCAGCGAGATGCAACCGCACACGGGGATCCAAACCCTGACGATAGGTGGTGAGCAGCGATTGCTCATTCCATCCGCTGGCGGCAGCTAGGGTCCTGAACTGAAGGGCATACTCATTGATCGGCATCTTATTTTGTTTCAAATGGTAAAGTTGCTCACCTATGGAGGCATCCCAAGCAGGTTTCCCGAAGACGTCCTTGAAATGGGCTATGAAGCCTGCCCGAGTGTGGACGATGGGATTATCCTGGGTCCACAAGGTTTCTGCCCACTGTAAGGCCTTACCTCTTAGTTGCGAGATGATAAATGCCACCTGGGACCTATCGTCAGGATAGAGGAGCGGTTGCATCTCCAGGACCAGCGAACATTGTAGCAGAAATCCATTGCAGTCCTCCGCCAGGCCAGAGTAGGGCGCTGGTCTGGCCATGGGACTGGCGTAGACGGGTGCAGAGGGAGATGCGGTGTTGTTTGCGGAAGTGCTCGCTGGTGGAATGGATGGAAGTGATCGACGGACAGCGTCCACGAGTTCCTGGAATGGGTCGGTGGTGCTCATGCTGGTGCTCATCGGTTGTGGTCCGGTCTTCTGTTACGGTACAGAAGGGACAGAGACAAAGGATAAGGGGAAGTAGTGTTTATTGAGCAGAGCAGCGGCTGACGGATGTGCAGGTGGAGAGTGTAGATGATCGTGAGTGGTGGATGATGATATCTCGAGGTGATCGTGAGTGGTGGATGATGATATCTCGAGGTGATCGTTGGGAAGGTTTGGAGAGGAGATCGCTGGAGAGAGAGTTGGAGCTGAAGTGAAGATGGAGACACGCACACACACAAGGCTGGAACGCTGGAGGCTTGAAGGAATAACGGGAGAAGGTAAGTAGCATAAAGCAAGTCCTTGAAGTTTAGCATAGAGGTATGTACCAACATACAAACGAGACCGGACAGTGACTGTGAGTGTGTGTGTGCCTTAAGTACTGGTGGTGATTGGTGTATTGATGAGGTGCAGGTGCGCGTGATCAATACTCAGGGGAAGGCGTGCGCTGTGATTGAGTGACGTGGGAGCCTGGCGGATCTGTGACAATTATAATGTACAGTATAAAAAATGGATATTGATTTTGAGATTTGCTAAAGATTACATTTAACAGTTAAATAAAATTATTAATGTTTTACTTTCTTAATTATCTTTAAGTAAGTGTTAGAGGATGGGAAAGGTAATGTCGTACAGTAGCTATATATAATAATATTGTGCATCCTTGGATTAAAGTGTTTTAAACTGGACTTTAAATTTGTGTTTGTGCTTCTCAGCCAAAGCTTATTTTTCCGAATTTTTTTTATTTTGTATGTCAGCTGTAAACTACAGCAATCCGAATAGTATGTCTGCAGCTTCACAGCATGTGTGCTCATATATTCCTGAACAATTATCAAGTGTGAACTTTAAATATATCGCCAGGCATCAGTCACACAACAAGCACAAACCCAGTCCATACAGAGCAGCTGCACACCCTCAGAGCAAATATTGTGCACATGTGAAGTCACAGTTGATGAGATTCTGAGAACATGTTACTCTAGAGACCAAGTGATTCATTTAAACCGGTATCTATATATATTCGCCTGTTGACACACAAATTGTGCAGCGTATAGCTTACAAGTTTATTCAAAGTAATTCAAGCATATGGTGCACAAAACACACTCTACCCACTAATTAATTATCACCACTGACTAAATAATTAATAATACAAGCTAATTAATAATTGCCAATGTAATCATTTTATGATCATTATCGATTACTCTTTATATCATGACTTATATTCTTGAACTGCGTCTTGTCTTCTAATTGTTTTTTAATGGCTCAGAGTCATTGTGGTGAGTCGAGCAGCCACTTGTTATTAATGCAAAGCATCGGGGTTTACTTATCCCAATGGTATAGCCTACCAATTAAAATGTGTCCTAGAAACATCAATATTTGACTGGAAAAGGCAACCCTTTGCCTTTTCAGTTGTATTTATGTTGGAGAAATACAGTTGTTTATATTTGCATGCGGGCACTGAAAATGAAAGTTTTGTTTTACATGGCACTACTGCTAGAAGAACATTGAGTGCTCTGGATTTTGTGTGTAATAACTTAAAATGGTATGAATGTATAAAGGCTTGTAGTTTGCTTGTGATGTGAGCATGTTATGATATTCTGCATGTAAAAGTAGAATATACAGTAATTATTACCATGCTTTATACTACAGGGCTGTTGAATGCTTGAATCTGATTGGTTGACGAACATTCTCAGGTGTGCAATTATTTTTAGGGAAAAGCACGGCTAAAGTAGTTCTAGGAAGGTCTTGACCACAAAAAAAAAGGTAAATATCTCTTTACCAAATAATTTCAGTTAATTACAGTATTTCAAAGGTCCTTACAGCCTAAAACAGCAAAAGAACCAAAACCCACAACGACACTGACCAAGCAAATTAGTAAACAATGGGATACATTTTTTGCTAGAAAATTAAGTTTTATTATGTACGGAAAACACATACTCTCTCTCTCCTACTCAAACGCACATACACATTTTGTCAGCGCTGCTCTGATGATTTTATCAGTAAAATACTTACTTAATAGCAACTTAAAAGCTACATGACATTTCTCACTAGCGAGGTAATAACGGCGCTGATCTTGAAGCAGATAAACTTACAGTTTCACCATTAGAGTTGCTGCTGCCAAACACTGTTGAGAGATGCACAGACTCAGGCAATTCAGTTGGGAGTGAGAACGTGTTGCAACCACACACGCTTAATCTCTGACAAATGTCTTGAAATACAACATCTGAACCATGTTTCACATTGTGGCCACAATATATATACATTCTACATGTATTCTATTGATATTCTTTATAGGGAGATATATTCTATTTATTTTCAGACACCTTGCACTTGATCTCGATTAAAAAGTTGATGAGCAATCGTAAAAAGGTTCTGCATGAGTTCACAGAAACCTTGTAGCTGATGCTTAATTTTCTAGCATTTCTAAACAAAGACATGATTGGAATAGACAATTCACTCTTTCCTTGCCCCAAATCTACTATATGACTATAATTAAGAGATGGCTAGGAAACAGGCATGTGTCGGCAGACATTGAATGCCTCTGCCCCTTCTTGGAGCTTTCAGTCTAACCTTCCCGGCTTTGCCAAATTTAGTGCTGGTTCACAGTTTCCAGACTTGCTCTATGGCGGCAGACTCAATGATTGGGTCTCTCTGGCTCTAAAGGCCCATCACAGCAGAGTCTGTCTACACAGGAAGTAGACTGTGCCCAGTTCCTCCCCCTACTCTCCATCCCAGGGAATGAGTGTCAAGAACAGCCTGTTCCTTTAACCTACTTATGCTGCACCACAACTATGTCAGTTGCCTAGCCCTAAAGCATCAGCTGAAATTCAGAGACATCAGTGTCACAACCCAAAAGTTATGACGGCCACCCACCACAACCTCATTTCTTTGCATAGTAATTAAAATGATCGTCTTTCTCTCATCCGGCTTTTTAAACGCATAATTGTTGTTCTACACAACAGAACTGTAGTTTTATTTTCCTGTTGTTCCCACAATTTTCTCCATCTTTCCAGCTCCAGATGTTTTTTTTGCACCAAAAGCATGTATGTCGAGGTTGGGTTAGAGAACCAATCATGAGTGAGTCATTGTGGGTTGCAAATTTCATACCATCCTGCTCCTGAACTTCTCCTGAACATAAGCTCTTCAAGATCTCTTACTCATAAAGAAGATAATAATTCCATTTGATGCCATGACTTTGTTTCTCTCCTTTATAGCTCTGTATCTGCCAGCAGTGGTTCAGGGCATCTGCACTCTCTTATTGTTTTTGATGTTGTTGTTTAAATCTTTGAAACATTTGGTGATTTAATGAATTCTGTCTCCTGCAAGGAGGGCTTGACATTTGGACATTATCCAGTTGTTTTCATCTGAATCTTGTTAATGACCACTAAACAAAATATATTTGTTTCATTTCAGAATTTTCAGAAACACGTGTATTAAGTTCTTAAATATGCCTTCAAACCTTAAACCTTTTTTTCCCAGTTTTGTCCTACTTTTTGAACAACATATAAAAACATAAATTTTATTTTAAGCATCAAATAAGTTTTCATCATTTTTGGTTGAATTATTTATGATTTACACTTTTGTTTAATTGTATAATAAAAACTTAAAGGATTAGTTAATCCAAAAATGAAAATTGTGTCATCATTTACTCACCCTTGTGTTGTTCTAAACCCTTAAGACTTTCATTCATCTTCAGAACAAAAATGAATATATATTTTAATGAAATCTGAGGCAGTTCTGTACTCACCATTGGCAGCTACACAACTACCACTTTGACGCTTCAAAAAGTTCATAAAGAGATTGTAAAACTAATCCATATGAATTTAACAGTTTAGTCCAAATTTTCTGAAGAGACATGATCACTTTATATGATGAACAGATTAAATAAATTTTTATTTACATATAAACATTGATCAGTGAACATAAACAGAAGCTCAACTGAACCTGCTTGACACGTGAAAACAGACCTCATTAGTTCTTGCGGAAGTTCAAACATGTTGCGTAAAATACAAAAATGAAACTTATTGGTTCTCACATCTCACATGACGGCGAGCCAATGGAGAAGAGCGACATCGGTGGAACAGGGGGCCTAGGCGATGCCGCGGCGAAAGATCATCTGAGGAGCCAGACTGCTCGAGGACTGAGGCAATGCCGGTGTGATGGAGGACCGAGGCATACCTGAAGGCAAGGAGGAGCCCGCTGCAGCCATAGGGGTGGAGGAATGGAGCATAGCGTAGCGGAAGATCCACAAGTCCGAGGCAGAGGTCGTGTGATGACTGACCAAGGGGGAGCCAGTGGTATGAGGGAACCCGGTGGAGTTGAAAGGCAGAGGGTGTCTGGTGGACCCTAAGGTGGGAGGAGCCAAGGTGAAGCCGACAAGTCGACGGGCCGAGATGGAGCGGGACGATCTGAGGACAGAGGCGGAGCCACTGGATCTATCTGCTCAGGTCGACGTGAGTGCTTGGCATTGCAGGAGATGGCGATGGGCTGACAACCAGAGTATGTGAGCAGAATGGAGCGGCAGCAATTTCCCCTCCACACTCTAAGCATTTAATAATCACTCCACTCCAGCTCCGCTCCGGGTTCACCATTTCCTACTCCCCGCTCCACTCCTCGCTCACTGATATCAGAAACACCGCTCCGTCTTCGCTTAGAGGAAATTTGCAGCTAAAGTATTTAAGTAAGCTCTGAAATATCGCAAAAGTTCGGTTTATAACATACATTAAATGAAAAAAAAAAAAAATAAACAATAGGAGATAGTTTCAACGTGGTTTACTGGAACACTAGTGTGCAAGACATGCCAAGCTTATTAGGCTTTATCAGCATTAAAAGTTAAATACCATTAGTCCTTTTTGCAGTGCAAATTTAGTTTGGAAAGATGAAAATAGTAAGTTTTCATCAGTTATTTTATCTACGGGTCACTACAGTACAGATTTCTGCTCATTCAAAATCAGTAAACACTCTCCAGACGCTCCAGATAGCATCCCTCCAGTTCAGCCCAGAGGTGTCTGGGAGGTCTACGGGGTGATGGTATTTTGCCCCGATCCAGAACAGTGACTTCAGGGTCTCATCATCAAAGGGGCTGGTGATGGCAAGGCAGAAATTCTCTGTAATTTCTCAGTAACAAAAAAAGTCTAGGCTATCAAGAGCAATAACAGAAGATCATGCTGCATAATCCATTGGGTCGGTCGATCTGTCACAAGATGAAGACAGATGATGACGAAGGTAAACAGGTTCAAATACGAAGTGATTTTAATAATACAATAAACACAGGAACAGGCAGAAGGTTTAACTGTCTGTGTGTGTCTGTGTGTGTGTGTGTGTCCGTGTGTGTGTCCGTGTGTGTGTGTGTGTGTGTGTGTGTGTGTGTGTGTGTCCGTGTGTGTGTCCGTGTGTGTGTCCGTGTGTGTGTGTGTCCGTGTGTGTGTAACACAGAAACAGGGGTAAACACACACATACACATCAACCGACAACTGAAGACTGAAAACAGTGGAACTAAATACACAGAGATAACGAACTAAATGATGAGCAGCTG
Source organism: Rhinogobio ventralis (assembly GCA_039654625.1). NCBI lineage: Eukaryota > Metazoa > Chordata > Actinopteri > Cypriniformes > Gobionidae > Rhinogobio > Rhinogobio ventralis. The sequence goes on from CM077201.1 coordinate 11,031,301, forward strand.
TGGTGGAGGATTTGTGTCCAAGGGAACTGATGAGTGGCGGGAAACAAAGACAAAGAGACACATGACTGATAAAAACAAACTGAAAGTCTTTGATAGTGTAAATAAAGATGAATGAGTCCAGATAACCGTGACAGCTTGATCTTCCATTTATCATAACTGATGTGTGCGTTGATGAATGTTTATATATGAATAAAAGCCTAAATTAAATCTGTAAAAAGCGATCTTGTCTCTTCAGAAAATTTCGACTAAACTACTCAATTCATATGGATTCGTTTTACGATGTCTTTATGAACTTTTTGAAGCGTCAAGACGGAAATCACTTAGATTTGAATGTTAAACTTTTTGTCAGAATGCCTACACTTTTCTGTTATTTTGTGTAAAGTTTCTGTATGGGAAAAAAATAAATAATAATAATTAGAGACTATTTAAAATATCTAAAAATAAATACATAAAAACCCCATACTGCTTTGTTGGAGCAATATTAAAGAAATTGCTCATATAATTTACTCGCCTCATGCCATTCCAAAACTGTATTTTTTTCCATCTGGGAAGAAGGAGATACGGGATGAGAGGATAGTGATTGTGAAAAGCACATAAAATCTCCATAAAAGTGGCACTTTTATGGCACCACTTTCATGGTGACACTCCACCCATTTAAATCTGGCACGCATGTGAGAACATCTTTAGCGTAAAACATGCTCGATGTCAGTGTGTTGACCAACCACTCTGTTGTCTGTATACTTGCATAAAGTATGTTTCTGGCCTTACCTTTTGAGTAACAGTGGGTTGATGAGTCCAACATTTAAAAGACGTTTACTGTCAAATAAAAATAACTGTTGTATGAAAAAAAAGTGAAAGTGAGTTTACAACGCCAAGGTCTAGAGTTCGTGACACCCATATAAATAGCATTCTTTGATTGCTGATATCAAGTTATGGTAAAGGAGATGATATTTGAAACAGTGGGGTTTTAAACGCAAATAAACTATACTCTATGTCTAGCTGTTAAAAAACAAAACAAAACTGCATGCGTTTTGTGAAAGAACATTGTTTTGGTTGTGCTTTGGCTCTGCGGATGAATATAACCCTTCACAATATTCAAATCTCTCAGTTCTCGGAATCTCCAAAAGTCAAGCCAGTGTTGATTCTTGTTTTATTACGAGCTCTGTCGCGCTCTCCTTTTTCCAGGTTGGATGTGCTGTGTGTGGTTTTTTTTTCACCTCATTTAAATTGAATATTGAGTCTATAAAACACGTCAAAACTCCACAAAGCACAACAAGCGTATCGGTGAGAACACTCGTTTAAACACTAAACAGCATAAACCCGGGACATTTGACTGCACATCACATTTTTGACATTATTAATACTGCTTGCAATCGTAATGCAATGGACTGGTCTATGGGACATAAATTAAGCCTTTAAATAAAAGGTTAACACACAAAAAAGAAAAATAATTAACACAAAAATCCTGCCTACCTAACACCGAAGGTGGACTTGTGTTAAGGAGTAATGCGGACAAATTCTTTCTGCACACACTGCAATGGTCACAATATGCGCGGTCACACTCTGCGCGTAAGTTTTAAAAAACATAGTTCAACATATAAATAACACTTTTTATAGCCCACTTAAAGTGTTTATTACAAATAAATTACTAAATGCTAAAAATGGATAAATGTAAATGCCCCTGGTGACGTACAGTATGTCCGCAATTTCCCACGAAAACAATCCCATCAGGTCACTTATAATAGGCTTACCATAGTAAATCAAGGTAAGACAAAAACACGTTGGATGTATTGACTTATTTAAATTTAGTTCATTTTGAACAAAAAACGTTACATAATGTACATTTTTTTAAAAATATCTTTAAAAATAGTAGATAAAAAATTTACTTTTTTATAGCAGAATCATCAATATAGGTCTTATATCACCCTGAAGGGGTTTATTTTGCGATTATGACCACCTAACTTGTACATTATCCCACTAATTACTTAACTACTCATTAAATAAACAAATAAATGACCATATAATATAGAGATGAAATGATGGTATTATGTGAGAAACATAATATGACTTGTATGAAACTAGTACAGCTGTGAAGGAAGTTGTTTTAGGGGTCATTACACAAAATATTTGACTGCAGAATGCCACGATTGACCGATCATGTGAACCTAATCAGTGCCAACTACCCTGTGGAATCATCACTGCTATGCTGGAAAGTTAACCGTAAGTGAGACTGTTAACAAGCTGTAAATATTGACTGACAGAGCTAGGAAAATGGCATATGGTAGGGACGGATTAGCACAGGCGCTAAATTTACCCTTTCGTGTTGAGGGGGTTGGGACGTTTCTGAAGATCTGAAATTTGTCTGCTAGCTTCAACAAGTTGTTTTGCCTCGCTTGTAAAGAACCCTGTTTACTGCAGTGGCTTCCATGTAACTTTCTTTATTGAAATAACAGATCACAAAACTCCCAGCGTGCATTAAGGCCGTAGGCTACATCAGCAGCCAGGTGGATTAACCTGCGTCTAGGGAGTTGGAGGCAGTTTTCTGCCTCAGCTGCTGTCTCCTCTCAAAAGCACTCTCCGTCTCGCTCTGGGAGTGCTCTTCAGAGAGGGTGGCAGCTGGCTTGACCGTGTTTTTCAACATGCTGTGCCTGTGGGCACACATTTATGAGTCAAATACTCTCTATGTCAAAAGGAATAACAACAGCATGGTGGAGTTAGCGTCGTGAACTTCTTCACAAATGGAAGATTAATGAGCATTCCTGGTGCTCTTCCCAGATAACGTTGAGGCATTTGCTGTGTCATTTTTGTACTGTTCATTTTGGGAAGCACCAGATCCTTAGATGTGGAAAGAAGCACATGGAGAGACAAAGCGCTAAGAATTTTGTCAATTGAAGTCATACGCTACATCTTAAATCAATCAGCAGTACCTGACTTTAACCAGGATCAGCTGTTTTTTTATTGGATTATTTGCAGAGCATAATCAAATTTTTTGAGAAAACAAAAAACATCAGTACAAAATATGATGCATCAGCTGCTGTATTTGCAAAATGCACATGTGTGCACTATTATCTAAAAGTGGTTAGGCAGTGAACTCTTGAATACTTAGAATTGACAACTTCCAAGACTGTCCCAATTTACTTTTTCCATTTGACTATTGACTTTTTTTTCTCCATTTGTTGTGTAATTTCACTAGATTTATGCATAGTTTTGCATGATTTGGTATTTTTTTAGCAAACATTTGGTACATTGTATTTGTTTCTGTTGTTTCCCATTTCAATGAATTAGAACTGTAAAATGTCATCAATCCAATCATGTTACTGAAGACATTTTATCTGACTGCAGGCGTCCCTCTAGACTGACTCTTAATGACTGTTGGTCAGTGGGGTCAAATATTCATAGACCCTGTTTTAGCTCAAGGCTTCCCCTGAAATCCCTTAGATACTGATTCATCAAAAATCCACTTGCAAAGCCCCCTCCCCCGTATAGTCTATTCTTGACACAAATTTTGCTCTTTACCAGTAACTCCAACTGACCCACCTGTTATGTGTGTCTCTGCGAGGGCTCTTCTTTTATGAGAGGGACACATTGCATTATATTAGGAATCTATTTAGGTCTGCATGTTTGGCAGGGAGCTGCAACTAGAGGCTTAAGACCCATACTTAGGCAGAGATAGAAGCCTGTCTAGGGAGAGCTCATTCTCTTTCATTCAGCTTCATTTAGGTTGACAAAACAAGGCTGTTTGCCTCAGTGAAAAGATGCTGGCTGACACAAAGCCCTTTTTCTTTTCAAATGCTGCTGTCCTTAACAGAAAGCAGTAAAATGTTACAAGACTGCTGCAAGATACTTGCCAAATTGTGTCTTTTTTTATGTTTTCAGGACATTTACACAACAGTACTAAAATTATTCATTTCCAGATGTAATGTCTGTGGCTTTTTGATGTCATCTTCATGTCTTTGGACTTTGGAAAATATTTATTACACAGATGCTTTAAACAGTAACCCCCCAATAACAATGTGAATATGTCTTTAATGCCAACAGTGCTGTAAACTGTTTAGTATCTGGCATCTGAAACAGTTGAATACTCTGCTTCGGACTGATATCCACTCCCTTCTTACCTTGACTTACTGACGCGCAATCATTCCTGTCAGCGTCAATGTTTAAATACAAAAACCTTTACAAGTAAAGCTGACATACACTAATAAATGACAGGAAAGATTGTAAATGGGTGAGGAATGTCAACTGTCTAGTAGATTCATGAATACTCTCCAGTTCCTGGACAAGCAGTGTTGAAATACAGGCTGCTTGGCAGTCATTCTCTCTAATAGAACAAACAGGTGTAGCTTCCAGTCAGGTAAGAGCAAGGTAAAGCAAACAGTGGTCCAAATATTTGTTTTAGTTTTTCTCAAGACTCCAATATAAAGATGCTGTGCTGCAGTTACAGGTATTCAAATATGAACAAGCAAATGGAGAGCTGTACTTCAAATATGAACTACACCCAGGACATGGAGGAACCAACATTTTACACATACTGCTTTGAGTTTTATACAGATGGAAGAATTACAGATTTTCTGCAGAAACAATGAAACAAATAGAAAAGTCCTGGACACTGTTGTAGCTTTCCTATTTTTAAATAGCAAAACATTTACATGTCTAGTATGCAACATTTTGTTTTATTTTTTCCAACCCTTAATACCGAGCATGTATGTGAGGGGTGTTTGCTTATTTGCTTATTGGCTTTGAATATTAAAGGGATAGTTGCTCCAAATCTGTATAAATGTCTTTGTTCTACTAAACACAAAGGAAGATATTTTGAAGACAGTTTGTAACCCAGGCCGCTTTGGGGCACAATTGACTTCCATAGTAGGAAAAAAAATACTATGGAAGTCAATGGTGCCCCAGAACTCTTAAGTTTCCCACATTCTTCAAAATATCTTCCTTTGTGTCCAACAAAACAAATAAATTTATACAGGTTTGGAACAACTTGAGGGTGAGTAAATTATGACAGAATTTTCTTTTTTGGGTGAACTATCACTTTAATGATACAGACATGTTACATGAAGGTTTGTTGGCAACCGTGTATTTCCAGGTGAACCAAAAACTGTGTTTTGCTTGTATTGGCACACTTTGCAGTCTTACACGACATGTCGAATCTCAGCAATGAGCTGTGAACTTTCACAAATCTTGATTTCAAAAACATATGGTTTCTAGCACAGACTGATGATGAGAAATGTCTAACACTCAGAATCTAACAGTACTTGCACTAAAATGTTCATCAAAAAACAAATACAATTTTACCGTCTCTGGTTATAAAGGATCAGATTAACGTGTATTAGTTTGAGCTGTCCCATCATCACGCTGGCCCGATGACTCTAATTACACCATGATAAAAACACCATGCTCTCAGATTTCTTTCATCAGTGCTGACACAGACCAGTGTGGACTGACATGGTTCATACCCTGTGGAAGTGACTTGAACGTGGTAATAGATTTAAAACACTGTAGCTGTGTCACCTCCTCTATTGTCTTGTGCAAATGGTTGTTCCACAGCCTTTTTTTGTCCATTATAATTGCCATGGATAAGAAACAAAAGAGTACTGAAATGAGATCTTTCAGCATTCATACTAGCAAAAACTACAGTATAATGTGTATGCATGGAAAATGTGGTTTGCATAAAAAGAGATAGTAAAAGTATAAAAGTGTTTAATGCAGTAGCTAATGCATGATTAAGAAATCACCTTCAGTTGTTCAAAGAAAGACATCAGTTTATACAAATGCAATAGCCCAGTTTGACAAATTTATATACTCATTAAATATTTACTATATTGTTTGATTTGTACTGGCGAGCAGCTGAAATATTTAAACTGTACCAGCATATGAGTTATACAGTATTTATAATTATTGGTGATACAGTTTAGTTGAATTGGGTCATTGAAATAATCATGAGCTTAGTTCTATTATGCTTCAAATAATTATTCCAATACAAATGCTCATTTAAAAAATTATAATTCTAAATGAGATGAGTAGCGTTTCCCATGATGCTTTGCAGACCTTGATAACAATAAGGCCGTTCATATCAAATGCTTGTCCTTTTATGATCCCCTCGTGCTAATCCATATAGCCCATTTAAAATTCCAAAGCCGACACTTTGAAGTTGACCTCCTCGATCTTGGAGGTGTTGGAAGCTTGCATGCACAGGCCTGTAACCGAGTATCGTTTCTTTTGCAAACAGGTGCTAGAAAAGCTGAACACAATAGGCAGCAGTTACTGGGCAAGAGAGAAGACTTAATTGTTACCATGATTGTCATGTGCTTTGATTTGTCATGTGTCACTGAGGACACACTGTAAATACAACAGAACAGATAGGAGAAGTACAAGAAGACAAGTAGAAAATATGATTTGAGTGTTTATTATTGGTAGTTTTGTTATATGGTTTCCTTCAACATTAACCATAAACACCTCCATGGTTTCATAGCACATGGTGCATATAGTGCATACACTATATTGCCAAAAGTTTTGGGACGTCTGCCTTTACATGCACAAACTTGAATGACATCCCATTCGTAATCCGTAGGGTTTAATATGGAGTTGGCCAACCTTTACAGCTATAACAGCTTCAACTCTTCTGGGAAGGCTTTCCACAAGGTTTAGGAGTGTGTTAATGGGAATTTTGACCGTTCGCATTTGTGAGGTCAGGCACTGATGTTGGATGAGTAGGCCTGGCTCGCAGTCTCCGCTCTAATTCATCCCAAATATGTTGAGGTTAGGACTCTGTGCAGGCCAGTCAAGTTGAAATTGTCCAAAATGTCTTGGAATGCTGAAGCATCAAGAGTTACTTTCACTGGAACTATGGGGCTCAACCTCTTTAAAACATCCCCACACCATAACCCCCCCCCTCCACCAAACATTACACTTGGCACAATGCAGTCAGGCAAGTACCGTTCTCCTGGCAATCGTCAAACCCAGACTCATCCATCAGATTGCCAGACAGAGAAGTGTGATTCGTCACTCCATTGAACAAGTCTCCACTGCTCTAGAGTCCAGTGGCGGTGTGCTTTACACCACTGCATCCGACGATTTGCATTGCACTTGGTGATGTAAGGCTTGGATGCAGCTACTCAGCCATGGAAACCCATTACATGAAGCTCTCAACACACTGTTCTTGAGCTAATCTGAAGGCCACATGAAGTTTGGAGGTCTATAGCTATTGACTGTGGAAAGTTGGCGACTTCTGCGCACTGTGCCCCTCAGCATGCACCCCCGCTCTGTGATTTTACGTGGCCTACTACTTCGTGGCTGAGTTGCTGTTGTTCCCAATTGCTTCCACTTTGTTATAATACCACTAACAGTTGACCATGGAATATTTAGTAGTGAGGACATTTAATGAATGGACTTATTGCACAGATGGCAACCTACCACGGTACGACGCTTGAATTTACTGAGCTTCTGAGAGCAACCCATTCTTTCACAAATGTTTGTAGAAGCAGTCTGCATGCCTAGGTGCTTAAATTTATACACCTGTGGCCATGGAAGTGATTTTCATTAAGCAAGCCATGAAAGCCCATATTTTCCATGGGTAAAGCAAAATTCGCCTCCAAGAAATCCCTCTTCACAGTTTCATCTGGTTGGACTAAAACCAGAGGAACAGAAGAGGCCTATAATCCCGTTCCAGAACTCCCTGTTGGCATTATATCGATTGCCATAATATTCTGTGTTACATAACTGCTTGACATCCACCATCTTGATGTGGTAATATTTCTCTCTACATCTCTATACTGTGTGAAATGCCTTTCCCCCATATGTTAAGCCCAGTTCACTTCTTGTAGTGTTGCATAATAGTAGCTAGGATCATACTAGTTTTCCCTTTCCAAAAATCTCTTTAAAGAAATCTGATCCAAAGAAAGACAAAAGACACCTCTGAGACAGAGAATAACAGTACATCTTGTCAGATGCATGAAAAACTGTTCCAGTTTGTCCCTAGCATGCATCTTTATTCTGCATTGATATCATGATTGATATCATACTGTTTCTCTCAAGCAAGTTCTCAATGTAAATGTAGACAAGCAAACATTTAATTATTCATCAAAACCACAAGCCAATCAACAGCTGATGTGCACTGAAACTGATACTTCCACAGACACAGACCCATTTTGTGCATTTGTGACTGAAGACGCATAACAAAAAACAATGGGACCTTGTGTATTTCTGTGTTGGCTATCACACCAACCTGATGTAACAGTTAACAGATGGTCAGAAATGCTATAAAAGCCACAATCATGAAAACACTGGCGAAGGAAGACTGTATCGAATCAAAATGTGCTGGGAAAACAAAGCTGGCGCAAAAGCTGTCTTCCTCCCAAAATGCTTTGTCCATTGAGGTGTTGTAAAATATCTCTACTGATCATTGTTAAGGACAGTATTGAATCACACAGATTTAATAGTTATCATATGTCTCAGACAGCTGAACTACATTCTGAGTGGAAAAAGGGAAGTGAAATCAATTAGTTTTGACCTCTGCTGAGTCACAAGCAAACCAGTTCAGGTTTTTATAATATATTAGGCTAGTTAAACAAATAACTTTGGTCCTTAGGCTCAAAGATTCAGTAAAAACTGTGAAATTGACAGCTCAAAGTCTCCATTTGTACATTTTGTGTGCGCCCACTGATATTTTTAGCACTAGATCAGACTCAATATATTTTTGCGCTGTCACCACAACTGTCAAAACCACATGGACATCCATGAACTTAGTCAAACACTTTGCATAATAAGAAGCATTTGCCTAATGTGATAATGTACAGTCATCTGTTTATATATACAAAGTAGGTGTCAGTGAGAGAGTATTCTCCATCCCATCTTAAATAAAGAGAGCTAATGTGCTTCATATGTTCAGTTCACACCCAGCACATTCCCTTAAAATGTGGGAGGCTAAAGAGGTTTGAAAATTAGGAGAAAACTGGGCTAAGCACAAGTCAAATTAATATTAAGATTTAAAAGACATTGGTACCAGACACTGGTAAATTCAGCCCATTTAAAGAATTATGCATACATTTTTTTTTTACACTTTCAGCATATGTATTCAGAGAAGGCAAATATTTATTAACATACCGTAGTCTATTTGAAAGCTACTGCACATACTGTTTTAACTTTGGTCTGGCTGTTGATATATGTCAGCTGTATGGATGGGTTTGGCAGACTTTCACTTTCCATTTGAAAAAGAGAATTTGCAAGAACAAATTTGCTGCTTTTGTTAAGGCTGATAATGTTTTTCAAGTTTAAGTCTTGAATCAATTCCTACTGTATATTCTTTACATATGTTCAGCATAAGACAGACACAATTGATCCTAATAATATTTTCATTTTTGGGTTCATGGTGACATAAAATAGATTTGGTCATCTCTTCCAAACCACAGAATATTGAACACATTGTTATAATGCTGCTGTCAAAAAATATCTCACAATTTGTGCATCCATTGCTTTGAGTATAGTCCATTCCGTATATAATGAACAAACAAACAACACTCTTTTTTTGTAGTTTTCTCTTTTGATTGAATGTCATCATCTGCTGAAAATTAAGGACCACACATCATGATTTGATTTGATTTACTCCTCCAAACACACATGGCTAAATATTTCCTTTGCAAAAGTAAACGTAAGAGTAGGAGGATTTGGCACAACCCTTGGGCTTCACATAATGTTTATTTCCTGAATTTACAGGTCTAGTGTCAAGGTGAATGTCACCAAGAATTCAAATGAGAAGAAAAGTAAAGTTAATAATAAGAATAAATAATGCACATGCATTGTTTTTTGAGCTGTTCAGTCATGACATCAATTCATCATGATTTCTCTACTTATTTAAGTGGGAGGGAATGTATAAATGGTATGTAATTGGATTCATATTATGTTATAATTTTAGGTCAAATGTTTAGAAATGGCAGCTATGCAACAGCTATGGCCGACCTTGACATGAGGCGAGATTATCTACAGTCAAATAATCACTGCACCACTCTTTCATGAAACCATAAGATTTTCATTTTATCTTGTTACAGATTTTTGTTTTTGCATTGTGTTTCAAGCACCCTAGTAAAATGTGCGTAACACTATTTTACTGTAAATTGTATACATTTATAGGCAAATTAATTGGTAAACATTTAAAGGTGCTGTATGTCAGTTTTTCACTTTACTAAAGCATAAAAATACCATAATAAGCTTGCAGATATTTAGGAAACATGCTAAATTCACCTACTTGTTTATCAGAAAACCAATGCTACAGCCAGTTATTCTACTTTGAAATGTGTGTTTCAGGTCAGAATGTCTGTTTTTGTTTTGGTATGTGCGAAACCGCAGGCCGCCAGTTTACCTAATAATATTTCGACACCCCAGGTTGCCATTGGGGAAAACACAGTGTATTGCAGCAGCCATGGAAGCCAGCAAACAAACTGGATTAGAGATCACAGATTCTGCCCGACCTAAAACGCCTCGGCATCCATCTAAAAATCTCTATGAACGAGAGCATATTAAAACGTGGATAAATTAACTCATCAACTTATAGTAAGTCTCTTCGGCTTTCATTGTCAATTACGCTCGCACCTGTTGTGTGTCCTCAAGCTGGCAACCCGCGTGAACGTCGAGTCTGAGGATGAGGGGGCGGGGAAACAACGATTTCTAATACTTTGGACTGCAGTACCCATTTCGACCAATAGCTCTCAAACCTACATACCGCACCTTTAATTTAGGTAATTATTTAAACAAGCATTTTTTTCTGTTCATTCTGAATTACACAGCATTTCTTCATTTCTAAATTTCTACATTAAAATGTCAATGATGACATTCTCTGTCAAATATCTGTTTTTTTTAACATCACACCTTGCCTGTGGTTAACCACTGTGTCGTGCAGTGGTGTTCTGAAATGAGGAGGCAAAGTCCTCACAGTTTTTGTTTTTGTCTTGTTTTTTATAAATCAAATGTAATTTCATGTTCCAGTTACACTTAATGTTGTCACATTTTCCTGGTTCCACTACATCAAAAAAAAGAAATGTATTCATTAACTAATATTCTTTTATTAAAAAGTATAAATCTAATCAAGCTAAAACTTTGAAATCCAAAATAATAACTAAAGGCAATAACAAACAGACATGAAGATGTAGACTATACCTTTAATTTCACCAAGCTGATTGCTCACTTAAAAAAACCACAGTCATCATGATTTCAGGCAATTTAAAGTTTGATTTTGATGTGACATAAAGTGGAGATATCTAATTGGCTGAGTTGTTTATTTACTTTTAAATTAGTCTTCCCATTAAGTCTTCCATTTGCGAAACAAGAGGCGGGATTTATCACACAAACCAATCATAACAATCATATCCAATCAGAGCGATGGAGGCATTGCCTCCTCTCATATGACTTTCCCCCATTCATTCTCAATTATCCCCCATCAAACCCAAGCTTTAAGAGAAACCATGAGCAAATTCATAAGTCAACACCATTGCTGAGTATTTTCTCCTTAAAACTGCAGTGAACAGACAGTTTTAAAAATGCTATAAACGCAGGTATATTTTTCTGTTGATATGAAAAATCGGGTACATTTAGCAATATAGCGAGTGAATTATGTATATTAAGATGTTGTGATTACGATGTTGTATATTACGATGTTGTGATACATAAAACGTATTACCATTCTGATATATCGACTTGTATACAAGCCTGTATAATTCACTCTTCCACTTCTTCTGAATCAGTTTCTGGTTCAAGCATATATGGTTTAAACCAGTGCTTGCCATTGTGCAGCATTTACTACAGAAAAGTTGCCAGAGTGGATCAGATATATTGTGAGCTGGTGTGAGTGGGTGGAGACGGGGATAGTTTTGCATATTCATGGTTCCGTGTATACTAAATGAAGCAAGGGTGTAGAGTAACATTCAAGCTATTTTAAGGCATAAAGATAATTTTTCTTTTAAATAAGTATTTTTGTTCTTTTAAATATGTAATTTTGCTGATCAAAGATGAGTTTTAAGGGATATTTATTAATTATTGACTACAGGGGGACTTGTAATATGCACTGCCTCTCTTGCCTCCTCAGATATAACTTGAAGAGACTTTCATAGTTTGTTCTACAACATAAAACAGTTAATAATATATTCAAAAGTGAATTCTGAAGCTGCTGTGTGTGTGTGTGTGTGTGTGTGTGTGTGTTTTAAATAATGCTAACAACAACAAAAAGACTTACTGTGTACATAATCTCAAAAAAGCGCGCCTGTTCCTTTAACTCATTTTAGGGTGTGGCTAGCTGTCAGCTCTAATTTGATTGACAGGAGAATGCAGGAGAGAAATTTGACCCGCGCAGCCAGTAGTATCCACGCTGCTTCGCACACACCCGCAGACTGTGACTGAGCACATAAAGCTGCTTTACATCATTTGACTTGAATGGTTCACCGCATTCACGTGTGACGATACAGTTTGGTTATGACTTAAAATGACACGTTTGTCATTTGGAATTAAAATATAATCATAACGTTTATTTGTAACTTACAAGTAAGAACGTTTTGAATGCGGATACTCCACATGACGCGAACTGGATATTGCCGTCAGGATCATTTAAAAAGTTACTTACTTTACGCATAACGATTTTTTTCCCCTAAAAGGAAGGAAATCATTTCACTGACCTGTAACATTTGACAGTAGCTGAATCCCATCCTGGACTAAATCGAATTCTAGGTAAGTGTTTTTAAAGAAACTTGAATAGAATAGAATAGAATAGAAACTTGGGCGACAAAATTTACCCTAGTATTTGCTTTAACATGTACGGATCTTTGAGACAGTGTCAGTCATATTGTTTAATTCATGTTTTATGGCTGTGTTTGCTGATGCCAAGCTACCACAGTTTTATTGTTTTAAAAATTACTAGTAAAATTTAAAAGATTATCATGGTAATTTTTTTGATGATAGTTTTGTATCCTATTGAAATATATAAAGCGTGTATTGTTTATTAATAAACAGACAAACCATGCATGATATAAGAATTTAAAGAAATACTTATAATAAAAACAAAAGTTCCACACAGTATGTTTTAAATATTTACAGAATACAAATTGAAACCATCAGTTTACAATCAGCTTTGTCAGTATTTCATTTCTGGTGTTAATGGTTGTGATCCATTTGCCTTCTTTTTTTGCTTGTGCATGACTTTATTTAACTGTTCTTTTTGTACCATAATTGTTTTGAGTGTTTGACAGTTTATGTGTAAGATCCATAATTTGGCGAAGTTTTCAAGGGGAAACGGGTTAGTTTTAAATGAATGATGAATGAGTGATTGATGTGTGATAGGATGTGTGACAAGTCATTTTGTTTGTCAGATATTACATTGTAGTGCCATACCATGTGTTACACATTTCTTTGACTAATCTAAAACCTATTCAGCCAAAACTTGTGTTTGGGTTTGTATACTGTGTAAGACTATCCAGTTACAATTGGCTGCATGAAGCTTTCTCTTGGAACAATAACAGGACAACCTTTTGCCTTTTCAGTAGCTCACTATATTTCATTTGGAAGTTTGGTCAGGTTTGTCAAACATAGAGTGAATTCAGGATGATTGGGACACTTTTTGCCATTGAGATGACTTGGAAAAAGTGTCCCAATCACCCTGAAATCACCCTACTACAGGAAGATCTGTGTTATCATTAGACCTAGTTCTAGATATTTCACATCATTCTCATAAGACTAAAATAGAGAAGACCTTCAACTGATGAGTTCCCTTGTGAAATCAACAGATGCAGCGATGACAGCAAGATGAGAACCAAGTCATCACAAAATGCTGAGCCCAAGCCTTAAAAGCTCAGCATTAATGAAAAACAAAACAAAAAAAATCTTATACATATATACACATCACATACCCTCATATCTTCTTTGAATGAAATGAAAAGTTTAGCAGAATGTTTACGCTGCTCTTTTCTGTTCAGTAAATGTACATGACTTTTCACAACCAAAAGTCATTCCCAACGCAAAGTTATCATTTGACTTTATAGAGTACTCAAATTGTATTAACTAACTACTGTCATGATAGTTTTATGGTGCTTTTTGACATTTTTGGAGCTTGACGGCTTCTAGCTTGCTTTCTTTGAATGGAAAACAGTGTGAACATTTTGTTACCCACAGAAGAATCATGTAGACATAATGACTGTGAGTAAATGATGACAGGATTTTCATTTTTGGAGCAACTATCCCTTTGAGAAGCTGCAACTTATTGCAAGCAAAAAGTATAGAGCCTCTCAAGTTCATATGATGTCATGCAACAGACCTGTATTTCATTTATTAATAGAGTTGTTGAAGAGATTGATTCAAAACTCCACAATCAATCAAATGTTTACATCAGAAGCTTTAGACTCCAAAAGTCATGCAACTGTAAACTTCAAAAGAGGTTTTCCACATATGTGGAGTCTCTGGAAGAATGTGGCAGTTGCTGTGGCTGTTGATAAGTGGCTCTTTTGCCTCATTGGCTAATGCAGATAACAAATGGGATTTTGGTGCTGCTGTTGTCGCATCTGTGGTCTCACTGATAGAGCGGCTGATTAAGTGTTGGGGTCGTGTCGGGTTGCAACATTGTTTAAATCAACTTTTCCCCCTTAATCGAACAGGTGAGAAGGGTCCAGATGCAGCTGTCACTGATGTGTGTGCATGTTTTGTAATGACAGCACAAGGGTATGACCACCAGAGATGTCTGACACCAACATTTTTAGCTATCAAATCCTTTTGATTAGGACGGACCACACTCGACTCCCAGATAGACAAATAGACTCGTAGATACTTGAGGATCAGCTAAAAGAGGATTACAAGACAGCTGCTCTGTGATACTATGTTTTAAAATGAATCCCACAAACTTTCTTAACCCCTGCGAAGATGCCTTCATTATCATAAATGTGTCATGATCAGACTCCTCCAGCCTTGTGAGTCAATTAGATAGACCCCATTTGCAGAAGGCTAGTATAATGTTTACAGATGAAAGTGTCAAGTGGCATGTTATTTTCTTGTGTTCTCTATTTTAAGCATCTGAAACTAACTTTGCTAATCTCTAAAGACAGGTGCTGAGAATGAGAAACTGTTGCTGTTGGGTTGTTGAGCACCAAATGAGCACAAACACTATTTGTTTGTTGGCCAGAGGAGAACTGGCACCCCGACTGTGCCTGGTTTCTCCCAAGGTTTTTTTCTCCATTCTGTCACCTGATGGAGTTTGGGTTCCTTGCCACTTTGGCCTCTGTTGCCTTTGGCTTGCTTAGTTGGGGACACTAAATATTCAACTATATTACTGATCTGCCCACATTGACACTATATGAGAACTGAACTGAGCTGGATGACATCACTGTTTTCACCAGAGCGGCTGTACAGCCGAATCAAATTCTGTTGCATTATTTTCCTGCTACCACTGTGAAGCTGCTTTGAAACAATCTGCATTGTAAAAAGCGCTATATAAATAAAGGTATTACCTTGACCAAATGTATTAGTTGACATGCTACACTACCGTTAAAAAGTTTTGGTTCATGTTTTTAAAAGAAGTCTCTTATGCTCACCAAGGCTGCATTTATTTGACCAAAATTTTAAATAACTGTTTTATATTTGAATATATTTTAAAATCGAATGTATTATTATATATCAGTAGCCATTACTCCAGTCTTCAGTGTCACATCAAGAAACAGTTATTTTTATTATCAATGTTAAAAACAGTTTTCTCCCCTACCATTCAAAAGTATGGAGTAAGATAAAAAAGAAATTATACATTAATTTAAATTGATCAAAAATGACATTTATAATGAATATTATGACATATTTGTATTTCAAATAAATGTCTGAACTTTCTATTTATCAAAGAATCCTGAAAAAAATGATCACATTTTCCACAAAAACATTAAGCAGCAAAAACTGTGTTCTACACTGATAATAGTAAGAAACATTATTAATAACTGATAAAAATTTAGCACCATATCAGCATATTAGAATGATTTATAAAGGATCATGTGACACTGAAGACTGAAGTAATGATGCTGAAAATTCAGCTTTGCCATCACAGGAATATTTTAAAATGTATTGAAATAGAAAACAGCTCTTTTAAATTGTAATAGTATTCGACAACATTACTGTTTTACTGTATTTTTGATCAAATAAATGCATTTATTTATGCCAACCTTTTGACTAGAATGTAGTTATATGAATAATTTTGACATTCATTTATTGGTTAAACTTTGGAGTATGTTCCCATAGTTCTTCAATATACAGTATAAATAAAGTAGTTTAGAAACTTTGCACAGTAAGCCAAATATCTGGATGTCTGGAGGCTGCAGGAAATTATGGACTGCTGGCCAAAACCAACAAGCAGTCAAAAGGATTACAAAAAGAGGCTTTAGGTTAATCTCTGTGTTTACAGCAGCACATACCTACTCTACTCGAGTAGGCTATGCACAAAGATACCACACTGAATTGTAGCTTAAGCATTCAGTCTGCAATTTCCTGTGTGCAAAGCTACTTCTGATGAGCCTCAAAAAGGAAAAGCTCAGATAACTTTTCGGGAGTGCCGAGCTGAATTAGGATAACAGGAAAAATACCAGTAAATCTTGAGGCTTTTTTATTTGCTAGCAGAGCAGAGAAAGTCTTGGATGTCATGCAACAAAAAAGGTCCATTCACACTAAGAACGATAACTATAACCATAAAGTTTTAAAAATCACTCTAACTCTAAGAGAACTGCGCAATCCAGTTCATTCTTTACTTAGAATAAACAGAATGTGTTTAACAGAAACAGAAAGTGAATAACACTGATTATCACGGCACCTGTTAGTGGGTGGGATATATTAGGCAGCAAGTGAACATTTTGTCCTCAAAGTTGATGTGTTAGAAGCAGGAAAAATGGGCAATCGTAAGGATTTGAGCGAGTGTGACTAGGTCAGAGCATCTCCAAAACTGCAGCTCTTGTGGGGTGTTCCCGGTCTGCAGTGGTCAGTGTCTATCAAAAGTGGTCCAAGGAAGGAACAGTGTTGAACAAGTACAGGGTCGACCAAGGCTCAATGATGCACGTGAGGAGTGAAGCTGGCCCATGTGGTCCGATACTGTAGCTCAAATTGCTCAAGAAGTTAATGCTGGTTCTGATAGAAAGGTGTCAGAATACCCAGTGCATCGCAGTTTGTTGTGTATGGGGCTGCATAGCTGCAGACCAGTCAGGGTGCCCAACAGTGGGCACGTGAGCATCAGAACTGGACCATGGAGCAATGGAAGAAGGTGGCCTGATCTGATGAATCACGTTTTCTTTTACATAACGTGGATGGCCGTGTGCGTGTGTGTCGCTTACCTGGAGAACACATGGCACCAGGATGCACTATGGGAAAAAGGCAAGCCGACAAAGGCAGTGTGATGCTTTGGGCAATGTTCTGCTGGGAAACCTTGGGTCCTGCCATCCATGTGGATGTTACTTTGACACGTAACACTTACCTAAGCATTGCTGCAGACCATGTACACCCTTTCATAGAAAAACGTCCTTATGTCAACAGTCCTTATGGATCAGTTACGTGACAACTGTTTATTTGCAATGCGTTATATTTCTGTCATATGACACAGTAAAAGAATAGTTTATGGTGTCATACTTAGTTATGAGTGCAAAGTTGGCAAATAAATTGAATCTATGTTTAGTTACTTTCATTAATAGTACTACCTTATAACATTCTTACAGTTCCTTCTTTTATTGTTGTTGTTGTTCCAACACAGATCTGTTGTAATGTGCATTTGTGCAGCCATGATTAGGGTCATGACAGGTATGATGACAAGCAGTCAAGGTCCAGCTTATAATATGGATATTTGCAGCCATCTCAGTCAACTCAAAAGCTCTCTCTTTATCTCTGGTGCAATTCTATTTTGAGCCACAGTGTTGTCTCTCTTTGATCACCAGTGTTCCCTATGGTAAAAACCCAAGTGTGAGTCCAGCTAACCAGTTGGGGGCATTTATGGAGGGTAAAGACGACGGACAATAGACAGAATGACCTTTCAACACCTCTTTAAATACATTGGGGATAACATTAAAGAGCCAGTAAATCACTCTCGCCTTCATGCTAATGTGGCGTCACTTTACATCTGTCCTGCCAAACCTGTCAAGTTTCCTCACATTTGTCCACGTCAGTAGACTCAACACATACAGTGTATATTTTTTCATTGTTGAAATACTTTCTCCTATCTCATTAGATTGATTGCCCATAAACTGTTTTTGCACTCTAACATACTTGATTCTTATTGGTCAATTGCGACATTCAGCACTCTGATACTTCCTAATAGAATGCAACAGTGCCCGTCCACTTTTTCAGAGGCCTTGGTTTCGGAAGTGTTTCTTATTCCCATTTTTCCCATATGGATTTTTAAAAAGCCTTTGTTTAGAAGTTATAAGCCATGAATCAAACCAGCTATGAGGTGAATCACAACATTACAAACATTGATTTGAAGCAAAAAAGTATTTGAAATGCATAAAAGACAAAGGTACAAGACTGTACTTCAAGTTGGCATAAAACGGAAGTTGCTATATAATATTGTTGTATCTTATTGATATCTATACCTTACGAAAAATAATTTTATTCAAGTGTGCTGTTAGTATATTTATTTTAAACTAAAAATAAGAAAGTCTACTTTTTATGTACTTTTCAGAAATATACTTAAAAATGCATAGGCCAACTTGACTTAATGACAATATATATTTGGACTATCCATGAACTATTTTGATCGAGAAGATAAACTTAAAAGTATAATTAGATATTCTAAGTATACTTGGCTTGTAGTTTGTTTAATCTTTTGATTGAGAAGCCTATTAAATACTAGTTTTACATAGCCTACGGTCTTATAAATGTACATTGTTTGAAAATATTGATTTATAAAGAAAACTTTAGTTTTTCACTTAATTGCCATTTTACTCAATTGTATTATGTTAAATTAAATGACATTTGTAAAATGTTAAGTTAACCTAAACCATTTGTGTTGGGACTACATGAATCATGTATGTTGCGCCGACTGAACTGGGCAATGTATTTCTAGTTCCCAGCATGCTTTGCATAGGGATGGATCAGGAGAGTACATGTTGAAATTAAGTGCTGTTTAATGTGTTTTTTAGTTAAGTGAAAGACCTGTTAAAGTTTGATGTTATATTTGACATTTAAAAGTTGTGTTATGTTGTGTCGATTTTCGTGAAATGTAGACCTTGTGGTTAGGCTATTCTGTATAACTTTGATAATCCCAGTGATGAGAAATGTTTTACTTGGTCATTACTTGCATGCTACAAATGTTACACTTAGCATGTGAACAAGTGTTGTGTTGACTATTAGTTTTTATAGAAATAAAGAAAATAAATTAGTTTGACACAGTTTCCACAGTCTAAATATGGCCATCGGTTCTACCCCTCTTTATCCTACCTGGAATGACATGATTTTTTTAAGTAGTCTTGACTAAATTAATTTAAGTTCATACAACAAGATTACAACAAATAATTTCAAACCAATTAGATTTTGTTGGGAAAACATAATTAAATTTTGTGGAAAAGTTTTCCTTAATTTAATTAAGTTGGTTCAACAGCTTGTTTTTTTTTTAGTGTACTTTAAAGTGTACTTTCATAGACTAAAAAAAAATTTACTACAAGTATTAAAATAGTAAACTACAAGTTCAGTTGTAGTACAGATGCAGTACAAATGAGAAACGTAGTTGTGAACTAGTTGTGCACTTAAAGATTACTACTGTTACACTTATAGCACACTTAAACGTATACTTTTATATGCTAAAATGTGGGCCAATTTAGACCCAAGCAGTATTAAAATAGTGCACTTTCAAGTTTACTACTACATTGATATTAGTATACTTACTACATAAAGTATATTTAAAATATACTTGAACTTTACTTAAGTATACTTCATAAAATGAACTTGACGTATACTTCTTTTTTGTAAGGGTAGACTGATTCTTTTGGACGTTGTAATGACTTATTTTTCTCGGGGTGAAAACTTGAAGATAATATATAATTAAAATGATTGATTCAAATCAGTAATGTTCACGTATTTATTTAGTTGATGTGTAGCTGTGCAATAAGCAGGATAATGTACAGTTAGCCAGTATTATCGTAAAATAAACCGACTGTAAATTATTGTTTACAATAATAACTGATTACTGTTGATTTTTTCACTCATAAACTTTAAGAACAGCCTCATAGAATGACATTTTCTCCTTATTCCTCAATTAATTCCTGCTGTCCTTTAAACAAACCTTTAGTGTTTTAACCTGACAAAATGTGATTTAGAGATATGGAAAATTGAATGCTGCCCAGCCGCAGCCAAGCCTTCTTAATGTCCTGAAGAGAAACCTCCCAGTGTAGATGGATGAGTGGTGATTTACATACAATTTTTTAAGTTCAGCCCTTGTAACACTATATAAACAAAAATTTTTTGAATAATTGATTTAAAAAAAATATAACCCCTTTATATAAGTAGTTTTCAGTACTTGATGATTAGTAAATTCTTTTTAGTAATTTGCTTGTCTGGATGCTTCTTCTTTTTGTTACAGGCACATATGAGAGAGACCACGAACGACAATGTCTAAGACACAGAAATCAGAGTCCAGGTCTCGCTCTCGATCGGCCTCCAGATCAAGATCCCATTCTTATTCCCGCTCCCGCTCCAGCTCCAGATCTAGATCAAGAAAGCGCAGATATGAGTAAGTGTCCATTATGATAATTAAAAAGCATCTACTGGCTTTGTTTATCATTATGACATGCAAAATGTACTGTAAATAAAAAAATGAGACAGTCACACTTTACTGCGCAGTACAAAGCTGGTATGTGCAGATGTGAGATGAAGGGGAGTTGGTTTCGATTTTTGATTTCAGTTTTGAATCCGATTT
The DNA here is from genome assembly GCA_039654625.1 of Rhinogobio ventralis. NCBI lineage: Eukaryota > Metazoa > Chordata > Actinopteri > Cypriniformes > Gobionidae > Rhinogobio > Rhinogobio ventralis. The sequence goes on from CM077201.1 coordinate 11,052,191, forward strand.
TGTACTTTCAAGTTTCAGTCATCACTTTCAGTGACCTGTTGTGTATTTAAATACATAACAGAATGAATAGGAAAGTAGGGACATTTTGTAATAGAATTTCTAAGATTATCACTTTGCTGTAATCATTTCCATTTTACTGACTATTGAGTCATTCATGCTGATTTATTTAGCCTATTTTTCTGTCTTACAATCAGGTCCAGATGGAATCAGTACGAATCATTCTACGTAAATGAATGTTTATATTCCATCTGGGTCTGCTTTTAATCTTGTACTTGATGAACAATGAACTTTAACTACTCATTCTGACCATACTACAATGCACAAATTTAAACACAGTAAGGCTTACTGTGTCTTGACAGATGTGCTTAAGGATTGAGTTGGTTGGAAAACTGTTAACTTCTCACTTTGTATGTAAACACACAATGGAACTTCATTGTAAACACACACCATGTGACTCAGTTTCCCATCCATGACTCATTTTAAATAAAAATCTATATTTGAGTGCCAGTGTCAGCCATCTAGCCGCAGATGCCAGGCCAAAGTTATGTACGGTACACCTATGTACATAAATAAAAGTAAAGCCTTTGGCTTCCTCTCTTGTTGAAAAGGGCTGCTCAATCACTGTGATTTTACTCTTCATGTATTCGTCAGCATTGCGTAAAGTCTGATATTTGGGAAGGGCTGCGGCTTTGGAAAGGCTCACCACACATTCTTATTTCTCATGCTAAAATTGTACTTCCCTGCACATTCTGTTAGGACTGCTGGTTTTGTGCTTACAGCACAGAGGCTCTTAGGTAGCCAAATGTAAGCTGTCCCTGCCAAACTGCTGCACTGTTTTAGACAAAAATGGATACATACTTGTGGTACTCTGGTTTTTTGTTTTAATTTTTTTGAGGATGAGAATTTTTTTCCCCATAATCATGGATCATTTTTCCTGTGTGGTTGACAGTATGCTTTGAGCTGAGTCGGAGAGAAGTACATTGTTCATTTTTCATGCAAATTTGCAAAATCTGATGTCCATTATTTGCAAGGGAAATCTTGTGAGCCTGGCCTCTCATTGCTGACCAGTTTCAGAGCAGTGATGCAGCAGCTGGAAAAAGCTTGACACATGTATATCATGCAGCATGGTTCTGAATGAAGTCAAACTGTCCAAATAAAACTCATGGGTATCTGACCATGAGTGTCAGGATGCAAAATTCTACTAATAAATAAAAATGGAAAAAAAGAAAGAAAGAAAATTGTCAATTACTCACTCTCATGCGGACTAAGGGGACTAAGGGTTTCAAGCTTTAAAAATTACTGTAAAAGTCATCAATATGAATTTTCCTCTATATTTTAAGTCATATAATAGCTTTGTGTGACAAACAAACTGAAATTTCAGTGAGAATCTTGTGAGCTGGTCATTGTGACCGGATCATTAAGTCAGTGAGTTGACATGAGAAATGAATCAGTCTGATTCATAAATGAATCATTCAGACCAGTTGTGAGAACTCACTGAAAAGATCTGACTCTAAATTTTGATTCACTCACAAATCATATACCTCCTCTTCTCTCATGAACCTCAAGGAGAGCTATAAGAGATAATAATAATTACTTAGATGTATGACTTCAGAAGTTTTGCCATTCATTGCATACGATTCATATAGTCTACTTTTATGCTGCATTTGTGCCATTTTTGAAGATTAAATGCCTGAGTCTCTATTCATTGTAACAACAGGGAAGTGCAACCAGTAAAATTAAAATGTCTGCTTTTGTGTTTTCCAGAAGAAAGAAAATGATATGGGTTTGAAACAGCATGAGAGTGACTAAATAATTATACAATTTTCATTTTAACTTCAGTTAAGTGGATAAATAGCTTTTCAAATGTAATTGTTACCTTCAGTTAGAGTCGACTGTCTGTGCAAAGCTAATGTGTTGTAACTGGCAGGATGAGAACCTCCTCTTTGCTTCATAGAAAGAGAGTAGAAATCTTTCCCATATGACCCATGTGACTGACTCTTTCCATCTGCGCTCACTAGAGGAGATGCAAAGTCCCTCTTGCTCACTGTGAGAGTATCATGTTGCTCTGTGCACTACCTTCTTACTCTGTATTCCAATGAAAAAACGCAACAGGTGAGTAGAAAACCAGCCGAAACTGTAGATAAAAGTAGATTGGTGGTACTGTCATTATGTTTGGAGTTTGTTGGATGGTAAATTGGTTGCAGGGTGCTTTACTTGGATAATCATTTGCAAGGCTTTGTTTCACTTTCCAAATGATGAAAAATTTCACTGAACTAGAATGGCAGGTTTTAATTCAATGCTACACATAATTGCATGACTTCTATAATTGTATTGTCTAATACAGTTGATTTGTGCATGACATGTTTCAGTGTTTTCCAATGAGATTATATTAATAATTCAGTAGAGCAGAGTGCAATGCATAGTATGATGTACTTGCATGTGCAAGTTGTTTAGTTGATTATCAGTGTTTGTGATATGTTAAGACATGCTAAAAGGGACTGGCTTACAAAGAGACCAGAACTACTTAGAGCTGTTCATAAATAGAACAACAGGGCCACCGTATGGCTACAGTTGACCTTGCACCAAGAGGTTTTAATTGTTATACTGTATCAGCAGTGTTTGCTACCTTAAATAATTCTTTGACATACTGTTACACAAATTATTGATCTTAAATAGTTGATAGTTTTAATTTTAAGGCTCTATTAATCGTCATTTTAGCTTTAGCTTTTGTGTGAGGAAGTCATTATTTTTTGTTAGTCTGAATTATGTCTTGACGTCAAGCTTTGTTAATTCTCAAGTGTCTCATAACCAAATCTCTTGACATCATAACCAAATTACATTTGAATGACATTTGATTTGAGATCTGCAGCGGTGGTGAAGATAAATCTTTGGTTTGTTGTTCCTCACGCAGAGGTGTAAGGCTCCAGAAGAAATTGTATGGACTACTTTTATAGTGTTTTTTGTCCTCTTTGGAGTTTTAAAGCCCATGATTACTATGACCTCTAGTTGTATGGTAAAAAAAATTATGTAAAAATGTATTTAAAATCTTTGTGTCATTTTCTATATCCCAAGGAGTTTTGTTGGCTCAATCCTTCCTCTTGTTGTCTTCAAGCTCTAGGTCTCGCTCTCGATCAAGATCCCATTCCCCGCCCCACAACCGCGAACGGAACCACACACGGGAGTACCAGAACCAACGGGAGTTTCGAGGCAACCACAGAGGCTTCCGGAGGCCATATTATTTCCGGGGCAGAGGTCAGGGCTTTTTCCGTGGTCGCTTTCAGCGTGGTGGAAGGGGTGGATATAACAACTATCGTCACAAAAACTGGCAAAACTTCCGGCAGTACCCTCAGCAGCAACAGAAGCAGTACCACCCCAACAGCCCCAAGAGGGGCCGTTCACGCTCTCCCAAGAAGCAGTTGAGCAGCCCGCAGTCCCGCAGCCATTCCCGCCGCTCTGACAGGTCATCCTCAGGGAGATCGCCACAGTCACACCATTCTTCCTCCTCCAACTCTGGGTCTGCCAAACGCACTTGCAAAGATGTAAGAGAGGACATCTCAGTGCCTGAAGAAACTCGAGGAGGTGGAGATGGGGCTCTGGCAGAGCAGGTGGGAGGCTCTTCTTTGGCTGAAGGGAATGCTGATGGAGACAGGACTTTGGAAAACTCTCAGGTTTTGACGAACCATGACACTAGTCCTAAAAGGACAAATCCACAGGTTTGCTCCTCTGTCCCTAATGACGAAACGATTGACTCTGCAACCAACGAGACAAGTCCTGCTCATAAGAGTTCAAATACTCAGAATAAAGGTGCCACCGCCTGGCAGAAAGTTGCAACTGCACCTTCAAACAACAGCCCCATAAAGAAAAGACTTAGCCCAATTTTCAATGGTTTTGGGCTCTTTACAAATATTGACCAACAGACAGATGATAGAATTGCTATCTCCGCTGCATTTTTGAAGTAAGTCGGCTATCTTTTAAAGAAAAAAATATATGTTGTTCATTTATCCATTTTTACACTACTGGTCAAAAATGTAATAATATATTTTTTAAATGTTTTTGAGACTCTTATGCTCAACAAGGATCCATTTATGTGATCAAAAATACAATAAAAACAGTAATATTGTGAAATATTATTAATTTAAAAGAACTGTTTTCTATTTAAATATATTTTAAAATGTAATTTATTCTTGTTAAGCTGAAGTGTCATATCAAAATCATAATAATATACTGATTTGGTGCTGAATATTTTTATGGAAACCATGATACACTATCATTCAACTATTTTATGGACTATATGCATTTGAATATTGCTTTCTATTTTCTTTTTCTTTTTTTACCTTTATTTTAGTCAGTTATAAGAGTGGAAGTAACACAATAAATCCTGTGTGCGTGCCAGACAAAAAGTAAGATTGCACATTTGGTTTGCAATCTGCCCTTCAAATGCATCAAAAGAGCTGTTGGAAGAAAGAGCCAACACACGAAGAGCTAGATATGCCTTGTTTACAAATGTCAGCTCGCAGTCTGTAATTTAGATGTGCTTAAAAGGTCTAAAAGGTTTATATTTGCACTTTGCAAATGGAAGAAGTGAAATATTCCCAGCTGCAGTGCATACATACACTTGTTTACCTGTTTCAGACTGGAAGCCATTCATTTGTGTACGGTAAAATAATCCAAATCCATTACAGTTTATGCACAGATCTGTCAATTTGACATGAAGCAGCAGTCCTTGGTCATGTCAAAATGACAACAGATGCATCTGAGCCCATTATTGTAAGTAATAATGAACTGTAAATCTCATTTTCTCATTGACCAGATTCCTGGAGGAGCAAAATGTTAAAAAACAGGCCTCTGCATGGGAAAACAACACACACAAAGGGAAAAGTAACGGAGAGTTAGTATCTGAAAAAGAAAATGGAGGAACCGTTGAAAAGGGCATTGAGTTGTCTCGCACTGTAGATCATGACAACGCAGGAGAGAAGGAGAAATGCAAATCTGCAAAGAGTGGTGATGGTAACATGTTATCCATAAGCTCCCCTAAAATGGGTCCACGAAACGGCCCAACATTTCTTTGCGAGGATGGTGAGGACGATGATGAAGAAAGGGAGATCTCTGATAGGGTAAGGGATGTGGAAAACAATCCCTCCAAAAGCAAAAGCAAAGTCACACTGTCTGCTCGTGAAATGTTCGAGAAGCGTATCAGGAGGATGCAGGACATGGCATGGGATGATGAGCTGGAAGCTCTCCTGCTCTGCCATAAACAGGAAAGAGCAGCGAATATCCTAGCTGCTCTCTCTAAGAGTGGCATGCTCAAGGATCCCTCCCCAGAAAAGCTCTCGAATGTGAAACGAAAAGAGAAACCCACACCGCTTCCTAGGAGGAGTTCTGAGAGCCGTGAGCAAGAGATGTTTGTGGTTATGAACGAGGAATCCCCACCAAGAGCTTCTGTGAAAAGAGGAAGTGAATTCAATGTAAGGATGGATTCTCTCAGTGATGACCTTGCAAGGTAAATGATTGTCGTTTCCCTCTAAGATCTCAGAAATGATATTTTGCTTCTACTTGCATCTTTATAAAACATTGCATTGTTGTGCATATGACTGACCATCACATATTAAATATATTTTTGTCACCATTGTTCTATTTGACAGAGCATCTGTTTTGACCTCTGAAAGAAGGAATCTTCTGGATTTTGTGCATCTTGATAAAAAGGATTGGGAGTTTCAATCTGTCCTTCAGCATCTTCAAGCTCAACAGTCACCCAGAAGCCCATCTGAGCTGTTTGCCCAACACATAGTTTCAATTGTCCATCACATTAAAGGTGACTGAAACCTCTCTGTCTTGTACAGCTTGGGGTTGTAAGAGGGTTGTAGTATTTGTATTGTTCCATCACCCCTCTGTACAAATGATAGGACCATTATTTAATTTCTGCAGACTTGCTTTAAAAAAAAAAATCCTTGAATGTTATTTATATTTATTTTTTGAATCTAGTCATTCATAAGAGGACAAATGTGTTAAACCAATAACACATTCGTCCCCAATCACGAAAATGATGTATTAAAAACAGAAACAATTTTACTTTGCATTTTTGAAACGACAACAACTTGTCAAAACCGGATCCGGGAAAAGGACTAAAAATGCTGTATCATGCTGCCAGGCCAGTAGTTGATGATGTCACTTTGTAAAGAAACATGTGTTTAAGCACATATGCATTCTTTTACGTATGTAAATAATGCATCTCCTCTGGTCGTAGTAGTGGTGGAGTAAATCTGCTTTTTGCTGAAGAAGTGTTAATAAACTCAGTATCTTGAGCAGCACACACACAGTCCTGTAGTCCGTCATTGTTGTTTTGGTTGAACGCGTTTTGATTGAACGAGTAATGCGTATTCACATGATGTCACCTTTTTCACAAATTCACGTTTTTTTGTAGTTTACATGGAGATGATAATGGTATCATTTTCAAAAACTTGCACTAAAAATAATACGTTTTTAAAAGTTTGCTTTTTCAGGCCCCCAAAACGCCATTGTTTTGTAAATGAAAAGCCAAAACTAAAAAGCTTTCTGTTTTTAGTTGAAAACAGTGTCGCGTAAATGCTCTCTTAAATCTTTTTTTTTTTTTTGTATTTGTGTTGTATATGATAAAGATTTGATTACTTTTTTTCACTTGCTAAAAATACCCTTTTTTTTCTGCCCACAGCTCAATATTTTCCTTCTTCTGGACTGACCCTAAATGACCGCTTTGCCATGTACCAGAGAAGAGCTGCTGAGAAAGAACTCATTAAGCAGAGAAAGAGTCCAGAGATACACAGGTATACAAATTCAGGGACTTCCCACGCTGGTTTCTCATGCACGTATGAGCAATTTATTTGTTTTGGCAATTTTTAAGACTTTAAGAAAGAAGGATCAATATATTTAAAAATATTCCTCTCTTCACCTTTCTTTTTTTCACAGGAGAATTGATGTTTCTCCCAGTGCTTTTAAGAGGCACTCTCTTCTGTTTGATGAGATGAAAAGCACCATGGAAAACAGCTTCAAGGTGACCAAAAATTTTGAAATATGACGTATTTTGGAAAAGAATGCTGTGCGAGTGATGGGGCCAGAGCATTCTTAGGCTTCCTTCTCTCTCTAAAAACTCTTGTTTCTGATGAGAGAGGCATAAAGTCCAAAAAGTGAGATGCAAAAAGAGGTGCATTCAGGTTGTTGTGTTGTAAATGCCCCCTCAACGTTTGATGGTAACCTTTTACAAGCCTTCCTAAGGCAGTTGAGGCAAGAAATCAGAGGTCAGAAATGGAAGTGACCAGTTGTTCCCATGTCAAATCCATTCAAAGGACTCTAAACAGAAGTCATAGTAAGTATTCCTCTTCAAAGCCTGCAAAGAAAAGTGAGGTGTTTAGGCCAAGTAAAAACAACATACTTTCATGAGCACCAATGAAAGTATTTCTGCTGTGGTCCTATAATGTTGCCTTTTGTACTATGTTGTTTTGTTTATTTTAATATGTTTTTGGATTTCAATGAGCAAGTGAGAGGAAATCAAAACGTTTTTTCCCATTTTTGAGAAATACTGCTTAATGAGCCTGTTAAAAGACTGTAAGAAGCCAAAATGCTACATAAAATTATATTAGAGAAGGCCTCTTCCTCTCATCCATTTGCATGATTGTTTCAAGTCAGCTGTTGCTGTGTTTTTCGTTTTCGTCCCGCCCCATACAATGCTGCATGAAGCTAATAGATCACGCCGCTAACCCACATCTGGCCACAACATCTCTCTTTCTCCTCACGGCAGGTTGATGGTAAAAAATCGAAAGGTGATTCAGTGGACCTTCGGCTGGATATTGAGCGCAGAAAGAAATACTTAAGTGGAGAGAGAGAGCACAGAGAGGAAGAGTATGGAGGAAGAGTATCGGGGGAATCTCCCGAATCAAGAAAGGAAACATCCACAGAGAAAGCCTCAAAGAACCACAAAAAACCAAAGTAAGCTGCATGGGAAAAGATGCTCCATAGATATGTCAGAGTGATTGTGAATACAGAGGTTCAATTATAGAAAACCACTTTAAATAGTTATTTTACCTAACTAATAAACCAGGAAGCAATAGCCGTCATTTTACCGTCTCGATATAGTCCGGCTATGAGTAACCCACCAGTTCTAGCTAAAATAACCTTGAACCAAATTACATGTCGTTTTTGCCAAAATAACTTGCGAGGTGTATGATTTAAACGCAAAATTGCTTGCTGGGAAGCTAACAGATATATTTTTGTTTGGGCTTGTTGTAACCCCTCAACCATTAAAAAATTTGCGATATCAGATCAAATTTGAGCCTCTCCGGAGGCCTTCGATAAATGTAAAAAAAAAAAAATGTCCTGAAGATGCGCTCACACTGTCAGCAGTCTGCAGCTACAAGAAGTCTATCTTTATCAATGAGAGTTGGTGATGTGAGGCGACATGAGTGACAGAAAGCATTGGGCAGAGCGAATGTTGAGCTTTTGAACTTGCATATTGAACATGCAACGTACGATGCAGCAAATACCAATAGCAGCAGAGCTCAAATGATTGACCCCGATACAGTTGTGTACTATATTCAAGTAGGAACTCCTACTTGTGCTCAATAAAACAGCAACTTGGTCACCTTCAGCTATTACATCACTGTCAGTGTGAACGCACCTTTTTGTCTTTCTGGTCAGTTGGATATTTAGAATATGTTGAAAAAAGGCTGACAAGTGTTTGAAAATGTCCTGATTTGCTTCGATTTTGGTAAGTGGACAACCAAATAACCTGATAAAGTCAAGTTGAACATGTTCAAAAAACATGTTAAAGGACAACAAAAGTTGTTATCGCTGATCCTGTCGATTTTTGAGACCTCTTTACATTGATCAACAATGTCTGAATTGAATGTTATTTCATTCCTAAGGAAAAGCAAGAAGAAACGGGAGCGTTCTCATTCATCTTCCTCATCTTCCTCTGTTTACCATGAAGAAGAGGCTGAGATCAAGCCAGAAGGCTTATCCAGAGTCCAGCTGGGGTTTAGAGAGTATGGAGAGCCTGTGGAGAGAGGAAGAGCACGAGGAGGCTTTGTAAGTTGAGTTGTTTTGAAAAACGAAGTTATTTGTTTAATACTTTAATAGTTATGGTTACAATTTGCTGTTTTTTAGCAGCTTAGTATACGTGGTAGAAGTTGGAACCGAGGAAATTTCCATAGAAACAGCAACGGTGATTCACAGACGAACATGTCAGCAAAGAATGAAGACTGGGATCAAGAATACACTCCCAAGAGCAAGAAATACTTCCTAGTATGTTGTGATCGTTATAAACACCTATTCTGAAGCACCTTTCTAATGCAGTTTCTCAGCAACCCAAAAATTTTTTTTAAAGATTAAAGTGCCCCTATTATGCTATTATAAAGGCTCCTAATTTTGTTTTGGAGGTCTCCTACAATAGGTTTACATGCATCAAAGTTCAAAAAACAGTTTTATTTTCTCATAATATACATTGCACATCACCACATTTTTCAATGATTCTCTAACGACTCAACGGATGATTTAGTCTCTTTAAATCCCTACTTTCCGCGAGCTACTCTCGGCCAGACAGACCAGTCTGTTGCGATTGGTCTACCACGTACAGTTTCGGAAGCTAAACACCCATTACTATAACCGTACTTCAGCTCCATCCGGAGGCTTCCTAAAGCTCAGCTTGTACACACAGTAACGATGATGTTGATTTTACCATATCAATCCAAGCGCAAGTCCGATGATGAAACATTGAAAGAACTAGTTATTCAACCCGAATAACTATGCGAAGCTCCATCGCAAGGGCACTTTCTGTATTCCTCAGTTGTAAGTCGCTTTGGATAAAAGCGTCTGCTAAATGATTAAATGTAAATGTTGCAACTGTAATTCCTCACCATCCGCATTAACAAGTGTATGTCCATCAACACACCAATGTGTTTATTTCTAAATTATTATGGTGCACATGCAGCAACTGTATCAATGGCGGCGCATATGTTAGCCGAGCACTAACATGAATGACTGATGTAACATCAACGTTTGCAAAACAGATCTTGCTCCATCCTTTATCTTTACTCAAAGTAGTAAGAACGGCAGACAATCTGCATTAATAGACACAGTTTTAGATAATAGTGGCCCACAGCTGCTTAGCAGAAGTATTTCAGTAAGACAGTAATAAAGTAAGTTAGCCGGTTAGCCGGAAACGTACACAATATAAAACACAAATGTATTTTGAACTCCCGGTAGAAAATATATACTTCAATAATTATTCATACTTGCAGGTTGTGATTCTGGGGAGCAAGCTGGTCCAAATAAACTGGGTACTGACCCATTTTTCAAGAGTAAGCGTTTTGTGAATCCCACGTTGATTGAGGGCTGGTCAAGTTGTTCATGAAAGGACAACGTATACAACATAGGTGGACACACAGTTCAGTGTCGATTCTTTCTTTTGAGAGACAATAACTTTATTTATCGTGCACTTTCGACTTTGCAGAATGTTTATATTCACAAACAGCTATACACACTGCATGAAAGGGAATATTTGAAAAACCTTAATAGGGGCACTTTAATATAATATGAATGACAAGAACAACAAACATAGGTTATGCATCCTATCTGTTACATTCATGGTCTGTACATGTAATATTATGACGATAATCAGTTAGGTGGAGGACAAATTAGATATGTTTTCATTACGTACCAAGTCTCCATCAAGGATTTCAGTCCCACTTACAACTATATACTGTATGTTATATAATTGAAGTCCATATTTTTTGTAAGCCTTTCTTCTGTCTTTGCAGCACAGTGAAAGAGATGGTCAAGGTGAGAGAAAGCAGATGAACACACGGGGGTTTGGTCGTGGTAACGTTGTTCGTGCAAAGGGACGTTTCATCCTCCGGAGGGCCACAAATACCAACAACACCAATAATACGAGCCCTAAATGGGCCCATGATAAATTCCATGCCACTGATGATGAGGGCGAACAGCAAGGAGGTGATGGAGAACAGGACCAGTGAGGACTTTGATAGGACTTTTGAGAACAATGAGATCCCTCATCATGTTTTAAACCCTGGGATAAGACTCGTCGGCCTTCACACTGTCAAGAATGGATATAATATCTGCATCCAAATCTTTTTGATAGGAAAGAGGCTTTTTTATTGTATTGCTTTTTTATTTCCTATTTTCATGAGGATGCTTGGTCAGCTTGGTGGTGATTTTTTTTTTTTTGTACATGCAAATTAGCACACCTTCATAGAAAAACATTAAGGAGTTTAAACAATTTTTTTATAGGAGCATGTTCAATCATGACAGACACTATTAAAAGCACTTGCTCCAACTTCACCTTAAATCTCTGGAAGAATTGGTGCTCAAGTGCCATTGCGAATCCTGTCTCCTTTTTTGCACAAGACTTTTGAAACATGCAAACGTAAAATACGCAGAATATAATATTATAGTAGTGATAGAACAATATATAGGCTAGGCCAATTGATTGGCTCATACTTGGACATTTTATTATAACTATATGTTTTTATCATCCCACTGTTTCGGTTTCAGATTCTACTGACAGCTTTGTATATGAATAGTAAGAACTTAAATTTTTTTTGTTTGTGTGTGTGTGTGTGTGTGTGTGTGAATTGTGATGAAATGTTACAAATGCAGTACAACTCATATCGTCCAATGACCATATATATCGGTCATCGGACACTCTACTTTTTAGATGTTTATATCGGGCATAAAAATTTATTTTGTTTTGGCCGACCACTAGTTCAAATGTTAGGTGCCTAAGATGTGCCATAGTGCCTAAAGTGTAGCTTGCCACTATAGAGCTATAGCTGGTTATGTTCTCTGTTTTTGCCTTAAGAAAGGACATTATCATTGTTGAAGAAAAAATAGATGTACATATTGACATTTTGTAGGCTTAAATTAAACTCTTTAAGACCCTTGTGTGTCTACTAATAGAAACGAAGATCATGATTTAATGACTCATATGAATGACCCAGTCTCGCTTTGGGACCAAACTACAGCAGGTAGACATTCATGTCCCAGTGAATGACATGTGGGGGAATAAAAGATTCACATTCATCCAACTGCTAGTCAAAGTTGTCAACTTTAAAACTGGACAAACTACAGAAAAAAGTTAAAAATACATGTACTTACACATGTTTTGAAGACTGTTAGCAAACCTTTTGCAATGTTTTGACAATGTGTGTGCATATTCTATTATGGGTTTTCTAATGTGTGTCTTGTCTTCAAATTGTATGCCTTTTTTCTATTGGCTAAAAAAGGGGATTTTTTTGGGAACTTTTTTTTGAAGAGTTAAAATAAAATAATATAGGGGGGATGTGAATAATTTACATTCATACTCAACATTGGATTTTAGTTGTCTGGGTTCTGATTTGCACTGTGTCTGATATATACATTTGACTTGCATTTATATACTCACAATCAGAAAGAATAAAAAATGCAACAAATTTGCATTGAGTGTTTTTTTTTGTGTCAAGAAGAAACGTAATTAAATATTGTAAACTACACCTATTTGAATGGTCTCTTAAAAAAATGCTTTATTATTTCCGTGTAAACTGGCCTGACAGTCTCGGTACACTCATATATCTGCTATCTGTTCAATAACAGTGCAATAAAAAAACACTCTTATTACAAAGACTACACTCCTATGAAATCAGTTATATTTGAACATCAGGTTTTTCCCTTGAATTCCTTCCAAGTGAGTACACCTACTGTCAGTAATTTTTGCTGTGACACACGACACCAGGAGGCTCATACCAACACAAACCTGTCTCACCTGTTACACACTCTCTCTATCTCTCTCAGGGTATAACGTGTCTTGACTAGGTGGGAATTCTTTTTCAACAATGCTAATGTTTGACTAGAAAGAAGGAGGTCCAAGAAAGCCTTCGCTGTCTTTGGATTGTGTAATTCACTTTGAGAACGAAACAGAATCTACATTGTCTGACTTGGTGCTCTGAGCACAGCTTTAAAGGAGCGATGGGTGAGTTTTTAAGCCTCGTTTCTAAATAATGTCTTGTTATGGTTTGGCAAGTTGTAGTGTTTGTGATATTTGGGTTATGTATACGGTAGGTAGCCAACATTCATGGGAAATGTAATAGAATGTTTATAAGTTTGCAGTAAGTGACAGATGGTTTAGAATGAGCTGCTTTTCGTAGTATATAATATTATTACTAAAAAGTATGCGTGGATGTATGTACAAAATGAGTGTATTTATTTATTCACTGATTTACTCTGCATGTATTTTCATGTTACCCTATATTGTTATTTAAGGAAAAAATATATATTACAGACATTAAGTCTTCATCGACCCTCCACATTTGGCAGTCAAATTTGCAGACACTAACCTCATTTTTATGAGTTTACCCGACCATAAACTACTTGTCACTGAGACTTGACATTTAGATTGACCAATCATACAACCAGATATATGCAATGCCACTGTGAATCATGCACATTGCTCTTTGTACTGATATACATTCTTGAGTTCACGTCACTCAGGTTCAACTCACATACCTGTAGGCCTGTTGAAACACATTGCTCATGGCTGGCCAGCTCGTTTTGCACTTAAGAGGCACATAAATCCTATCTCTTCTTTCTGTTTAGCATGTTTTTTCATGCCTTTCACATAATTAGACGCATTTATCTGTAGAGCAAGTATTTAATTAAAGATAAGGCTTAGACTGACAAACTGCAACTGAGTAACAATCTTACCTAGCCTGGATTAAATCTGCAGATTTTTTTGCATTGATTTTAAGGGAAAATCTGTGGAATAAATATAAATACGTTAAAACGCGTTTTAAATACTTATGGGTAGCTGAAAAGCCAAAACATTGTATAAACACTCCAATTTACTAACCCCTAATGGCTTCACCTTTCTTTTGTCAATTCTAGAGGTGCTTGTGCTTCTAGACTTTGAGGCGACGATGCCAGATGAGTTAACGGTGTGTGTAGGGGATGTAGTAAAGAATGTCTCAAAGGCCAAAGAAGAAGGATGGCTGGAGGGAGATGTGAGAGGAAGGAGAGGCATGTTCCCTGGCAACTTCGTCAAGGTCTGGATCTGTTAGAGTACTCTCTTCTCAATGGCCATGTTTAAGCCTTGCCATGGCTCGCCTAGTTCCTATAATGGTCATTTTCAAAATAGCTCTTCTCTCCCCACAGGAAGTGCCTGTTTACTTAATAGGGGACAGCAACAGAGAGCCAAGAAGCATGAGGACATGTAAGTCTCAATTATAAGTTAAATAACATAAAAGGATTAAAAAAAAAAAAAACTATCATGGTGGTACTTCATTCATGAATTCATTTTTTAAAGGCACAATATGTAATTTTCGCCGCTAGTAGTCGCTTATCAGAAATCATATTCACTTGGGCAGAAATCATATTCATGGATGAGCTAATGTATTAAAGATTTATTAACGTTACTGTAGTATGGAGCAGGGTGGGGCTGAAAGCTGTTGGAGTGGAACGAGGCCGCTGGAGCGATTGCTAATGAGAGACAAGCGCGACACATGGCTTGAGAGCAGCGGAGCTTTTATTATGCCACAGACAACCGCTTCCTTTTCTTCCTGTTCGTGGTAAAAAAAGAGAACGAGATTTAACAATAAGACTAAGTGTGTTAAGCTATATGATTAGTTTTATGAATGTATCCAAACAGTTGCTCACCTGTCTATAAAACACATGGTGATCGAAAAATCGTACATATTGTGCCTTTAAGTGAACTAATAAAACATTTGCAAGTGACTGTCTTGACTTCAAAGTCCGACTATAGCAGGGGTGTCCAACATTTTTTAAAAGGGGGCCAGATTCGATATTGCGGACACACCTGGGGGCCGGTTCCTTTTCTATTATATATATATACACTCACCTAAAGGATTATTAGGAACACCATACTAATACTGTGTTTGACCCCCTTTCGCCTTCAGAACTGCCTTAATTCTACGTGGCATTGATTCAACAAGGTGCTGAAAGCATTCTTTAGAAATGTTGGCCCATATTGATAGGATAGCATCTTGCAGTTGATGGAGATTTGTGGGATGCACATCCAGGGCACGAAGCTCCCGTTCCACCACATCCCAAAGATGCTCTATTGGGTTGAGATCTGGTGACTGTGGGGGCCATTTTAGTACAGTGAACTCACTGTCATGTTCAAGAAACCAATTTGAAATGATTCGAGCTTTGTGACATGGTGCATTATCCTGCTGGAAGTAGCCATCAGAGGATGGGTACATGGTGGTCATAAAGGGATGGACATGGTCAGAAACAATGCTCAGGTAAGCCGTGGCATTTAAACGATGCCCAATTGGCACTAAGGGGCCTAAAGTGTGCCAAGAAAACATCCCCCATACCATTACACCACCACCACCAGCCTGCACAGTGGTAACAAGGCATGATGGATCCATGTTCTCATTCTGTTTACGCCAAATTCTGACTCTACCATCTGAATGTCTCAACAGAAATCGAGACTCATCAGACCAGGCAACATTTTTCCAGTCTTCAACTGTCCAATTTTGGTGAGCTTGTGCAAATTGTAGCCTCTTTTTCCTATTTGTAGTGGAGATGAGTGGTACCCGGTGGGGTCTTCTGCTGTTGTAGCCCATCCGCCTCAAGGTTGTGCGTGTTGTGGCTTCACAAATGCTTTGCTGCATACCTCGGTTGTAACGAGTGGTTATTTCAGTCAAAGTTGCTCTTCTATCAGCTTGAATCAGTCGGCCCATTCTCCTCTGACCTCTAGCATCAACAAGGCATTTTCGCCCACAGGACTGCCGCATACTGGATGTTTTTCCCTTTTCACACCATTCTTTGTAAACACTAGAAATGGTTGTGCGTGAAAATCCCAGTAACTGAGCAGATTGTGAAATACTCAGACCGGCCCGTCTGGCACCAACAACCACGCCACGCTCAAAATTGCTTAAATCACCTTTCTTTCCCATTCTGACATTCAGTTTGGAGTTCAGGAGATTGTCTTGACCAGGACCACACCCCTAAATGCATTGAAGCAACTGCCATGTGATTGGTTGATTAGATAATTGCATTAATGAGAAATTGAACAGGTGTTCCTAATAATCCTTTAGGTGAGTGTATATATATAATTATAATTATTATATATATTACATGTTTTTTTTGGAAACGTGACAGATTTGAAAAGCTTGAGCTGACAGTAGAGAAACAGTAGATAGGACACAGATGAAAAATTAATACACAAAAAATATCTGTAAAACTTTTAACAACCTTGTTTTTAAAGGGTGAAATGCAAATATGATTACTGAGTTAGAACTCTATTCCTATTTAAATTAACGAGTAACGTTACTCTATTTAGATCACCACAAGTAAAACCACACATGGCACTTCACTGGTAAAAAGTAAAAATACTGATTCTACTGTATCTAGAATGGCTTTATGCTATTTAGTCTACAAACATATTTAATATAAATACAAATGCACAAAACTGCAAGTTTATGACAACAACAACAAAAATCTGTAATTTAGCCTTTATATTACTCATTTAATACATGTCTACATTAAATGAGATATTAACATACATTTCTGACAAAATACCACGGTTACTGTTGCCACAGTAAATCCATGATGGTGAATTGTTGGTTGAAAAATTGTTGCTCATTGTTTCTCCTGATTTGCACGTTAGTGTTGTTAAGTCAGCGCTGTTTCAACTGGTTTTAAACTAAATTAAATCACCGAGAGATTTGCAGCTTGTACCGGAGACCTCTAGGCCGAACTCGAACACTTCTCACTGGCTGTTTAGTTGTGGAGTGATCGAGACACTCAGCAAGCAAGTAAACACATTTGTGAGCTCGTGAGTCGCGCAGTGCGCACAAGTAGCTCTGTTTCGTTCCGCTTTTGTCTCGTAAAATCTAGCCACCTTGTTTTGACATAGTGAAACTGCACGAACGAGATTTGAGTGTGAGCTGTGCAGATGCAATATGATTGGCCGGACCAAATGATACTAAAAATTATTCAGTCACAGCAAGTGAACTTTCTCTTTGTCTTTTGTTGTTTGATTAACATTATTTGGCTATAGAAAAACGTTATTATAGAAAAGTCTTCTTGCGCTTGAAAGTTTTAAAATCACATTAAAATGCGCACACAGGAACTAATAAGCGGAAAAAAATGCGCGTTTCTTATTGAATCACAGGTTCTTGGAAATTTGGGAAACGGTTCTAAAATGGAACACGTTCTCGATACCCATCTCTATAATAGGGGTAAGTTACGAGAATTGTGAATGTTTAAACATGGCTGATGTCCATATTTAATTAAAATGACACAGATTACAAATTGTGTATGATTGTTTGTATGTTTTCTATAGTTTGATAAAAGGCATGCAAATATTGAGAGCGATTAGAGAGCAGATCGGTATGCTTTCGAATCTCTCTCGCGATACTTTGATGTCATACATCGATCGGTCTGCTTTTTTTCGATCTGCTGCTCAGCCCCACAGTCGCCACTCCAAACACACTCACTTGTAACCGGCTGAAGGTGAGCAAATCTGAACGAAGCTTTTTTAATGAACTTAGATAAGTCAAAGTCCCCAACAAGAATAAAGACGTTCCGTCGTAAATATCCAGATCTGTTATATATAAATATGAGTGTTTCAGTGACAGATTCAAACATTTTTACATTCGAATATTGGTCCACAAGCGTAAGTGTACTCCAAAGCATCTCAACTTGGCAGACTAAAATAAGTAGGCTAATGAAAGGTTTGTGCCTCCACATCCGGTCTTAAATTATACCCAGCAAAATCCATAGGCTAGGACTGCCCTATATCCGCCATAAAACAGTGCTTGTCATAAAAGTACTTGTAAAAGTGAAAGCTAGAAATGCTTTTTGCAGTCTATTCTAGTCTAGTTCAGTTCAGTTCAGCTTGTTCTCACATCTGAACGTGCTGACATGTTCCATATGTTTTCTACTTACTTTAATGCTTCAGCGAAGAAACCAAAGGTGCAGACAAGGAAATGCGAGGTGGCTTTTCCCTACAATCCCACGCATAAGGACGAGCTGGAGCTGGTTCTCGGGGAGACCATCGAGATTATCAGAGAGGTATAATACACCCCATATTTTTTATAAACGCAAAAGTTTCATGATACTAAGTAGATTTTACGTGGATGGTCTCGTATAGCATGTTTTACTACATACTTGCTGAAGTGGTAGTCTCATCATCCTTGTAAACTTGAATATTTTATCAAAATAATAAACAATTTATTCAACCTCGGGTCTTTCTTAATCTATATTATTTTTCGTTGGGTAGAATGTTCACTGCTCCTATCCAAATTATTATATTATTAATTTTAAATTATGATATATATGTTACCTCACTTTATTTGTATGTAGACAGTCAGCTGTCATTACTGCAAAATAATAGGCTGGTGATCAGAGCACCTACATAATAAATATTGCATTTTTTTGTGATAAATTATAATAATGGCTGTCTGACAGTATATCATTTCGCTTTTTACACACGACTAGCCTACTTTACAAATATATTTAAAAATGGTAAATATATATGAAATCAATGAAATATTGATTTGAGTTGAGATTACATTACTGTTCAAATGCCTGGGATCAGAAAAGTTTGTTTTAATGTGTATATATAATGGTTGCACATTTTTTTTTGCTTTAAAATCAGATTTTATATTTGAATCAATGTCAAAGTTAATCTGCATTCTTTTTTGTCTTGTAGATTGAAGATGGGTGGTGGATGGGAAAGAAAAATAACCAAATAGGAGCCTTTCCATCAAATTTTGTGAAGGAATTTTTTGTCCCTTCAAAAGGTGAGCTTGTGCACTAAAACTAGAGCTGTAAGGATTTAAATTTATTTTATATAATGATTATAATCTTAAATCTACAATTGATACAGTGCACTCTGTAATTCTTCGGATAAAGACACAGCAAACTCTTACTTGGCCATCCTATTTTTGTGATGAACCAATAGTTGGATCTTGCAGTATAGGATATATCAGTTTTTTTAATTGGTTTTGGTTGGATTTTGGTTAGCCTAAGGTTTGACTGATGTCCCTTATTGTTTCATTCTTGCTGCCCAGCATCACAATGGCTTCTTAACTTTTACTGGTACAGCTCTGGTCCTCATGTTGACAAAAAGAAAATACATTTCATTACGAGTCCAAAGTTTATCAGTAGCCTAGAACAATGACTAAATGCTGAAAATCTCTTATACCTGCAGGAAGCCCCTCTTAACTGTCACCGTCCTATGTGGGGCGTTTGCCATTATATATTTAAAACAATAATATCTTAGTAAAACCTAAAGTAATATTCACAAACTATATATGATTTGAAAGCTTACAAACTAGTATGACAGAGGAGTGGTAATTTATTTATTTGCAAAAATATTTTCATACTCAAGGCATGTACAGCAATGTCCATGAAAAATCATGAAAGATTGGTAGAAACCTGAGTGTTTTTATGCCAAGAGTTCAAAAGTTAATATCCATTCAATTTTTTTAAGAAAAAAAGGTCTGAGCAAGTTTTAAATATAAGGAAAAAACATTAGATTTTCCATTTGTGATGCGGCAACGCACGCCTTTGTTCTTTTTACATCTTTTATGTCTTTGTTAGTGGTTGAATTCTAATCAAATGCTGCCAAACTGCCCATACTACTTCTGAACAGGATGTCTACTTCATAAATAAAGCCATATGGAAATGGAGGTGCCCTCATATGGTCCGTAATGGAGCCTAGATGTCATCTAGTGGAAATGTTTGGTTCTGCACCCAAACAAAATCTTACTGAAAGCAAATTTTTTTTAGCCTGACGTTGTCATACTCAGATTCTAGTCAGAATATGAGTCTGATACTGCTCCATTGGGCTGTGATTATGGGGCTTTTCAACCGAACCAGGAAAGAAAATGCCTCTGCACTCTATTGGATAGACCTACAACCAATCACAGCAACGGAGTAAGTGATGTATGTTGAGCAACGCATAGTTGTCAACAGAACTTAACTGCACGCACACTGAAACAAATAGAAGAAGAAGATGAGTGTAAACGATCTTTGCTGATGTTGTGAAAAGAATTTAAGGATACACGGTGTACTTGCCAACACGATCATCATTTTTGAGAGAAATAGTAAAGGTGAATGCATATACGAACAAGTTCTCAGTTTAGTAAACAACTTCAACTCAAGCGCTCATTGGTGACGTGGATTATTGCGTTACTGTTGATCATCTGTCCATCATCGTATAAAGCCCATCATCGGACAATTTGATTGGTCCGAACAGCTCTGGTTCGAGCATAGTTGCTCTTGTCTGGCTATCACCAGATCAAGCTCAATCTTTTAAGATTGAACATTGGTCTGGGGAGTCTGCTCTGTATTTTCTACTGCACAAGAGGCGTAATCAACGGGCATCGTTCAAATGACTCTGTACGAAATTGGATAGTCCTTCAACCAATCAGACCACAGGAGGCGTGATCAACGGGCATAGTTCAAATGACTCTGTGCGAAATTGAATAGTCCTTCAACCAATCAGACCAACGATCCATCGCTTCTCTATCCGTCATTGTGTTAAACCCGCCAATAGCGCGCCAGGTGGATAAGCCGGTTTGTGATTGGTCCCCGCAAATTTGTAACAGAAGCAGAGTAAAAATATGTACAGGTTTCCAGCTGCAGGGCGAAATCAAATCGCCGACAGATCGGGCTGGGTTTACCCAGTCTATAGTTGCTCCACAACGGATCAAGTCCAGATCTAACTTCCCGACCTCAAATGTTGTGGGCGGTGCTAAATTCGGCTGGCATCCAGGCTAATTTTTTTTGAGATTATCAACCTAAAATTTGGAACACAACTTGTTCAGATTTTTGGCTTTAATTTTCTTACAGTTTTAGAGTAGAACATGTTTTGTAAAATTATATATTTGATTTAAAATATAATTTTTTTTTTTTTTACATATTTTTAATTTTTTTCATTTTCATAAACTTAAACTTCTATAACTTTTTTCTGTTAAACTTTCATCATTTATTTCTGCCATGTGTTGTATTTAAAACAAGACCAAACTTCACGTCTATGCAAAAAATGATGCAAAAGCCCTTGATTCTAAACATTGTAGTGCCCTGACATGGGACTATGTATAAAATGTGTTGTAATTTCCATGATGAAACCAAATTTTATTAAAATACTATTTAATAAAATCTGATAACAAAGTTAAAAAAAAAGAAAAGTGGAGGGCACAGAACATTTTTTTCCATTCCACTGCACTACTTTTCCATTGCTGTTCTATGTAAACATGCGCTAGATAGAGTGTTTGACCCTTGCGTTTGCATCTTTTGCAGCGTCTCGCACATGACACAGCTTTCTAAAAACGTGGTGCTCAAGTAAAAAGAAGACCTTTTTTTAAAATCATTTTTACTGTCCGTGGCTCGCGTTTTTTGACCATTTCTACTATTTTTCAAAACAAAAACGTGTTCTGTGTGAACAGTCCCTATGTTTGCTATTGTCTTTCTGATCCCTCGTAATGTTCTGCAGATGGCAAGATAACTGAAGCCAAAGCCAGGCCTAAACTCTCTGAAGCTGTCTTCAATAAAGAGGTGAATATAATATTATATCATATTATATTATAAATAATAATTATCTTGTATTATATTATATTAATTATATTATACTCTTTTCTTACAGGGAAAAGGACAACAAAGACCAAGTTTACGGAGAAAAACAAGTGGTGAGATGTCTAAAAACATGCCATATCATACAGTTGAGGTTTAATTAAAATGCTGTTTAGCTGGTTCTTGAGGTTGCACTCTGTGACAAAGGAAACGCATAGAGTCTTAAGACAATACTAATGCTGTTATCAGTGAATGAAATGGTCTATTTTTAAATGACTTCCTTATGGGTTTCATACCAGAAGAGCTGTGCTTTGAACATGTGCTTTCAGATTCACCCACCAAACCTGCCAGCGCAAATTCGTTAAGGAAAACTTGCTAATAAGTTTAATCACAATGGCAGTAAAATAAGGTTACTGAATACATGTTTAATTCCTCTACAGTAAAAGAATGTTGTCAGGCCATGTTCGACTACACAGCTGTTACCGAAGACGAGTTGAACCTGAAGAAGGGAGACGTCATAGCAATTATCAGCAAGGTGTGTCATTGGTGACCAACAGACTAATTTCTATTTATATGACACACAGTATGTTTTCTAAAGAAAAACAATGTTACCTCACCAGATTTGTAAAGGATAATGTACAGTCAGCTGAAATACAGCAAAATAATAAACCCTAACAAGGTGATCAGTATGCCAACACAAAATGCATAATTGTATCTTGTATCATTTCGAAGGGGTGTATTTTGACTGCATATGATCACATGGCTGTACAATATTTCACTTATTACATGACTATTTATTGAAAAAAGTATCTTATGCTTACCAAGGCTACATTTATTAATCAAAAATACAATAAAAACAGTAATATTGTGAAATGTTTACAATTTAAAATAACTGTTTTCTATTTGAAAAACATATTACATAACATAAACATAATATTTTAAAATGTAATTTATTCCTGTGATGGCAAAGCTGAATTTTTATCAGCCATTATTCCAGTCTTTAGTGCCACATGATCATACAGATCTCATATCAGAAATCATTCTAATATCCTGATTTGATGCTGCTTAATATTTTTGTGGAAACCGTGATACATATTTTTCAGGATTCTTTGATGAATAGAAGGTTCAGAAGAATATAAATCTACATTATTAATGTCTGTACTGTCACTTTTGATTAATTTAATGCATTCTTGCTGAATAAACAAATATTTGTTTATTTGAAAAAAATCTTGTTGAACCAAAACTTTTCTAGGTAGTTTATATGAAACAGTAAGAGAATGGATTAATATCATATGTGTATTCATAACAGACAACATATTCATTTGTTTGTTTATACCCATATACAAGTTAGTATACTTTTCTGGGCAGTGAGTCTATTTTGTGTTTTTATTTTCTTTTTCCTTTTTTCCCTGAAGGCCACTGAGGATGATGGCTGGTGGGAGGGGGAACTTAACGGACACAGGGGCTTTTTTCCTGATAACTTCGTCATGGTGATCCCAGCGGATACTCTTCATGTGAGTGTGGACAGAGAAATGTTCTCATGATTGGCCCATTTGTGTGTTGTTAGAGAATGGGAGTCTCCCTTTTGTTAACACTGCTCTGGGCTTTTACTAATGCGCTGGCTCAGAAAACCGATTTAAGGCCAAGGACATTCATTCTAGTTTACAAATAGTTTAATTTGTTTTAAGGTGGAACAGACTGGAGGTTATAAACCTGTTTTTAATGCCTTGATCCTGTCTGTGATTATACAAGACAGCTAACTGGTTTATAAATGACTGAATTTTCTTCCTGTAACTTTGGACTTATTAAAAGAGATTGACTCAGAGGTTTCCATTAGAGGAGAGGAACACTAAAAACGGTGACTTGATTCTTCCTACATGAAAAGAGTGTGAGCTTTATCCTGCTTAAAAGGACTAATTCATATTCGGTTAACAATTTCTCATTTCTGACGCAGACTGGGAATGCAGGCCAGACACCGGTAAGACGTGGCTCTCAGAAACACGCAGGTAAGGCATCAGCACATTAGTCATAGCGGCAGGGCTGGTTTGACAAGATTCTTCAGATTATATTGAACGTGCGGTAGCTGGAAATGTTGCTAGAAATAGCTGCATTAAAAGATTATAGGGTGTGTGTTTGTGAGCTGATTAGATGGTTTGACGGTTTGATTAGATGGAAAACATAGTGGCACATGTCAGGCCGTCTTTAAAGCACTTGTTACTGTCATATTTTTAAATGGTTGAATCGAAAGGTTGTTTGTTTTTTTATTCCTGCATGGGGAGACTTTATGTGAAAATATGATTTTTGTCCATCTTTATTATAGTATCAATATACAAAAGCCCATTCAAAGTTATACACTAAAAAAGAGTTTAGACTTTTGTGTCTTTATAACAACTCTGATGTCTTCATCAAATAAGTATATATTTCATCAAAGGACAAAAATACTCTTGAGTTATGGTTTTAATGAAGGATAAGTCATCATTGTCTCATCCGCAGTAGTCACATACTTCCCTTATTTGAAATAAGACAATCTTTATTAGACGTCACCAAGAATATTATTAACTAGAGGAAGTTCAAGTTCAGTTTTTAACTTTTATTACTAATATTATTTTCACATCATGCACAAATAAAGACTTTTATGTTTTATGACTGTTCTATAAACCTTATACAGTGCTTGACAGCCCTTATTATTATGCTATATGATCATATTTTATTCAGCTTGACTTTTCTGAGGAATTAACAAGTTAATGTTTGGTAGCTCCCAAAAACTCTGCTGTTTCTGCACCTGTTATTGACAACTCATTTCTAGGACAGGAAGTAGGCTTTTTGCTTATCTCGCGTTTTGTTTTGCACTCAAGCGCGAACACTCTCTGCCATTTTCCCATTTCGCTAACACTTTCTGCCATTTTGCCATTTTGTTGAAGTGGTGTTAAATGCCTGCAAATGTAGTTCAAAAATCTCTGTTTTGTGCTGAATTTTTAAATCTGACTTCATACACATAACACATTACCACAAACTGCTCTAAGAAACACTGATGCAGCTGTGTGGGGCTGTGACAGGAAGTTGTTGTGTAGGCCATGAAGAGTCATGTGAGCAGACTCTAGAGGAAGGCAAGAGCAGAGCACCCCTCTGCTCTCTATATATACGCCTTATTTTCCGTATGAACATAGGGTTGTTAAAAAACTAACAAAACTGACAGGGTATGTATTAGACTATATTTATTCTTTATTCTTATTTTATTCTTCTCTAGATGCATTTGCAGTATCACTTGTTTTTTTTAAATATTTGGTTTCAAAAGAAAAGATCTTGTCATATGGTCATTGGGATGTGAACAATGTTCTGTATGAGAGAGAAGGTTTATTCAAAATAATTACATGTGATATTTATGGCTCTGGCAAGATGCATGCATGCGTTTGATTTTGACTTATATTAAACTTTAATGTCTTGTTTGATGACTGCACAAGAATGATGACAGAGATCTGGTGTGTTTTGTAGGACACAGTTTAATTACTGTTGATTCGGGTTTATTCAGGGAACCCATGAGAATTTTTTTGTGTAGCCACAGGAAACAGCAGGCCATCTCCGTTGCTCATTTGTCAGGGAAAGTTACAAGTTCCCATGCCACTGAGACCTCCAGCATGTGTCCTGTTTAGTTGTGAGAATACTTCAAAGTTATGTTTATTTTGTGCTGTTATTTTAAAAGTGTATAAAGAGAATGGTAACCAAAATTGCTTCAAGGGTTCTGGCTGGCCTTCTCTGGCACTCTTTAGACAGACGATAGCAGTCGAGATGTCCTCTCGTGTGGGGTATGTTATTAAAAAGGCTTTATTAAAATAGGGCTGTTATATTAAAAAACACAACCGAGCCTTCATCTGGGTGACCATTTTTAAACTAACATCCCTATAAATCCTTTTTAATATTATCTCCCACGCAAGTCCCTTGGGCTTTTCTATTTATGGGAGGGAGTGCCAACATTCAACATTGAGAAGAAGAAGCAACAGTGACAGTTACATATGTTTGTTGCATTGATGAAAAAAAAACAAATAATTATTGTATCTTTTTATATCTCAGGAAATCAGATGCCAGTGATGGACCAGAACAGCTCTGATACAAAACCAAAGACAGAGACTAAAAGTAATCATTCTGAACACAAATAACCTTCAAAAGTACAACATCCTGTCTTCTGGAGTAAATTTACATCTAAGGGTGTGTTCCCACTTCACAGGTTTGGTTCGATTAAAACGAACTCCGGTGCGATTGCTTTGTTAGTGCGGTTCATTTGAATAACTGTGAACGCTGCCATCCGAACCATGATGCACACCAAACAAGCACAGAATGCTCAAGCATACCTGGTTCTTCTCGTCATAGTCACGATGTTGCCCATTACAGTTTGGTACAGGCATCTGAACCACGTCTTCTTGCAGCAGATTTTCGTTTGTGCGCAACAGAAGAATTCCTGTCGCTGTTTTAACTCTATTTTGATGCCATAAAAGTGAACCAGGACTAAATGTATCATTTTCATTCTTGGTCTGGACCAAAAGAACTGAGAGAACCAAACTACAAATGTGATTGTGAACGCGCCTTAAAACTATTTATTTATTTTTTTAAATGTATGTCTAACATTTATTACTTTAATAAATATTTGAACTCATTTATAAGCACTGCTATAAATGAGTTAAAAAAAATTCTCCCAATCTCGTCTTTGCACACAGGTGAGAAACCAGACACTAAAGACTTTCGAAGTGACCCACCTGGTAAAATCAAGTTGCCTGGTCTACACAAACCACCTGTTCCTCCACCACCCGCCAAAGAGAAGCCCATAAAACTAGTACCAAAGTAAGTGATGCCTCAGCAAATCATGTTAGAGCATACAACCTTGTGATGCTTTTCATGAGACTCTCATTTCAAGTAACACCAAATATATAAGAAATCTAAAGCACAAATGTTTTTCACTATTTAATAATAAATTAAACCCCTTCCATTGGTCAGTTATTTTCCTGACGGACTGAATTTCCCCTCATTAGATAATCATTTAGCATTATGTGTTATTCTAAAGGGCCTGTGAATGTGAACTGTGAAGAGTGATGGAAATTTTATGAGTTGCTGAGGGACTAAACAAACTCAAACTGCCTATTTCCTGTTTTTCTGAGTGAGCATATAAAAAAGAGAAACTGCCATGTGCAAAGCTTACAGAAAGCTGACAGAATTGCATGCACAAACTGAGACATTTACAGTCAATAATTAAAGGGAAGATGAATGTGTATTTAAATTGGGTCATTTATGTAGTAGAAATGTGAAATTATTTTAGAAGTTGGTGACTTCTAGACAGAAAATCGGAAAATGTATTTTTGGCTCATGTGGATGAAAGACAACAACTCCCAGAATGCACTTGCTTCGCTGCACTACGAGGCCAGTCCCAAGCCACTGCTACCGGTTATCACTTGCCCACTGCGGCACCGCCCCCACCGTCGTTTTCTTTTTTATAGTAATAAAATCATTTAGTTCAGTTAGAGAACAGACACTACAATTAAAAACTGAACGTGTGAGCCGAACGAGAGTCACAGCACAAACGCAGCAGGAGTCAGATTTAATTCATTACGAGAGGGAAGAGCTGAGCTGAGCTAAGCACAGCAGTCATTCACAGTGCGTGTCCAGTCTGGCGCGTTTTCAGATCATGCCTATGGAAGCTTAACTTTTATAGGAATTCATTGAAAAGTTGTAACACTTGCTTTGCTCCGCACCGCTCTGTTATGAATGCCCGAGCGCCGGTGCGCATTTACATTCTGTGAGTGAGATCCCACCCCCTATGGGCGGGTTGAAAACATGCAGAACTAGCTCCTACTACTGGCTGTAGTCTCTAGCCTCTGGCCAAAAAAGCCTCCGATGAGGAGGCTTTTTTCCAGACTTAAAATACATAAATCTCTCGTCTCAGGGGGATATGAGGGGGGGAAGCACGATCATTCGACTATACTACCGGGTTTCTACTGATATAAAGTTTAATGCTAATCGCTGAAGTAACCCTTTAACCTAATATTTTCTATAACAAATCAAAGCAATGTGTTGTTTAAAAAAATGCTTACAAAACGTTGACATATTAGACACAAATTTATAGCCTGATATTTATTTTAATTTTAGTGCAGAGAAAATTAGTGTTTGCTGCTTGCCTTGTACCTGTGTATTTTAAGTACTTAAATGTTTCTGAAATGTATGTTAATATATTGTATGTGTAATATGCATAATGCATATTTTCCCCTCCTTAGAAATGAAGAGCCACAACCTGTCTCACCAAAACAACAGCCCCCTGCCTCGCCAGTACAGAAAGAGTTTAAAGACAATAAGGATGTTAAAGATAAGACCCCTGACCAGTTTGACGGTGTGGACGTGTCCTCAGAGAAACTGAGCCATCCCACGGCCAGCAGAGCTAAACCTCCACAGAGAAGACCACCAACAGCCCTCGCCCCTGTCGTACAAGTGAGCTTAACACAAAGGCACAGATGTGACACTCATTACCGCTTCAGGATTTGAGTAGATTGGCTTTTAGTTTAATGTCCCCCTGTAGTCAATCATTTTATCCATTAAAACTCATCTTTGAATCAACAAAATAATTTCTTCATGCCTTAAAGGTGCAATGTGTGAATTTTAGCGGCATCTAGTGGTGAGGTTGTGAATTGCAATCAACCAGCGCTAAGGTAGCCGACACAGGACAAATGTCGTCCTCTGAGAGAGCACAGAGTGACTAGCGCTCTGTAGAGAAGTTTGTCCGTTTAGGGCTACTGTAGAAACATGACGGCGCAAAATGCCGATTTCACTGTAAGGGGACCCGCGGTGTAAGGGGACCCACTCAATTACACCATCTCAGAATACCTGATCCACTCGTTCAACTTTACTGTAGAATGACAAGGGAAAACACTGGTTTAATTCAGTCATGTATGTTTGAACCAGAAACTGACTTAAGAGTAAATTATACAGGCTCGTCTACAAGTCGATATATCAGAATGGTAATGCGGTTTATGTATTGCTCTCTATGTCGGACACATAACGGTAATTAATATGATTAGCCTTTGGCTTGACTACGCTATCAAACAGCTAATAATGTGTTGCTAATGTTACACAAACCATTTTCCCATTCGCCATCTCAGTCTGCCTTCTAAAAATCAGCATCCTTAAGGTAGGGACACACCAAACCAACGGCAAACTAGCACTGCATTGGGGCAAAAAAGCTGCACTTGAACACACCAAGAGAAGTACAGCTGACTGTCAACTAGCATGCGTGTGTTCTGCACTCACCTAAAGGATTATTAGGAACACCTGTTCAATTTCTCATTAATGCAATTATCTAATCAACCAATCACATGGCAGTTGCTTCAATGCTTTTAGGGGTGTGGTCCTGGTCAAGACAATCTCCTGAACTCCAAACTGAATGTCAGAATGGGAAAGGAAGGTGATTTAAGCAATTTTGAGTGTGGCATGGTTGTTGGTGCCAGACGGGCCGGTCTGAGTATTTCACAATCTGCTCAGTTAATGGGATTTTCACGCACAACCATTTCTAGAGTTTACAAAGAATGGTGTGAAAAGGGAAAAACATCCAGTATGCGGCAGTCCTGTGGGCGGAAATGCCTTGTTGATGCTAGAGGTCAGAGGAGAATGGGCCGACTGATTCAAGCTGATAGAAGAGCAACTTTGACTGAAATAACCACTCGTTACAACCGAGGTATGCAGCAAAGCATTTGTGAAGCCACAACACGCACAACCTTGAGGCGGATGGGCTACAACAGCAGAAGACCCCACCGGGTACCACTCATCTCCACTACAAATAGGAAAAAGAGGCTACAATTTGCACGAGCTCACCAAAATTGGACAGTTGAAGACTGGAAAAATGTTGCCTGGTCTGATGAGTCTCGATTTCTGTTGAGACATTCAGATGGTAGAGTCAGAATTTGGCGTAAACAGAATGAGAACATGGATCCATCATGCCTTGTTACCACTGTGCAGGCTGGTGGTGGTGGTGTAATGGTGTGGGGGATGTTTTCTTGGCACACTTTAGGCCCCTTAGTGCCAATTGGGCATCGTTTAAATGCCACGGCCTACCTGAGCATTGTTTCTGACCACCATGTACCCATCCTCTGATGGCTACTTCCAGCAGGATAATGCACCATGTCACAAAGCTCGAATCATTTCAAATTGGTTTCTTGAACATGACAATGAGTTCACTGTACTAAAATGGCCCCCACAGTCACCAGATCTCAACCCAATAGAGCATCTTTGGGATGTGGTGGAACGGGAGCTTCGTGCCCTGGATGTGCATCCCACAAATCTCCATCAACTGCAAGATGCTATCCTATCAATATGGGCCAACATTTCTAAAGAATGCTTTCAGCACCTTGTTGAATCAATGCCACGTAGAATTAAGGCAGTTCTGAAGGCGAAAGGGGGTCAAACACAGTATTAGTATGGTGTTCCTAATAATCCTTTAGGTGAGTGTATATATTAGTGTGTATATATTAGTCATTCAAAAATGGAAACCGTTCAGGCTGCAGATACACAAACCATAAACAAACCAGCGCATGCTTACCATTTTGAATATCAATCCTGCTGATCACTTTCTTTATTCCACTCCGCTCATGTTAATATTAAAATATTCGCCCAGGAACACTGAGGTAATGTAAAAGATGAGATAATGTAAAATTAGAACAGAATTCTGTCTGTACCATTTTGACAACTTTGCCTGCTGTTTTGCTATTATTCTTGTGCACTGACTCATTCACTAAACTGAACAGCCAATCAGAGTTCTCTTTCTCACGATGGCCCGACGCCGATTCTACATACTGAAAACCCCCCCCAAAAAACCTGATAGCATCCGACTAGAACCAACGATGCGGAACACAACGAAAAAACTTGGAAAAGGCCTGGGACACACTAGACGAATATCAGACATGTTTAATATTTACGATTTGAAATCGTGTGGACTCCGACACGAATCGGGCCACGCCCCCCGATCGCTTGGCGGTGCAAATCAGGCTCAAAACCGGCTTAAAATCTTCAAGTGTGTGGCCAGTCTTGTCAGCTTGGTGTGTCCCGGGTAGAAAATACTCAGCAATGGTGTTGACTGACGAATTTGCACATGGTTTCTCTTAAAGCATATTAAAAACACCACATAGACATATAAACAACATTAAAAACTTGATTTTCACCACAGGGGGACTTTAAGAGATGAATTGCAACAACAGACTGCTCTCAATTTAATGAATCAAACCTAAAAATGTTTAATTAAACTAAATCAAAGCTTAAGACCACACTCAAGCCAAAGCATGTCTGGGGAGGTGCATGGAGAATGATGATAAAAATGAAGAAAATCAAAAAGGGCTGTCAATCAATCAAAATTAGGGATGTCAATCAATTAAAATAATTAACCATGATTATAGAATAATTATAATAATTACATATTATAATAGTTATTTTTAAATAAGCTAAAATATTCAGTTTAATGTCTTAAAATAATCCAAATAACATATTTTTTTCATAAAGGTTCCAGATGAAACTGACCACAATGAAACTTCTGAAGAGAAAGATGGATTACCACAAAATATTCCAGAGGTTTGGATAACTCTTTACAATAACTTTCATTAATAATATTATTACATTATATAATGCTTCACAGATCAGATTGCCTCGCGTACCTCATATATGAAAGTGCAAGTCATATATGCCTATAGTATTATCATAAATATTCATATTTGAATGTACATGAACTATTGATCTGTCAAGCATTATATAATGTTTTAAGGGCATATTAATGAAAGTTGTTCTAAAGTGTTACCAAAGGTTGTAAATTTAATGGGTAACACTTTACAATAAGGTTTATTAGTTAACATTAGTTAACTACATTAGTTAACATGAACTAATAATGAACTGCACTTATAAAGCATTTATGTTAATTTCAAAATTTACTAATGCATTATTAAAATCTTGTTAACATTAGTTAAGGCACTCTGAACTAACATGAACAAACCATGAACAGCTGTATTTTTATCAACTAACGTTAACAAAGATTAACTAATGCTGAACAGAGGTGTTGTTCATGGTTAGTTCATGTTAACTAATGCATTAACTAATGTTAACTAATACAACCGTATTGTAAAGTGCTTTTAAATTATTCTATAAAATATCTCCTTAAACATCTGATATATATACCACCGTTCAAAAGATGTTTTTGAAATGCTCACCAAGAGTGCATTTATTTGATCAACAATACAGTACAACAGTAATATTGTGAAATATTATTACATTTTAAAATGTGTTTTCTATTTTAATATTTTTTAAATGTAATTTATTCCTGTGATGGCAAAGCTTTGTTTTCAGCATCACTCCAGCGTTCAGTGTCACATGATCCTTCAGAAATCTTTCCGATATGCTGATTTGGTATTCAAAAATTTCATATTATTTTCAATGTTAAGAACATTTGTGCTGCTTAATAATTTTGTGGAAACAGTAGATTCTTTGATTGAATGTAAAGTTTAAAAGAATTAAATTTGAGCATTTATTTAATGCTTCTGCTGAATAAAAGTATCTATTTCTTTAAAAAAAAAGTACTGATCCCAAACCTTTGAACTGTAGTGTACATTTGTTAACCTCATGTCCTAGGATTTATATCCCTTTTCACCCCTCAGTTGCTCAGCTGCTGGTATTTTTTCACAGGTTACAGAGCCTCAGTCAGCTCCTCCCGCCAAGACAGACCAGGCAACTAAGAGCACTTCACCACCCAAGACACAGACTGAAAGCAAAGCCGTGGTTCAGGAGGAGACTGCATCACTGGCCTCTGTGCTGATAGAACTCAAAGATCTCCGCATGTCACTGGATCTCCTCAAAGCACAGCATGAGTGAGTATAAACCCCTGACTACCACACCTGAATGATCATATCACACATTTCTTTTATTGCAATATTCCTCTTTGCCTTTCTTGACCAGGAGAGACATAAAGGAGCTTAAAGATGAACTGAAGGACGAGACGGATAAACGGATGAGATTACAGGTTAGTGGTGAGATTTTAGTCAATTCTGTGAAGATAATAAAGTCTCATATCTAAAATGAACTTGTAAAAGAGAAAAAAAAATAGAAGCCCATTTTTTTTTTTTACATCATTCAATTATATCAAGGAGCATGTTTACATGCACACCAGTAAACTGATAACAAACAAAAAATATCAGCTTATTGAAATAACCTGTTTTCCGTATTTACATGCAAACCAATAACCTGACAACGCAAGTAAACTGTGTTTACAAGACTTTGTTAATATATCAGGTTATTTTTCGGTAGTGACATCAAACTGTAATAATTTGCGTATTTCCTCCCTTAATGCAAAACGCTCGCTCTGTCTGGATGCATTTAAATCCACACTAAGGACTCGTTCCTGTCGCATATCACACATGCGCACTTCAATAAGCCGACAGAAAGCAGGTTAATGCGTTTACATGCTGCATGAAATCAACGTTAGGGGAAAAAATCTAGCTGTGATCTAGCCGTTTATGACCTTACTCCAATAAAGGAAGTCGGTGATCACGTGCATTGTCGGGTTATTGAGCGTAATCGGTTTAACACTTAAGTTAACACTCCAGTTAAATAAATACTGTATTGCAAATTAAATCTAGCTGCCAATGGCACATAAAGGCTTCATTGTTTTAACCTAAAATCAGAAGAGCACTAACTACTAGGGGTGTAACAGTACATCTATTCATCCCAACGGTCATGGTTCGGTGCATACAGCTAAGATGACGAATACAGTCAGTCACAGGTGATCCACACTCCAAGGGGGCGCAAGCGGTAATGCAACACTGTTTGATAACCTAAACCACCACAACAGGAAAAAGAGCAGAAGAAGAAGAGACGATCTATGCGCAATTTTTTCCCCAAACCACATGTACATGTCTCCTCATGGAAATGGACATGTCTCCTCATGGAAAGGTGAAGTAGGCTCAGATGTAGATGGCACTTTTTCTCCTTCTCGCTCATCTTTCCGTGATTTCTTGAAAAAGTGTAGTATTGAACTTTGTATCGAAACGTGGCCCCAAAACTAAGGTACATACCGAACCGTGACTTCTGTTTATGTTACACCCCTACTAACTACTACATTCAGAGCAAGACATAAAGGCACATTGTGTGTTCAGTACCGTCTTCATCCTCAAGAGAGCAGGAGTGAGTTAAAAATACAACCTGTTCAACCTGATACAACCTCCAAACATCTGCATCACATAACCGTTGTCATAAAGGATACTTATGTTATCTATAAACAACCTTTAAAATAGCCAAATATATATCTGGCAGTTTAAACATTTTAAAAGTTTACTTTATCTATCTCTTCTACCCTGATTCAGATGTTTTACCTGTAGATTTTACACTGTCGAATTTAAATAGTCTCACCTTAATGCTAGTCTTCCCTTAATGCTAAGTACAACTTGTTAAACAATATTTTAATATTTATAGGACCAAGTGGAGGCTCTGAGGAAAAAATAGTGTCCATTCAACACCAGGAGTAGTTCACCATCCCAAGTGATCCTTTTCTGGGACATGGACATAAAGGCTACAGAAAGACAATGATGGAGTGTGCAGACAGATATAGAAATCCAGCACTTGCGACTTGTTGAACAATTCCCAATTAAGTGAACTAAAAGGCTGAGCTCCATTCAGAGAGCAGAAATACAAAAAGACGTTTGGTTTTTCATATACTGCTTATCAGCTCACTTGGTTGTGGGAGTCCCCTCCACTTGTTTCTCAAGACATATACATGTGCATTTTGAAATGTGTAAATATCAAATATTGAATATCTTTTTTTCATAGATATTCAGGGTTAAACTATGCCATATTTTAACATATTAAAACACTTTCTATTAATAATATATTTCTGTTTTGTGGTATTCTGTAGAAAATAAATCAATAAATACTTCCACTGTTGAAGGTCAAATGTTTTTGTTCCAAACCTGATTTACCCAGAGACTGTAATTATAAACATGAGTTGATGTCTTTTTTGAATGCAACTACATAAACGTTTTATCTGTGTTAAGTCTATGAAACAAGATGGCTTTATTTTGTTGATATCAAATACAGAACTGGTATCTAAATGCAAGCAACCTTAAACATAATCAAATAAAAGCATTTGTTCCCATAACCCCAGTGGTCTGATTAAATAGAATTCTTTTGAAATGACACAAGACAATGCAATTGGCTCCAGGTCATTTTTGACCAATTATAACACTGTGAATGCTATTTGAAAGTTCCTTTGTGAATGGCATGAATATACTTTGCTTTGTCACTAACAGAATCTGAAATTCCATTTTCCCTTTGTGGAGAATTAGCATAAGACTGATACAGATCTGGAAACCATGTGAAATTCATTAGATCTTCATAGTCTGACTAATCATTGGGAATGGACTATTTTTAATGACATACAGACTAATTCCAAATAGAAATAGAAATACTGTATGTTTGTAAGGTTTTCAGGTTCAGTGATGACATATACCATCAATCAGGATATACTCACATTCTTTCCTTTTTTGGGCTTGTCCTAAATGTTATATGGATTCTATACATATTAGGCATCATATTATACGTTTAAATATCTTCATAACATATTTATATCAGAATGTACTTCATAAATGTAAACAGTTTAATTTTTGATGCATGTAAAGCTCAATATTTAAATCGAAAGGGACTGAAAATTAAACAATAATACAATAACATCCACTTAATGAGCAAATATATAACTTGAACACGAAAGACAAGATGCCCATATAAACATAGATTGTCTTTTTAGCACTGTTGCACTTTTATTTATTTTTTTACATATTTTTATGCGAAAAAGTGCTAATTGTAGATGACTGATGGTAATGCCAAAACAACCCTGAAATGTATTGTAAAATGCATATGAAGATATGCCATTTGATATTTGTCATCCATTTATACTCATACAGGCGTATATGAGAGTTTTATCATAAAAGACTGATTGGAAAATCAATCTGTTGATTGCTATAACCCTGTTACTTGAGATCCTGAGAGCATGACCAATGTTAAGCAGGATGTTTTTTGGGCTATATTTAGGAATGCACAAAGATATTAGTTGATATTAGGATTTTTTTTTAATTTATTGATATTGGTCAGTATTGGATGTTTCATTTGTTTATGCTCATTTGCCAATCTTTTTTTTTTTTTTTACTTTTACATTTTACCATTATTCATTAATGCTCAACTTGAAAACATTGAAGGTACACTATGTAACTTTTGGCCCTCTAGCAATTAAAAAACAAAACTGCATGCATATTGCAGAAGAACATTGTTTTGGTTGTGCTTCGGCTCTGTGTGATTGTGTGGATGAATATGGTTATCCTACTGCTCATAAAACATTCACTAATAGGCTTACGAGATATAGCCAGTTTAGATGGAAAGGATCTCAGGCTGAGCTGAAGATGTTACTGAAGCTATATCCATTAATAGACATGGTACTTCAATGAAAATAATTTCCAGCTCAGCGCTACAACAACCATAATCAAATGACCCTTCACGATAGATAATGCTTTACAATGAGCTCTGTTAGATAGCGACATATGGCAATTTATCTATTTAATAAAATATCTTATATGTTGAGTAATAAAAATGGCATCTTCGAAAAGCCTAGCCAATGTTGATTCTCGTTTTATTACAAGCTCTGTCATGTTCTCTTTTCTTTTTCCGCATTCCGCAACGGGTGATTCTCCGGAGGTTCGAAATGCTCCATGTCAACCTTTTTTGCTCGTTGTGACAACTAACTTATGCCAATCCCACACCATACATGCATCAAAGTAGCCAGAGAAACTTTTCTGTATTTATGGATATGAGACATGCACGGGCGAGTGATGCATGTATGAAATTTCCAGCGAAAACCATCCCGACAGGTCTAAAATATGAACACATAATAGGATTACCATCAAGTCAAAAAGGATTGATGTATTGACTTATTTAAATGTAGTTTTGAACAAAAAAAGTTAGATAATGTACCTTTAACAATGTAAGATTTAGCAAATATCCAAGTAAATATCCTATTTTCATATTGTATATTGTACACTACACACACTAGCATTTAAGATGATTGATTTTACTTTTTGGTGTTTTATATTGAATTTATTTAGACAAAATAGTATAGATCATGAAAATAATTATTGTCTTGTCGATGTTGAATTTTAATATCTGTGCATCCCTATTTATATTGCCATGTGGCTTTATCATCTTTGAGTTAAGGCTTGACGTGACTTACATGGGGGATTTAAAATGACAAAAATAACTAAAAACAAGCAATAAATGGAATAGTGCAAAAGTGCATTTGCTTTCTGTGAGCTTCTAATTATCACCTACAATTCACAAATATTTTTTAAACATCAACTCAGACATCAAAGTTGGAATGACTTTTCAATAAGCACCATGACTTGGGGACTGACAGCAACTTGCCCAGTCCAAATGCTGCATACAGAACAGCTGTACCCATGGTCTGTAGGATTACAATAACATCAGTCCAACATATTAAAAAGAACATGGAAACACCATCCATTAACAGTCTTTCAAAGTACTGCACTCAAGCAGTGAAATGGCTTGAGTTTATGTCCAGGAGTCTCTGGGAGCGTTAGTAGTAGTGCACTCTTCCAATAGTGCCCGTCCCTGTTCCCAGGATATCTGGCTGTCCGTTTCTCCAGATTTCCCTGATGATCCTCTCCCTTTCCTCCAATCGCTGTGCCCGCTCCAGCTCTTCGGCTGAGGTGAACACGTTCCTGCTCAGAGTCCCATCCGGCGTGATGAGGTGGTTGCTCACTGGGATCTCTGTGGCGCTGTGCCGGACGGAGGACTCCAGGCCTCCTGCATCTTCCTCCTCCTCATCATCACTTTCCTCGTCT
The DNA here is from genome assembly GCA_039654625.1 of Rhinogobio ventralis. Taxonomy (NCBI): domain Eukaryota; kingdom Metazoa; phylum Chordata; class Actinopteri; order Cypriniformes; family Gobionidae; genus Rhinogobio; species Rhinogobio ventralis. Next base: position 11,089,666 of record CM077201.1, read on the forward strand.
TCCTCCTCCTCACTGTAGTCTTTTAGCTGTTTTTTCTCCGGTGTGGATGGCGCCGCAGTGGTACGAGGCTTGCAGGAAATCCGGATGACCAGGAGGCAGAGAGTGAGCACCAGGCCAAAACAGACGCCAATGACAAAGTAAAGGCCGAAACTCTCTGGATTTGCTGGATAGAGTGGGAAACAAGTTGGGTTTAGTAATTGGAGTATCTCCATATCGATTTGCTGCTCTTTAAAAATATTAAACATGGGAAAAGAACTGACCTTTAATGTGAGCATAAGCAGCAATAGTGTTGCTCAAGAAATCCATCTCCTTCCTTTTCACATTCATCCTGGCTTTGTCCTGTGTTTCCAAACCTACTGGATAAAAACAAAAGTGAAAACAATATTGTTAAATGTGAGCAGTGACATTTTTGTGGTGTATTTTATAGATTTTAGATTTTTTTCTGGTTTTTCAGAGGTAAAATTAGCTGTAAATATTAATATTATAAAATTGCAGTAACTTTTCAAAAAAAGAATTCGGAATTCAAAACTCAAAAAGAATCTCAGACCAAACAAAAACTAGGCCAAAGGTCAAGCTTCTTTGAATAAAATGCATATATATATATATATATATATATATACATGTATATATATAACATTATGACCACTGACAAGTGAAATGAAAAAAACTGATTATCCCTTCATCGTAGCACCTGTTAGTGGGTGGGATATATTAGGCAGCAAGTGAACATTTTGTCCTCAATGTTGATGTGTTAGAAGCAGGAAAAATGGGCAAGCGTAAGGATTTGAGAGAGTTTGACAAGGGCCAAATTGTGATGGCTAGACGACTGGGTCAGAGCATCTTCAGAACTTGTGGGGTTTTCCCAGTCTGCAGTGATCAGTATCTATCAAAAGTGGTCCAAGGAAGGAACAGTAGTGAACCGGCAACAGGGTCATGGGCGGCCAAGGCTCATTGATGCACGTGGGGAGCGAAGGCTGGCCCGTGTGGTCCGATCAAACAGATAAGCTAATTATTTAAGAAGTTAATGCTGGTTCTGATAGAAAGGTCAGAATACACAGTGCATCACAGTTTGTTGCATATGGGACTGCATAGCTGCAGACCAGTCAGGGTGCCCATGCTGACCCCTGTCCACTGCCGAAAGTGCCAACAGTGGGCACGTGAGCATCAGAACTAGACTACGGAACAATGGAAGAAGGTGGTCTGGTCTGATAAATCATGTTTTCTTTTTACATCACGTGGAGGCCGGGTCCGTGTGTGTCGCTTACCTGGGGAACACATGGCACCAGGATGCACTATGGGAAGAAGGCAAGCTGATGGAGGCAGTGTGATGCTTTGGGCAATGTTCTGCAGGAAATCATGGGTCCTGCCATCCATGTGGATGTTACTTTGACACGTACCACCTACCTAAGCATTGTTGCAGACCATGTACACCCTTTAATGGAAACATTATTCCCTGGTGGCTGTGGCCTCTTTCATCAGGATAATGAGCCCTGCCACAAAGCAAAAATGGTTCAGGAATGGTTTGAGGAGCACAACAACGAGTTTGAGGTGTTGACTTGGCCTCCAAACAAGGTTGTAATGTTATGCCTGATCGTTGTATATATTCAGTAAAAACATGTCTAAACATCTTTAAAGTCTACAGACCATCCAAGCCCCTTTTGTGAGGTTGAAAGGTCAGTATTGCCAGCAGCTATAGTGGGGCCCATTTCCTTCTCCATTTAATGGAGTGTAGCCAACAGTCAGACTGTTTTGTATCTGAATAAAGGGCAGGATACAATTCTCTTCCCTAATGACGTCCATCCAAATGCATCTGCAGCTTTTTCCTTTCCTGTAGTGTATTTCCTCTTTGACTCTTTTCCCTTCTAACTGTGAACTCCCAAGGAAGACTCATATTTCCAAGGCTCAACAAATACTGCCACACCCTCACATACAGTATGAGGGCAAGAGTTTAAGGAGGTTATATTTACAACCCCAAACAAATATATCCTCCCTATGACAGTTCTGCGCCTGGTTCCCATCTCAATCCACACTGATAGCAGGCGCCACAGAAAACGCAAAGATCTGGGGTCATGTGCGCCTGCCGGATCTTACCCCACTTCCTGTGGACCCCCCACCCCACCCCACCCCACTCCACTTCTTTTTTTAATCCCATCCACTACAGTCCTACAGAACTTCCTGCTGACTTTGGCTTTTCTCACTCACCATTGTTCTCTGTCTGTGACATCATTGTATCACACTCAGAGATTCAAATGCACTTATAGAACTAAGAAATCACTCATTATCATAACAGTTTGGTCTTAAGAAGATTCACTTTTCAAGATCAATAAAGCACCATAAAGCATGCCATATAATAACTTTGTGTGATGAACAAACCAAATTTGAGGTGTTTTTCACTGAAAATGTTGATATCTTTGAAACACCCTTTTTGTTCCACAAAAGAAAGACATACAGGAAATTACAATAATTTTCTAAATTTAACTAAGTGAACTATTCATTTAGTATCGATTCTAAAACATGAACTAAAATGTGATTATTGTAGAATTAACAAACAGTTGTTTTCGACACTTTGAAAAGCATACCATTTACAGTTGTTGAAATTGTCTAAAAGACAAATCAATAGAACTAGCCTAAAAAATAAATGCACTAAGATTTCCTATACCATATAAAGCAGTCAGTTCCTCATGGTGCACTGTTGTTTCAGATGGATCAAGCTTCTCATTCTGGTTCTGCCTGTGTCCTCTGAATATCTTGGGCCTTCGTCTATACAATGACAAAAGAAAACACACACAGATGTCAAACCACATCACATCTAAAATCACTGAGGCATTTGCAGTGCAAACATGGAGAAAGATGGAGTGACAGGAGAAAGATTGCGCTGTGCACACAGGAAGTCAGCTTGGGATCGAACAGCCTAAAACAAATTCACATTTCATCAATGAAAATGCAATAAATCATATATGAGATGGGTATCCACATGATGAATGAGTCATTAGTGAATTGAGTTAGAAAAATAAATCACAGTGTGAACTGCCTGATCAGAAGCATCATGAATAAATGTTTCTTTATACACTACAAAGTACAAGCCTATTTAGTGTGTGCTACTCATTCTAGACATTTAGCCCAAATTTCATAGGTAGATGGTGTGAAAAATTTGCAAAGCAGGAGGTTTCTTTCAGATTGAAAGTTTGAGTTGGTTTAGTAAAGTCCCTTTGTTTGCAGTGCCGATTTGGATCTTGCTGACTCTTGAAAGCTGTAGAATTAAGGTAAAAAAATCTAAGTGGAATCTAAGTGGCAATCTAATGGCAGCTGGAGACATGTTTAAACACTATCTATAAACACCCATTAACCTGCCGTGTTGTTTTGTTTGTGTTTTGTTTCTCCCCTGAGAAGGAAATTATTTGCAGGCCTCTTGCCCTGCAATCCTGTCACTCCAACACCAGCGGTTTTCTTTCTCTGACCTCATGTTCTCCTCCAAAGCAGATGTTGCATTTAAACTTGACAAAGCAAAAAGGAAAATACCAATGTATGTTATGTTCTGATATCTGGGGCTCAAGGAACATTATTAGTTGGAGCTAACTATAGGAACATGGTTGAAGTGAAAATGTGCAGTTGTTCTTTTAGGAGCTCTTTCCTGATCTGACCCTTAAAAATAACTCTTGTTGGTGCAGCCTTATGTAATCAGGTTCCTTGACTTGGATAAAACCTGTTATTTATATTGTACCATGAAAAACAACAGTTTGTGGTTGGTAATATGTCTCTTATGCTCACCAAAGCTATTTATTTGATAAAGAAAAAAAATATATATATTTTTTTATATTTTACTCCTGTGGTGACAAAGCTGAATTTTCAGCATGATTACTCCAGTCTTCAGTGTCACATGACCCTTCAGAAATCATTCTAATATGCTGATTTGCTCAAGAAACATTTCTTATTGTCAATGTTGAAAACAGTTCTTCTGCTTAATATTTTTGTTGAAATCATGATAAAAAAATGATTGAGTTTTACTCATTTTGGGCCAATGTAATTTAGTTGGTCTAACTTAATTTAACTGAGACTCAATTTGGGCCAAAATTGTGTTGGTCCAACTCAGTTTTATCAAATACAGTTTAAATGAAATTTATATATTTATAAAAATGACTTTTTATGCTTGTCAAACTTAAATTAAAACATTTAATTGGAATGAATGGAATTAATTATAAGTAGTTTCATTTATCATTATACACAATGTACATAATGAACAAATAAGAAAATATTTGTATAATAGATCACTTAGTGCCACAGCCTAAACACAGGCGCCACTCTTCTGCATAATGGTAACCACAAAATTCAAAAACATTACAGAAACTCCTCTAAATTTCCAACCTAACTGAACATTAAACACTAGCATTAACTAACAACATCTTTCCCTTTACTGAAAAACACATAAAATAACACTTTAAAGGTGCAGTGTGTAGTATTTACGAGGATCTATTGACAGAAATGCAATATAATATACATAACTATGTTTTCAGTGGAGTATAAAGATCTTATATAATGTACCATTATGTTTTTATTACCTTAGAATGAGCCATTTCTATCTACATGGGTCTACCATGGGTCCACCTTAGAGTGAAGTCGCCATTTTGCGCTGCCATGTTTCTACAGTAGCCCTAAACGGACAAACTGCTCTACAGAGCGCTTGCTACTCTCTACTGTCTCAGACGACAACATCTTTGTCCTGTGTTGGCCACCGTAGCTTCTCTATGTGCTTCGAAAGGGAGGGGTGAGTGGTGGGTGGTTGCAACCTCACCACTAGATGGCGCTAAAATTTACACAGTGCACCTTTAATCCCTAAATTTATTCTCTTGATGCAGTACCTTGCAAAGCATGCTGGGAACTACAGATCCACTGCCCAGTTAGTTGTCAACAAAAATTATTCATGTAGTTTTAACACAAATTAATTAGGTAAACTATAGTTTTAAATATATTAGGTTGATTAAACACAATTAAGTTGTGACAAAATGTTTCAAAAGCTGAACAGGCAGAGGTGAACCAAACGGTCCGCTGAAACTGTCTTTTGTGACATTTGAATTCTCAGCTGTAATGCAATCTCATGCATAATACAGCGCAGTGATTGAATTAAAAGAGAAAAGCTCAAAATCTGATGACGTAAAAGCATACTCTCCAACCACAGAAGCCAATCACCGCTCTGAATTTACAGATATTGGATCTAACAGCAGCTGCATCACAAACCATAAGTAATTGATTTCATAATGCTTTGTCTGTAAATGATGGTTTGTATGCATTATATATATATATATATATATATATATATATATATATATATATATATATATATATACAGTGGTGGTCAGAATTATTGGCACCCCTGGTAAATATGATCAAATAAAAAAATAAATAAATCTGCATTGTTTATCCTTTTGATCTTTTATTTAAAAAATTCACAAAAATCTAACCTTTTATTGAAGTAAAAGAATTGAAAGTGGGGGGTAAATCACATTATGAAAGAAATGCTTTTCTCCAAAACACGTTGGCCACAATTATTGGCACCCCTATAATTTTTTATGTGTAAAATATCTCTGAAGTATATTCCCATTAATATTCCCATTTTTTAGCACACCAGGGTGACTAGGAACATGAAATTGTCCATGCTATGATGTCTTGTTCCACAGGAGTATAAATATGAGGAAACAAAAAAAGCCAAAGAATATAGTTCTGATGTGCAGCAAAATATTGTTGAGCTTCACAAAGTAGAAAGTGGCTGTAGGAAAATAGCTAAAGCATTGAAAATTCCCATTTCCACCATCAGGGCAATAATTAAGAAGTTCCAATCAAATAAAGATGTTACAAATCTGCCTGAAAGAGGACATGTGTCTATATCGCCCTAATGCACGACGAGTAGTTTGAGTGGCCAAAGACTCTCTAAGGATCACAGCTGGAGAATCGCAGAGATAAGTTGAGTCTTGGGGTCAGAAAACCTACAAAAAAAAAAAAAAAATCAATCAACCCCTACATCACCATATGCTGTTTGGGAGGGTTTCAAGAAAAATCCTCCTCGCTCATCCAGAAACAAACTCCAGCATATTCAGTTGTCAGACACGACTGGAACTTCAAAAGGGACCTGGTTCTGTGGTCAGATGAAACTATAAAAAGAGCTTTTTGGCAGCAATTCCACAAGATGGGTTTAGTGCAAACAGGGTTAAAAAGTACCCCATGCCCACGGTTAAAAATACAGCTGGATCTTTAATGTTGTGGGCCTATTTTTTTTTTGCTGGAGGTCCTGGACATCTTGTTCAGATACATGGTATAATGGATTCTAGCAAATACCAACAGATAAAAAATCTAAACCTGACGGCCTCAGGTTTTTTTACAGCCATATTTGATCATATTTACCAGGGGTGCCAATAATTCTGACCACCACTGTGTGTGTATATATATATATATATTGTGTATATATTATGCAAAAAACTTTATTAACATCATAAATAAACCTCGAGGAACATTAAAATAATAAATGAAATCCATGTCATGACCACTTTAATTCTAATTCATGTAAAATATGGCGTCTACCCTGACTGAAGTCCATTGCGCAGGCTTAAACTTGCTGTGCAGATTGGAAAAGCACGCAGATCATATAGTTTCATTTTGAGAGAGAAAAAAAATGCTGTAGAATTCCAGATAAAGCAAACATGCATTAATATGATTTAGAAACAATTTTTAGCACTACACTTAATAGTTGATTCAATAAAGAAAGTGCAAACGAATGCCAATACAAACTTTGTGCCTATATCACAAATCCTGGGAAAAGGCCAGCAATTCTCATTTTAAACTAGATGTTGTTTGTTTAAAGAAATGGGAAAGATGGAGGGAATCCAGACACTGTCATATCTGGTGATAACTCTCGTCTTTTCCACAATAAGATGACCACAATAGCATTTCCTTCCCCTGGATCTCCATCCGACCTAAACAACACCCCCTGATTTGTTCCTGTTTTTCACATTAAGTTGTCTGTCCAGATAAAGACTGTAAGTGGATGATTTGTGGGGGACAAAGTGACAGGACAAAGACATGTGGAGCAATTCCTCTTTCTGCTAATCGTTGAACAGAAGCTTCAGTCTTGACCATGAGGAAAAAAAACATCAGTCATAAACAACCTGACTGAACGACTCCTTCACTGTAAAGCAATCAAAAATATCATCACAAAGCATGAACGGAATTTACTCCATGACATTAAAGGCTATAATTGAATCCTCCAATATCAAAAGAAAAACATAGCTTGAGCAGCCAGTGCAGCCTTTTTCGTTCATATGACACACCGCCAGCCAAAACAAACAGATGGATATTTTTGAGACTTAGAAATGTTCTTTCAGCCACTGGAATTTCCTGGCATAGTGGTTGAACTACTTGTGGTCTTCTTGGCAATGGGCTTGGTGACTGATACAGAACTTTGAATCTAAATTTAATTGGGTTTCTTTGTCTTGCTAAACTATTCCCAAACTGTGGACAACCTAGAGGAGGCAATCTCAATATACAAAATACTCTTAATGACTATTTTATGCTGTCAGCCCCAGTAGACAACAACTTCATCTTGACTGGAGTTGCTTCGAGGACTGTCTGTGCTTCTATAATGAAAAGTTCACTACAAAAGGGAGAAAGTAAATGTTTTATAAACAACTATGTTAGAAAAAGGAATGAGGGTGGGGGGTTGTGTCTAATGTGTCCCTGAAGGGACATTTGAAACATTGCTTTTTTGCTTTTGACAGAACGCTACAACCCCAACGTCCTCATAATCTTGAATTTTTCCATAAACAACCGTCCAAAAAAGCATTGTAGAAGTGCTGACTATTCAATCTCTCAGTCAGCATGTAGCCCCTTGGGTCTCATTTCTCCCATAAGCCAGATTCACCTGAACACCAACCATGTCCAGAATTGTCTCAACAAATCAAAGCAGCTCAATGTAAGTTCCAAAACCTCTAAGGTGAGGGTAACTGTCCAACCAATAAATTTGGACACATTTCTACCGGCTGTGTGGCTTGTTAAACTGCTCAGGAGGGTGGCATGGTAAAAGCATTCACTATGTGAAATAGCTTGAGCTCTTTTACAGGCCTGGATCTCACCATCCCATTTCCAAAACAGTGTAGAGTGTCTTTCTTTCTTGTTTCTCTTGACAGAGAATCTAGTAGATTAAACTGTGTAACTCATTTGGACTGTTTCCTGCCAGTAGCTCTTACCGAGGGGGATATTTAATTTGGAGCCTAGTCATACATGTGGTTGCCATCAGATTCTTGACCCCTGCATCAAATGTGGAGTTGACCCTAAAGACGCATGCCAGCCGAGAAAGAGGAGACTAAATGAACACCGCAAAAGCTCCAATGTTGAATTTCCTCAAGTGCACAAATCTCACTGTATAATGGTCATTTGTTCCTCATTAAAAAGATTTACCAATCTAAACTAATAGTTCTTCTGATAAATATGTTTTTAAAAAAGCACACTCCAGTCGTATCAATACCCAGTTTAAAAATGAATGATCAAAAAAAAATATATATATTTTTTAATTAATAATTTTATTCAACAAAGGATGCAAAACCAACAGCATTATAATGCTTTTCTTTTGAACTTTCTATTCATCAAATAATCCCGAAAAAAATATATATCATGGTTTCCACAAAAATATTAAGCAGTTTTCAACATTGATAATAATAATTATGTTTCTTGAGCATCAAATCAGTATATTAGAATAATTTTATATGAGGCCAGTCATGTTCATCGGACATGTTTTGAGATCACATGACCAGCCCAATGCTACTATGAAAAAGTCTGAGGTTTTCTCTTCACTTCTAAAATATTATAGAGCGTTTTAAATGTATAACAGTTTTTAAACATGTGAACCGAAAAGTAAAGTAATAAGGAATGAATTTCAAGGCTAATGAATTTAGCTTAATGCTAATAAGATGCAATTTTATGACATTGCAGTGCCAATACAACACTTACAAAACTGTATACATAATACTTAAAAGTACATTCCTCATTACTAGTACTGTACTGTATACACAGTATATGACTTGTCAGAATCTTTAATAATGCTGCTAAAAGTTAAAAGTTCCTTTGTCAGATTATTTTCATGTTGGGTGTTTGGTACCATTCAATGATCTTAATATAAGAGAGGGATTTGCCAGCCCATGGTGTCAGTGGGGGTTTTGTGGCTGAGGGTTGCGCTCTTGGGTGTTAATGTAGACCAGATGTGTGTGTTCAATGGAGCCAAAGATCCTCAATAGTTTTCTATGCAAATGCAGAGTAGACATTTTTTTTCACGTACCCTAATCTTCGGCCTCTATCCACCATTAGGGTCAACAGGGTCAGAACACTCAACATGGGAATGTACTGTGTGAGAACACAACACAATCTCTACCCATTCCTTAAATTCTAAAATAAAAGCAATTAAGACTTGTTTTAGTTTTAAAACCCTAAGGAGACCTATTATGAATATGAGAGTGGGAGTTATTTGGATTTAATTAATCCTGTGCATCTGCAGCCTTGTTTCTGCTTGCTTGGGTTCAGTGTGAAAGCACAGAGAGTGTGTGGGTGATGGGCCGACTAACCCTCAGGTGATCCCAGTTCCAAAGCTCCACAAATAGAGCAATGATCTCATCTGCAGATCGATCTGAGCCTGGAGGCCTTTGCAGATCCCTAGAAACATGCTGGATCCATTACGCAGGCCCTCTGATTACTGTACGACACAAAACATGTGGTCCATCTTTCCCATGGGTGGGTGGGCATTGTTAACCCCATCCTGCCTATAGAGATTTAGCACAAGTACTCAGGTTAGGATTGATGTGTACTAAAAGCTTTGATAAATGCCAATTAGAAGAGCATACAGCCATGTTTGTCTGATTTCAATGGCTTTACTAACTCCCCTTAACTGTAATATTGCTCCATAAAATGAGATTGGCACTCAAATGTGTTTGTAAATCAAGCCAATGGCATTCACTGTACGAATGCATTCCACTTAAATGAGATTTTGTGCTATATTATCTGGGGTTTGCTGTATTATTTGGATTTGGGGATTTATTCTCTCAATCAAAATCCACAAGCTCATAAAAACAGAGATGGGGGAAAGAAAAAATATTTGGGAGGTGTTTAAAAGCACAGACTGACATAGTCATTAAACATTTCAATCCCTCAGAGCAAAAGGAGTTTCAGTGTAAATATTCCTCTGAATCAATCAAACTCAGATGAGGCATAGTAGAGCCCAAATCCTTCCATATTCTCTGTCTTCAGGGCAGAGCTGACTCATTTGCGGGCTAAAGGTCTAGAAATTACTTTATGAAAATGATGTCCATTTCAGAGCTTCAGAGACCAATTCAGGCTACAAAAATGCATGTGGATGCCATTGACGATTGTGGCCAATGACATTGACATAAAATAACAACACAATCACTCAGTGCCATTTGATTTAAGGGTGGAAATCAATTAATATAATAATAATAATAAATGTTATAGTGATGTGATGTGGTACAATTTGATCTGTTCCTTTCACAAAGCTTAAAGGGATAGTTCATAAAAATGAAAATTCTGTCACCCTCAAGTTGTTCCAAACCTGTATATTCTGCTGTACACAAAGGAAGATATTTGGAAGAATGTTTGTAACAACATGTTTGTTCTTCCAAATATCTTCCTTTGTGTACAGCAGGTTTGGAACGACTTGAGGGTGAGTAAATGATGACAGAATTTTCATTTTTGGGTGAACTATCCCTTTATCATATGATAATGTCAAAAGCCATAGGAATCACTTCAATGACACTTTTATAATACTTTCTATGATTACTCAGAATTAGCATTATATTTTGTGTATATGTGTGTTAGTCTATCTTTCCATCTTATAAGAGCAGAGGTTGACCTCTGACCTCCCTCTAAATCTACAGACCGTTAACTCAAGAAGATAAGGTGGCTCACTGAACAACGGTAGAGAGAGCTTGCGGAGGAGAGCAGATGCTCAGAGCAGGGTTGAACGGATTTGAACACAAGTCAGCCATCTCTAAACAAAAAGCAGCTGCGAGTTTTGCACATCTCTCTATCGGGATATAAATCAAACTAACATTGCATGCCAAAACAAAAAAATACTTTAACAATCAGCTGTTCAAATGTGCGAGACTTTGACATGATTTTCATGTCAAAGGTATATTTAAATGGTTTATTTTATAACTAAAAAGTTGTGGCATGCAAACACAAGGGCTTTTAACTACTTGGCTCTTGTACAGGAAACCCCTTTTTGTTTGAAGAAACACATCAGCCATGCATGAAGCCCTCACCTCAACCGCCTGGTCACATTACATTATTATTGACCTTCCCGCAGATAAGCACACAATGAGCCTGGGTGTTTATTTTCATAAAGATAAAACATTAACCAATTTACAGCTGCAGCTCTAGCCCTAACGTAACTCAATTAAGGATGCTTCTGTCCAGAACTTGAACTATCATGAAGGGAAACATCCATGGACACACATACACACTCTTAATGAGTGCAAAATGATCTAAAATAACTTCCATCTGCACAGATGACATCTCGGATTGGAAGATTTATAAATCATAACCTTACAGGACATGATTCATGAGCATATGAGTCAACAAATTCATACAAATTCTACAACACTCAGCATCACATTCATAATAAATAAATATACAAAGAAACAAACAAATAAATTACATGAAGATGTAGTTATATAATAGTTGTATAATAGTACTTAGTGTTGTTTTTCAGCAAAAAAGTCTAAAATGATATATAAATAAACATTATACATTTTCTTAAAAAGTAAAATTGCTCCTGATATAATAGAAGTGAGGTTTATGATTAAAATAAGAACAATAATGATACAAAATTAATAACAAACTTAATTTAATGTTTTCTAAGATAAAAAAAAAAGTCAGACTATTTTGCTTCTTAAGTAAACTTGTTTTAAGGATATTTTTTTGCTGAAAACAAGACACATTTTCTTTCTTTCTTTTTTTTGCAGTGAAGAACATTAGAGAACAATTTCTCATCTCTCAGTGCAACAGGTTTACTAAAGTTGTACCAAGTAACATCACTAAATATGGCATGCTGAAAGTCAGAAACTCACCACACAAAAGTTGTTCTCCTACAGCATCACACGCTTCATCAGACTTCTTGTGAAGTTTAGTCCAGAGCTGATGGTATCAATACACTGCACAGCCCAAACTGAGAAGAGTCTTCACAGTCCCGTCCAATGACCGCTCAGTAGTACATACGCTTGCCTCGGGTTGAGTTTGCATTACAAGCTGCCGTATGTTCACTCCCTTTCAGCCGTTCGCTACGAGCAGCAGGAAAAGCTGTCACACAGTCCTCACACGCAGAAGAGAGAAAGACATGGAAAGAGAGTGAGAGAGGGAGAGGGAAGAAAAAGGGAAAAAAGAGGTCCAGCCTTAAATGGGCAGGGTTTGGGGAAGAGAAAAAGGAGGGAGAAAGGGTCTTTCCCCTGTTGTTAAGGAAACAGCCATGAAAAGCCAACTCTAGACCAATTAACTAAGATTTTCCACACTGAATAAAACATGACAGACAGAAGAATGAAAGAGCCTTTGAGAGGGGAGTGTTTGCTTCAGTGTTGGGGAAACTACTTCAAAATTGTAGCTTGCCAAGCTACAAGCTAATCATAATTGAAAGCAGATCACAGTACATAACTACATTGAATCTACTGTTTTCAAAAAGTGTCAATGTCACTTAAAACACACAACATCAAAATCTAAACTTAGTGTGTTACTTTATGTTTTACTAATTAGTTTCAAATACTTGAAACATAGATTGCTGTGGTATGTAACAAAACACAGAAGTGAGTAAAAGTCTCTAGGCTAGGAGCTAATGAACATGACCCTCAAACTAACAAATAACTATTTGTGATGCATACACTACCGTTCAAGTAGAGTTTGGGGTCAGCAATTGTCTTTAAAGGAACGAATAGTTCAGAAAAGATTTCTGTTAGAATGATTTCTGAGGGATCATGTGACACTGAAGTAAAAATTTCCATGAATGAGATTTCACCAAGTACAACATGTTCCGGGACCTTGGAATAACATTCCAATCAACCAATCAGATTTTAGGGATAAGTTTACAGTTTATGTTAAGTTTAGGCTTTTAACCAGGGTTAGGTGCTTCTACATCATTTATTCACCTATCATTTCCCTCTGATTTTAGGGATAAGTTAGAGTTAGGTTTAGGGGTAGGGATAGGGACTATGTTTTCAGACAGAAATGTACTTCTAGGATCAACTAAATTTACTTGGCAAAATCACGGTGACCATTGTGGTACTCGAGTTTGGACAAAACCGTTATATTGCCACCTGTTGGTTTGGCATGCTCTTGACAGCGCTTCATAGCGTGTTTTCATGTTTTCATGTGGACTTTTTTTTTTTTTTTTTTTTAAACGGAGGAAAGACTCTGTTTATAAAAATACCCATGTACGTGTGGACTAGGCCTTGGACTCGGATTTTGGTCTGAGTCCAAGGCCTAGTCCACACGTACATGGGTATTGGGTCCACATGAAAACGCGAAAACACGCTATGAAGCGCTGTCAAGAGCATGCCAAACCAACAGGTGGCAATATAACCCTAACCGTAAAGCCATGTTGGCCAATTAGAAGCCTGGAAAAAGGGTTATTGCCAGTTCCGGTTCTGATGTAACAAGCCTAAATCTCTGGTTTCACTGTCCACACGACAACACTGCAACCAGAGTTTCTAAAAATCTTCACCCTGGCAGGAGTTTTAAGATGGTCCTGACTGCAGAACACGATATCCAGGGGGCGGGATCCCACTCCTCCCACTTTATATACTTTATGCTATATTACTTTGCTGCATTACTGCAACAATGAAGCCATGAACTTCACATACTTTTGAAAATCCAGCGTTTAGTTGATCCTGGTAATCAAATCTCGTGTTCTGCAGTGAGGAGCTACTGGAGACCAAGACAATATTTTTAGGAGCATTTGGACTCTGCCTGGACTCAATGAGTTGGTCTTGACTATTCATAGAAAATATGGTCTTGAATTTGGTATAGTCTTAAATTCGATTACTACAACATGGTCTACAAGCACCACTCCCATTTTCTTCAGAAAATCTACTTGTTATTGTTATCTGTCAGACATTTGACACATTTGTATATCTGTTGATGTAATAGAGAAAATGAATGATGTTTGTCCATTTCAATTACTTTCACCTCTCCCTCTACTTAAAGAGAAGATCCAGTGGTTTTTACTAGAGCTTTCCATCCCCTATGACATTCCTGCCTGGATCTCCACACAGCTGGCAGATCTCCACCTGTCCCATGGACTGATTTACACTCCAGTGCAGCAGCTCTTCAAAGCCAGTAGGGAGCATGGGGGAGCAAAATGGGAGACAGGCCAGTGGGAGGCAAAGGCTGTCTAGGCTGGACCTGTTCTACATAAACCCAGCGCTCCCTTTTAACACAGGGGAGTAAATTACAAGAACATCCAAGGCCTATCAAACGAGTAGGGCGATGTGCACTTATCAATGGCATATTTGTCAAAAGCAGACCATTAGGTCTGAAGCACAAACGTGTTCATGTGAGAAAGTTGCTGTAATGGGTGGTGGAGAGAGGAGGATATTACAGGCAAGATCGAGCTTGTCTGTTGAGACCATAACTGAGGTGAAATGAGGTGATAAAGCTCACCAGGTGTGTTAGATGATGAATGTGCATGGAAACAAAGTCATGCTTTAGTTAGCCCCTCTTGAGATGTAGATCTATCTATCTATCTATCTATCTATCTATCTATCTATCTATCTATCTATCTATCTATCTATCTATCTGTCTATCTATCTATCTATACTACTGTTCAAAAGTTCAGGGTCATTTTTAAAATTTTTGAAATTATTTCTGGAAAGATTCTTATGCTCATCAAGGCTGCATTTATTTGAAATAGAAATGTTTTGTAACATTGTTGTCAATTTTGATTGTGTCCTTGCTGACCCCAAAGTTTTGAATGGTATACTTTCGAATTCAAATACAGAGTAAAATAGCTGAATACATGCAAATGCAACCAATTGAACCCAATATAATTGACTAATGCTGTGAGCTGTGGGAGTGCCCTGTACACTAGTGATCTTTGCCACTGTACTGTCTCCTTTTACAGTAGGTCTTTAATTGAGAGCAATTTCCTGTAGAGAAGTCACTAGTTTTCCAGCCAACCGCTAATCTGATAATTGACTGAGATAATTGCAGCTGCAAAGAATAAGTATGCTATTTCAGACCAAGATAGTGAATTGCCTAATTCTATTGCATAAAAAATACCATGTGCTGAGACGAATGCCAAGTATTCCTGGACAGGGTTCAACACGGCTCTGTTGAATCAAGAAAAAGATGAGAAATACAAAATCTGCAGACCAGTATTGTCATGCTAAATTTTTCATCATATCTATTCATTTGTTAAAAATACAATACTTACAGGAAACATTTGATGAGTGGCCTATATGTTTAATTTTCTGAATTAAAATAGTTAGAACTTTGCAGATAATTAAAAAAGCTTAAAAAAAAATTTAATTAAGGTGTGAGGAAAATATTTAGAAAAAATACATGACATTACATTTTTAGAGTTAAGACTTAGGGGTGTGACGAGACACTTAGCTCACGAGACGAGTGTGGCAAGCGCCAGCTGCGCGCCGCACTGGTCTCGTGTCTCACGGAGGAGCTCAAACGCATAAAAGGAGGAGCGACGACAGTGAAGGACGAGAGAGGACCAGGCCTGGACTTTACGTTATGTTTTGTTTATGTTTTATTATGTGTGTGCGCAGCAGCCGTCTGTGAGGGGCTGCCTGCATTTTACTTTCAGTTTGTTTATTTTGGATTAAAGTGTTTAAACATTCGCCGGTTCCCACCTCCTTCTTCCCATATCAACATACTTCATTACATTGGTGCCAATACCCGGGAGGAAGGAGGGACATGCTGTCGGAGAGGCGTCGCTGCTGAGGGGGATTGCGGTGCTGAGGAGGTCGGGCAGCGCGGAAGAATGAAGACCGCGAGTGGCTTCCCGAGGCAGTGGTGCTGGAGCAAGTGAAGACCCGGTGGGACGGAGAGCTTGCTGCCATGCGCCATGATAGTGAGGAGATTCTACAAGCTAATAAGACATTTATCAGACACTTAGGCTCTGTTGAGCAACGCTTCTCTGTTTGGCAATGATGGACGAGTCTGGGTTTGGCGGTTGCCAGGAGAACTGTATTTGCCTGACTGCATTGTGCCAAGTGTAAAGTTTGGTGGAGGGGGAATTATGGTGTGGGGTTGTTTTTCAGGGGTTGGGCTTGGCCCCTTAGTTCCAGTGAAGGGAACTCTTAATGCTTCAGCATACCAAGACATTTTGGACAATTTCATGCTCCCAACTTTGTGGGAACAGTTTGGGGATGGCCCCTTCCTGTTCCAAGATGACTGCGCACCAGTGCACAAAGCAAGGTCCATAAAGACATGGATGAGTGAGTTTGGTGTGGAGGAACTTGACTGGCCTGCACAGAGTCCTGACCTCAACCCGATCAAACACCTTTGGGATGAATTAGAGCGGAGACTGCGAGCCAGGCCTTCTCGTCCAACATCAGTGCCTGACCTCACAAATGCGCTTCTAAAATAATGGTCAAAAAACAAACTCCTAAAACTTGTGGAAAGCCTTCCCAGAAGAGTTGAAGCTGTTATAGCTGCAAAAGGTGGGCCAACTCCATATTAAACCCTACGGATTAAGAATTGTCATTGAAGTTCATGTGCATGTCCCAGCCGTCCCAAAACTTTTGGCAATATAGTGTAAATACAAAGAGAATATTTCTAAGACCAATTTCAATTTTCAGCTAAACAAAATTGTGACTGACCTAGACAGCCAGTGATCATGCATTTTGTTTCATTTGGAAAAGAGCAGCATGTTTGAATGTCACTAAAGATTTGGAACAAAATAATGTTTTGATGCACAAATATGTGCTGGAGAATTCCTGGAGCCTCTTAACTTCAGATTAACCTCATTAATGCCCAAGGACTGATCAAATTTCCCTGCAGGTAAAGCCTCCACCCTATATAACAAGCAAATACATAATATTTTCCCACCACTGTCCCTATGAGAAACTGTCACACCCATTCATAGTAGAAGTGATCAAACTCATTGGCCTCAACAAATATGAGATGAAAGAGTCGATGTTGCTACAGCAAGACTGAAACTATGGAGACTGTTTAACACTCTATGCTGACCTTCTCTGTTTTCTGATGTTTTTGATAAGTGCAAAGAGCACAGAGGGTTCTGGCACGCCCGTTGGCTCAGTCCTGTCGGGGAACACAAGCAGAATGAGGTCTGTTTGGTATTAGATGGGAGAGTTAAGACAGGAAATGGCTCGGGGGAGACTGACGTGGTCCCTCTGTGGTCGGCACCGGTCCCAGAACCCCAAGCCTGGACCAGTACAAGGTCTCAGTGTTCTTCCCCATGCTAAAAGAGGGGGAATAAGGGTGTACAAGGTTTAAACCAGAGTGAGTGGGACTAAAAAGGTGGGAGGGGTGAAGGCTGGGCGGAAGATATAAACAGTTCAACACCCCAGCAGCCAAGCATCGATGAGTCCTCGGGCCAAGTCCCACAGCTTCTGAAAGATCTTGGGTGCTTTCACAATCTTCCTTGAGTTCCTTCTTTTCTGATTGTGGAGATATAATGAAAGTATAAAGGACTTCAGAATTATTATTATTTGATGCTAGAGAATTTTAGTTTAACATAAGGAGTAGTGCATTATGGGTATAAGGAAAAAATGAAATATTGGTAAATATATGGGTAATTAAAAAAAATTTGGAAATAGATTTTGAATGTTATTTTGAAGAAGATATGAGTGCTGATTTACTGTGGAAAACCGCCATGATGCCATGGTGTTGCTATGCGGGTACTGGGATGGATGAAAACATTTTTTTTAAATTAATTATTACAAAATAGACCCCACATAGACCTGGTTTACTTGATGCCATAAAACACGACCAAAGACAAAACAAAAAACAAAATGAACATATTATTGCTTCATAAACTGCAAGTTTAAAATGGGATAGTCTGCTTTGATCTATCATTCCTAAGGTTTAAGTCATTAAGATTTTATTATTATTATTATTATTTTAGCAAGGATGCATTAAATTAAAAGTGACAGTACAGGCAAATTACTTTCTATATTTCATCAATCTTGAAAAAAAAAAACTATTGCAGTCTCCACAAAAATAAGTAGCACAAGTGTTTTCAACATCGATAATAATAATATTAAATGTTTCTTGCAGCAAAGCAGCATATTATAATAATTTCTGAAGGATCATGTGACACTGAAGACTGGAGTA
Organism: Rhinogobio ventralis; assembly: GCA_039654625.1. Classification (NCBI taxonomy): domain Eukaryota; kingdom Metazoa; phylum Chordata; class Actinopteri; order Cypriniformes; family Gobionidae; genus Rhinogobio; species Rhinogobio ventralis. The sequence continues at coordinate 11,108,011 of CM077201.1, forward strand.
ATGATCCTGAAAATTCAGTTTTGCCATCACAGGAATAAATTACATTTTAAAATGCATGAAAATAGAAAACAGTAATTTGAAATCGTAATAATATTTCACAATACATTATTTAAATAACTGCAGCTTTAGTGAGAGACTCAAAAACTTAAAATATATATATTTTAAATGGTAGTGTGTACACAAGTCTCACATTTTAATTTGTCCATAATGCAAACAGTGCAGGACAAGTTATACACATAAATGTAATACTTACATTTAAGGGTTTGTTCAAATCCCTAACCATAATGAGCAATATTAATAGTGATATGAACTTGTGTTCAAGCAGTTGAATATTTTCAGATGTTGATTGACAAAGACAGACACCAACTCACAAATCCTTCACCACAAAATACAAACATCATTTACAATCTAGATAAGGCAATGTTCCCTTAAGAGCACTTAAAGGCCAATTACACTGCCCCAAGATGTTTTCATAAGGTTACATTTTGGCAGTGTGATAAAACACATGACCTGACAGATCCATTCCACAAAACACACATAGACACATTAAAAACGCTGGAATGGAAAGGTTGTGCAGGGAGACTGTGTGTAGTTCGCCAGTTCTCCAGTCAGCCTTGAGGCTCCAGCTGTAGTTTAGCCCCTGTGGAATGCTGGGGCTGCCATTATCAGCACTTAATGGGGCTCTGGTGTTACAAACTCACAAGGCTAAACCAGTAATTATGCCAGCAGTGAAGGAAAGGCAGTCAAGGGTGTATTGACAGACTGCAGTCTTTAGAAATGAATCATCAACATTCACAGTTTTACACCTGATAACTCACACTAAGGGCATGTTTACACGTCAACGATATACTAAAAAACGGAAAAGTTTTTCCTTTGTGATTTCGTGTACAGATGACAACATTGTCAAAACGATCTTCATTCACACGGAATGACGAAAACAATGAAAAATGCTGTATTATGCTGCCAGACCAGTAGTTGGCGATGTCACTTTTTAAAGAAACACTACAGACTCATTTCTAAACACATAATACACATGCGACGTTACTCTTTTACAAATTCGTGTTTTTGTTGTTTACACGGAGATGTTAACAGTAGCCTATCATTTTCAAAAACTTTGAAACCCGTTTTCAGGCCTCTTAAATGCCGTAGTCATGTAAATGAACAGCCAAAATGCATAAAAAGTTTTCAGTTTTTAGTCGAAAACGGTGTTGTGTAAACGGCCCCTAAGCTTCGAATAGCTTACTTGTTTTGTATAAATTATTTCAAGTTCAAGTCAAAAGTTATATTATAAGCCCAAAGGGCAATTTTTGGTACAGCATAAAATTTGTAACCATGTCAACACATAAACAAAACACAAACAGCAAACACAACATTCTGACATCTTACAAGTTTAAAAGCCTTACAGCAGTGAGAATAAAAGAATGCCTATACCGATTGCTATACCGTCTAGGCATACTATACCTGGAAGCATTTTAAATTCATGGAACAGAGGACAGAGTTGAATCTGCAAGAATAGCTTCAATATAAGATTCAATATAAAATTTACACCGATCAGGCATAGGCACAGGTGAAGTGAACAACTGATAATCTCTTCATCACGGCACCTGTTAGTGGGTGAGATATATTAGGCAACAAGTGAACAGTTTGCCCTAAAGGTTGATGTATTAGAAGCAGGAAGAATGGGAAAGCGTAAGGATTTGAGCGAGTTTGACAAGAGCCAAATTGTGATGGCTAGACAACTGGGTCAGAGCATCTCCAAAACTGCAGCTCTTGTGGGGTGTTCCTGGTCTGCAGTGGTCAGTATCTATCAACAGTGGTCTAATGAAGGAACAGTGATAAACTGGCGACAGGTTCATGGGTGGCCAAGGCTCATTGATGCACATGGGGAGTGAAGGCTGGCCCGTGTGGTCCGATCAAACAGATGAGCTACTGTAGCTCAAATTGCTCAAGAAGTTAATGCTGGTTCTGATAGAATGCTGTCAGAATACACCGTTTGTTGCGTATGGGGCTGCATAGCCGCAGACCAGTCAGGGTGCCCATGCCGACACCTGTCCACCGTCGACAGCGCCAACAGTGGGCATGTGACCATCAGAACTTGACCACAGAGCAATGGAAGAAGGTGGTCTGGTCTTATGAAACACGTTTTCTTTTACATCACATGGATGGCCGGGTGCAGGGCTGTTTTGGCAGCAAAAGGGGGACCAACACAATATAATGTATAACATATGGTCATAATGTTATGCCTGATATTATACTGATATTAAAAGTATTTTGCTTTTTATTGTTTCTATTCTCTCTGTGAGACGTGACAGGGCACATTCTTTGCTGTGCAACTTCTGTTGGTAATAAATGTTGATGCTAGTCTCAAGAGACAAAGGGCTAATACTTATGTCAGCCTCCGGCAGCCAGCCATGTGACTCCATCTTTCTCTTGAGAAGATCTTGTGAGAAGCCAGAGGGTATAGTGACATGAGGACTGCTAACAAAGCTGTCTTTCTGGCTGACAACTTCTCGTGATATTTTTGACACATCCTTGCTTTATTTCAAAAGATCTGTGGTAAAATACTACTCGTGTTTTATCTTGCACCGTGAAAAGCTACAAAATGGAAACCAATGAAATATAAGATATAAGTAAGACTTGTGTATGTATTGTCACTGGTTTCAGTGCAAACAGCTCTGTACTATGTAAATTAGCACTATTTTACCATTCTAATATTGCTTATTTAGCACTTTTACCATCAGCAGAAAGTTTTTAATTTTCACATACACAATACATTTGTGGACATGTTCTATTAATCATGGCAGCTGTTATTCATCAAATTATGATCAAGCATGTATAATCAGATATGAAGTGTGAATAAACACATTGATCGGGAAATGCAAACTTGTATTAAACACAGATTTCGTGCCATTATCTGATTTGCATGATTCCTCTGGAGAAACAGCTCATGCAAATGAATGGCACTATCCATGGACTCAATTCAGTTTAATATAATATTTTTTTTGGCATGCTCAAGAATATGTTCCTCTTAAAAGTCCCACAGCCTTTGCATTAGTTACCTGGTCTAACCTTACATTAAAATGTTATGCCAAAAGGCAAAATGAATCATTTCAGCCATGCAAACAACATATAATAAGTGGGTCAAATTCAATAAAGGTCCTCAACCTGAAACATGTGGAGAAACTCAACATAACTATGAAGGCCCTATTGCATCAAGAAAAATGAAATACCACTAACAACAAACAAGATGATCATACAGCACTCACTAGCAGGCCTCAGGGCAGATCTCATTGTTGTGTAGGACAGGAGACAGTTCCTCATTCCCTGAGAGTTGACCTGTCTGTGATACTAAGAGAGGTATAGGACCCAAAATGAACCTTCCCAAAAATGCCACAGCTGGGAGTCACTAAGTCTCTACTCCGAAGGAAACACCGTCTGTGGGCGCCTTGTGGCATTCTGGGCTGTAATTTGGTTAAAGAGTAAACAAGTTAGTCTGCCAATAAGAAACCAGTGCAAGTCAGTTTGAAAGCTCTAGTTATTTCTGGTTCTTGCAGAATAAAACCCAAATGCTATACCTAAAGGAAATGCTTTTCAGCTGTGTTAACAGAGTCGCCCCACAGGAACAATTGCTGCACTGAGTTCTAGGCTAATGTTCCTGTTTATCAGCCTCTACCTTTATCAGGGCAGCCATTCTGCAGAATCTTGTTACAATTTGTTGTATTGTTGCAGTTTTATAGCAGTTTAATAGGTTGCATTATATGAGGCCCATTCTCAGGAAACCATTTGTGGTTGTGAAGTGCCATTTGTGTGTGAAATTCACAGGGGAAAGAAAATACGGTTACATTTTTAAAAAACTGGGGAGGGTTGAAGGTCATTGTAGTGGACATCACTAGCAAATCAAAGCAATGCAAAAAACAAAAACAAAAAAATCCCCCTGTGTATCAGGTGAAGTGGCTGCAATAAAGCACCCAAAAACAACAAAAACAGTCTTTAATAATAATCCAACAAGAACACACAGGAGATTTCAGGAGTAACAGTATAACAACCACATAAAGCAAAGATGTAAACGAGACCTGAGTAATCAACAGAAAACAGAACAGGTGCATAAATTAGGAACTATGGAAACTAATAAGCACAGGGAACTCAGAGGCCGTTTAACTTTTGCGTGCTTTGTTCATTTACATGGCAACCATGTTTTAAGGGCCTGAAAATGCAAGCTTTTGAAAACGGGTTTCAAAGTGCAAGTTTTTTGAAAACGATACATTATCGTCTCTGTGTAAACTACAAAAAACGTGAATTGCGATGATGTCATGTGCATGCGTATAACGTGTTCAGTCTATAGGCGTGTAGTGTTTCTTTACAAAGTGACATCTCCAACTACTGGTCTGGCATGCATAACCCAGTGCTTTTCGTAGATCCATGTGAACGGGGATGGTTTTGACAACATTGACATTTGTACACGAAAAACACAAAAGGAAAAACGTATCCGTTTTTAGTACATCATTGTCATGTAAACGTATACTCAGGCAAACCAGAACAGGGAAAACAGAACCAAAACACAATGAAGCAAAACAGACATAGTAACTAGACGTAACTACACATTACACCCAAGTGTGCTGCACACGTCCTGAAAAGTGAAGCCAAAGCGTCTCCAACGCCCCCAGGTGGTTGGTCCCAGTATAGCTCATAAACCCTGCCCCCTCCATGTATTCTAATGGGACGCAAGACAAACTAAACAATCAAATTACACTTCAAATACATTTTTTTCAAAGATGGTTTCTGTCATTTTAGGTAGTTTTTAATCACACTGATGTAAGTTCAAGTGTTTGTTTTTTAAATAAGTTTGTTTTAAGTTAGTTATTTGATGCTATAAAAAACGGGGGTGTGACGTCATGATTGACAGCTGTGATTGACAGGTTCTCTGAGCAAAATAGTGACTGAGGCACCGACAGACTTTTTTCAGGTTTTTCGGGAGGAGTTTGGAGCTTTAGCTTTAATTTCTACATTTCCACAACTGTTTATTTCACACCAACATAATGAGTTGTTCTGCAGCTAACAGAAACTGCGGGAGTGTGGGCGGGGTTTTGATATCACGGCTCTACTTCCTGCTCTCTACTGCGCAGACTCCGGTCCTGAGGTCACTGCTGCGCAGACTCAGGACCCAAATCAGCGCAAGATGTCAGCACCATATTCAGACATTGGCAGCTTCACTCTTCTCTTTAATGGAAGATAGTGAAGGGGCATCGTCCATATTTTTTACAGTCTATGGTTACACCCTGATCAGAGTAGGACTATTTTTTTTTTTAGAATATTTAGCTTGACAAGGCTGATGTAAGTACTGATATTCTAAGAGACTGATAAAGACTAAGAAAAACTTGCGGTTAAAACCATATGGTCAAAAAGATGTCTGTAAAATCAAATGATCATTTTTAAAAGTAAATTACAAAACAGGGTTGAACAGAACAAAATAAAATGAATTTTCTGAATTTTCCACCAAAGCCATGATATCATGATATTTAAATTTCAATAAAAGTACATTTAGAAAATTTTACATTTGATTAATTGTTTAAATTTATTATGACTGGATCTAACTGGCACAAATAAATGAATGAATATTGCAAAAGGATAAACAATGTTCTGTTTTTTACTTTTAATTATATCATTAGTAATTTATGAGAACACAAAGTGAACCTTTTCTGGAAAATTAATTGTAATTTTAAAGTATACCTTAACCAGGGCTTCATTGTGAATAAAACCCCAAATCTTGACAGTTTATGCCCCCGTGGGACCTAGCCTGGCTAGCAGATGTCAAATTCTCATCACAGATCACCCTCAACCTCCATGCTCTGCTGCTCTGTTGCTTTGCTTCCTGGTTTCCACTCTCCTCCCTAAGGATGCCTGTCCTCACAGACATCCTCACTGTAAAAACACACAATCCTTTCCTTTGTGCTATAGCGTGTTGTAGGTACAAGGAGGCAGACTTACTGTCTGACTCCTGTCACCCAAAGAGTGTTCTTACAGATGTAGAATGTAATTATATACCTGGCAGGTTCTATTCTCTTTTATTAATTCTCATTTCTCATGATGTGAGAAGACATAATCTTGGAGCACGAAAAGCATGTTGAGTTTATAAATGAGAGATGTCAGTATTACTCCCCACATCAAATTAAAAGACATATTCCTAGTACATTAAAAGTTAAACTCAACTGACAGCATTTCTGGCATAATGTTGATTACCAAAAAAATGCATACATTTTTCATAAAGATTGAAATACTCACTCTTTCAACAGTGCAGTCACAATAGTACATAAACAATAAGAGTGTTAACATGATTTTAGTGTGAAAACCAGTGTTGCCAATTTAGCTAGATTAGTGACTTTTCACACCCCTTTAGCGACTGCTTCAAAAAAGCCACTAGCGACAAATCTAGTGACTTTTTGGACTGATGGCTAACATGTAGTCAATCACTGTATCATACTTGTTCCATTGTCTGACAGAAAATATGTAAATGAGAATTAATGTAAGGACTTTTATCAAATTGATAAGCTTCTGCTTTTAAAACCTCCAGAAAACTGGCCCCGTACTTACATTGTAAGAGCCTCACAGTAACCTTGAATCTTCTTTTCTTTTTTAAGAAAATTAGTTGAAATGATTTGGTAATCAACATTCTTTTCTCAGAAGCACTGACCTCTGTAACTATAAAGCCTGCGCAATCAGGAAGTTCCTTATTTTGTGGCAAGTGACATAGATTCATTGCTCAAATAAGCAAACGCAGGAAATTACAGCTTCAAAAAGAAAGAACAGAAGGTGTTTTAAGCTAAATCCTGTGCATGTGGCATGTTTAGTCTCGAGCAGCACTATAAAAGAGAAGTAGCGCTGTAGATTTATGGGTCATCGAGGGCAGGCAGGGGGCAGTCAGTGTGTGAACGATGTTCTTTTGGGATATTACAGGGGTGTGCTGATGGGGCAAGTCAAGAGGAGCCAGGCTGGCAGCTTTACTACAGGTTAGCGTTAGGTTAGCGCTGCTCATGCTGCCTGAGGGCCAAACCTCTGACACAAAACAGACTGATGGGATATTCCACTATCTGCTCAAGTGCATGTAGCCAGAACTCAGTTAATATAACCATATGCTAACATTAGGGTCCAAAAATCTGAGACTTCATTAAAAAGTCTAATTTGTTTTTTTTTCTCAGACTTGTACAGAAGAAGAATCTGAAGTTCATTATCATTTTTCAATTCTTATTTTCAGTCAAATGAATAGAATGAATGAATTTAAATCATAATGAAAAACGCTTTAGATTACAGCCCGCAAAGTACTGCATTAGTAAAACGAATTTACAGCGTAACTTTCTGTAATTACAGTGTACCTATAAAGTACGTACATGTAGGTATAAGGGAAAATTAAATACATAATGCATAATAAAGAAGAGTAAGAGACATGGGATTCCTCCTTAAGATTTATTAGTGGAAATAATGAAAAAGGAGAAGAGGAACAAGAGGAGGAAGAAGCCAAGCAAGAGAAACAAAAAAAGGGACAAAATGTGGTACTTGAAAAGTGGTTTCAGAGTCTGTGATATCAGATTGTATGTTTTTTTTTTATTGTACTTACCCTGTAACTTCATGGAATAAGAGGGTAACAAGCACCACTTTACTCTGTAACTACATGGAACAAGAGTATATTTACCCAGTATTAAAGTTTTGCCTTGAATCATGGAAGCTCAAACAAAAACAGCTTTTGTTATAAAAAATAAATAAATAAAATAAAACTGTATAAATGCGCTGATAAAAAAAAAGAAAAAAAAAAGCCTAGGCTATATGTATTGGTACACTGGTATTACAAAAAAAGTATGCAGTGTTTTCACTACATTGCTCCCAAACGTAAGATTGTTGCCTATCATAATATTGAATACATACCCCTTAGTTCTAAAATACTTACAGTATAAATAATTTGTTAATTTTCCTTTATTCCCCAAAATGTACATACTGTTCCCTTATGCCTACACATACGTACACTAAAATTACCGAAAGTTACGCTGTAAATGTGTTTTATTACGCAGTACTTTGCAGGCAGTAATCTAAAGCGTTGCCAAAAATGCAATATAAAATAATTTTATTTAGATTTATTTTGGATCCCACTTTTACACGCACTAAAGCAGAATTACCAATATAGGGTGAAAAATGTATCCTCTTTATTTCAAGACGAACCAGAAGCTACGGTCCACACAGAAACATGCACATTTGCAGATCCACGTTTGAATAATCCGCACAGTAACTCTCTGCTACACATAACAGGAACATGATGCGGTCAGACCAAATGCCATGTCCTCTACTTCCTTTACAACTGACTCAACATTCATTAAAACAAACACTGAGCTGGACCACAGCACTGTAACCACACAGTAAACCTACAGCCATTAGCTGCTGCCAGTTAATCATGCTGTATATCTTGTGGTTAAATTCTCTTGAGAGTCTCTAATTAAAACAGGTATCTTCTCTCATAAAGGCCTGTTTGATTTCACTTATCTAATTCTGCAAAGGAAAACCCTAAATATTAGTTTCACAAAATTCCAAAAAAAATAAAATGTTTCAATATATGATCTTTCATCAAAATGCAATAATAAGCTTCACCTATGAAACAACTTATTTTATCCTATTTTTAACCCTTTATCTCTGTGTTCCTGTCATATAAATGTCCCTTTTTAAAATCAAATAATTTCGCAATAGATTTGTTACACCATATATCTCACTAATGTCACATTATTGAAATATAGTGGCTTACAAACACTGTGTCAGGCTGCTTTTACAATGATTAAGCTTTTTGTGCTACTACACTATAATTGTAAATGAGCGATATATGCAAATCATGGTGGTTAAAACGCATATGTAGTCTGTGATTACCTGAACACACCTAGACTTGTTTCTTTTGAAAAGGTGCCATTTACCTGCATATCTGTCTATGAAGTAAACATCAGTCAAACCCACTATCTCCTTTCACACTGCTTTCTCACGAGGACACCTTAAACATCACTCTATATAAAAAGACTAGTCATTATCAGCAAGAACAAACATGCACAGCTGACTTATCCAGAGCTTCTGTTTTAGATTGAAATGCTAATTTAAAGCATGTCACCTCTAAAAAAACAAATCTGAAGTACAATATATTGCCAGAAGTATTGGGACACCCCTCCAAATCATTGAATTCAGGTGTTCCAATCACTTCCATGGCCAAAGGTGTATAAAATCAAGCACCTAGGCATGCAGACTGCTTCTACAAACATTTGTGAAAGAATGGGTCGCTCTCAGGAGCTCAATGAATTTAAAGCCCCCCTGAAATCAAAATTGAAGTTTTTTTTTAGCTTTTAGTATGACTAGGTTATGAATAAGCTGGTGTGTTCCAAAACAATGACAAAATTCGCATTTAGGAAATATAAGCATTCAAAACTTACAGTCTCTCACTTCCGTAAAATGAATCACAGATTCTGATGACATCATCGCAGACTTCTGTCCAATCAAATGCTCTCTAGAATCTGAAGCGTCCCGCTCCATACACTATAAATAGACGCTGAAGCTGCGGCTGAAATCAGTCAGCTGTTCACACATTTACTATTTTCTACATGGTGAATGGCACATGGCGCACTATACATGCGATAGGAAACGATTCAGACAGTGTAAATATGCTTTCAGTTGAGGCGAATGAAGTCTGGTTTCACGTTAGTTTCACGCGCACCACCGCAGCACACACAGTCTAAGACCAGAGCCGTTCACTAGAGACACGAGAGCGCAGCGCGGATCATACGCGCGAGTCAGCGCATACAACAAAACATATCGGACCCATTTAAATTCTGCACAGAATGCTGTATTTCAAAGCGATATGGAGGAGATTTGATGATAAACGGTTAGAGATTAGGAGGAAACTGTGGTTTAACAAACAGAAAGGCTCTAGTCAAACAGTGATATTAACGAAACGCTATTGGCGGTTTCAAAAGGGGGGAGGAGCTGCTAACAGCTGGAGCCGTTTCAGGGGAAATTACGTCAACACATTGAATAATGCCGCGCATTTCATGGCACTTCAGTTGGCCTTTAAGTGTGGTGCCTTGATAGGTTGCCACCTGTGCAATAAGTCCATTCGTGAAATTTCCTCACTACTAAATATTCCACAGTCATGCCAGGAGAACGGTACTTGCCTGAATGCATTGTGCCAAGTGTAAAGTTTGGTGGAGGGGGGATTATGGTGTGGGGTTGTTTTTCAGGGGTTGGGCTTAGCCCCAGTGAAAGGAACTGTTAATGCTCCAGCATACCAAGACATTTTGGACAATTTCATGCTCCCAACTTTGTGGGAACAGTTTGGGGATGGCCCCTTCCTGTTTCAACATGACTGCGCACCAGTGCGCAAAGCAAGGTCCATAAAGACACAAATGAACGAGTTTGGTGTGGAGGAACTTGACTGGCCTGCACAGAGTCCTGACCTTAACCCGTTAACACCTTTGGGATAAATTAGAGCGGAGACTGCGAGTCGGGCCTTCTTGTCCAGTGCCTGACATCACAAATGCGCTTTTAGAAGAATGGTCAAAAATTCCCATAAACACACCTTCCCAGAAGAATTGAAGTTGTTATAGCTGCAAAGGGTGGACCAACTCCATATACGGATTAAGAATGGGATGTCATTAAAGTTCTTGTGCATGTAAAGGCAGGCTTCCTAAAAATTTTGGCAATATAGTGTAAGAGAATGTTTTAAAAATCTGACCAACCCCAAAGTTTTGAACAGTGTGAAAAATCTTATTTTGAAAGGCCCTTTCATCACAAACAAAAGTGTTATTCAGACAAGCCTGCCTAATATGCTTACAAGACATGTTGTACATGGTCATAATGGAGCTGTATTGTTTTAAGTAAAGTAACAATCAGTGACAGTGGAATGCAGAGCCATGTTAACTTATCTTTTTGGCTTGTAATCTGCGTTTACTGTGTCAGACTGTTTACATTGCTATCTTACAGGGAAAAAAATAACTTTCATTAACATACCATTTATCAACCATGAGCCCTTCTTGGGACTTTCAGTCACCATATGCTGTTGCTTTCTATGGTAATGAACAAGAGATTCTTTAATGGATTATTTCAACTCATGCTGACTGAACCCAATCCTGTTGCTGTACAATCAACAAGGATACTTTTATGATTCCTAACCTGAAATTCTCCAAAGGACTGTGACAGACATGTCTTCGTTCACAGCTCATTTCAGTCGCACAGCTGTGGTTCAGAGGTTAGATGGATCACACAGGTCAGTGATGGATAGCAGAACTCTTTCTCTTTACACACAAGCAGATGGTTCAGCTCACATGCTGCACAGAGCAGCCTCATCCAATCACAATGATGATGTTTTCCATGAAACTAGCTCTATTACACATTTAAAACCCATCAGAAGGCCCAAATGGAATCTGTGGATTTTTAATCGCATTTTTAATTTCTGACTGATTTTGTGAACAAAATCTGTGGATTTAAAAAAAAAAAAAAAAAAGGAAAGAGTAAAAATATGTTGAAAGGAGTACTACAGATAGCTGAAAGCATAATTGTATTAACCCAAAACTTTAATAAACAAACAGGCATGGGCAGGGAGATTTGGAATTTGATGAATGGTGGGCATTCCAATTATTTATTAGTCTCCTCCAATTTTTTTTATTACATTTTTTTTACAATGTTTAGTTTGACAAGGCTGATGTAAGTACAGATATTCTAAGATACTAATAAAGACTAAGAAAAACTTACTGTTAGAACCATGTAGTCAAAAAGATGTCTATAAAATCAACCTATCATTTTTAAATGTAAATTGGTGGAGATAATGTAACAGGGTTAAACAGAACAAAATAAAATACTGAATTTTCCACCAAAGCCATGATATCATGATATTTAAATTTCAAAAAAGTACATTACAAAATTTGATTAATTGTATATTAAAATGTATGATGACTGGAAATAATTGGCACAAGCAAATTCATTAGATTATGGGTTTGTGTTATTTAAAATGGATAGATTTCATAAGCAAATGAACAAGTAATGTAAAATGCTATGAAATGCATTTTCAAAGCAATGATAAATGCTTAAAGGCACAGTATGTAATTTGCTGCTAAAGGTCGCTTATTCAAAACAAAGGCATAGCTTGATAAAGCCGTGAATGAGCGTGGAATCATGGGAGTTGTAGTTTTGACTCTTCACATCCACAGCCGATAGAAAGGAATCCAATGGACTCAAATCATGTTCTTTTATGAGCAAATGTATTGATGTTTTATTACAGTGGTATGAAGCGGGAAACGCCGAGAGCCCTTGGGAGTGAATGCTGATGAGAGAGACTTGCGCAAAACACCGGTCTTGGAGCTTTTATTATGCTTATGCTGCAGTCGGCCGCTTCCGCTCTTCAATCATACTAAATACATTTGAGTGTGTTGAAAGTTATGTTATAACGTTACTCTGTGCATTCACTTGGTGGCTGGTATGAGACACTCATGCAGTAATCTAGATCAATATTACAATATCATATTAATAAAAAGAGGATGACTAAATGACTGTTGCTAAATTACATGCAATTAATTTAAAAAATATATTGTATGATGGAGAAAGCTCTCTCTGAATATGCTACGTTAGCCACTTGACAAAATAGTGTTGTCTCTGAGGCATGGTAAAAAAAAAAAAACATTACTCAAGAAAATCTTGTAATCAAGAAAACAAGTGATTTAAACAATAAGATTAACCGTGTTGCGCTGTATAACAACGAATCATTTTCTGTTGATAAATGTATATCCAAACATTTGCTCGCCTGTCTAATATAATACTATATTAAAGCATCTTGGGAGTTTCCATGGTTTCTACAGAAATCAAGGGTAGCGCGTACATGGCGTCATTGACAGGCGACGCAAGGACACTGTCCGTAACACTGGGTTAAAATAGCTGAATTCTCTGGATTTAAACATTGTTGGAAACGTTTGGGATAATGCAAGTACACAAGTATATAACAAAAATATATAACATTGCTCTAGTGGTTTTTGTATATTTTGATCTAAAAATATTACACATTGTGCCTTTAAGGTTAGTCAGTTAAAAAATAAATAAAGATTACAGTGATTAAAATTCTATAAATTAAATATAAATAAATTTTTAATCAAAGAGACATTTTTGGAACTGATCTATTCAAGACCAATGCTTTTTAAAAGCAAAGTGTATAGCATTGGTACCGGTTACAGGGTTTATGTTCATCCCGAGCTCCAGATGGGTGTCTGTGGCCCATTTATGAGTTCAAGTGTAAACACAGCTGATGCAAAAGAGGAAAAAAGGACACTTCCTTCCACCTGTCTGGGATCTATTGACTCAGAACCGGCTATAAACAACTACACATGAGGGGAAACCACATGCAGAATACATTGACATACATGGTTCAGATGAAACAAACAACCAAACTTCCTCAATCCACTTATGATGCATTGATGACACTCAGGGCCGGACTGGGACAAAATTTCAGGCCGGGAAATGTCACACCCATCCAGGCCATCCCATACATCCACAACAAATTTTGGAACCATGGAGAACCATATTTTTTGTATGGTCATCACATAAAAAAGGTTTAAATCCATAGGCTCAGGCCATGCTAAATAATTAAAGGTTCTCTGTTGAACTGCACCTTCACTTCCCTGTTCCTTTTCATTATCTTAATTTTCCCTGATCTGTCTCGACTCTCTCCCTTGGATGTGTTCACTTTTTTGCTACTTTACCAGTCACTTCTTCTTCAGCAGGTCTACCGTTAGGAACAGAAATGTCTTAACATTGTTGCAAAAAACAAACAAACAAATTGTAATTTGTTTGCACAGAATCTACATTTATTTTAAGGTAAATTCAAAGTATCACATTAGGACAATGTGTTGTTTTATCTTAAAATGTCTTAAATATCCAATATTTAACAACTATTTCATGCAAATACATTAAAACTATTTTTTTAATTTGCTTAAATATCAAAATTAGTATAATAATAAATACATCATGATGACAATATATTTATAGAAAAATCGTATTACTTAAGTTATTGCATTCTTACTAATATTTTTTGTGTTGTTGTCTGCCCTAGCTCCCTCCAAACGTATAAATCGATGTAAATATCTGTCTGCTAAATTACTACTGTAACTTTACAATAGATAATAATGATATCATTTAGAATACAGTTTTAGTGCTACTGCTAACAAGCTTGCAGTTTAATACTTAGCTACGTTAAAGACGACAAAAACACAGTAGCCTTTTACAGCCCTGTAATTTTGCTTTATTTCGCTCCTTCTTTGAGAGCTTTCCCTCAATGCTCCACCTGGCCGCTTCCTCGAGTCCGTCGCACTGATTATTACTCGAAACGGTTTGAAGGACGCGCGGAGCTCACGCGAGCTGAATCGTAGCGATGCCAGTCAAGACTACTAACCGTTTCATGATTTATTGTCGAATGCCGGATTCGGGAATGATCACTTTAGTACAACGGGGCAATTATATATAATTAAAAAGGCAATAATATATAATTAAAATAAATAAAAAAATAAAGAAAGAAGAAGAAAAAAGAGGGCAGCGGGCCAAATCAGTTGCCAGGCCCCGATGGCCAGTCCGGGCCTGATGACACTATTTTAGGCATCAATATGGTTCTATGTCCTGCAATACATTTTATAATCGACATTAAATGGGAATTTAATGTTTACTTTAATGGATGTTTCTAGTCTCATTGCGATCTATTCATGAATCCACTGGTTTAAACAGTTTCAGGATTTTGAAATGCTCCCCTTGCAGCTAAAATATCCATATGTTGCTGTACCTGGAACTGGTGGCCATGCAGAGAGAAGTAGATGAAGGCATGTGAGGCAGCTAATACATAACAGAAGCACCACTTTCATCCTTTACAGTTCTTTTTACAGCAAGGCTTTTCAGCACCAAATCCCAGGCTGTGCAATTCATGGCCAGCACCAAGTGACAAAAACATTCCAGCAGAGGAGAAGGTAAAATAATTGTGACTCTGGCTAATTCTAACAGTTCCCTGCCTCCCTTTTAGAAAGGTCATGTGTTTCCATTCCTTCTCCCAAAAGTGTAATTGGTTGTCTCTTCTGCAACTTTCTTCATCATGCAATGACAAATTGTTTGCATATTTGGTCCAGCTTAATATAAATCAGATATTCATACTTGTGATAGCTGAACTTTCCACTGTATTGAATTCTCTGGCTTTTTAATCCAAACTAAATATTTCAAAAGTGCTTTGCGGTTCTGCGCAGTCCAAAAAAATCCACCCTATTTTGGTAGCTGAATTGAATTAACAGGAAAAGATGCTATCGGGTTAATTTAATGGACTTCTGAAACAGTTCCTCTATCCTTGTTATTTCAGACTTCTTAATCTGAACCATGCAAAGCTTCCATAAAACCCTGCAGATATACTGTTGCCATCACATATTTTAAATACATGCATTATGACAGGAAATGAAGGGGATCTTTTACAAATGAATGCAGCTTCTGGCCTTTAAAACTATGGAAATAAACACCATTCACAGAGGATATTAGCACAATCACACTTTCATTCAGAACTTCAATAACCAACATAATGCATCAACAGGAATAGTATGCTTGCATATGAGAAATACAGCAGACCCTGCCGTCCAAAAGAAACATACCCTTTTCTTCAGAGTAGGTAGTATCTCCAAAATCTACATCTGTGCAAAAGCACATGGCACAGTCAGGAATCTGGCAAAATAGAGAGGTTTATTCATATCCAAAAGAAACTGATGAGTTGTATTTCTTTAGCAACAACCCTATAAATGATATACAGGCAGGCAATAGACACCCATTCCAAAAAAGCAAGTTGGTCTATAATTAAGAGAGGCTGGGGTAAGATGTGTCAGTGGGTAATCTAGCAAACTGCATATAATTTAACATGACCATATATTTAGAAAGAGCTCCTGATTGCTAGATTCTCATTATAAAACTGCTAAGCTTTTTTATGCTAAAAAAATGTTTTGCATGTCAACATTTTCAGGTAAAATGACGGTAATATAATTCATATTTAGTTGCCATACAAGTTAAATTACAAATGTATGTTTTTAAAAAATGCTAATTATTTGGCTAAAGAATAGCCATGAAATATTAAATGAAGCAATGCTTTGAGGTAAATTGTATCAGATGCTTTGGGGCAGACTGTCAAATATTACTAATACAAATACTATTAATATTACAAAATGTTAAAAATTGTTCCCCTAAATGATAACATTTTAAACATTAAATCTTTGCTGTGCTTTTTTTTGTGCTGCAACAAAAAAATCTTCAAATGGGACTGTGTATTAGAATGTTTTTTTTTTCTTATAATTTATGAGAAATTATATTTTTAATAAGTTATATATTTATTTAATTGTCTTCAGTGTTTCAACGTAACCCTTGACATACAGCTTTCGGGTCATCAAACTGCTTTTGTAGAATTCATATTTCTATGCCTGTAATTAAATATGCCTTCTATTTTCAGTTGAAATCTCACATCTGGAAATATAACACTTGAACCACTTATTTATCTTTGCCTAGGAGCTTACCTCACTCCTGTTACTTTTTTTCAATTTTATAGATGCACACACACAAAAGTTATTGGGGTCAACTGAAAAAAAAAAAAAAAAAAAAAAGGTCCCAGGGTCCAAAACCTCATCACACAGACATGTTCCCAATGACTCAGAAAGCATGACAATGACCCCAGAGGAAACGTGAATATGACTGCACATTTTGAAGCTCTCTGGGTGCTCAAGGGACACTTGTGAAATCCTATTGTGTTATGGTTACTGCTATTTCATCATAGGAACTGGATTTAATTTCTATTGATTTCACAGGATTTCAGAACGATTGCCTAATACCCCAAAGACAGTGATTTGACTTCACTTTGAGACAGGACAAGGATTACAGTTTAATGTAGGAGAGCCTTCAAAAAAGATTTTGTGAGAAGCATGAATTAGAGGGCAGAATGTGTTATAGACATCCACCCGTCAATTCTGTAATGTATTGTTAACTTCTCACTGGAGTTATTTTTTACAGCCCATAATATTACGCAGTAAAAACCCATCCAAGCCCTTTCAGCAGATGGTGGTTTATGGTGTTTCATATATCTCGCCCAGAAAAAAGTTCTGGCTTCTCCCAGACACTCTCACGTTACACAAATATGCTGCTATTGAGTATATATTCAACCTTCGGGGGAAAAAACTTGGACTGAACTCACCAACAGAAGCAGAGATGAGCGTTTTTCCTTTCGTTCACCGTTTCAGCTCCCCCATATATATATATATATATATATATATATATATATATATATATATATATATATATATATATATATAGCCTACTTTATGTACATATATTTCAGGTTTCTTTTTGCATGCTATGACAAGTATCACTATTATTACTCAGTTGTGCTATAAATATGTATGCCACCACAAATCGCATTGCTATTACTTTTTTAATCAATCAAACTAACATACAATTTAACACTCTAGCAACCACTTAGCAACGCCCTGAAAACCACACAGAAAGCCTTAACAACACACTATTCATTCAAAACACCTTAGCGTCCACATAGCAACATGGCTACCATCTAAAACACAAACATTACAACAACTTTCAAATCACTTAAGCAACCACTAGCAATATCCTGGCAACCACACAGAACACCCAAGCACCACACTAAGTGTAATTCAAAACACTTTAGCAACCATATAGCAACACCCTGGTAACCACCAGAACACTGTATTTACCCCATAACTTCTTGTCAACCACCTAGAACACCTTTCTTAAATTTTAAAACACATTCATAACCACATAGCAATACCCTGGCAACCACCCAGAACTCCCTTTTAACTTTCAAAACAACTTAGCAACCACTTGCAATACCCTGGCAACCACCTAGAACACCCTAATAACCACCAACATGTTTAATGCTTTTTTTAATTATTATTATTCTGCAGGGATTTGTTTCTACAGACTCAATAGACATCAGTACTATGTGCCAGACCACCAGAATGGACTTTAAATTTATCTCCACAGTGGTTGGCAAAAAGCAGGTCACAATGGCATCTCTGGTCATAAACTATGACAAAAGAAGCCATTGGTACTCCACCCTGGTTTCATGGTGGTGAGGCTGGGAAAGGGACAATTGCACCCTGCAAGGCAGTTTGTCACTTTACGTGGTTTGGCCAAACCCAGACAGCTCCCATCACTATTTAGCGTTTCCCACATAAGCCCATGATGAGCATGTAGCAGTATCCGAGAGGCCGGAGAGGAAAAGCTTAGTAAAAATAGCTGTTTACCACAAAGCTTCATAAGTTGCCATCCTTCTCTAGGCTGGTTTATATGTCACTAAGCACACTCTCTCTTTCTCTCCTGCGCAAAAAGGATTCCAGGAAAGTTGGAGTCACTTTATAATACATGAGATGCAACAAACATTCAAACTGCAACAACTTTGTTCAAATGAGAGCAATATTCATCACATAGTGCTTTAGAAGAGGAAGCTTTACTCAAAGACTGGAAGGGTTGTTTGATAATTCAGAGAAGTGCCAATACTGGAAGTGGTTATGAGTAACTCTTTCAGAGGAAACACACACACGGTTTTCTTTGTCAACATCTGATATGTCCTTTGAAGATGGGCGTTGCTAAGATTATGAGGCTCTCTGAAGTTTAGCTCTCTGATTATAGCATGTCGAGGAAGGCTTCTCCAGCCACCCACACCAAAGCTAGCTTTAGATACAGAGGAAACTTTAATAATGACCCCCTCATCTCTCAGGAGAGACTGAGGAGAACAGGAAGCAAGTATGTGGAAAAGCAGAGGACTAGAAATTCTAAAGGCTTACCAGGGCGTTAATGGCCACACAGCACGACTTGATTTCAAATGCACCGATAGACGTCTGAGCTTGTTCATATTTCAGCAATGCTTCAGCATTTTTGCACAATTTACTGCACATCATTTTGCCCCCAAACAAAAAGACAGATGAAGGATTTAAAAAAATCATGAAAAAAAAATCCCTTTCATTCAAGCCAATTTCCTAAGTGTAATGCTTTTACCAAATATGTTTTCCTCCCCTAAAGAAGACAAGACCTAAAATTCAGTCATTTGTCAGTTTAAATCAACAGTTGTCTTTGCACAGGAGCCAAAGGCAATGACAACAACAGACTCATCAGTTGCCAGGATATAAAATGACGGGTGTGGCGGAACATTGTTTTCAAAACATCTCATAGCTAAAACATTATTGCACACCAACGATTGCCTGCCTTCAGTTTGAAAGGAATGTCGATGCTATGTTTTGCCAAAGCTTGTTTCGACTCCCAACGGTGAGAGGATTGATCCAACATGGAGCTCTAGATGCCTTTCCTATGGTTTTTTTTCTCTCCAGTTCTCTTGGAAGCTGAACGTGTGCTTCCTCTGAGTCTCTCCATGGAGATGTGCCTCTATAAAGAAGGACAGCTGTTAGAGTCATAATCATACTCTCTCAACATACACATACACATACTTTTGGCCACTTCGTAACCTCTAAAGGATTTCAATGAGATGTGCAGAGAAAGAGAGTTGCCGTATTCATGTTAAACAGGAACAATGACTAGGTAACCACTGCACAGAATTAATATTCAATCTGGATATTTGGATAAAACATCTAACCCTAGATATAAATGTTCAACATTAACCGTCCCGCACTATTTGTTCTGTGGACGTGGATAATCAAAAAACACATGGTGTATTATTGTATGCTATTAGCTTTCGAAATGATCAGATATTCCCTGGTGGATAATAAAACAGATGGGAATTATTATAGATTCCCACTGAAGGAGTGATCCCAGCCTATATAAAGGGACCAAAATATCATGGAGACATTGATATAATTCATGCACACAATCATGTTTTATGCATTAAAAATACTCATAAACGACATCTTTTGAGCAGCTAGGTTGCCCAGAACAGGAAGACATTTTTAGAAAATTCCCAGTGGGTCCTTAAACAAAACAAAAAAATTAATGCTCAGGGTATGGAACACTCGGGCCTTCCACTCAGACACATATACATATGCAGTCATATAGGCATCCCTGTCCTTCTCTCAGCTCTGGCACCCCTCAGTGCTGACAGAGGAGACAAGGGCTCCCATTGAAGAGGTCACTCTCGCCCCAAAACCAGATGTTCACAGTAAGCAGGCAAGTGCAGAAAGACAGCCTCACTCTAAGCCTGTTTTCAATTTCTCAAATATACAGAGACACATTAAATAAGCAGACATGGCAAGAAGAGTGTACCTGGACTGTGACGAGTTCAGAAAGATACAGTTTCTGCTGAAATACAAAAAAAAAACCTTCAGAAATGACTGTCTAAATACTATACAAAGCTGTTTAATTTTACAGTCATATTTCACGAGCGTGCAATTTTTGCAAACTTGCTACACGTTGCAAAAAGGGAAAAAAAAAACATTTGAATGCAGATCCATGATGTGTGAGATGACAATAAAACAATAAATATATTAGAATTAAATAAACATTGAAGCTTCGTCAATGGAGCAGTGCAGGTATGACATCACTTTGTAGGCTAAAACGTGGAAGCGAGTTAGCATTTAGCACTTCCGGTTCCCTCGTACCGAAGTCAATGGGTTTTTTGAATGGGGTTTTGGTTAAACGGCTCTGTGGTGACACAAGCTCAGAACACTTTCACGTTTTATTCTACGACATAAAATACATCTGTTTTACCCCACTCATTTTTTTTTTTAAAGCTGTTATGCGTCTTGAAAAAGGCAGTTGCTAAGAAATGGCTAAATGGGACTACAGAGGCTGTCGAGGA
Organism: Rhinogobio ventralis; assembly: GCA_039654625.1. NCBI lineage: Eukaryota > Metazoa > Chordata > Actinopteri > Cypriniformes > Gobionidae > Rhinogobio > Rhinogobio ventralis. Next base: position 11,128,841 of record CM077201.1, read on the forward strand.
GATTAAACGTCATCACGCTGAAAAGGTAAGCTCAGTCTGCTTTTACAGCCTCATTATGCTCAATTGTGCTCTTTTTATAAACTATTCGAACTCAAGCGTTCTGGGAAAATGTTTTTAGATAAAAACTGGAAGAGTTGTCGGAAGCTTAGTGATGGTGAACCTTCGAAGCAGGTTATGTTCAGAGAGTGTGTTGCTATGGCTACTTGAATACCCTGAAAGTTACCTCCGTTTTTGGAACCAAAAGTTGAGGTTATCTGCTTGCTTACTCTTAAACATACCCAGGTATGTAACATAACCTGGTCAAGATATTATATTGGCAATGCAAGAGTCAAACACTCTGTAAAGTCTCCTCCAGCACATCCCAAAGACTTTCAATGAATTTAAGGTCTGGACTTAAGGTCTGGTGCCAATTAATGTATGAAAATGATTCTTCATGCTCCCTCCTAACCATTCTTTCACAGTTTGAGCCTGATGAATCTTGACATTGTCATCCTGGAATATGGCCACGATGCGTCTTCCTATATGGTTGTTTAAGAAATGAAAAGCTACACACTCCATCTATTTAAATCACAACAGTGATTTTTTTTTTGGCAGGCCAGTGCATTAAATAGTTATAACAACAGAAAAAACATGAAACGTAGTGCCACCAATGCTTAAAAAACACACTGTGTATCCCATTCATAGAAGGCTTTTGAAGCTTGAAAATCCTGAAAAAAAAAAAAAAAAAGAATAATAGATGACACAACGCACCTTGTTTCTTGGTGAAGTGTAATATCATACAGGAAGCGATGTTAAAGTTTTAAACTGTTTTGAGCGGTTTAAATGCAAAATGAACACCATTTCATATTCAGTTATTCTGGTGAATTGGTGAATTGGGTTTCACCGTTGACAAAACACTTGACACCATATTTCATAGTCAAGTCAAGTCAAGTCAACTTTATTTATATAGCGCTTTTTACAATGCAGATTGTTTCAAAGCAGCTTCACAGTGTTAAACAGGAAAATAATGAACAGAATTTGATTCGGCTGTACAGCCGCTCTGGAGAAAACGGTGATGTCATCAGCTCATTTCAATTATCATATATATTCAAGTAATGTAGTTGATATAATTTAGTTTAGTAATTAAATTTATTTGGATATTTATTTGAAAAATTTGTGTCCCCAACTGAGCAAGCCAGAGGCGACAGTGGCAAGGAACCAAAACTCCATCAGGTGTCCTAATGGAGAAAAATAAACCTTGGGAGAAACCAGGCTCAGTCGGGGTGCCAGTTCTCCTCTGGCCAATTAACAAACAGTGTATGTTTATTATTTTGGCAGCCTTATAGGTCAGAAGTAATATTAGATCGGATTATTTGAAAGATCGGAGGCATCACACCGGGTTTATTGAGGATGGCGTGTCAATTAAACAATTATTAAATAGGAATATTCGAAATATCGGAGTCATCACGCCGGAGATGGATCCATTGAGGATGCCATGTCGATGAGCAATTTCAGAGGGTAGACTAATTGACACGGTCTCTGCAGACACTTCAGGGATGCGTTGGTAATGTCTGGGCGCTGGTCCACCATCTGATCTGGATACGGCCCGGATCCGGCTGACTGCAGTAAACCTCGGGATAAACAGAGAGACTAACATTAGCGTAGATGCCATTCCTCTTATGATGTAACGAGTACATCAGGTGTTATGGGAAGTGTTCCCGGTTCCGGCTGACCTAGTTAATGCAGCCTAACAATTTGAATAAAATATAAATTAAAATGTTTTATGTGTATGCCATAGTAAAGAGATGTGTTTTTAGTCTGGATTTAAACTGACAGAGTGTGTCTGCTTCCCGAACAATGCTAGGAAGGCTGTTCCAGAGTTTGGGTCCTAAATAGGAAAAGGATCGACCGCCTGCAGTTGATTTTGATATTCTAGGTATTATCAACTGGCCAGAGTTTTAAGACCGCAATAGACGTGATGGAGTATAATGCGTTAAGAGCTCGCTCAAGTACTGGGGAGCTAAACCATTTAGTGATTTGTAAGTAATTAGCAAGATTTTAAAATGTATGCGATGTTTAATAGGGAGCCAGTGCAGTGTTGACAGAACCGGGCTAATATGGTCATGCTTCCTGGTTCTAGTAAGAACTCGAGCTGCTGCGTTTTGGACCAGCTGCAGTTTATTTATTAAGCGAGCAGGGCAACCACCCAGTAGAGCATTACAATAATCTAGCCTTGAGGTCATGAATGCATGAACTAACTGTTCAGCATTTTGCATTTTGCATAGTTCCTCAGTTAAATACAGAAACAAACATGTAAGAAACTCATGAGGCTCTGGTAGATACATACACATACAGTCCTTACAGGGTGGCAGATAAATCAGTGTCAGAGCTTTTGGGAAAGCAGTGAGAGCGGTCATATCTCATAGGCTCAAGGTCAAGGATACAAAGGCCCCTGAGATGGAGACACAGCAGGTTACTCAGCACGTCCTCCACTAGCAGAAGGCTTTAATTGACAGAGTCTGGATCTCATCCAGCGGATAATGGAATCAATGGGGCTCTTGGGTTGGATGGAGGATACTGCCCCAGAATGGGGTACTGAGAAGAGACATGAATGGAATGGACAACAAAGATGATCCTCCCTGGAGGATCATGACAGAGACTTCAATTACAGCTTGGCGACCTTCCTGATTCAACAGAGCAAGAGAACTTATTTGAGGCGAATGTTTTTGTTTACACAAAAAAATTGGGGATTAGGGACTGTGAGTGACCACTGTGCATCATCATGTCATCATATGCGATTAACTGGGTACAAGAATGGTTTGATAGAAATCAGTAAAACCCTCTGACGTCAAACTTCACTCAAGAGAGAACATACTAGTTTCAGCTGTCACTGAGATGGACAGATATTCAGGGAGTTACACAACACACAGTTCCACTGCTGCTCAGAGGGGGAAACAAATGTATCCTGTCATGAATCAACTGCATCCTGTCAAAGCCAAAGCTATGGGTTCAAGAGGAACGAAAGCATGTGATCATCTAAAGAAGAACTACATCATTTACTCACTCTCAAGTTGTTCTATACCTGTTAGACCGAAGAAGACATTATGAAGATTTCTCATAATGCTCTTTACAGTGAAAGTAATAGTATTTTTCATTTGAAATGCGCAACAGTCTGGAATTTATACAGCTATAAAATGTAACTCCTTGTCACAGCAGAGGGAAAGTCCATATCAGAAACACATTCAAAAAAGCAGTTCAGGTGGATTTTGTCTTTGCATAATTTAGAGGGGGAAATTGGATTCACTCTTTATTAACTCTGTTTAGCTCCTCCAAATTCTTACTCTCTTCAGTTATCCTCCTGGTAACTTAAATCAGGCGTGTTTTTAAAGTATCTTGACATATCTGACCTACATGAGGCATTTTTCATACTAGACAAGATAAGCATTAGACATAAATTAAAAATATTAAAAGAAATGAATTAAAATAAATGTAACAACCGAAAATTAAAACAAATAAATACAAAATTAAATTAAAAAAAATTAATGTAACCAAATTATAAATAAATATTTATAAGTAAATGTAAAATATTAAATTAAAATAATGAAAACAAAATGTAACTAAATTATAAATAAATATGCATAAGTAAATGTAAAATATTAAATTAATATGATGAAAATAAATGTAATTAAATTATTTACAAAACAGAAATTAATTAATTAAAATAAAAACTAATAAATAAGATTACATGAAAATACATTTAAAAAATAACAAAAGTATTAATTAATAAATACATGTAAAATATTAAGTTAAATGTAACCAAATAAATGATTAAATAAATGTTGATTTATAAATAAAAGTAAACAAAAATATGTTTAGGAAATTACTAAAATATTTAAATGCAACAAAAAAGAAATACAAATAAAAAAAAATTTAAACCACTGTAAACTGAGCTTCATAAGAATAGAATGGTTATAAGAGGTCCTGCAGAGCTTCACAACCCACACCAAAGCATTCACTATAATTGTCTCCAATTTAACCCCAATGTCTTGAGTTAGCCAGCACGGTTCTCGATCTTTATTGTGGGCATTGCTGTGAGGCGTAGCGGTTCACACATGAAGCTGATTTTGAGTCGTAAAACTAGTACTGAACCCCAGGGTTGCAGTAACATCATTCAACAAACACTTCGAATTTGCTACATTAACTCCAGGCAGACTGAGCGGTTACAAGAGCCTTATAAAGGAGCCAAACCAACACATATTGTATTCTGAGCATGGCTTCACAGGAAATCATCAATAAAGGATGTTCAAAAATGTGCTCTGGAGAGCTTGCTCGCATGTAAACTCCCATGTGTTGTTTTGAGCACACTAGGGACAGACACAGCGAAATGAAAACAAACAGCTGAAGAATTTGCTTTGCGAGCACAGTTTTGTTCAACAGCTCATGTGGATGCCTTGTGTGCATTGTGAATGTTTCTTGCAAAAATCGCTCAACGAAACATGCTGAATATGTTAGGGGAGTGATTGCCATCAAAATATGCTTTCAACAAATAAGTGACTTGTAAAATATTAGGCTATAGTTGGTTTTGCAACTCCTCTGGGAGATGTATTTAAATGTGTTGGACGGATATGGTTTGCTTCGAACTAGTTCTATGTGCCCAGGTCTTTGACTAATAAGGTTTGGTCCACATTGAAGATTATTCTGACACACAAAATTGGCACACAGGAGAGCAAGGTGAAGAGTGACCAGCAACCTAAGAGCTCCAACATCTAAACAAACATTCAGACGATTAATGGACACAAACACACACACACACACACACAACATGCTTGAGTTGCTAAAAGTCTTCTGTAAAAGGAGAGACAGATACTTGAACAACTGATGAAAAGAACATTCAAAATAAAAAGTATTTTTAAATAAGAATCTTTAAAAACACTCAAATTATATCTGAAGGTTTAGTCTGGATGAAACTACAAACACACACTTTGGAACTGCTCTCAATAATCACATCACCCAAACAAATTAAAGGGATAGTTCACCCAAAAATGAAAATTACCCCATGCTTTACTCACCCTCAAGCCATCCTAGGTGTATATGACATTCTTCTTTCAGACGAATACAATCAGAGTTATATAAAAAAAAATGCCTGGCTCTTCCAAGCTTTATAATTGCAGTGAATGGCTGTTTCTGTTTTGAAGTCTATAAAAGTGCATCCATCCATCATTAAAGTGGATATTTTCTCACACAAACGCACCGCTTTGCTTCAGAAGGCCTTTATTAACCCCCCAGAGCTGTATGGATTACTTTTATGATGGATACATGCACTTTTATGGACTTCAAAACAGAAAGAGCCATTCACTGTCATTATAAAGCTTGGAAGAGCCAGGACATTTTTTAATATAACGATTGTATTCGTCTGAAAGGAGAATGTCATTACACCTAGGATGACTTGAGGGTGAGTAAATCATGGGGTAATTTTCATTTTTGGGTGAACTATCCCTTAAAATTTACGATAATTCAGACAAGACTATCTGAGAAGACAGTTGTCCATGTAATTTCATAGGTGTACCACAAGAGGGCACAACTGCATCTAAAATGCAGTTGTGAGCTTTTAGTTCTCATACTCTGAATAAACACAATGGAAACTTCACCTAAAATAAAAGGCCATTGAGGATGAATGAAATGCATTGAAAAAAGAAAGATTTAAATTACTGGTCTTAAATGCACACCAAAATAAATAAAAATAGAAACTGTTACACTTCAACTACAGAGACAAAGCTTTTCCATATCAAATTTTATTGCTGACATGCATGTAGAGATTTGATGAAGTACAAAAATATGTCTTTTATACAAATTTGTTTTTTATCTCTGTACAATTACCCAGTTTTTTTTTTTCTTTGACACCATTCTAACCAAGCAGCTTACAACATCAAACGTTCAGGCTTTTGACAAGTTTCATCATGTTTTGTTTTACACCAGATTTAGATTTTCCAGTTTTAGTAAAAGATGCAAAAAAGTAACAATTCTAAAGAGAAATCTCCCAATTTATGAAACATCTGCACAAAGTGGCCAAAAAAAGGGAAAAGAAATCCAAAGTCAAACTTAATGTTCAGTATCTTCCCTTGCACGGTCTTTGTGTTTTTGGAGTATTCATCATTTGCAAAACACCCACATCCACTCCAATTTCTGCTGCATCTTGTGGCACGTCTTGCTAATTAGAATCATGCACTAATTGCTTTTAAACTGTATACAGAGCTCAACAAAGTACACTTCTCATGCTGCAGACAGAATTTGGACATCACAAAAACATGGGGGGGCAATTGCAGTCACTTAGGTAGGGGCATATTAAACAGAAATGACTAATTTCTTTCATCTAGGTTTTGGGTACAGACTACACAACCACATTAACAGCAGTCATATTGCAACCGTACAGATTTGCTATGAAATAATGGCTTTTGTGAGAACTCTACATGGACCTAGGATATAGCCTTGAGGCACTCCTTTTTGTGTCTAAGGAAAAAACTTTGATTTGCTCACATCTCCATCAAGTCACATATATTATCCACTACAATACTGCTTTAGAACCAAATATATTTCACATTGAGGTGGGAAAAACTAATGCTTTCAAAAGGTGGCGTGTGTGGAAACATTGGGTGTGATTCTTCAAAATAATAATAATAATACCCTGTACTGGGTTTTGCACTATTGACGCCCATTCGCCATTACGATGTCTTTCACACTGGCCAGAGTGCGGTATCATCCTTACCTCGCAAGATAAACTCTACATCGATTCTACGTGTCATGCTAATGTGCACATTGACTTAAAATAGAGCTATGCAAAGTCAGTCTCCTAATTAGTGTAGCTTAATATACCGACAGGATTGTTGCAATAATTATTCAAGAATTAAAAAGAAGGTAAGAGAGTCAATAAAACAAAACCTTCACTGAAGATAGAAGGAAAAAAACGTGAGAGATCACAGCAATGCTTTCGAGTGATATATGATCTCTACATTTTACTATGGCAGATTAATTAAAACAGCAAATAAATTAAAAGGAAAACAGAAAGGTAAGAAAGTACTACCAGGCTGTACGGTCTTTGAGAGAGGAAATCAAAGTGGAGATTAAAAAGGACAAGCCAAGCTGCTAGTCATGAGCTCAGAGACCTACAGTAGTGAATGACCTTTTCATCTAATGACACGAGTGGAGCCAGACATAAAGGCATTGCAAACTAAGCCACAGGTCCATGCAAGCCAACCGCCTAGTATACTAAGATATATTCTAGCATCAAAAGTACATATTCACTGCTCATTGAACTGAGAATCAGTCAATAATCTAAGGCAAGATATCCCACAGTTATGCTTTATACAAATGGGGTAGCTTAAATGGGATTGGAAAATTCAAATGAGATTAAGTATCGGTTTCCTTGCAAAATTCTCACAAACGAAACAGATTAAGAGGAGTGAGTCTGATGGCATTTCCTTCCTGATGAGCTTGAGATATATAATAACCATACATGGAAATGAGGGGTAGGTGAGGTTAATAGAATTACAAGAAAAACAAAAAGAAACTGTCCCCTATGCAATGGGTTTCTTTGTATGCACTGTGGCCAAAAACATTCCCTAGTGGCCAATCCTCGATCCCTGAGCTGCAGCTGAAATCTGTGTGGGGAATGAAAGCACCGGAGATAGAGGACATGGCAGAAGATGCACTTTGATGGCTTGGCATGCTATCAGAGGGTGAGCGCTATAGACGGAGGGACACAAAAGGAAAGGAGGGCTTAAGGGCTGTGCTTATGGGGCTTATCTTGGCTTAGACTTCCGCATGACTGCCGGCTCAGCCACCCTGCTTCCTGACAGTTTCATCCCATCACCAGCTGTCCCATACCTCATCTTTTTTCAAGCACAGCCCCGCAACAAGTCCCTATGTGATACACACCAAAATCCATGACAGTACCACACAGCTCCGCTTTGGAGAGTCCTTAGCAGTGGCATATTACAAGATTAAACGTACATATTACGATTGGGCGAATGCACAGGAAATGGTCGTTTTGAGCTTTATGCTGCCTTCTGATTGGACGAAAGCAAGAGGGGAGAGTAACGTACCATACCAGCCGGTTTGGATGCCAAGTTAAGCTTTTGGTTGTACACATCCAGACACAGATGCTAGCTGCCAACAGAAACCCATTCAAAGAGGAATGAGAAACATGCGCTGCTATGATTTCAGTAATATGAGGTTATTAGCTTTCTAACTTATGATACTTATCTTCAAATGGCAAAAAAAGAGAATAGTCTTACTTAAAATGCTACTGTTTTTGTAGAAGAGGAGGGAAAAAAGCTTATTTAGATTGAGGATAAACCAGTCACTGGTTTTGACACAGAATATATACACAGCCACAATGCTAATGCTCTTGAGCCTGTGCTTGTCCCCCCCCTCAACATAAGGAGTCCTGCTTTCAAAAGAACGGAGAGCACTGTTAAAAACTGACCAAGAAAGAAGGAAAACGAGAGATAGAAAAAAATGGTAAGAGGTAGATTTGCAGTCATAGATGTAGATGGGAGCAGAACAGACAACTGGTTGAGGGGAACAGAACGAAAGGGTTGATCATGTGATCCGAGGCGTCTCTGTAGAAAGTGCTGGGGGAGAGGTGGGTGGGGAAGGGTGGTTGTGTGTGATCTGCTACATGATTCTGTTGGGGTATTGCTGAAAGTGTGTGTGTGTGTGTGTGTGTGTGTGTGTGTGTGTATGTGTGTAAGATTTGGGCAAGGATTGGCTTGGTAGAGGTGGTGGAGGTGGTCTCATTTGACCTGTGTGCTGCCCATAGGCAAAGTCTGTGTCCTGTGTCGATGAATGGGGCAACAGAGCACTGAGCTGTTCCTTGGCCCTTGTTTGTGCCTGCCAGACTCACGCTGCATGCTCACAAACGCGCACACATACACTCTCACACGTAAACATACATACAAGTGTGCGCCTATTTCCACTCCCTGTGACCCCCGCCCACGGACAGAATGGCGGTGCTACTTCCGGAGGAAGCGCTGGGCCAGTATTGCGGCATCCAGAGGACTGATGGGCTGAGCATCGTGGCCGAGGCGCCTCACCGGAGGCACGTTACCGAAATGCCTCTTGCTGAGGAAGTTCTTGGTCTCGTGTATAGTGTTCTTCTCTTCTGCCAACAAGAGCTGTTGCCTCATGTAGTTCTCAAATTCGTACTGAGACGACTCCTCTGTCACTTTCGCCTGAGAATATAATAAAAGACTGATTCAGAGCCAGTAAGAACCTCGTCATGGTAATACTGTTGAAAGAGTAAGTTTCTATTATTATCAATCCCAGCTTAATAAGTAAAGACAACTGCAAGCAAGCCACTAGTTGGTTGAAACACTGGCACTTTCAAAACATTGTCAGGTTGGCAGGATTCTCAAGCAGAGCAAACCAACCAATGGTGAGACTTCAGGGCGGGACAATCATAACTACCAGTCATTTAAATACAACCATTTATGAAACAGGGTTTTAATGCTGTGGTTCTTAAACCTGAGGTCTGAATGTATGTATGCATGCATGCATGCATGCATGCATGCATGTATGCATGTATGCATGTATGTATGTATGTATGTATGTTAAGGAATTATGTGTAATCCCGTATATTATGTTTTGATTTGGTATTTTTTCCATTATTGCTATTTCGGTGTTCGTTCTTTTTGTCTTGCTGTTTGTGTGAAGTAGGATCCCATAATCAGCTGCGGGATGGTTTCGCCTCTCTCCATGGTTACTGGATCTCAATGATTTAGGAGGGTTTAAAATAAATGGTTCCACTTCCTGAATTGGAGCTGTTGCGATTCCGGGCCGGTCCACTCCTTCCGTCTCCTCTCCAGCCGTCAGACCATTATTGTACATTCCTTAGATTCTGTGATATATGTGTTTTTGTAGGGTTGACCTACCCTTTCTTTTGAAATTACGTTCGCTCTGTTTTGTTAGTGTAGTTAGGGTAATTTTGTTGGATTTTTATATTTTGAGGGAAGTTAGTTTGGATTTGTTTGTTTGTTTATCTGCTTTTGATTGTTATTTTGGGCCTTGGGTCTTTCCTGAAGATTATACACCCACAGTTTTTTTTTTTTGTTACTCTGGAAATGTAACTTTATTTACATTTATGTCTATTTTCTTTATCCTAATAAAACGGTTATCATTTTTCTTAAATTCTGGATTCATTGGTTTAATTTTTGTGGTCTGACGACTGGGCAGGGATGCATGTTTTTTTTTTTTCCCATTTAAACTAGATGGGTTGACTTCGTAACATATGCATGTATGTGTGTGCGCGTGCGCATGTATGTATGCATGTATGCATGTATGTATGTATGCATGCAAGTAATTACTTTAATAATTATATATTTTATATTTTATAATTTTAAGTCAACCTGTGCCACTTGTGTTTCATAAAAAAGGCCCTTCACCATTAAACTTCCATATAATTGTAACTCCTACGAGTGGTACCGACCTCCTGAAGATGTTCGGGGTGGTTAAGCTGATCGTCTATGTCTGGCACCACTTGTAGAGGGCCACTCAGCGAAGACACAGATTGCCTGTTTAAAAAAACAAAAAAAAAACAAAAAAACAACTTTCAATGACAAATGGGAATTTACAGATGTATAGCCATGGGAGCTTTAAATGCATCATTGAAAACTGCACTGGATTGCAAAAAATTGTGGCGAGACCACAATCGCTGACCCAAGATGACATCACCCTATCACATGAATTCCTAAGAAGTTATGTCAAGATGACAAGAGGCTTGTTCGACTTCAAACAGCGATGCACAGACCGATCGGCGGCTGACTTGAAGCAGTGCATGCCGTTTAGAAATTTTGTCCGAAATTTTTTGCCACGTGACTGTGACGTATGCCATCAAAGTGCCGCGAGAGCGAATCGAGAGCAGCCGGCTGGTGCATTCTGCGCAGCTTCTACAGAGCGACTGCACGAGCATTAATGACGACACAGCCGTTCCACGATTGGCCGGATTCACCGCATGACAACAATTACGTTTATTCTAAAACCTTCAGTTCTACTAATGCTCACAAATCTGTATTTTATAACATAAAAACCTATTTTCATGTAGTTGCAATGTTACATTGTTATGTTTATTAAAATAAAACTGATAAAAAAACGTTGACCCCACTTCATTGATAGTTCACTTATGTTGAACTTTATTCTCTTGTACAAACACACGATGTATTAAGCAGTACATAAAGTATTATCCTACATGAAAATGTCTCAGAAACATACGTGCATTGCATTGCATTTATTTCACTCCAGCTGTGATAAAGTATGCAAACACAGCGTGAGCCTCACTGCGGGAAGCAGAAAGTGTCCGTTTGCAGCTCTTCCCTGCCTGGCTACTCTTGCCAATCGGTTGTATCCAGCCGCAGCTGATGTCAAACACACCTAAGAACTCTTGGCTAAAAATGTAACTATAAAGCTGATCTGAGATCAGATGAGACGCACCAGGATGCGATGATGGCGCTCAGAGACTCGAGCACCTCGGTGGCAGTGAGCCTCTGCTGGGGGTCGAGCACCAGAAGCTTCCTGATCAAACACACCGTACTTTCTGATACCCGTCCATCCCTGCACAAACAAAACAGGCACAAAGACACATAAGCATTTCCATTAACATTTCACAGCCTTCATTTAAGGGAATAGATCACAATAAAAATCCAAAAAAGTATTTGAAATGAAAAAGTAGATTTTAATAATGTACTGGTGATTTCAAGGGTGCAAAAGCACCATAAAAGTATCAAAAAGTGTTCCATACATCTTTTTAAAGAGGTCATAGGATGCAAAATTCACTTTTATATGGTGTTTGCACACAAATGTCTTTGCAGTGTGTGGATACAACCACCCTACAATGATAAAAATCCATTCTTTTTTTTTTTTAATCCTCAAAAAGCAAAAAAACACTCAAATCAAGCCGTTTTAATTTGAGCAATATTATGTCATATTGCTCATGCTCTGCCCACGACCGCTGACAGACTGTCCCGTATTAGCACATTTAAGCCCTCAGTCAGTTGTACACGGTTCGCCAAGGCAGCACTTTACGTGTCTACACACCCCACGGAAGAGAGGGGTGGGGTGAGCAGTAGTAATATCCGATTCGTAAACGAATCGTTCTTTTGAACCGGTTCTTTTTAGTGAACCGGTCGAACCAGTTGACCAAATCGGACTGAATTGTTCTTACAGTTCGCGTCTTGAGTCAGCACTGATCCAAAAGTTACTACTAACTTTCTGACATGAGTGACAGTCCCTCCAACTAGAAATATCCAATATCCTTAAATATATGGTTACTCCAGTAACTCCAACAGTTCACTGAACTGAGACATGTTGTGCTGAGAGAACTGATGAGAACTCACAAGCAGCTGATACCGAGCATGCGTGTCCTACCGAACGTACAGCGGTTCTCGAGTTAACAGTTCTCGAATCCGAACCGTTTCTTTTGGACACGTTCGACATACTAAGAACCGATGAGCTGAGCACGTGTCATTTGTTCAGAGGGATGAAATGCATGTTAAGTATATCAAAATAAAACATGTTGGAAACATGTTCATCACATAATTGCTGTCTTAGCACTGTATTATTTTAAAGTTTGGAAACACAATGAATGAATGGATTGTAAAACAGTCAAACTAAACATTTATTTGTTTTATCAATAATGCATGATTTTCAGGAACAGCTTTATTTAATTTCTAAATAAGTTGATATAAATCTTAAAATGTATTAATATCAAAACAGTAGAATATTGAACATACTAGAAACATGCTTTGACTTTTTAGTTTTGTCGACTGTATATTCAGGTTGCAGCAGTTCTCAGCTCAGCAAACTTACACTGATACAGCGGTTCTCGCCAAGAACAGGTTGCAGCGGTTCTCTAATCACCAATACAGAATCGAGAACTGTTTCTGTCAGACACGTTCGATCTTTCAGACACATTCGATACTGAGAACTGATGAGCTGAGATACTGAGCATGCGTGATAGTGTCGTCTGAACCGAACTGTTTCTCTCGGACAACTGATGCTGTGCTGATAATATGAGCACGGGTGAACCGAGGACTTGTGTAAGTTTATGTCTATGTTGTGTAAATTTATGTCAATGTAAGTTTATTTAATCTGTGTAAAACATCTGCGTTTGCACGACAGTGGCTGTATTGAGTGCTTTTGCAAATGTAAATGTAAGAAACTTATCCAAGATGATGATGACGATGATTATTATTATTATTATTATTATTATTATACTAAGTTATGATTACAAATTATTTTATATGAATGTGTTTGAATGTATTTTCATCCGCCGGGATGATAGAATTGACGTCATTACGTGAGGACATAAAAGAACCGGATGAACCGGTTTTTTTTAACCGGTTCATTGAAACGAACTGTCCGAAAGAACCGGTTTGCGGAAAAGAACCGGACTTCCCATCACTAGTGAGCAGTAGCTCATTATCATTTAAAGAGACGGGTCGCTGTGAACAGAGCTGTTTTTAAGGAGGTAAAAAGGGTGTTGTTTTACACAAACATTGAGGAATTTTAACCAAAGTATGTTACAGACTTTACATGAAGACCCTAAAGAATCATACCAACTTGTGGAAAATGGGCATCCAATGATCCCTTTAAGTCACATGACAATTTTAAGGGAGGAACAGAAGAAAATTTGGGTCACAATTTAATGAAAATCTCAACATGTGATGTGAACAAGTGATGTTTTCATTGAGTGAACTATCCTTTTAAATAAGGGCCAACACAATATTTACTAATTAACATGTTTGATTCATATCAAAGCACAGAGATAATGGAGAGACTCACTCAGGGATGGAGTACTCCGCTGCTTTGATCTTGCGGAAGAGCTCTTGAGGTATACTGTCATAGAACGGGAACTGGCCGTAGAGCATGGTGAACAGCACCACACCGAGCGCCCACATATCACTGGGTTTACCGCGGTATGGTCGACCTACATGGAAACACAAAGTGAAATTTCAACAGGCAACTCTACAACAGTTTGCTTATTCGATCAGACTGGAACTTTCTCTTGGAACAGTAACAAACGCTACACAAGTACATAGATACGAATGCAAGTATCAAACTCATTTAGGCCCAATCCCATTTCTGCCCCTTAGCCCTTCCCTTTCCCCTACCCCTTCATTTTGCGCGTACACGTGAAGGGGTAGGGGTGTCTCGATTCTCTTTTGGCTGAAGTGGTAGGGGTAAGGGGAAGGGCCAGATAGCCCTTCAAACGAAGATTTTTCGGGACCACACTACAAACGAAGGGGTATGATGAATTTCCCTGCATACACCGACTACCGTGCTGCTAGAATGCGTGTAGTGATGTTGCCACTCGGGGTCGATCACTTGTGTGTTGCCTGGCTGCCAGCTTCTCCGTAGCTTGCTAAACGCACTATTTGAGTGATGTGAACTAATAATTAATAAATAAATAATACAGTTAAAAAAAATATCTGGTCATCCTTCATAACGCAGTCGATATTTATATCACATATCGTCTGTAAACTCTTGCATCTCCTAGGCAACAACTGACTCGTTTGTATTACATTGCAAAGAGCAATGTATCGCCGTTATCGCAGCACCACCGTAGAAAACAAAACCATATCCATACTGGCCTGCTCGGATCGGCACGGAATAGAACGGCTAATAAACAAAGAGAACAGTTTGGCCCAATGGAAAAGCGGCTTCACCAGTCCTGTATGTTCTGTATCATTCTGTATAGTCTTAGGAAACTCGAAGGCTCATACGTTTTTTAACTGAAAACAAACACCGTTTTATTAAGTCCAAATACAGCGCAAAACAACGTTGGGAGTGAGTCATTTGTTAAACGTGCTCGTGCCTGATTTCTGTTAGATATAGCCTACGCACTTCACTGTTCATACTGATTAAATGTTACAAGACACTAATAAAAGAAACAGGGTAAGATGACGTGTAATGGTGTAGTAGTGGTGTCCCATTTCTTAGGGGAATATTTTCACCCCTACCCCTTGCCACTCTGTTTCAAGGGGCAAGGGGAAGGGGTAGGTGTAGGTGAAGGGGTATACAATAGAATTGGGATTGGGCCTTAGTCTGACAAGACACTTTTAATCAATTTAATGCATCCTTGCTGAAGTATTAATACAAAAATCTTACTGATCCCAAACTTATAAATTGTAGTGTTTATAACATATGCTACCAAGAGTGTCATATTTTATAGTCCCCCAAAACCTATTCACACTCACTATACTGGTTTGTTTACCACCATAAATGGGCAACAGAACACAACTTGCCAGAAGAGTACAAATGAGTCATGGGAGCTTGTTTTAAAAGAGGGGTTAATTGGGAAGGTTTCTGTTTAGTAAACAGCTTGATTTGCATGGTATATTTTTCAGTAAGGTACACATTCTCTCTTTCTACTTTAACCCTACGCATTAGAAAGCGAAAGAGAGGTAGAGCGAGAGGTAGAGCGAGAGGTAGAGCGAGAGGTAGAGCGAGAGGTAGAGAGAGAGCGAGAGAGAGAGAGCGAGAGAGAGAGAGAGCGAGAGAGAGAGAGCGCTAGGGAGAAAGCGCTAGGGAGAGAGAGCAGGAAGAGTAGTTCCTCTCAGCATGACTCATTGTGATGACTCACTGAAGCAGCTCTCCCTTTGTTCTGCTGTCATATTCGGCTGATTTACTCCCAGTTTCTTTCTGTCATTTTACTGTGAATGGAGACCGCAAACAAGAGCTCGACTGCGCCTCTATTTAACATGCATGCTCGGAATGCACCATCTAACCAGAGCCTACATCCACAGAGGTCTCGGAAAAACCCCGAAAACACATGAAAGACAAGTTTGGAAAGGTTGTGTTGTGGGATATTTTGGCTAGTACATTAACTAAACAGGGATTTTTAACCATTTCATACAAATAGTGCTCTGCACACAAAGTTCATGGAACATAAACATACATATACACAGATGTTTTTTAACTGAAATTTTTTTAATTGACATTTCAATTTTGAATGATTTATATTTGAATAACGGCTCATGCTGTCTTTGAATTAGGCTAAAAACTAGGTATCTCAGGAGGCAACCTTCCTTTTAGAATAGACTTGAGTGTAAGACAGAAGCCGGTGATGCCTTAATGCCCAGGTTTTTGAAACCATATGAATATATTTACATGCTTCGTTAATTGTTGCATTGCAAATTTGTTTTGCAATGTAAAAAAACCCCAAAGAGAGTCATATAATTACTTTTCATTTTAATTTTAAATTTTAATATTGGAGGGACAACGAGACATTTAGCTGAATGTTAGCTTCTAGTTTAAACTTTGGCTTGAAAGTAACTTTAATTTTTTCCACAAATACAATATTTGGCCTGCTGAAAACTCTTGAATATTTTATATTAAATATAAGCTAAACTATTGACAGCATCTGTAGCGCACAGATTTTATTTTACCTTTTTAAAAAACAATATTGACTAGCCACAAAATATGCTGACAGTAATGTACTTGTAATGAAGTTCCACGGGGCAAGCGTACAACACTCCATAGACATCCACCGTAAGTATTTCTGTAAACGTGTTTTTAGAAACAACATTTTATATAAAAGGTCCAAATATTTCCTCTTTTGACTACATAAATGTTTGACGCATAAGATAAACAGCGAGTCCCATGTTTTGAAATTACATCACTTGAGTGAACTTCAGTTCTACACAGAAAGAGAGATTGTTTGGAAAGATAATCCTCGTGATACAACTGCTGTTAATTTTATCCGTAGCACTGCTGAGATCTGCCTGAGGCCATGACAACAAGCTTAAGGGAAGAGTTTTGGTATCGAGTCGTTGATGAGCCAACAGGTCAAGTCTTGCGACACACAACACAAATAATGACTTCAATAAACGTAACTATTGCTCATGTTATTGACAGTTTGTGACTGCTGTCCTGATTAGGGCTGTGTAGGTGGTTGGGTTTATGAGCTTTGATTACAGTGGTGACATGGAGGGTGAGTCATGTGAGTCACACACACACACACACACACACAGCGAAGCTTAATTCTCACCACTTAGGACATCTGGGCTGATGTAGGCTGGACTGCCTCGCTGGTCCTTTAACAGATCTTCCTCACTCACCAAATGCTTGCCAAGGCAAAAGTTTGTGATGGTGATCCGATGGGTCCTGCAGCACACAAACACAACACGCAGATGACGTCAAAAAAACCACCATGTATTCCCGCATCAAGTCGCACTGTTTATTAAAAAGACAGCTTGTGAAATCCATGCTCTACGTCTATGTAAACATGTCCAGGTCCATAATTTACCACAAATCGAAAGGAAAAAAGAAAATTTTATTTTAAATAATATAAAGAAAATTAGAAATATTAAGGGACATTTCACCCAAAAACGAATGATGTATGAATTTCTTTCTTCTGCTGAACACGAAAAAAAGACATTGTGAAGAATATGGGCATTATATAAAAGTCGCAATTACATGTTATAAAGTCAGAACTGCGAGTTTATATCTTGCAATTGCAAGTTTATTTCTCACAATTCTTCTCAATTGCAGGGGAAAGTCAGAATTGCAAGATATAAACTGTTTATAAATCACACAATTCTGATTTCATAACTTGCAAACTTTACATCAAGCCATTGTGAGAAAACGGTCAGAATTGTTAGATTAAAAAAAAGTCGCAATTATCTTGTAAATTTGTTTTATTCTATGGCAGAAACAAGCTTCCATACCATTGACTTCCATAGTATGAGGACAAAATATTATTAAAGTCAATGGGGCCCATGAATTGTCTGGTTACCATCATTCTTTAAAATATCTTGTGTTCAACAAAAGAAAGAAATTCACACAGGTTGGGAAAAAACCTGCGTAACATTTTCATTATCTATCTTGTCCAAAAGAAAAGGCATACATTTTCTTTATGACAAAATAAAATAATAAAATCAAGTATTCTTGAATTTTGTATTGCAATCTGATTCAGACACATTCATGTTTTTGTCAGATTCACCCTCAAAGAGCCACTCCAAAATCCTGTATTCAGTTCATTTCTGCTGTCTGGATTAGTGTGGAATAGATACATATGCACACACACACACACACACTTTTTTACACTATATAAGCATATCAAAATGAAACTAACTGCTGTTAGGTGAGTCGTGTTTGTATCTGTGCAAACATGCCTCTGATATTTTTGTCTCTGTCATTAAATCTAATCTGTGGCAGGGAGCCATTCTGCCTTTCCAGAAAGCAGAACCCAACATGACAGAACACACCGTGACTGCACTTGACAAACAAGTGAGTCACCTGTGGCTTCTCACAAACTCAGGGATGACTAATCTTTGCACCTCAGAAAGGAAAGAACAGCAGTTTTTCAGTGACAGGCATGCAATGAAAACAAGCACACCAACATACACCGAGATCCTTTCATGTAAAAAATGCATTTACATTTACAATGAGCAAAACTAACGCGTCAGCTGATGGAGCTAAACTTCGGGACCTCCAATGTGAGAATTCACACAGTCAACAGCTGTAATCTCCCTTCACTCAAAAAAAAAAATCCACCACAACAGCTACATCCTCTTTTCCCATGCTTCCCCAGTTACGCTCTCACTTTCACACCCTGAAAGTGACTGTCACACTTACGCCTAACAGTTACAAACAGGCTCGTTCTAGAAGCTTTGTTTTTCCCAGAAGAATATCTTACTGGTTTAAGGCTGATTACAATCTTCATTTAAAAAGGAGGGTCATGATTAAATTAGATTAATCTAAAAGTAAAAAGAGAGTGAAAAGTGAGGCTAGATTACTCACAATGGACTATGTGGAAAAACGCTATCCATTCTAGCATCTGTACCAGTTATAATTTGTTTTAGTTTTCAATTTCAGTTTACTTTTAATGGTGTATAAAGTGTCAAATTAAAGGCCCACTGAAGTGCCTTGAAATACAGCATTATTCAATGTGTTGACGTAATTTCCACTGAAACAGGAAGAACAGCTCCTCTCCTTTTTTTAAAATAGCCAGTAGCGCGTCGTTTATATCACAGCTCGGCAAGAGCCGTTGAACATGGTAAAGCTGCCGTTCCCTCCTAATCGCTAACCGCTTCTCATCCTAATCTCCTCCATATCGCTTTAAAATATAGCATTCTGTGCAGAATTCAAATGGTTCTGATACATTTTCTGGTATGCGCCGACTCGTAGTTACGATCTGCTCTGTGCCATCGTGTCTCTGGACCGGAGCAGACTGTGTGTACATGGTGTGTGTAACACTAACGTGAAACCAGACTTCATTCACCCCAATAGAAAGCATATTTACACTGTCTGAATCGTTCCCTATCCCCTATATAGTGCACTTTGTGGCATTCACCATGTAGAAAATAATAAATGTGTGAACAAGTGACCGATTTTAGCTGCAGCTTCAGCGTCTATTTGTGGGCAGGATGCTGTAGATTCTAGAGAGCATTTGATTGGACAGAACATCTGATGAGAAGCTGAAGTGCAGGGTGATCTCATCAAAATCATTGATCCATATTGGCAGAAGTGAGAAACTGAAAGTTTTGAATGCTTATATCTTCTAAATGCGAACTGTCATTGTTTTGGAGCACACTAGATTATAGATAACAGTAATACTAACATATTCATACTAAAAGCAAAAAACAAAACTTCAATTTTGATTTCATGGGGATTTAAATAAAATAAATCAAATGCAACAGTATTTACTGAACTAGATCAACTAAGATCCAGATAGCTTATACTCATCGACAAATTGCAAAATTTTGTGCGTTAAGGCATTTTAATACATAATATATTCAAAAGTTGTGTTGTATGGAGATGACTGCATCGTTTTTGCATGGCAATTTTACGTGGTGTCAGTATTTTCAAATTACCTGCTCCTAAATGTCACAAACTGGTTCTCTTACAAGTCGTTCTTTACATGCAGCATCTAATTCCTGCTATTTAAGCTTTTATCTGGCTTCATCATGACTGCTCAAGCTTTGTTTCCCGAACGAAAAAAAAAAAAGTCAGCAAGTGTTTCTCCTCAGGACATTCTCATTGCTCACTCTCCTCTTCCTGTTCATGTGAAGAGACCAGAAGCCTCCCGGTCTCTCGGTGAGGCTAAAATTAGCCCGTTGATGGGAAAAGTTAAAAGGTTTAAACGCAAGAGGAAGTCTCGATGTTGAAATCCAGTCAGAACTGCCTCTGCTGGGTGAGGTTAATGTGGGATTTTGATGCAATTGTTTGGTATTGGAGTTCCTTTGCTTGGGCAATCTGTGCTGTAAGAGGAACAAAGCTAATAGTGAAAGAAAATGTGCAGATCAGGCAATTTGTTCACTTTTATAGAGTCTTGATGGTGACAGCCATATGGTGCTCCCTGAAGAGCGGAGTGTGTAAACTGTGAAGGAGGTAAAAGAGGTATGAAATGATGGCAACCAACACTAGTGAAATGTGAGAGAAACTTCTGCACTACATGGCAGTTCTTTACAAAATTCTGATGATAAAGCCTTCCCAGGTCGATTCTGGAGAATGCAGAAAGCTCCACAGATATTACATGTCAGAACCAGATTTAGCAGTCATTTTTGAAGGTCCAAGTATAATGTCATGGACCACTTATGACTAATACAGAGTATTTTCCATCCCACCCAAATCCAACAGTCTGCCGGCTGGGCAGGGTCACACAGAAAGTAGGATCAGAAGGGTATTTGGAGAGTGAAAAAGCGAGAGAGGGGGGAAGAGAGAGATAGGTCTGCCAGCGTTACATGAGTGTGACTCAGCTCTGAGCTATGAATCCTTTGGCAGAGGGCTGTATTATCTCCAGCTGGGACACAGTGTTCTGCTCTCTGGCTGAAATGAAGGAGACAGACCAGACTGCTCGGTTTCATCACCATAGGGTCCAGTGACAAGTGTGCATACGTGTGGATTTTTTCTTTTGCAGTTCAGCAATGCAATACCAGTCTTTTTAATTGACTCCCATGAAACAGGCATAAAATGGTTGACTCAAGAATGGCACAAGACGAAAAAAACACCAGGCAAAAACAGATAAATGCACTGAGACTCACGTGTGACAGTGTTCATATTTTATAACTCCAGCTCTTTTCTGAGAAAATGTAGAAGTGCGACTTTAGAAGAAGCCTCTTATGCTCACAAAGGCTGCATTTATTAGATCAAAAACACAGTAAAAACTGTAATATTTTGAAATGTTACAATTTAAAATAATTTTTCTATTTTAATACATTTTAAAATGTAAGTTTTTCCTGCGTGGATGATCAATTTAATGCATCCTTGCTTATTACTTAAAAGAAAAAAAAGAAAAGAAAAAAAAGACCCCAAACTTCTAAAAGGTAGTGCAACTTAGAATCATTTTTAGATAATAAAACAGAGGGCTTTGTTTAATGGCAAAAAATGCTGCATAATGCATAACCTTAAGTCAACCAGCCAGGACGCAAGAAGTACAGTTGCCTGTAAAGAGAAGATGAAAGAATCTAGCCCCGCTCCTCCTTGCTCTACACATGCCACTGAGCTTATTTGGTGTGACGGGTTTCGTAATTAGACAAGCTGGGCACTTATGTGACCGAACTACAATGTGCGAGAACTCAGCGGCGAGCAGCACATGCTGGCAAATGTGACAGGCAGAACTGAGGATTTTCAATTAGTCAGTAACTCTCTCTTTCCTCGGGACATTTGAAATGGCAGAGACAACAGAACTGCGTTTAGAAGCATTCCCGTTCCACACACATGGCAGAAACACATGCGCGTGGCACATATGGTGTTTGGAGAGGGTCTTTATGGATGAGGGATTGGGAATTCCACAAGAGCTATCTGATACACAATGCTTGCAGACCTCAGATGCCTTCAAGCCAGCATGTGTGGTTCTACCACCCCCCCTTCTCTCGCTCCATCAACCTCTCCTTTTTTCCAGGGAATGAACCAGGGGCACGTTCCATGCCTATTCGTTTTAACTGGGATAGTTTCCCACTGTTCCCTCCCCTCCCTCTTCAGCCTGTGGGGATGAATCACACTCTCACTAAGAGCTCAAGAGGAGAAGGGTCAATGAGGCCAGACGGTGCTCCATGAAACCCCAACAGAGAGTCGAGCGCACAGAAAACTCCACTAGCACAGCAGGTAAAAGGAAGAGAAAGACATCTTACCTTTTATTAAGCACCATGTTTCCAAGCTTCAAGTCTCTATGCACGATGTTCTTCTACAATGGTAAGAACAGTGAACGGTTACAATATATACCTGAAGATATGGGCTACACATTGTACAGCATGCAACCTGACAATCACCATAGCATTATATTACAGATAAATGCAATGCGTCATCCACCACATTACTTTCAGTGGCTCACACAATAAAATCAACATAAAATGTTGTGTGCAATCATTTTACTTCTGCAATATGACAAACTTCCCAGAAATTTTTTTTTTCCATCAGAAACCATTGTAAAAAAACAAAAAAAACAATAATAATACAATTTTTGCTAATTAAATAAGCTGAAATAAATTAATATTAGATGAAAAACAAACGAAAATTAGAACTGCTGTCCATTTTGATTTCGCATTTAAAACCAGTTCACCGTGGCAGCTCACCTTATGTAACGCCTCCACCACTCTCACCACATCATAGAAGATAACGATGGCCTCGCGCTCGCTCAATCGCTTCTCCTTGATGACATAATGCTGCAGGTTGATGAGGTCGGCCGTCTTGTCGCTGAAGTCGTGGGCACAGAGGCAGTCAAGCACCAGACAGATACGTCTCTTCATCTTCCGCACTTTGTTGGCCTCCATGTCCTCGACAATTTCACAGGAGCGGTCCTGAGATGGAGAAAGTGAAAGAGATAATGCGTTAGAAAAGTTTTGCGCAGTCAACAATTGCAGGGACAACATAAAAGACTTTACCTCGGCCAACCCGGCAGTGCAATTGACAGTGTCTAACAAAGAAAGCGGATACATAACCGCACCATTAAGCCTTTGAATGGAGCGGAGAAGAAAATAGTGTTTCAAGTACAAGATTACACTAATGGACTGGTGGTACAAAAAGGAAAGCAGTGATTCTCCTGTATAACTAGCCATGTGCAACAGCTTGAATGATGAAAGCCCTACTTCGGTCACCGGAGACTGGGGTCAAATCAGGGCCACAAATCGATCGGCAGTGTGGTTTGTGTTGGCAATGACTGCGCTTCTGAACACAAGAGGCAATCCATAATTAACTGGACCACTCTAGAGACAAGCTATAATAAACCAATCAATACTGCAAGCTTCAATGAATGGCCCTGACAGCACAGCTTGTTCTGCAGCCGATTTCCACTAGGGAAGAAAGGAGAGGTCTATGATGTAGTTAAAAAAAAGCAGACGCAAGAGAGGGAGGGAAAAAAAGCATCTCAAATAGAAAGTAAGTGGTGAGTCACTGCAAGCACTTTGCGATGAAAATGAAAACAACTGAAGAAACAAATTAAGTTGTGAGACTGAGGATGTACAGAGGAGGAGGGAATCTTTAAGCGTCTCAAATCAATTAAATTTTGATTCAAAGAGTCACAGCCAGATTTCAAAACAAGTTGATGCATTTCAAATTTCAAAAGACAAATCTTTGCTGAGTCAGGGCAGATTGTGTACTCTCATCCAAGAATAGAAATAGAACAAAAAAAGACATAAAATAGAAGATGCACATGCACCATTAGAGCAAAACATAGATTAATCAGCAAGTTTTCTGTGGATGAATGATCAATTTTAAATTGTGCGATACATTTTGTCTTGTGTTAATGCATGATGCTAAATTGTGTTTTTTTTTCATGATTATTTTATAATTAATAAAATACTATTTGTGTGGCTCAAAGCAAACCCATTTGAGAAATAATCATGATGTGTCAATGATTCACTTTTTCCCCACTCCTGGGGGGTATTCCAGAAAGCAAGGTTAACTTACCGTCACATATACCTTGAACTCTCGGTTGATTAACCCAAACCTTGCTTACTCGAGGTATGCTGGTTCCAAAAACGTGTCCGTGAGTAAGTTCGGACAACCCAGAGTATGTTCAAAGTTAACACACAAGACATTCTCAACAGATCGACGAATCAATGATTCACCATGGAAACAGACGCTAAGAAGAAGCGCGCCACTCTACTTCCTTCTTTTGTTTAATGGCATTTTACATAACCTACTTAATGCACATCGCCACCTATTTAGTGGTTGTGCAATCATTTTTTTTCGAACTTTTCGTTTAATAAGTAAAGAACTTATTAAACATTAAGGATTTTCACTGACAATAAGGATTATATTGTTTGTTTGATACTATTAATTGACTGCAGATCTTTGTATGAGATGACAATAAAATAAATAAATATATTTGAATTGAATTAACATTTAAACATTACCTTGTTATAATAGTGCTTTTGAATTACTATAATATTGTACATTATATAACTGTAACTATATAACAAATTTAGTTATATTAATATAACTAAATTAATTATATAACATGCATCTGAGTACTACTTAAGCCTTGTTTATACTTTGGCCTGGCTCCTGAGCGCGAGCTTCCGCTGACTGCGCACTCCTCTCCAAACGGACGAGGCGTTTATACTTGACGCGATCGCCGTTGTACTATTCTTTAAAACGACAGAGGGCGACTCGGAATAATTGTTTCAATAAACAATCAGGAAACAGAGGTGAGAAGTAAGGTACACACGTGACAATGTTTAGGCCTACTTTAGGAAACTTTACCAAAACCACTAAAAGAATCGTGTAAAACCCCGGTAAACCTTGAGATTATTAATTGTGACATTAGAACAAAATATATGGATAGAAGAACGTATAGGCCTGCCACCTACAACTAAATTAACAATCTCTTAAATATGTTCTAATTTCTCTAAACATTTTCATTTTAGTTTCACATTTCAGTTATCAAATTTTTATTAAACATGGACCTTTCTTTTCATTAAAAGGGCTTATTTCTGCTATTGTATGCTCATTTTGTAAATATAAGCAAATAATTTAGACGCGCAAACTGGGTGCTGGTGTGATGAGACATCATGCTCGGCCAGATTTGCCTCGAACTTGTGCATCTTCGGATGCGGAGCCGCGCGGAAAGTTAAAAAATTTGACGTGTACACCGGCAAGCGATATAGGGTCTCGCACTCTCAACGTGCAGGACTGCCCACGCCGTGATAACGTCATTTTTGCTGCACGCTTTTTTGGCGAGTATAAACCAAGCTTTAAGCAAACTATCCCTGGAACATAACCTGCTCCGGAGCTGGTTGTTCAGAGAGTGCGTTGCTATGGCTATGTACATACCCTGAAAATTACCTCCGATCTTGGAACCGAAAGTTGAGGTTATCCGCTTACTTACTCTTAAACATACCCAGGTATGTCACATAACCTGCTTTCTGGAATACCCCCCTGATGTACAAGATGCCAAATCCCAGCAGCTGCACAAATAAAGCCTTGTGATAGACATTAAAAAACTGTAATGACACATTCTACACGAGCTACTCCTAATTGGTCTTACCTGGAAGAGGCCGTGATGGTGCACCACTCCTTCTTGGTTGGAGAGCAGTGACAGTAAAGAATACTCTGTATGCAGGAGCATTTTGCCTTGCCTTTCTTCCTGTGTCTCTCCTGCCGTGTCCCCACGTTCTTCCAGGGTCAGAATCTACAACAAAGGTCAAAGGTAAGAAGACACCACACTACTAGATCCTGTTCTAAAACTTCCTGGGGGTCTCTTATCTTCAATGTGATGCTATCAATGATCTTGAGGCAATACAGAGAGTCCATTAAAGGCTTTATCTTCAGAGGGGACGAAGATAAGTCCCTCACATGTCCTTCAACACATCTGGACAGCGATCTGAGAGACACTAGACTCAGGGGCATGGAAGAGTAGGGTCAAAAGTTCAGACTCCAGTTTGACAATCACCTTTCAGTCAAGCCCCTCCAACAGACTGGTCCATAAACAAAAAGGTTTGATGGTCATCTCTGAACCAGAGTTGGTCATGAATTGGACAGGATTGTAGAGATTTGTTGAGGCAGGTCAAAGGTTCATGCAAACAGTTAGACACACAGGGATTTTGTGTTCAGGAGCAGTCTCACTTCCCTGGTCAGGACATGTCTGAATCACATGGGAGGGTTTTTGTGAGGTGATCCAGAATGAGACAGTTTACATCTGATAATAAAAGCCATTTTTGCTAATCTGAAGATGTAAACAGGGATCAAAATTTGTGTAGGGCTGGAAAAAATATAGATTTTTCGCCCCGTTAATCAAGATCTTCAGAAAGAAGTCTGATGAATCATTCACTGAATAATCCAGAGCAGCTACTGAATAAATATCATTAAATTTTACATATACATACACACTACTATTAAAAGAGGTTATACTTTCTCAAAAAAAAAAGAAATCATGTGACACTAGAGTAAGGGCTGCTGGAAATTCAGCTTTGCCCTCACAGGAGTAAATTAGATTCTCAAAACAAATTAAAACAGGATTTTAAATTGTATTTCTATATTTTTGAATAAATAAATGCAGCCTTGGTGAGCAAGTCGCTTGAAGAAAAAACATGTCCAAAAAATCTTAGCGACACTAAACTTTTGAACTTTAGTTGAATCAGGAAATCTGTATCGATACCCTGCGCTGATGTTTTGTGATCATATCCCTCAACAACCTTCTCCACTCGATGCAATCTGATCACAAATAGTCACAAGAGACGTATTTAGGACCAGATATAGATGGTGATCTCTCACACCTGACCACTTGATGTTAATGTCATGTAAACAAGGCCTAAAAGAGTACTCACTTTTAGCTGGTAGAAATCATCCGTCCCATCTTTTCTGGCTAGACACTGAACTATACTCTGCACGGGAGAGTTTCCCAGCCGTGGGCCTGTCGAGATGGGGAGGGATAGAGAAAAGTAGAGTGAAAAGATGCAGAAGGTACAGTCAGTGCAGAGCACAGCAATTTCCCTTGAAGCCAATCATAAACACTCATCACAGTGCCCTGCACTACCACGTCACACTGCTATTTCCAACTGTGACGGGTGCATTTCAAAGGCAAGACTGTAGTGTGATAGTGACATACAGGAAAAGACCTGCGGATTCAGAAGTGAAGCAGTCAATCCAAAACATTCCTGCAATTCTTTTCAAACAGAGGCCTCCGAATGGAGTCTATACCTCCTCCTTCTCTAGCTTGCATAGATACACAAAAAGATAGGGCTGGGCTAGTGCTGAAGATTCACTTGCATTACCCTAGGTGGCTTACCTAAAACAAAGGGACCGGCTCTCTTTGCATTGTTGCCAGATATCCCAGGACAAAGGAGCTTGCTGGGTCTGCCGGATGACTCTCCAGCCCCCGAAGCACGGCGTTTGGACATTCTGCAGATCTGAAAAATCCAAAAACATTGAGACGCCGTCAATACTCAATTGATTAAACAACCTGAAATTCAAACGTGGCTTCTTGACTAAAAACAAAACTCAAAGTGCACCCAAACAATGTAACCCTAGGATACTCATTCATTGCTTTTCTGCCCTGAGGGACAATAGCCAATCCAATGAGGTCTTTCAGTACACTACTAAAAAAAGTGTTATAAAGAGGGCAAATAACAGGTGGGGGAAGGAAATCTAGCAAAAGCCATGCCTTCCCGACACCTCAAAACAGTCAGACGCCATTAACAGCTCTGCCACTGAATGAATGACAACCCATCAGATCCACATCCGCATTTGCATGAGCAAAGATTAGCAGCAGGTGTAAACTGTTGATGTTACTTCCGTGATAGACAATAGAAGCCCATTTACAAATGGTGCCGCAGACCACAACCTGCTCGAGAAAGGCAAACGTTGAACACAGATGGAGCTCAAATTAACAAAAATAACCCCTGAATCTTGAACTCTTCTCCTGCGATTCATGTTTCCCCCATTTCACTATTTGTAATCCTTCTGTTCCTTAATCTGCATGGGTTTATCTGCAAATCTCTGTGGCGTAATCTGCATATTGCAAGATTTCCATACTGACCGGTCTGTAACAAGGGACGTTTCGAAAGCAAACAGCTTCAGCTTTCACATGAAGTGCAATGATTATGGCCAAATATTCAGGATAAAGACTTATTTCAGAGGACGCCTGCTTGTTTTGTTGGATAAAGGGTTCTTGTATAATCTGATGATTGTTTCTGTGGTTCTACAAAAAGGAAAGTGGTGCTATGAACGGATATAGTGTGATTCAGACAAGCCCTGGGGTTTGCACTGGTAGCAATTTGTCAGAAATATGAAATGCTACTGTTTGACACCAATGGTAGCGTGACACACGCAGCCTCCAGACATCATATCACGATGCGAACAGGGGGTGGGGGAGTGCATTTAGCATCGCGGGCAGTTCTGCGCCCTTTGGGCTCTTCAAAATCAATCTCAACTCGGTTTAAATTAAAGGACAATACAGAGACTGGGCATGAAATCCCAGTAATAAAATATCAATCAATGTGCTCTAATAGTGAATACATGCCAAGCAGAGCTAAAAAGACACCCAAATTTCAAATTCAGAGCTACACCAGACAGTCGTGATTCACATTTAAGCTATAAGCTAGGTTGAAATTTAATTTTGAATGAAACAGACATTCAAATGTAATTCTGCAACAGATCACACAGCTTGTCTCGAGGACGTAGGAGGGGGTACGGTTGGCTGTTATCACAGATCATTTTACACGTTTACAGCTTTTTGTCTTACTGGACCCAGACTGTTGACAATGTGACAGACGGGGGTGAGAGACGTGATTGCGTTCTCATCAACCCTTTTGACATGCATTATTGAAGATCTTACATCTTAAAAACACCAAGACTGTGTTTGGCACAGCCAAGACTCGCAACCTGAAAGGAAAAGAATGAATCTATGGGTTGGTATTAAACCATCTGTAGTATTTTTAGATCATGCCAAACATGAATGCGGTTCAAATTCTCTCACTGACATTAAGATGCACATATGCATACAAAGACACAATATTGAATCCATTTCAGAGCTAGTAAATGAAATTCTCAGGAAGGATGTCATTTACTCACCCTCATGTTGTTTCAAATCCGGATGACGTTCTTCTGTGGAACAAAAAAGGAGACACTAGACAGTCTCAGTCAGTATTCACATTCATTGCATGGGAAAAACGTAATGAAAATGAATGGTGACCGAGGTTGTTAGTGTCTAATATTCAGCTTAACATCTCCTTTAGTGTTCCACTGAAGAAGAAAAAAAAAAAAAACATACATGTTTGGAACAACATGCCGGTAAGTAAACGTTGACCAAATCTTCTTTTTCTTTTTTGGTGAACTATCCCTTTAACAACATGCTGATGATGAAACCATGCTATATGAGAGATTACTCATACTGCATTGCATTCATCAAACTGAATGGATGGAGTGTGGTCATCTTATGGCAATATGCACACATCATAGTCATTGGAGAAGTGAAATGTCATCCCTGTATGATTGAAACGCTCTGATCCACAGTGTAGCAGCACATTTGAATATTTAATAATCTAAATATACTAGCTGTCACTGCATGCAAACTTTAGAACCTGGCAACCTTCAAGCACCGGCTGGAAGCTTGATGCAAGTAGTATCAGATGCGCGTTTTGCACACGTTTTGTTTGATATTTAGATATCTAAGATTTATGGTGTGTAAAAACAAGTGACTAGTGTTTCCATTTATAGTTAAACAACAGCAGAGAGAATAGAGACAGGAGCACTGCAGTGTGATCACAACAGAGTACACGGCGTACACTGACGATCGCTGTCAACTAGCTACACGAAAAATAATAACAATAATAGTATACGATAATATAATAGTATCACTAGTATACAGGACTTAAATGAGTGTGTATAAGCAAACAAAGCTCGTGCACTTATTGAAATAACGAGCCTATTTGCTCGTCTTAGCATTTGCAAAGCGAAACTTGCTTATTTTGTATTTGTATTCTTGCTTGTATAGTCTATATCTCAACGTATTAAACGGACGACAATTGAATCGTTGCAAAAGCGTGAATTTCAAGGCAAAATTAAACATCACAAGGACAGTGAGTTCACCGTGTCCCTTTAACAGACTGTGAAAATCTCCTCAGCCGACCGACGGGCCATTTAACAACTTACCAAAACCGCCGAGGGAATCCTCTGTCGTAGACTAATTCTCACTCATTTCTGGTCCATTAAATGTTCAGCAGGGGCGCACCGACATTTACACTCCACCACGAAGCGGTTTGTTTAAAGCGAACTGGAGAAATTTCACGATAACCGACAGAGGTTTTGAGGGAAAAGCCTTCTTAGGACAACTGATCACATCTTTCCATAGCAGCACCACCTGACAACGGAAATGACGCACATGCTGTGAGTGACAGTGCGGCGCGGCCAATAGAAAATGTTCTTTGGAGTTCCCGCCCCCTTACGTGCGTTCTTGAGATTGGCATTCTTCGCTTGGTGTGTGTGGAATGATAAACGTACACACTACTATGTAAATGAGTAGTAGAGTAGCCTACTACTGCATAACTCCAGTCAAGTTTTGATAAATGTGCCGTTTTGTGGAATAAAATAATAGTTTGGTGTATTACGATGGAAGTCAGTCGCCACAAGGAATGAAGTAAAAAAAAAAAAAAAAACAGACACTTGAGTACTTGAGCAAAGCAAGTTGCAAAACTGAAAAAGTTTATGCGTGTACGAAATTATTTTGGATTAATATGAACATGCTCAAAACGTTTTTTGTGCAAACTCTTCCATTCCTCACGTTTATTTGCTTAATATGGGCCAGCAGCTGCCAGAAACAAAGAAACAAAAATAATGTCAAGTATTATAAATATTTAGAAATGTAGTAGCTTATTCACTTCTTTATATGTACAAAACGTTATAGAAAAACATTAACTATTTTTCAAATTAAACATCATTATCAAACAGTGTTTCTGTAAAATATGCATTGCCTATTAATATCTAAATTGAGTTAAATTGAGTTAAATTTTAAAGGTTATGATATAATGCCACTATATTGCTAAAATAAAGAAAATCAAT
This sequence comes from Rhinogobio ventralis, assembly GCA_039654625.1. Taxonomy (NCBI): domain Eukaryota; kingdom Metazoa; phylum Chordata; class Actinopteri; order Cypriniformes; family Gobionidae; genus Rhinogobio; species Rhinogobio ventralis. The sequence goes on from CM077201.1 coordinate 11,159,813, forward strand.
AAAATATAATGTTGCATTTGTGTTAAGAACATTCTAGTGATTATCCTTGATTAATATAAAAGTTCAATTTAAGAAACTGCAGAAGCTGTGGGACGTATCTCAGGAATCAATGCCAGGTGAAAAATTACACATGGATTACACCCAATACTAAAGGGTAAATGAATAGATAAATAATGATGTACCTCTGTTCACGTGAGAACAGCAACCCTCCAGGGGTTTCTTGCATGCGCAAGACCCTTGAGATGGTATCCAATTTTAGATCCCCCAAAACTAACCAGCTGAACCCACGACAGTAAGTTTCAATTTAGTGGGTTGGTGCAGCACTGCATGTCAAACAGAGAGTGTTTTTAAAGGGCAGTAACTGATTTAAGGCTGTGCTGTCTTCCTGTCTTGACTCAGCATGGCCTTTGCCTTAAACCACATGAAACACTTTTATAAGCCTGTGGCTAAACATTGGCCAACCCACGGTGTGTGGGGTGGAAATTGTGAATCATACTTTACTAGTGCCCATGCCTGATAAAGAAACAGTGGTATTGAAAAAGATTGCAAGGACAATTTCACAAGGACCTTACTATAATGTCTGGACTTTGCGTGATTACCTCTAGTTCTTTACTTTCCTTCAAATAACCATCTCTTGTTATACTAGAATACATTTAAAATGTTGAGAATATGGTTATTTGTCTTATTATTAAAATATTACGCTGCAAAATAACAAATTCTGAAACTTTTATTGTTGCAATTTTATAACATGGAGGCTTTGTGTGAACCTTCTACCAGTTTCCCAAAATATTATTCATATGCATTTTATTTTCACAATATTTACAAGAAATTTTATAAGACACTTACTTTTATATCTCAAAAGTTAAAGTCTACTGATGTCTGAGATGTCTCCAAATGATTCTTATTTGTTAAATGATTCTTTCAAATATTTTTATTTTTGTCTTATTTTATTCATGTTTGTTTGACCAGAATGCACCCATGTCAATAAATATGAAAGCCATTGTTTTTTATTAATTAAATACAGATTTATTTCATTTGCTATATTACTTTTTTATTATTATATTTTTGCAAATATATGTGGAATGATTTAAAGGGATAGTTCACCCAAAAATGTTCTCATAATTTACTCACCCTCATATTGTTCCAAACCTGTATGAGTTTCTTTCTTCTGTTGAACACAAAAGAAGATATTTTAAAGAGTGTTGGTAACCAGACAGTTGATGGTAGCCATTAACCATAGTAGTAAAAAAAAATACTATGGAAGTCAATGGCTACCGTCAACTGTTTGATTACCAACATTCTTTAAAATATCTTCTTTTGTGTTCAACAAAAAAAAAGAAACTCATACAGGTTTGGAACAACTTGAGGATGAATAAGTGATGACAAAATTTGAACTATCACTTTAAATTAATAAATTAATGAATGTTGTTTGTAAAAATATCATGTTGTAATGTCCTGGAAGATGCAGTGTCCCACAAATGCAGCAGTGCAGAGTCACATCATGTCAAAATCGTTTGTGCTGTGGGAGTTTAAAAAAGCACAGGTAATGAAAATCAGAAGCTCTTTCCCATGGAGGAACAAATGTGACATCGATTCATTCATAACTGTGTGGGTGAAAGAGACGTCTCCCACGACTATTCAAATGAACACAGGGGTTTTCAGTATTGCTAGTCTGGAAAAGTCATAACAGATCAAGTGCTTAAACAGCATGTGCCAGAGAGACACTTGGAGAGTTAAGGGAAAATTAACAACGGGCTTCTTTTCATACATTTTACATTCTCTTCACATAAAACCACAGTAAGACTTATTAAGAAAAAAAAATCTGTGCTGGGTGTTCAAAATGTTTAAACTGTGGTGTATTACAAGCTAACGTTGAAGTGACAACTCCTTTTAGACATTTCTCTAGTCTAGGTATTCCTGTAAGACATATTTGTGATAACTAAAGTGATCGTTCTGCTCTCAAGCTGTCAATATGCTGCATAATTCTATTGCGCCATCTAGTGTTCACAAAGAAGCCTTAACGTACTCAATTTTGTGACTTTTTCGTCTGAAAGAAGAATGTCATAGACACCTAGGATGGCTTGAGGGTGAGTAAATTATGGGATAATTTTCATTTTGGGGTGAACTATCCCTGAGATAGATAGGGATAAAAGTCACAAAATTGAATACTTTGGAAAACCCGTATCTCTTTCTCCTGCTGAACACAAAAGATGATATTTTGAAGAATGTGGTTAACCAAACAGCTGATGACTCAACTTTTTGGTTTTCAACATTCTTCAGAATATCTTCTTTTGTGTTCAGCAGGACAAAGAAACTCATACAGGTTTGGAACAACTTGAGGGTGAGTAAATGGTGAAAGAATTTTCATTTTTGGGTGAACTATCCCTTTAAGCTTTTAAAAATGAAAATTATCCCATAATTTACTCACCCTCAAGCCATCCTAGGTGTATATGACATTCTTCTTTCAGACGACAGACGAATACAATCAGAGTTATTAAAAAATGTCCTGGCTCTTCCAAGCTTTATAATGGCAGTGAATGGCAGCCCAAAATTTGAAGCCCAAAAAAGTGCATCCATCCATTATAAAAGTAATCCACACGGCTCTGGGGGGTTAATAAAAGCCTTCTGAAGTGAATTGATGGGTTTGTGTAAGAAAACTATCCATATTTAAAACTTCTTAAAGTAAAATATCTAGCTTCTGGCGGACCGATTCAACTTATGAAGAAAGTGTAACGCCTCTCGCAGTTCAAAACACTTACGACTTCATTGTCGTGCCAGTATAATTCCGATTGTATTCGTCTAAAAGAAGAATGTCATATACACCTAGGATGGCTTGAGGGTTAATAAATCATGGGGTAATTTTCTTATTTGGGTGAACTAAAAAAACTATCCCTTTAATTCATGATCACAGTTTTTTATTTTATATTTTTTACTTTTTATGTTCACCTCACAAGAAAATAGTATTATTGCTTTGTTGAAATTAATATGTTGTTTAAAAAAACAAAAACAATCAATACATAAAACAGGAACCTTTGGTATGTTGATCCGTCATTATTTGCAAAAAGATCTACTTTATTTTAACATTCAAATCTATTTCAATATAATGAAACAATAAACAGACAAAAATGAACATTCATATACAGTACATTAACGTCAATAAATAAGCTCTATTATGCTTATGAAAAATATAAACAATTTTATCCACCATTCATATTGCAGTGCTTTCTTTCCATGGAAGGTGGTTTCACATACAGTATACATTGTCATGTAACATAATGCAACAATTGCACAATCAAAGACATTTTATTTGAATTTCTTGACATTGAAATACCTGACTTTGTTGCACTCCCTTTGAATAAAGGCAAAAACAAACATACACCAATTGTCCTGGGGCTTCCTGTAAACCAGTTTTGGGATCTGTGCTAAATATTTACCAAAAGTGCACTTCGGTTTTCTTCCATTACCCTGTCTTAAGCAGCGCTTGTAGTGTGGATACATATCCCGCACCTCTCGGTTGCACATCAAATGGATTGAAATGAATTCCATGTGCACGGATTGTCCTCTTACACAACTAAGACAGTCTAGGAAAGGCGTTTCATTCTGTCCACTGATCTAAATGTCACAGAAGTGTCTGTGGCATCAAAGCCCACATTGCCGGCAGACTCAACTATGAAGACCGATATCAAACCATTTGCTGAAGTATGGACTGTGCCGCCTCAGTAGGTCCAAACTAACTTCACGGAACGAATATGGAAAAGTGAATATGGTCCCACAGCAAGACGCATATTACATTTCTACACCTGCTATTTGCATTTCTCGCATTCAGTAGGTGGCAGGAGACAAAAATTGCATGAAATTCTCAAAGAAGGAATTTCTCGAACTTAGCGGATGTTCTGAATATATATGGTTGTCACTGTAGCTCCAGACAAAAGACCTCTTTACTGAGTAAGACATTGTAGCACTTTATCCTGCTTAACTGCTCAGTCACTTTCCTCAGTCAAAGGGAACGCCAAGTTTAAGTCACAGTCCATCCATCATGGCCAGGAGGTCATCACCCTTGCTGCTGGAACTGGGGGAAGGTTCTCCTGTCTCTCCAAAGTCTCCCATGATCTTAGCCAGCTCAGCATTGGTCTGTTTGTCCTGAAATGAGCCAACCAGAAGTGTATTGTTACTCCCATGGTCCTCTTTGGCAATTTAAAGTTAACCCAAGACTCAAAATCTTTAGCCTGTCAAAAACCAATTAGACAAGCTGAGAGCTTCGTCTCAGTGTGGGTGGATCACTGGTAATCAGGCATTACAATGTTTTCTGAGGCCAAGGATCACATAGCATTGTGCTGAAACAACCTAAGTTACTTTGCAAGCATACAAACATTAAGCTTTACCTTTGTTGCCTGGATATTAATAACTTCATAAGAAAGCTCATCCGGTCTTGATATCAACGCCTCCCTGTGGGGATAATCTGTATTTCAATTTTTGTATGAAATCTCATGCAAAAAAAACTAATTTCATTGACATGCCAAGCTGCACTTTCATGTTTGAAACCACAAAACTTGTAAAGAACATGGCAGGGTCACATTTTACCCCACAATAAAGAGTAATGAATTATGTTTTTATATGCCATTTTTATACATGCATATATGCTCACGAAGGCTACATTTATTTGATCAAAAACAGTAATAAACTGAATTACAATTCAAAATAACTGTTTTCTGTTTTAATTTGGTTTGAGAATCTAATTTATTCCTGTGATGGCAAAGCTGAATGTTCAGCATCATTACTCCAGTCTTCAGTGTCACATGATCCTTTAGAAATCATTCTAATATGATGATTTGCTGCTCAAGAAACATTTCTTATTATCAATGTTGAAAACAGTTGTACGGTTTATTATTTTTGTGAAAACAATGACACATTTTTTTCAAGATTCTTTGATGAATAGGAAGTTCAAAAGATTGACAAAAGGTGTAGACAGGGTAAATTTTTGCGGCTGACCTTATTGCATATGCAAAATTCATGGGAGGAGAGTATTTAAATGAATCATGCAAGGTGATTTACAAAAGTTTGCACTCATCAATTTACTGGTATTTGCACCATTTATTATCGCTCAAAAAAAGCGCGTCTTAAACATAGACTGTAAAAAAATATGGACGTAGTGTCCTTGACGTCACCCATAGGATTCTGAAGAGCAGTTTTGAAGCATAAAGTAGGGTCGAGCTGGCCGTTGCCATCTTAGCAGCGCATCACAGTGCGTCACTCCCTGATAACAGAAAATGGGCAAAGAGGCGGGACGTGGGACGTGTAACAAAAGTTATAGAGAAAATTGTAGCTTTAATAAGGATTAATCTATATTTAATTTATAATTTATGCAGTTAAGAAAGGTGTTTGATAACTTTATTCAATTTTTGTATGTCTAACAGGTAGGAAGGCCACAGGCAAATATGACATTTATTATAATGGGTTTATGTGAAGATTGTTTTAAGTTCACTTAATAAGTTATTTTTTTAAAGCCTAATAAATGTTGAAATTGATAGCTTTCAATTATACTGTAATGCTGAATGTCTATCATTAATGTTTAAAAAAATCTATTTCATAAAGACATCAGTAGCAGTATTAGTATCAGTGATACTGGCCTTCATTCATAAAAAGATGTCAATACAACAAATATTTAAAATACACTGTCTTTAAGTTTAATTTGGAGAGTAACTGTGAAATTATTACAATATCAAAATACTAAAAACAAGTTTTTATTAGAGATTAATTACAGAAAAATGTGTGATGAATTAGTTACGTTTTTGAATCGATTGACAGCACTAATACATTTCTTTAATAAAAATCTACTGACCCCAAACAATATATATTGCAATAAAGAGGGTCTAATGAGAATCAGTATTGAAAATACTAATAATTAAAAGCAAGTAAAATGTCTAGACATATTACACTAATGGCATGAATTTGTTTTTATTTTGGGGTGAAATACGACCTAGACATGTTTCACTGGGATGCAGCTTTAAATCTATTAGTGACAGTGTAGTCAAATTCACTTGAAATGAAAACTTACTCTTCCTCCTCATCCGTGGCGAAGAGGTTAACTCGGAAGCCCGAGTCAGTGCCGGCTGGTTTCTGCACCTCCAGACCTCCCATTAGTCTAGCAAGCAGATTCAACTCTTCTTTTGCCAAAGGATTCGGAGTTGTGTTGACCTTCAGGATTGCATGAATTTAGTCAAATATGCACGCTAATTACATTACACATTTTTCTGATTTTTTTTTTTTACCATTCGTTTTCATGACGTATTTAATGAACCAACATTCTAAAAGAACAGGACGCAAATTATCACATCAACTAGGTTATTTAAAGTGCCCCTATGCTTTTTCAAATATTACTTTTCACGTAGTGTGTAATATAGCGGTTTGTGAATGGTAAAGGTTTAAAAAGTTTCAAAGTTCAAAGTGCACAACAAATGGAGTCAATCTCCCAAAAAAAAGAACTGATTCTGAACTGCCTGAAACGAGTTGTCAGTAATTCCAGTCTTACTTCCTTCACAAACCTACGGAGGTTTGTAAAAAAATTTGCATAATGCTGTCTATGGTCTTCATTGGCTGCCCGCAAACAACGTCTACTTTGACCCGTTCTCAAACACTGTAGTTGTAGCTGAAACTGGAAGAGTTTGGTTCGTGTTGTCGACTTGAGAAGACGCCGTTTTCTGGTAAAACCGACGGCTTCGTTTCTGTTTGTATCACTGTGCATCAAGGAAGCCTCTGCAGCTGAAATTCAGATATGGTAATCACTGACTCATTTCCGACATGAGCTGTAAGCAGTAGACCAATCACAACAGACTGGGCCATCTGACAATCAGAGTAGAGTAGGCTCTCAGAAAGGCGGGGTTTAGAGAGGCCAAACTGTTTCAGGCACTCTGAGAAAAGAGGTGATGATGCAATGTATATTATGAGAAAAATAAAGTGTTTTTTGACCTTGGATGCATGGAAACTTATTGCAGGAGACATCCAAAACAAAACTAGGAACCTTTAAAATAGCATAATAGTTAAAAAATAAAAAAAAATTAAAGTTATAATTAATTTATAATCTTACCTTGGTGTGCTGTGAGGAGTTTTTGGAGGTTCCAGACATGTGGGTCTCAACAGGGCGGCTCACACTGTACCTGAACGAGCAAACAGGACAATTGTACAGCTGAGGCTCCAGTGAAAGGCGTCCTGTCTCAAGTTTACAGCTAAATTATTCACAAATCCATTAGAGATGATGCTTTGCTACAGATAAAACATGTAATGAATTACACCCCTGTATCTGAAGATCCACGTGTGTGAGCCATATGATTCCACTATTGAATATTAGTAGGAGTATTATTAGAACGTGGTTGATGCTCACATGTTTGTGCCCAGTTTGATGACTCGATCACCATACATTTCAAAAGATCCCTCACGGAGAGCGGTATTGTAATTGCCACCATCGCGAAACTGCATCCTTCTCACCTCCTCACCACTACAGCTAAACATCCTGGGAATTAAACAATAACAAAAATTATTGATAAATACTACATAAATCTAAAATCATTTTAAACAGCATTTCTTATTATAAATGATCTGATTCTTTTATTATTTTATACATGCCATTTATATATATTAATATATATACACCAATCAGGCATAACATTATGACCTAATATTGTGTTGGTCCCCCTTTTCCTGCCAAAACAGCCCTGACCTGTTGAGGCATAGACTGCACTAGACCCCTGAAGGAGTGCTGTGGTATCTAGCACCAAGATGTTAGCAGCAGATCCTTTAAGTCCTGTAATTTGCGAGGTGGGGCCTCCATGGATAGGACTTGTTTGTTCAGTACATCCCACAGATGCTCGATTGGATTGAGACCTAGGGAATTTGAAGGCCAACTCAACACCTCAAACTCGTGCTCCTCAAACCATTCCTGAACCATTTTTGTTTGTGGCAGAGCGCATTATCCTGCTGAAAGAGGCCACAGCCACCAGGGAATAATGTTTCCATGAAAGGGTGTACATGGTCTGAAACAATGCTTAGGTAGGTGGTACGTGTCAAAGTAACATCCACATGGATGGCAGGACCCAAGGTTTCCCAGCAGAACATTGCCCAAAGCATCACACTGCCTCTGCCGGCTTGCTTTCTTCCCATAGTGCATCCTGGTGCCATGTGTTCTCCAGGTAAGCGACGCACACGCACTTGGCCATCCACGTCATGTAAAAGAAAACGTAATTCATCAGACCAGGCCACCTTCTTCCATTGCTCCGTGGTCCAGTTCTAATGCTCATGTGCCCACTGTTGGCGCTTTCGGTGGTGGACAGGGGCATGGGCACCCTGACTGGACTGCGGCTACGCAACAAACTGCGATGCACTGTGTATTCTGACACCTTTCTATCAGAACCAGCATTAACTTCTTGAGCAATTTGAGCTACAGTAGCTCGTCTGTTTGATCGGACCACATGGGCCAGCCTTTGCTCCCCACGTGCATCAATGAGCCTTGGCCACCCATGGCCCTGTCGCCGGTTCACCACTATTCCTTCCTTGGACCACTTTTGATAGATACTTGCCCATTTTTCCCCTAAGCGCTATTAGAATAACTGCTTTCAGTCAAAGTCTAAACACAGACCCAGCTATTCTTAGAATAGCTCTCTTATATGTCCAAGACTCTTGTTAATGCAATTAACTATAAACCCTCACCATCAGACTCCGTCGGCTCTAAATGACGGGGGTGATTTCAGAGCAAACATATGCAAAACTATTTATTCATAATGTCCAGATCAAATCTTGCCATTCTCAACCTTTTAAATGCCTTGGTCACGTCAATACTGGAAAAAATATGTGTTTTTTGTTATTGATGCTACATTAACTCTAGGAACAGTAGCAGAATCCTATCCAGCTAACCTCACGAGTCCTGGGGCGTGTGTCCCATACGGAACAGGGCCTGACGTTGGAAGGACGAATCGTCCATTGGAGTTCTGTACTTTGTCTTTCAGGAAAATTGATACCTAAAAAACAAGTTACATATCATGTTCAAATATATTTCAGCTTTGACAAAATTAGTATTTTCTGCACCTTCATAAACATCTCAGATTGGGTTTCCCTGAGTATTCTGTACTCATGTACATAAATCAAAATAGAGAAAAGACTTACTCTTATATGCATATCTTGAAAGAAGATGAGCAGTGTTTGTCTAATTAGTTGAAACTCTCCACCAGATAAAGAGGTATACATCTAAAAGTTACAAGCAAAAGAAGAAGACACTTTCAAAGCCAAAATCTGAGTAAAGCTGACAATAATAGCTAAATAATTGCCCAATAATAATAATAATATGCTTTAATATTAAATAATATATTATGCTGCATTATTATTATATACCAAACAATGGAAAATATATAATATTAAATAACAACATTAACATAATATAATATTAATATTAAACGAATATTAAATTAACAGTTATTAACCAATACAAATATATTTATTACATTTAATAACTGAAAATAATCTTAAAATGTATAATTCTGAGGACAAAATTCGACTTAACACAGAGAATGAAGAGACTCTACTACCTCTATGAGTTGTTTGTTTGTTTCATCAACTTGGCTGAGGATGCTGGGTGTGTCTTTCACAAAGTCCCTGATGGCATCCATATGGTTGAAGGACACAAGGAGGATGTCTTTAGGGCGAGGACACAGCAGGACTTGATACTTGAATGCCATGGTCATCAAGTCATAGAGCTGTGCATGGGAAAAGCACAATAAATGAGCCATTACATATTTCATCATATTACACACCAGAGGGAGCCATTTATCACTATTACGCCTATTCAAATATAATGATATTTATGCATAAACGAGAATATTATTAAATATAAAAGATAATTTCAAAGTAAAGCTCAATATAAAAGGACAGCAGTGAACAGAACTACCTGAATTTCAGATTTGTTTACTGATAATACAGAGTTTTGTAGAAAGTTCTCACTAGGAAAATACTGAAAATGACAATGCATCCTTGACTTTAGTTTTCACCTTGTCCATACTAGCTTGGTTGAGTCTCATGATGGAGGCGTGAGCCAGTCGGTCAAACACTGTCCTGAGGGCCTTCTTGGAGTACAGCTCTTGTGGTTTGAACAGCTCCTCCAGGAACTTCTTATTGAACATGGTGGTAATGATATCATTCATAACTACCACAACACAAACACAGAGTTGCAGTGAGTTAAAAGCAATTCTGTGCAAATATGAAGCTGAAAACAAAGCCAACACAATGCAGTCTGTACTGTAGAAAGCCATTTTACCAAGAAAGATAAACAAAAATCATATAAATCAAAATTGGCAGATGTTTTCACAGAGAAGCGAGCTGAAAACTGTCATCACATGTTGACTGAGGAAAACACAAATGCTAGAAACATACTGCCACATGGAGGATTTCATTTATATCTCAGTAGTACTAAAAATAACTGTATAAGCTTCCTGAATCTTTGGGGTTTTTATTCTACCATAGTGGATTTCTCACACAAAAACATTGAAAATGTGAAATTACAATTAAAGTAGCACAAAAAACCGCCCATCTCCCTCTACACAGCAAGTGCCTATGAGAGCTGGCACTACTTTGCTCTATGGCCAGCAGCAAAGCAAGCAGAATATTAACAATACCTCTTTTTCTGTCCTCCTCTAGCCAATCTGCTACAGTGGCTACAAAGATTGCAAATCAAAAAGGACATATTTAAAATGATCCTCTAAGTAAGGTTAACTAAATAGCAGGTACGGCATCAGCTACATACATCACAAGCAACAAGCAACTTATTCAGATGGTTTTGTGACCTCTGTGGCACACTTTGATACCAAAAGGGCAATGTCAGCGTAGGCGTAACTTTATGACGCCTTGATTTCGTGTAGCTTTTATTATGCCACAGACGACCACTGCTTCTTCCGGTCATGCATATGTGGGGTACACAGCGCTGTTTTATTAGATACATTTGAGTGTGTTGAAATGTATGTTATAATGCTACTCTGTGCGTTTGCTCGGCGGCTATAAAACACTTGTTGCACACTGCAGTAAGCTAGATCAATTTTAGGCATGGTAAAACACAGTACTCACGGTAAATCAAGAAAACGAGATTTAAACAATAAGACTAACTGTGTTGAGCTATATAGTAATAATATGTTTTCTGTCGATGAATGTATCCAAACAGTTTCTCACAAAATAGATAATATATTAAAGCGTCCTTGGTGTTTTTTATGGTTTCTACAAAATAAAACCGGAGGGTAACGCGGGTATGATGTCATTGATAGGCGACGCACGGACACGGTCCGTGTCCTGGTTAAAATTGCGTATTCCTCTGAATTTAAACATTCTTGTAAACATTTGGGATAATGTAAGTAGCTATACAAGTCAACAAAATATGTAACATTGTTCTAGTGGTTGTTGGATATTTTAATTAAAAAATTGTGCCTTTAAGAATATTTCAGTATGCAAAAAAGATATTATTTTAGACAGGAAACCATGATACTGGCAAGCTATTGTTCAGCAAATGTCACAGTGTTGCATGCAACAGAAGTATCAATGCACAGTCCATTTTTTTATAAACTTACAACATAAAAACGTCATCACCTCCATTATGAGAACTTCTCGTGAACGTGAAAAAAAAAAATATGGACATTATTTCTATAGTATTTTGAATTATATTATTTAATTAATACACAATATTCTTTTGTAAAATGTTTTGTCAGAAAAGTGTGATATTTGTGCTATCACTTATCATATTTGTTTTCTAATGTATGTTTCTATGGACAATCTATTGCACAATTAAAATTTTTAATTTTTTCTCTCTCTCTCTCATTTAAATAATGTCGTCTACAATGGATGCAAACATGACATGTTTCCTGCATGAAACTGAACTGGGATCACTGTATTCAAATACATAGGCTAACTGGCTAATTATGTACAAACGATCCAACAACTACTTTCCTTTAGAAAGATCTCAAACGATGATCATAAATACAACGTATACTCTGGATCTCCAGAACAGACTTGCTTTATCAACTCCCTGGCATATTAGCTGCCATCTACCTTTCTTCGCTTTATCTGCTGGGATATTCTGAGCCCGCAGGCGCTGATCCAGGATGTACAGCATTTCTCCACCCAGATTAATGAAGAGAAGAGGCAGCGTTCGCGTCGACATCCCCTCTGGAGGTGGATAAAGACCAGCTAGTATCGGTAAGCAATCGCTGGTTGTCAATAAACAGCCGCGATCTGCGCTCTGTGTGACTGTATCGAAAGATCCTGCAGAATAAATAAGCGTCTTTAAGCCCTCTCTCGGTTGCCAGGTCACCGCCAACAACAGCCAATCAGAGGCGCTCGTACTGCTGCGCGATGATGACGCAATACGTATTCTTCATGAAAATAACTTTTTTCTTTTCTTTTACTGTATCTTGTTTAAAATGTATTGTCAATAAAAGAAAAAAGAAACACAAAACACTTTTGTACATTTATATAATTTGTGTTGACGTTAAGGTAGATATAATTTGTATGGTAAAAAACAAAAATAAATCAACAGCAACCGAGTTAAAATAATAAACAAATGTGAGAAGATGGTGTTGTTTGGTTTTTTATTTCATATGAATAGTTTTCCACTGTACTGTGTTTTTAGGTGAATATTAAATATGACATACAGCTCCTGTACAGTACCATATTAATGCTGCAGGTTCGCACATTTTTAGCATTACACTAAAACTGTCAGCACATACAATGAATACATGAATATTGAAATCATTAACACAATCAAGAAATTCAAGAATTAACTGCAATAATAGTAAAGTGTGTTATAAGTAAACAGTATTGGTCATCTTTTTTTCTTTTTTTTTTCAAAGAATGTATGTTTACGGGTTCTATCTTGGTTTTATTTCTCCTGCCTTTGGTGATTTGAATATGACTTAAAATATAATTAATTAATTAATTAATCAACGCTGATTTTGTTGAATTTATGTGCTTTCGAAAATATAAAAGAATTTTAAAACTGAAACAGTAACTAGGTCTCCCCATTCCTGATACGAATTTCTCTGGCCATTCGACATATTTCAAAAAATCCACAGCAACAGGTCATCAAGGCATCATTGCATATTGTGCCCTGCAGGGGGAAAAAATAAAGAAAGGTGTTGTGTAATACATACAAGTGGACAGCAATAAATGCATGGATAAGAATTCTTCAAGATCCTCAATTTTTAGTAGGCTTTACCTGTATTCCATAGGTCAGACGCATGTGTGTCCTCATTGCAGCCATTCCTCCAGGTACACACGAGAGACATACATTCTCACCATACTTGTTTGCTGTGTAACAGCTGAGAGCTATTGGACAGATACAGCCAAGAGCACCTAGACAATGGAAAAAAGCAGACAACTTATCAACGATAATGCATTTTATGTTACAATGTGCCACTGATAAAAGCAGTAACGTGGCTAAGTTCTCATTGGCTAAATATTAAACCACAGCTAAAATAAACCAATAAAATCTTTAACGTTTGGGTTGCATATAATTTGAATGGTTTGCTGGCTGATCTCAGAACTTACAGACAAGTAGATCACTGCAGCAAGAACAAAGACCGGTGCTCCACTCTCCAGTCTGCACATTTGTACCATAAGAGCCAGCACCAGGCTGAGTGACGACTGGGTTTGACATGTCAATCAAAATGAGCAATCCAGCAAGGAAGCCGAGAAAATGGCTCGCGATGTTTTCTTCCTAGGTGATTTGTAAAAGAATGACAAATTTATATCTATCAATTGTTAGACAAAATAACACCATTTTGGAAAGAAAATATATTTCATATTATTTTCCATTTTTGAGTGATTTGTGCTATTAAAAGGATAGTTCACCCCAAAATGAAAATTCTGTCATTATTTACTCACCCTCATGTCATTCCAAATCTGTATATTTCTTTTGTGTAACACAAGACATTATATATATATATATATATATATATATATATATATATATATATATATATATATATTTTTTTTTTTTTTATTTTTTTTTTTTATATATTATTTATTTATTTTTTAATCGTCCATACAATGAAAGTCAGTGCTTTTTTTGGACCACATCGACTTTCACTGTATGAACAAAAACATCTGAAACACTCTTCAAAATATCTTATTTTGTGTTCAACTGAAAAGTCATACAGGAGGGTTGAAGGTTAGTAAATGATAAAAGTCTGATGCGAGTCTTATAGGTTTGGACATGAGGGTGAACTATACATTTAACAAATTGTTTTACAGGTCAGAACATTTAACACACACATTTTGATATGCAAGAAACGACTATAGAAAACAAATAAATCCTGGACCAGCTATAATTAAAACTGGTTATTTTTTCAAAAGATTTTTCTCGTCTATATCCCACCATTAATAAACATAAAAAAATAATAATTTGGCTGATTAAAACGCTTTGAGTCTAAGGCTATACAATTATTTTTGTTATTTTAAATCCTTAAAAAAATATTCTATAATATAAAGTGAGAGTAGTAGACTACAAAAAGTACCTCGTGTTCCTCTGAGCCTCTTGATCAGCTTGCAGCTGAAAAGGAAGTTGTGACGCACACTAACACACTGCGCTTGCTACTCGCATATGCATCGTTTCCGATTCACACACACAAGCTTTACACAAAGCAGATCACAGGGGGAGGTCCGAGTTGTAATAGGAAATGTGGCCTACAAGAATTCTTAACAATCAATGGATAATCTGACACAAGTGAAGAACTGATAGTTTACCTCAGCTCAAGCACCTGATTGTCATGCATTTCTTGTAAAATTATAGAGTTCACGGAACTGAGATCAGCCAAACCATTTGCACTAGCCGCACAACCACAACGCATTAGTCTTGCTTATGACACAGGTCTTCATCAGCTGCTGATCCAAAACTCCTGAGTGTGTGAAACTAGTATGTCATCAAAGGGTTTCTATGAAGTTATTCTGATATAATCATCATTTGAGGAATGATAACCAAACAATGAATTTTAACAAACTTTTATTTGGTGCAGCTATAATAGACTTCAGAGAAATTAGTATGTTTTACCATTGAAAAGACAAATAAATGACAACATCGAGATGATTTGATGCAGACCATGATGTTTCTGTTCAGTCTTTCTTTGAATGTCACATGTGAATCAAAAGAGGTCATATCAGAATGTTTTTCTGAGCTTGTCAGCACACTGTTCCTGGCTGGCTGAAGGTCTCTACACCGCAGTTCCTTGTGGTTCTGTAGAGGATGTTGTCTCCTTTTCCTTAGCCTCCGCTGCTTTCTGTTTCTCTCTCTGCTCTGCTTTTTGTTTCTGGACCTCTTTAAAGATCTAAGAGGGGGAAAAAAAACAAGTCAAACACAAACCCTGAACTCTACAAAGAACATTGGAACATGTTAGTGGGATCTGAGAATGTTACCTTATTGCAGAAGGCCTTTTTGGCCAGCCAACGTCGGGTGACCCGCCGATAGTATTCAGGAGGGAACGTGTATGTGATTCCGAGCTCTTGACACACCTTCACAAAGGAATCATAACGGGTCCTTCTCAGAAACTTCAGCTTTTTCTTCCTGCTGTCGATGGTCATGAGCATCCATCTTTTATTGGCTTTATCCTGACGTAATACGACAAAACGGGTTATGCTGCTGTTAAACACTTATTTGACTCAATTGCTGCATTTCAATTCGCCTACTTGTGCATACATACTGTTTTTGTGCTGTAAATTCTTGAATCCTCGTCTAATGTGCAATGGGTTATGGGCAATATTAGCCATTCAGATTCCAACCAGAAATAGAAGACCATTCGGGTATCTTTGGTATACTCATTTCAACATACTACAATTTTGGACTTACTAATTCTAATTTCGAATATTATTTAGGACGGATTGTCTGCGAATTGGGACGCAGCTATTGTTTTAACATTTTCTTAATGGCATAGTTCACTCAAAAATGAAATTTCTGTCATCATGTTGTTCCAAACCCATAAGACATTTGTTCATCTTTGGAACACAAATGAAGATATTTCTAATATTCTCAAATTTTTTGTCCATCCATTGAAAGTCCACACAACCAAAACGTTCACGCCTTAAAAAGTGCAAAAAAAAGCATCGTAAAAGTAATCCATATGAATCAAAGAGTTTAATGCAAGTCTTCTGAAGAGACAAGGTCGCTTCTAATGCTGTACAGATTTAATTTAAGTTTTGGTTGTATGGCCCTATCATACATCCAGCGCAATGCAACATTTCATAATTTTCACGTCAAACGCCATGTTGTTTAAATAGCAAATGCACTCGTGCCCATCTGATCGCCCATGGGCGTGCTGGTCTGAAAGCGAGGTGTGTTTAGGCGCATTTGTTGGCGCGTTGCTATTTTGAGGCAACTGAAAACGACTGCGCCATTGACCAACAAAAACCTGGTCTAAAGTCAATGGCGCAGTATTTTTTGTGTTATTTAAAGGGCGTGTTAGTAATATGCAGGTACACAACACGCGTACACTCTGCTTATTACACACACAGGGACGCGCAGCAGCACACAAACATTTTTAAATATTAAAAATAAAAGGATTCCTCTCTGGAGAAGTGTTCGTTCTGTCCGCTCACAAATTCCACCATGTAAATAGGGAATCCGCCATGGGGCAAGCGCGACTGGCTTTTAAAGGGAATGGGAGATGAGACTCTGATTGGTTTATTGCACGTTACGCCCAAAACACACCCATGACTCATTAAGAGACTAGGTACAACCCTTTTGGACAATGAGCCTTGCGCGCAGACCGTTTTTTCCGTCATTAAACTAGCAAAAGTGGATTCGGACTCTAAATGGATGGACAAATATGATGAGAGAATATTAAAATATCTTCATTTGTGCTTTGAAGATGAACAAAAGTCTTTGGAACAACATTAAGTTGAGTAAATGATGACAGAATTTTCTAAAGAATGAATCTAGAGCTTTTTCCCACAACTTCCTTATTTCAGGCTTTTTTGCAATAACGTTCAACCACCCAGGCAAAAGTAGATTTTTAGCGGAGGTATGAAGTAATATTCTTTCAAGTCCACACAGTTTAACCACAGGGGCAGTTCACCACATGAACATTTTCACTAAAAACAGACAACCAGAAAGAGTCTGAATAATTTTGATCTTTTTTAGCAGCCATTACTTACAGTCTTCAGTGTCACATGACAATTTCAGAAATAATTTGGTGCTCAAGAAACATTTATGATCAATGTTAAAAAGTTGTGCTGCTTAATATTTCTGTGGAAATTATAAACTACTTTTTTTTCAGGATTCTTTGATGAATAGAAGCATCAAAAGCATTTATTTGAAATATATATTTTTTGTAATATAATTATTTGTCACTTTTGATCAATTTAATGTATCCTTGCCAAAAAGTATTTTTTTTTTTAAAAATAAAATCATACTCATCCCAAACTTTTGAAAGGTAGTGTATATGCTTTCATTACTACTGAACACATGAGCGTATGCACAGGATATCCTGTTTCTATGTGGGTGTTAATCAAATGGAGAGGGAAACAATGTTCTGACACCTTTACTAGAGGCCGGAAAAAAAGTCACGCAACTGAAGCGTTGTGTTTACCTTGGGGTGTTTGTGCAAGTGCTCCTGGAAGTTGCGAATACGCGCTGTCATAATCGCTACTGTAAGGCAAACAAGGACATTCCGCATAATTGAGTCATGTTCTGAGATTCCAGTATGGTTAAAGCAGTGGCTTTGTCAAAAAAAGAGAACTTGCCCTTGACTTCTGTTGAGCTGCGGTCACTCTCATCCCTCTGAACCTTGGCAATAAGCTGTTCCTCTTTCAAACGCAGTTTTTCACTCTAAGGAAAGATATTGTGACAGATATTTGAGTTACAATATGATTTACCACACTTTTATAGTTCCTTACTCAACAGTGGAGGAAAATAACCACATAGGTTAAAATGTTCCCCCGCTGAGGTTATTCCTCCCTACTGTTTTGAAATGTGAAAATATTCAACATTCAACCGTACATGATTTGCAAACTCCAGCGTAAGCAGTTTCTTCACCACATCGTCAACCCTGCAAAGATATGACATAATAGTGCTACGGTTCTGCATTCAAGCACATAAAGGAAGTCTTAAGAAATCATGTACTTTTTATACATACAATCATATACAATATATAATAAATATACAATCATAGTGTTTATACAAGGATGAGTGGATTAAAGGAGTAGTTCACTTTAAAATAAAATTACCCCATGATTAACTCACCCTTTCTAAAGCGAATCGATGGGGTTTTGTAAGAAAAATATCCATATTCAAAACTTTATAAAGCAAAATATCTAGCTCCCGGCAGACCACCTTCCGTATTCAACTTACGAAAAAACTTATCACTAGTAGATATACAGATATACACTCACCTAAAGGATTATTAGGAACACCATACTAATACTGTGTTTGACCCCCTTTCGCCTTCAGAACTGCCTTAATTCTACGTGGCATTGATTCAACAAGGTGCTGAAAGCATTCTTTAGAAATGTTGGCCCATATTGATAGGATAGCATCTTGCAGTTGATGGAGATTTGTGGGATGCACATCCAGGGCACGAAGCTCCCGTTCCACCACATCCCAAAGATGCTCTATTGGGTTGAGATCTGGTGACTGTGGGGGCCATTTTAGTACAGTGAACTCATTGTCATGTTCAAGAAACCAATTTGAAATGATTCGAGCTTTGTGACATGGTGCATTATCCTGCTGGAAGTAGCCATCAGAGGATGGGTACATGGTGGTCATAAAGGGATGGACATGGTCAGAAACAATGCTCAGGTAGGCCGTGGCATTTAAACGATGCCCAATTGGCACTAAGGGGCCTAAAGTGTGCCAAGAAAACATCCCCCACACCATTACACCACCACCACCAGCCTGCACAGTGGTAACAAGGCATGATGGATCCATGTTCTCATTCTGTTTACGCCAAATTCTGACTCTACCATCTGAATGTCTCAACAGAAAGAGACTCATCAGACCAGGCAACATTTTTCCAGTCTTCAACTGTCCAATTTTGGTGAGCTTGTGCAAATTGTAGCCTCTTTTTCCTATTTGTAGTGGAGATGAGTGGTACCCGGTGGGGTCTTCTGCTGTTGTAGCCCATCCGCCTCAAGGTTGTGCGTGTTGTGGCTTCACAAATGCTTTGCTGCATACCTCGGTTGTAACGAGTGGTTATTTCAGTCAAAGTTGCTCTTCTATCAGCTTGAATCAGTCGGCCCATTCTCCTCTGACCTCTAGCATCAACAAGGCATTTTCGCCCACAGGACTGCCGCATACTGGATGTTTTTCCCTTTTCACACCATTCTTTGTAAACTCTAGAAATGGTTGTGCGTGAAAATCCAAGTAACTGAGCAGATTGTGAAATACTCAGACCGGCCCGTCTGGCACCAACAACCATGCCACGCTCAAAATTGCTTAAATCACCTTTCTTTCCCATTCTGACATTCAGTTTGGAGTTCAGGAGATTGTCTTGACCAGGACCACACCCCTAAATGCATTGAAGCAACTGCCATGTGATTGGTTGATTAGATAATTGCATTAATGAGAAATTGAACAGGTGTTCCTAATAATCCTTTAGGTGAGTGTATAGCATCACAAATATACCTAGGATGACTTGAAGTTGAGTAAATCTTGGGGTAATTTTCATTTTAAAGTGCACTACTCCTTTAATGCAAAAACGGATAGTACAAAAACAAAACCTTACGATTGTGCAAGCGGGACAGATGTATATTCATGCTTCAGCATGGATGGATGCAGGTCATGAAGCTGACTTGGGAATTCTGGGAAGAAAATAAAGAGCCAATTAGTGCTATCAAAACTGATATCAAACTGGTAGGCTATCAAATTGACACAAATATCACTAAATTGACTACTGCAAAGTAAATAACATAGCATGATTTACTTAAAGGTGCAGTATGTAATAATGACAGCTAGTGGTTGAAAGCAAGGTTGCAATCCAAATCCAAAATATTGGAGAGGGTTGTTTCTCCCGCCCCCTCCTTCTCAGACTCATGCTGGTTTCCAGTTTGAGAACACGCAACAGGAATGAGCGCAATGGACAATGGAAGGCAATCAAGACTGTAAGACACTGTAAGTTGATTTATCCGTGTTTTAATATGCCTCTAGCCATAGAGCTTTTTAGATGGATGCTGAGGCTTTTTAAGCCGGGTAGAGAATCTGTGATCTCTGACATAGTTTGTTTGCTGACTTCCGCTGGTGCAAGCTGTTAGTAAATCTGGCCCTAGTTGGGGATGGCCCCTTTCAATTGTTTTCTCTTACCTTGTTTCTTTCTAGAGGGCCGAGCATACTGCCTGACTGGTTGGTTTGGAAGGGTTTCATCACCTGAAACAAACCATAAAGTCATAAATATTGCCTTTAAAATTGCTTACAAAAAACTTAATGCACAATTGCAGAAACTACTACTTTCATTTTCATGTCTGTTGTATCACTGCAACTTACAAGTTTACTAAATGTAATTATTCATGATGAAACACCCTTTAAAAAGGGGAGATATTCAAAAGTATTTGTAAGTCACAAAGCTTTTCAATCTCCTCTGAGACCATTTGAGACACGTCAATGGTGATAAAGTGTCACCAAGGGTGGGGGTGATTTGGTTGGCCACATCCTTCCCGCACACCCACTCAAGGAAAAGACTTAAGAGACTGTCATGATATCTCTCATCAAAAAAAAAAAAAAGCTGTCATTACAGCCAGGTAACTTTGTAAAGTTACTTTGAGTTGTTGCATTGTGTCATATCATTTAACTTTAGAAATGTTAAAACAGTAGATACTGGGGACAGAGTTTTACATTACTGAAATTTTTAAGTAATTTTGAGTTAAAAATTCTGTCTTCATTCATTCACCCTCAAGTCGTTCCAAACCTGGATGACTTTCTTTCTTCTGTGGAACACTAAAGAAGATATTTTGTAGAATGTTGGTAACCAAAAAGTCATACAGAATCTTCATTTTTTGGGGGGTGAACTATCCCATTAAGCATTGTACTGGTTATTAGGGATGCGCCGATACCGACAATTCTTTATACACTATATTGCCAAAAGTATTGGGACACTCCTCCAAATCACTGAATTCAGGTGTTCCAATCACTTCCATGGCCACAGGTGTATAATATCAAGCACCTAGGCATACAGACTGTTTCTACAAACATTTGTGAAAGAATGGGTCGCTCTCAGGAGGTCAGTCAATTCAAGCGTGGTACAGTGATAGGTTGCCACCTGTGTAATTAAATCCATTCATGAAATTTCCTCACTACTAAATATTCTATGGTCAACTGTTATTATAAAAAGTGGAAGCAATTGGGAACAACAGCAACTCAGCCACGCAGTGGTAGGCCACGTAAAATCACAGAGCGGGGTCAGCGCATGCTGACACGCACAATGCGCAGAAGTCGCCAACTTTCTGCAGAGTCGATAGCTACAGACCTCCAAACTTCAGGTGGCCTTCAGATTAGAACAGTGCGTAGAGAGCTTCATGAAATTGGTTTCCATGGCCGAGCAGCTGCATCCAAGCCTTACGTCAACAAGAGCAATGCAAATCGTCGCATGCAGTGGTGTAAAGCACGCCGCCACTGGACTCTAGAGCAGTGGAGACGTGTTCAATGGAGTGACAAATCACGCTTCTCTGTCTGGCAATCTGATGGACGAGTCTGGGTTTGGCGGTTGCCAGGAGAACGGTACTTGCCTGACTGCATTGTGCCAAGTGCAAAGTTTGGTGGAGGGGGGATTATTGTGTGGCTTTTTTTTTTTTAGGGGTTGGGCTTGGCCCCTTTGTTCCAGTGAAAGGAACTCCTAATGCTTCAGCATACCAAGACATTTTGGACTAGCCAGGCCTTCTCGTCCAACTGACCTCACAAATGCGCTTTTAGAAGAATGGTCAAAAATTCCCATTAACACACTCCTAAACCTTGTGGAAAGCCTTCCCAGAAGAGTTGAAGCTGTTATAGTTGCAACGGGTGGGCAAACTCCATATTAAACCCTACAGATTAAGAATGGGATGTCATTAAAGTTCATGTGCATGTAGGAACGACATGAGGGTTAGTAATTAATGACAGAATTTTAATTTTTGGGTGAACTATCCCTTTAATATATCAGGCCGATAATGACAACATTAAAAATTAACATATCGGCCAATACCGATATGGGGGCTGATACATCGTGCATCCCTACTGGTTATCTGAAGGAAATATGTGAAGATGTAAAGAATATGTAAAGAGGGCTAAACCAGTGACCTAGTTATTGCTAAAATAAAAAAATTAAACTTTCAGAAAACTGGTAAGCATTTGCTGATGCTTAAGACATCTGCTGTTGTATGACTATGCAAATGTGAGTGATTGAGTTATAACTTCAATACTTGAGAACATCTCCAAAGTATGACTTCACAAATAAGCCTAATAAAGGTTCTTTTTAAATAACCTATACGCCTACTCTTTCATAGTTCACAAGCCTTGCGGGAACTAGTAATTCAACACTTTTCCCGCACACATTGTTTTTTGCCCCAAGAACAAGAAAACATGTGCGAGAACAGAGCTGTAAAGTAAAAACGTAATGGCGGAAACTTGTCTTGTTAAGCTCAGGTCCTGTAGAAAGGTTGCCAGTTTAACAGCAACAAAAAACAGGCCATGAGCATCTTACCACCATATTCTGAGGGACTGTCCCTGTATTGCAAGTTGACAAAAGTATCTGATGAATAACTTACAACTACCATTCAAAAGTCTGGGGTCAGTAAGATTTTACTCATGGTATATCAAAATTACAGTAGAAAAAGTAATAGTGTGAAATATTATTACAATTTAATATATATATATTATTTTAATTTATATTTTATTTTAATATATTTTAAAATGTATATTTACTCCTGTGATGGCAAAGCCATTAGCTACTCCATGTCACAAGATCCTTCAGAAATCACTCTAATGTGCTGTAACATTTATTATTAATGGAATCAAAAGTTCAAATGAACAGCATTTAAAAAAAACAAAAACAACAAACCCCAAACTTTTGAACAGTAATTTACTTTCTTAATTGTGTAAGAGTATCAGGATGGTGTGGCGCAGTTGTTAAAGATCTAAATCGGAGGTAGGTTCAAATCACAGGAGAAGAATAATCCAGAGGGACTTTCCCTGTATACTGCAAGTCATTTTGAATAAGAAAGCATCAGCAAAAGGACAATTAATAGTAACAACCTACAACGGAAAGATAGACCAAGATCTAATAGTATGGCTACTTCATAACCCGTCTGGCATCCTACACAATACATGTACAGTAAAGTGTATGACATCTTTTTTAAACAACAACTACCTAAGAAGTCAGCAAATAACAAGTACTAGCACTAAACCAAGGTAGTATGAGATTTACAAGGTATGATAACAAGGTATCTCAGAAAACATCACGGTTTCACAGTATTAAACAATCAATTATTATTATGATTATTTATTATCATCAGTTACAATGACCCTTAAATGAATGACAACTGTTAGTTGTTGTTTATTAAATTTCAATAGTCAAAAGCATGTCTAATCAATTACTACATTTGATTACTTATTTTTATTATAAATGTATAATATTTTAAAGAATAATCCTAAATCTTAAGAAATGTATTGTATTCAGAAATCTATAATATATTTTATTATTTAATACATTATCAAAAACGGTGGTAATCAAAAAAATTCATAAAACTTTAATTAAATTAATTATTTAAATGTAATCAAATAAAAATGTAACAAATTTTATCCTTTTATTTTTTGGCAAAGTTCTGCACAACAGAGATTTACTAAATTAAAACATGGACAAAAATTATGTTTCTTAAATAATAATGTTTAATTGTAGTATAATTAAACATTAATATTATTGTAAATAATTTGTATTATTATTAACATTACTATTGTTGTATTTTATATATATAACTTTTATTTTATACCGGTATACCACTACAACCCCTACACTAAACTAAAACCACACTCAAATAAATACACTAATAAGAGTAGTGAATTACTAACAATAAAATGGATGAATCAATATTACACATAAACCAACTTTTGCGCTTGGAACATTTTGTAACAACAAAACATGCAATACAAAGTAATAGTAGTGCTTTTCTGAAGAATAAGAGAAACTAATTCTTAATGTATTAGTAGCAGTTTGTGATATTATAATATTAATGTGGGGGAGATTCAAAACATAATTCAGATAGCAAATTTACACCCTCTACAAGTCTGCTACATCAAATTAGACCCACCACAACCATTAATTTTCACACATTGCAGGGGCATGACAATTCACACTTAGTCATCACCATCTTTTGCTCTTTCTCACCTCACTCTGTCTCAGTAGCCATTTTCTTGTTTTAACCCAATGGTGGTCTTCAGTCATTTCAGAACAAAAATTTTTATGTTTCATTGAATGGTAAAATGTTTCACTTCATTGAATGTTATGACTCTTGGTGACTGTGGTAACACTTGCTATGTGAACACAGAACACACCAAAAATGGACATGATTCGAAAAGGCTATATGGTCTTAAACAAATAGTCACACTTTGTTCTACATGGT
Organism: Rhinogobio ventralis; assembly: GCA_039654625.1. Classification (NCBI taxonomy): domain Eukaryota; kingdom Metazoa; phylum Chordata; class Actinopteri; order Cypriniformes; family Gobionidae; genus Rhinogobio; species Rhinogobio ventralis. The sequence goes on from CM077201.1 coordinate 11,184,404, forward strand.
CAAACTTGTCCGCCATAAGAAATGAGTGGGAAATACAAAAATACAGAGGAAAAAATCTAAGCAGTCTTTGACAATGTTTTAATGTTTAGGGATTTCACAACCCTGTATATATACACTGATGACCCAAAACATTATAGCTCACAGGTGAATAATAATGTTGATCCTCATATTACGTTGAGCCACATATTAAGGTCTGGGTACAATCATTGCTCGTAATTAACACGTTGGATGCAGGAGAAATAGGTAGGAATAAAGAACCAAGTGACTTTGACAAGGGCCAAATTGTTATGGCAAGGCGCCTGAGTCAGAGTATCTCTGAAATGGCAAGGCTTGTGGGTTGCTCCCGGTCAGCAGTGGAGAGAATTTACTAACAGTGGTCCAAGGAGGGACAAACCACAAACCAGTGACGGGATGTTGGGCCCATGGCTCATCGATGCATCACTACCTGGGGGAAGTGATGACACCAGGGGTGCTTCTCAATTCTTATTTATGCATCCTCGTTTCCTTTCCTAGCTTCCTTTCCTCATGTCTTAGCTCCAGCCCTTCAGGATGGGAAGAAAGGACGCAAGGAAAAGACGTGAGGACGGAAGAATTGAATCAAGTGAAATTATAGATCCTCGCTCCCTTTAGCGTCACTACAAAGCATCATCAATTAATGATGACTCCATACGGCTGTATTTAGCTTGCACATCAGGATTCTTGAACATTAGAGAAAACTTTTTATATTTTTACAGTTTAAACCTCCACAAAATATCACATCTGTCCATATTTTTTTTAATATTACCAGTTATTAACTGCTTTTTATTTGTTGTATAGTAGATTACAGTTTGTTTAATTTTCTTGTGCTTTGATATAATCCTGCAACTGTCCTACAGTTGTTATTTGACATACATTTGTGTCTTGTACATGTAAACAATAATTATACTAATAATAATTAATAAAACACTTCCGCAAAGGATACATCTGTGTATCCTCGCTCATGACTCCTCAGAAAGCCTCCTCACTCCTCGATCCTCGCGGTGCAATTAGAGAGTTGAGATGTCCTACAAGATGGCTGAGCTCAATCGGTTTCCTGGTCATAGGATGGAGGACGGAGGAGCGAGGAAAAGAGGAGGGATATTGAGAAGCACCCTACGATGCACTGTGTGAAGATGACAGCCGTTGGAGTGAGAGTGATGCTCTGGGCAATGTTCTGCTAGGAAACCCTGGGTCAGCCCATTCATGTGGATGTAAATTTGACACATGCCACCTACCCAGGCCCGGAGTGGCCATAGGGAGAATCTGGGAATTCCCAATGGGCTGCTCATAAATTGGGCCGGTAGTAGGCTACCATTTAAAGGCAGTTTCACAAGGGACGCGGAAAGTGCAAGCCTCTTGTTCATTTTCAATGAGACTCACAGAAAGCGGCAACTCGCAGGCACAGAAATCTCGTTGCCTACTTGTGCACAGCTCTTCGTAGTGGTTTGAAATATTCTAAACATTATTACCCCCTGATTTCACAGACCAGGCTTAAAACTAGTCCAAGACTAAAATGCACGTTTGAGCTGTTTTAACTGAAAGCAACTTGCACTGACATATATCTTAAAATATGTCAGTGCCATTGTTTTGTTGTTAAGATGAACATCAGTAATGTTTTTTTCTAAGGCACTTAAAAGCTACTTAAAATGCCCTAATTGATCTAAAAATCCAGGCTTAATCTAAGCCCTGTCTATGAAACCAGGCCTAATTGGCATATATAAATATTATGCACACAGTAAGGTGAGCCACACAAACACGTTGCATGTTACATTATGGATAATTGAAGTAACTAATCACACATCTTTACGTTGCATTTAAAGCAGGGCATTAGTTTATCCAATATATGCATTAACTTTTTTTGTGAAAACTTTTTGCATGCGACTGGCAGAGAGTGCGCATGCCCTCTATCACGCACACACATATACCAATTATAGTTGTAAATTAAAAGTTTAGATGCTAGGTTTATATGTGTTCTATATGTGAACATTTTTGTGAGGCAAAAAAAAAAAAAAAAAAAAAGCCAAGACAATATTGAGGTGGTGTAACATGACATTTTAGATGAGCCTAGTCTAATAATCCATATACTGCTGTCTGATATTCATTTTAATTTATTTTTATAAATAATTGTTTTGACTTTTTATTTTGTGCAGTATTTTTCAGCTGTGCCTATTAATAAAGTTAAATTGTAGAATGTTTGCTTAAAAAGTTAATAAATTGGTGGGGGTTGGCGTCTTGACCAGCCGTCTTGGGCATTAAAATCCCGGGTTGAAAACACACCTATAGCACCAATATAGCACATGCCTTTGATTTTAAAAAAAAAAGCATAAAGATTTTTTTATAAAGCAAAATGTTACGCTTATAGTCCTCGGTCTATTTTGTCTGCCGAGGACAAGTGTGACCCTCAAGAGAGGTGGCTTTATTTATTTATTTTGGATGTCTTCACAAACATTAATATCTACAAGTACAAATAGTGATATATCACTAGCCTCACAAAGAGTATATAAAAAGTGATTATGAGTTAGTAAAATGAGTAAAAATAGCCTTTTCCAAATAACAAGGTTAGCTATTTGCAACGATGAATTAAGCAAACTGAAATTAGATGGGTATTATAGGATACAGATCTAGAGCTTAAAAATATGTGGACTTGAATAAACATCAAGGTCATATGACAAAACGATGACGATTTGATGCCCTAGTAAAATGTACAGTAACTGAGATTTTAGGGCCCCCTAGAGGTTAATACTGTAACTGCATATGCGGTCCATAAAACGTTACTAAACCAAAATATACAAAATTAAACTTACAACCGTAAGACACCCATCTAAGCTAACGTGAATAAAAAATCCACCTCAATTACCACGAAATCCTTAATAATGTGTCCAACTTAAATAAAATAAAAGTACAAATAAAAAAAGTACTGATGACCCATCAATAGCCTATCAAAATCATTGTACCATGCTCCGGTATTTGTGAATGCATATACGACAGCATATTGAAGCCGTGCATTAGTCGCTGACTCGAAGCTCGGATCCCAAAAACATATTTACCTTTAAAATGACGGGTTAACGTCCAGTTCGAAAAAGAGCTGCATGTAGACTGCCTGAAGACAGGTACGGCAATACTGCCCTGCCTCGCGCCTGAAAATACACTCCATGTCTGTAAACCCAACGTCGTAGCTCGAATAACGTTTTTTAAAACCATTCTGATTATATAAAGCGCCTTTAGTTTGTATATGCTCTTGCAGAACGCATTTGCCCCTTCAGTTCAAGTAAGTCGCCATCTTTAAACAGACATTAGTAATCTGCGCAGAAAATTCGATGTAAATTGAAGCAATCGAGCGACGATTACATCGATGTAGCCCTTGTTTCCTGTGACATTGCATTGTGAAAATTTGGGTTTATGTAGATATGTTTTGTTTATGATATAAAAAAAAAGAGAACAGAACCATGACTGTTCAGTCATTATCTACTATTATTTGGCCTTCTGTCATTTGAAGGCCAGGACACAACGCACTTGTCCTGTCAGAGATTTTCACCAAAATTGAAATAATTAGGCTAGCTAGAAGAGTCATTTTTTTAATGCTCTGTTGAAATCACTTCATATTCTATTACAGTTTTTTATTTGCTTTGGTTCTATTTTCACAAGCAAGGTGCATTTTCAAAACTCGTAGTGCTAATATCACAACAGATCAAAAGCAGATTTCAGCATATTTTCATAATGTTAGTACAATACACAAAACCATAATGTATCCTTTTCACTACACAAAATAAGTGTTTCATCTATATAAATGTTTTATTCACAGTAATAGCCTTTCCAGCTCTTATACTATCAAACTTTTAATTTGCATCTCTTCTCGTTCAATTTGTCTATTATTTAATCCAACTGATTTGAATGGTTAATCAATGAATCATTTGGCACACCTATTATAGATTTCTATTTATATTCTGTCTTCTCTCTCTGTGTGTGTGTGTGTGTGTGTGTTGGGTAGGTGGGACAGAAAGATTTGCAATTTGTGAGCATAGATCAGAATAGAGTATAAGGGAGAGGAAATAGTCAATGATGGTGTAACATCAGACTGATCAGAAATGCATCAGAAGAAGGGAGACAGATGGCATCAAATACAGCATTTTACATTACAGTATGTATGCCATGTGATACTGTAAAAAGATTACCATGGTAGAGACTGCCACATTACTGTAACTCACCCTTATAAAGGTCAACTACAGTATAGATTCAGTCATATGGTGCAGTGAGAACATTTACTGTATTGGCAGCAAATTCTGTTCTATAGCCCAGAACCTCATAGTTGACTCGTAACTTCATCACACCTTTTGATAACACACTGAATAGATACTATTACAAACATTATGGATTAAATTACAGAAATTAATGTAAGTGTATTTTCTTATGTGGCATCTTTAGCCTGTGTTACTGTAGATAATTCACCAACAAGGGTGATTTGAAACATGTATCTTGCATTGTTTGCTATTAAATGAACTGATTGTTAAAAGTACTAAATTGTAAGAAGATCATTTTGTTATCTTTCGGTGATTAAACCAAATGTTCTCATGACATATTACAATAATCTTGTGTTTGAAACGATTATGTGGAATGAAAATATGTGCAACTGAATGAAAGCATTACATCAGGTTTTGAAAGAATGACTAGCTCTGTTACACGTGTGATCAGTTTTGAAAATGTAAACCTTACTTGTGAAAATAGTACCAAAGTGAATAAAAAACAAACTGTAACATTAAAATGATCTAACTTTAACTTTGTTCACGTTTCTGAAGATGATCCTAGTATAGTTAGTTTGTTTGTAAGGTTTCTGAGGTCATTTGACCCTAGCAAAAATACATTAGATGGATAGATGGATGGATGGATGGATGGATAGATAGATTGCACTTAAAGTAAATTATGTAAGCAGAGGATAGTGCATCATTCAAAAGAATTTCAGGAATTTCTTGTGATTTCCTTAGCAAAATAAGCACTCAATATATGCAAAACACAAGTGTAAAAGTTTTAATTATTTATTACAGTATGATGGCTCAAATGAAGGAATATTATCAGTCCCTTTAAGACTATATATATATATAAAGTCTTTAATATCATATATCATAATTAGCCGCCCTCTTGTGGTGTAAAACAGTTTCATGTCACAAATTTCATGTCACAAAACTAGGCATGCGTGTTATCATCATATCACATTATATCGTGTTGCTCTACGAAATAAGTTCAGTTGACCTTTAATCACGAGTCAAACCATCCTGTGCCTTTTTGATTATATATTTTGATGTCATTAGTCAGTCAGTTTTGGGAAGGTGATCTGTCTGGCATATGTTATCTCAAATACTGTTCATTTAACCAACAGCCTTGAGAACATTTTGGCAGAGAGATATGATTAGCTATAAAATGAAGATAATGATGAATGTTTTTGGAAAACTTTCTCAAATCATTCCGCACAATGGGTGCCTGTATTTTTAAAGGCCTTAAAGGGATAGTTCACCCAAAAATTAAAATTCTCACCCATTTACTCACCCTCATGTTAGACTTCAAGTGCACTTAAAGGTTCCATATTGTACACCTTTCTGGAGTTTTATTTTAGGTGTTAATGTCCTTTTTTTGCGGTATATGTACCAAAAGACCATCACAATATATTTTTACAGCTTCTTTCTCAGGAGCTCTGATAAGAACAGGTCGATTTTGGCCTGTCTAATTAATATTCATGAGCCTCTCTTCTGATTGACCTGTTATTTTCAGAAACTATGGTAATGCAGGGCTGTCAGTCAGCGGCATGAGAAATGTGACGTCACATTCCTCAGAGAATCAAAACGGCTTGTTTTATGAGACTGCTTTGGTTTAATGGGGATTAAAAAATGAGTAGGTGGATTTTTATCATTGTAGGGTGGTTGTGTTCACACACTGTCAACACACATTTTTATCCAAACACCTTGCAAAAGTGGATTTTGCATAATAGGTGACCTTTAATAAATTGTGTATGTTGGGATATACAGTGGGTGCCTTAAAAAACTAACAAGGTTGGCATTTAGCTTTTTGCTCAAGGAAAAGAGGCTATACACACAGAGAAAAAGGGTGTCAAAATTGTACCTTTAGGGGTACAACAGATTGTCGCTGGGGCAGTACCCTTAAAAGGACATCTTTGTACCTTTTTTACTCCTAAAAGGAGCATATTAGTACCTTAGTACAAAGATGTCCCTTTAAGAGTACTGCCCCAGCGACAAGCTGTTGTACCCCTAAAGGTACAATTTTGACACCTTTTTTCTCTGTGTGTACATGGGGCTTATATGTAGAGATTTTAATGCTTATTATATTCCTATATCTTGGGTTTATTAATCAGATAAATGTTCTGTATAAATCTTGGTAACAGTGACATTTTAAGATCCCAGACTGACGCACAAGATAAAGCGATAAAAAAGAGGAAATGTTTTATGTCTAAGATAATGTCATTTTGATAGGGCAGGGGGCATTTTGATTTTTTTATTTATGGAATTGTATATCGTTTTAATAACGCAGAGTTATGATGATAACATGGTTGGACACATGGGGTCAATGATAATTTAAATAATAAAATAAAGAGGAATATGATCAACTTAACAAATTCCAGATTTTGTTTTAATTTTGTTTGTTTTTAATCAAAACGTGCATCTCCTGAACATTGAAAGAAAACGAACACAGTAAAGTTGGATTTTGATAATTTGCAGAAAAATGCCTATAAAAACATAGCCTAAAAGTTTATTAATTTTCCTATTCCGTTTTTATATGGACATGATGGACACAACAGGGAACTTTTTTCGTGGAACGACAACCGTACACTTATCAGGTCCAACACTGGAAGCCTATGCTATTTCTTTAGACAAAGCGTTTTTGTGCCAACAATTTGACACTCATTGGCGATAAATGTCGAGCTGAAGAGAAAAGCGAAGGGGGCGGGGACAGACTTCACCTTGTCTTCACGGCTCCCATACAGCACAGCTGTGTGTGTGTGTGTGTGTGTGTGTGTGTGTGAGGGGATCCATCCAGACACGCGCGTGGGTCTCTGCATTTCTCTCATTAAATGAGGAATCCGGACAGTGTCGGGGAATGATATCTGTTGTTAATGTGTATTAGTCTCTAACGGACGCATATACTTAGAAATCACCTCACAGGAGGGCATTTCTTTATTTATTTTTGGCAAAATAATAAAATATAATGGACTGCTCAGACAAGGAGAACAGGTCGGATGAAGAATTTGAATCACCCGAAGAAGAGGAGGTAGACCCGAGGATTCAGGTACATTGTTATTGATATCTGTGCTTAAAGGCATGCCAATAAATCAAATGAGATGAAACGAGCGACCGTTTCAAACACTTATTAATTTGCACATTGATTTAATTGATTGGTTTCATATCACGCTTTGCTTATCGGCAACACTGCCTGTTTATTGACTTATTGACTCTGAGGGGGAATTATTGATTAATACGCCGCAACTTGCTTTTTATTGACGGCTCGTCTGCCCCAATTCAGTGTTGCCAGATTTCGCTGGAAAAACAAGCCACCTGCTCTCTGACAAAACACAAATACGCCTGAAATGCGACGCCAGAGGATATTCAGATTCAATTGATTTGATGTATTGTAGCATAAACCTCAAATGCATAATTTGGAGAATGAAGGCAGGAAACACGGGAGGAAACAGCCTATAGCGAATTTAAGTGACAACTGCTATTACTGGTTAATCATGCTATGACTGCCAAGCAGTCACAGTTATGAAGTAATAATAATAATTGCAACCCGAGACTGTCCATATTTTATCGACGTGTAGTTCATTATAATTAAGCGGAACTTTTAGAGCCCTGCTGCTTATTAGAGGTCTTCACAGGTCTAAATACAGTAGGTTATATGAGTATATGTGCATATGCAGCATCAACCAAGTAACCTCTCTCTTCTTTGGGCTACTGTACTGTACTGTCTCTATTTTATATGTCCCTATTTTACATTTCTGACCACTTTTCTTTACAGGGAGAGCTTGAGAAGCTGAATCAGTCCACAGATGACATCAATCGATGTGAAACTGAGCTTGAGGTATGATCCAACACCCAAAAGTTTAGTTTAGTAGTTATAGAATGAATATAATTTATTTTATTAATAAATGAAAGCCCATTTGGAGTGCTTATTGATGGTGGTAGTTGTATACCATACATACATATACACAGTCAACCCAAAATTTATTCAGACATTTTTAACATTTTCTCACATTATCACAGTTTATTCGCTATGGTTTAGAAAATGGTAATAAAATATGACAAGAACTTGGAGTTAAACTGTGTCAGAACAAATTAATCTTGATAATGTCAGATAACTTTGATAGGAAGGTATGTAATGGATTACAATCAACCAATCAGCTGTCAGCTGTTAAATTTAAGTACACAATTAGATCATACCAATTTAGGTCAACCAATGACCAAGCAATGCTTCATTTTGTTCAGTCTGTGGTGTAAAAGGTTGCATTAGCAATTAAAGAAAAAAACACTTAAGCAAAATATGGTCAGGTCAAAGTGTCTGAATAATTTTGGTCCCAAATTTTTATCAATTTTACTGATAGTCCACTGTATGAAGAATTTTTGGGTATAATATGTCACAGTTTACTTTATTTAGCTGTCTTCACTTACATAAATTAACTATAGTGATCTGCACCCACTAGTAAATAATTTTTGGTATTATATATAATATATACTTAGTGCTGTCAAATCGATTAATTGCATCCAAAATAAAGGTTTGTGTTTTTGTTTAATCATGATTAATCGATTTGACAGCACTAATATATACGCACACACTCACACAAACAATATATATATGTATTTTCTTTTTGCCAGGAATTTCAATTATTCTTTTTCTAATGTGATAATGCCATATTCTCGCTTCTTAGAATATCATATCAGTTGGTAAACTGTTAATAGAAGTCACCTGTCTTAAGTTTGGATTTTGTACCATGGCACAGCAAGGAACAGAATGTGTTATAATGTCAGGATTATGCAATAGATCAAGTGTTCCTTGAGCACCATAAATTACTGGAATTTGCATCCAGTAAAATCAGTAAGTGAATTCTGTGTTTCACTCACTGTAAAAAGTAAACTTAAAAAAGATAAGTTTTCATGTTTGGATAGTTTTAATTTAAGCCAAATAATCAAATGACAAAGAATATGATGTTTGTGTTGATATTTGGTGTTTATATCCTTTACATTTTTTATGCAGAGCATTTTTTAGTAGAGTCAAGCGCATATCTCAGAAATGCAGCATGCAGTAAACAAGGACAGGTTTAGACAAAAACACACTCAGTTGTTCAGACTCAGTCATGTGGTCACTTTGGTCACACTGAAAGGTCCCAATGCCACTGAGTTCATTGTTTGGGCATGTCCTAATGTAATAATTTGATAAAATGACTTGGCTAGTCTGTAGTCTGATTGTGAGTCAAAAACAGAGGCCAAAGGAGAAATATTTTCTTAAAGGGTTAGTTTACCCAAAAATGAAAATTCTGTCATTAATTACTCACCCTCATGTCGTTCCAAACCTGTAAGACCTTCTGAACACAAATTAAAGCCGGGTACACACTGTGCGATTTATAATAGTCCTTTACGATTGTTTCTTGTCAGACTGTACGAACATGATCCTCGCTGTAAGCCATGTCACACTGTAAGATCTAAGTTGTCATTAGTGTCAGACTGTACGATAGTTGAGGCCTCTAAAATGCACGCATGCAAGAAAACTCGTCCGTAGTTTTATATCATCAATGAATCACGCGTTCAGTGACGGTGAGCTGCATTACACGCGGGATTGAAATTGTGGCTACAAGGAAATCTCTAGCGCTCATTTTGATCATGGTTTGTCTTCAAAAACAAAGATAATTTGACGGTTGTCGTAGGAGAAGTCACACTGCAGGACTGTGCACCAAATCTTCTGACACTGCCAGAATTTCGTCTGAGGTAAAATTTGATCGCAGCAGTCATTAATCGGCTGCCGGTGAACATGTCAAACTAACGATCAAAGACTTCAGATTTTAGCCTAGGATCAGAGGAATCTTTTAGGATTTGCAAAATTTGTCTCAGACGGCCAAGTTGTTCTGCCGTAGAACTAGGAAGCACTGCACTGTTTACACTTTGTCAGCGTAAGAGTCTGACACATGCTAGAAGAAATTGTTGAATAAAGTCAGTATTTTTCTTTGTTTTTTGCGCATAAAGTATTCTCGTCGCTTCATAACATTAAGGTTGAACCACTGGAGTGACATGGACTATTTTAACGATGTCTTTACTACCTTTCTGGACCTTGAAAGTGTTAATAACATTGCTGTCTATGGAGGGGTCAGAGAGCTCTCGGATTTCATCAAAAAGATCTTCATTTGTGTTTCGAAGATGAACGAAGGTCTTACGGGTTTGGAACGACATGAGGGTGAGTAATTAATGACAGAATTTTCATTTTTGGGTGAACAAACCCTTTAAAATGATCTGTTTGCCGATTTCTCTGGCAGTCCAGCTCCTGAAGCAAAAACACAGTCTTCCTCACTGAACATATTAGCAAGTTGTTTCCTGCAGATGAAATTAATAAAGTAGGGCACATGCTAACCCACTGTCGGCTGATGGTATTCCTAACCAGTGAAAAAATGATCCTCTTTGAGCAGAAAAATCTATATGACATTGCTTAATAACTTAATAAAAATCACATGATCAGCGCGACTAGGCGATGTCAAGCTTAAAGCGTCATGGCAGAGCATTAAAGTTGATTATTCACAACCCCCATTTTGTACGCACAAACAATTGAGAAAGTGCAGTAGTGCGTGCAGTAGCAATAGTTGTCACTGTTTATGCAGACTTTCTTGACCCAGTCAGTCCAACTCTGATGATTGTTCTGAGAATCCCATAATTGGGCTATTTGGCTGTCAACCAAATTAGTGTTGCTTTTGCGTCACTGGCTCTGTTGCACTTCAAAGTGGACTTAACTCTTGGTGTTCTCTTTTTCCTGGTATGTGAGTCTGCTGCAAATAATCAATCTGTGTTTTGACAAATGGGATTTAATCTAATTGCTTTGCCTTGGGCAATAAATGGAAAATAACGATTTAATTACATTTATGAAAAAGCTTGTTTACAACACAAGCGAAAAGCATATTTTTCCATCTTGCAAATCTAATTACAGATAAACTGATTTTACTTCATTTTTATGCATGACACCTTTTATGTGCATAGTTGACCCAAATGTCATGACAAGTTGAAATCTGGAAAGAATATCCCAATTGGCACAAGTCATTCACTGTATAATTCTTAGTATGTAATATTTATTATATACATAATATAATTATGTAGTTATGTAACATTCCTTGTGTTTCCAATTACTCAATTGATTTCAGATGTTGTCAGCCTAAATCAATGTGGTAATTTCTATAAAGTTTGTTTGCCATCCTTTGGTAGGCATGATGTGTTACAATGCATCACCTTTGATCCAGAACTATGTTCATAATAGAAATAACAAAAAACTGCACAAAACTGTATTGAAATTATAATTCTGGTTGATATCAGTAAGCTAATGTTTATTTTCATGTTATGGCCAATATTAAAATGATATATTTTGTTTAAATAACTTAAATTAAATAAATTACATTAAATTAAATGCTACAAATGAATTTGAAGCACAACATTATAATAGTACAGTATTAAAAATATATATTCAGTTTAAGATTTGCTAAAAATTACATTTAACAGTATTAAATAATTTTTTGTTTGTTTCTTGATGTAAAATGTTTATGCCATTTGACTGTTATCATTAATAATAATAAATATTATAATAATCTTTATAATTATTTGTTTTTAAAGATTAATTTTGTGTACGTTTACACTACAATGATGTACTAAAAATAGAATAATTTACGTATTTTTTACGTACAGATGGCAACATTGTTATAATGATCCCCGTCCTCACGGATCAACGAAAACGATTGAAAACGCTGTATTATGCTGCCAGGCCAGTAGTTGGCGATGACACTTTGTAAAAAAAACGAAGCACCTATAGACTGAACATGAATACGCATGTGCATGACGTCACCGTTTTCACAAATTCTCGTTTTTGTAGAAGAATGACAGTATCGTTTTAAAAACCTTGCACTTTTAAATACCGTTTTCAAAAGTTTGCGTTTTCAGGCCCTCAAAACGCATTTGTTGTTTAAATGAACGGCCAAAAAGCATAAAAACTTTTCCTTTTTTCAGATGAAAACGGTGTCGAGTCAACAGCCCCTAAGTGAATATTAGATGATGGCAAAGGTATTCTAAATATACACATAGGGAAAATGAGCAAATTACAATTAAATATACAATAACGACAGATTCAATCAATAAAAAAGTCGCTGGTAACCGATATGGTAGCGGTATATTGTGCATCCCTAAACATAGCCATTTGATTGTTCATGTTTGATCCATCTCTAGGATGCCAGGCAGAAGTTTCGTTCTGTGCTGGTGGAAGCCACTTTAAAGCTGGAAGAGCTGGTGAAGAAGATTGGAAAAGCGGTGGAGGAATCTAAACCGTACTGGGAGGCCCGGCGGGTGGCGCGGCAGGTGAGGCCAAGAAAATCAAAACAAGAACCCAATATTATCTTCCTAAAGCCAACTTCACCCACACAGCGTCTGTTTTTAGTTGGCACTCCACCATTTTGTCTGCGGTGTGTTTGCTTTTATCCCTCTCTGGAGATTGCTGTGCTATCAGCTTGTTATCTGCTATGAGCTGGATGGCACAGTAGCATTAACTCTAGATCTGTCACAGGTGGTTGGCTTCATTCAACGCGGTGTAAAAGACTTTGCTATAAAGAGAGCAAATGTAAAAAAATGCTCAAATCTCGGTTCCCTTTTCTCAAAGGCCTGTGCTATTCTAAGAGCAGATTATCGGTTTATCACAGTTAGTGAATTGCAGCTGGGCTGTAAAATGTCTAATTTGCTTTGACTTATAAAAGCAAAGTTCCGTTCCTCTGACTTTATACAACACTTGAAGTTTATTTGACTGAATCAGTAACAACAGGAGCGTTGACCTGCTCTGAAACTGGGGCAAGATTTAGTTTAATTTTATGGTTTTCACTCCATGAAGGAAGAATTGTAAGTGGCCTATTTAATTTCACTGACAAAGCACTTGATTTTCTTCAGTTTCCTTGGTGGTGAAGGAGAGCGATGTGCCCTTTGAAGTTATTGTTTTCCTCAGGGACAAACAGCAGTGTTTTTTATGGAAACAGTCCTGTCTGGGTTGTCAAGCTCCTCTATAATGAATAATGTGAAGATGATTAATTTAAACTGTTTTAAACTGTCTTCGCTCTTCTAAAGGATGAGCTTTTATACTGACAGGTTATTCTAATTTGAAACACCAGTTGCCTTTTAGCGAGAAGTATTTTGTCTTGCATTATGCTACATTGTCTATGATAAACTGCTTCTGTTGGAGGAAAACCCCTCAAAATGGCACAAACTAAAGTGTAAGAGATTATTATTATTAGCTTACCCAAAAATGAAAATTCTGTCATTTACTCACCCTCATGTTGTTCCAAACTACACCTGGGGTCCGTTCTTCGTAGCTCGCTTAATACATCTGAGATGATTTGACAGATCCCAGATCTTATAAACTGATCTCTGGCTAATTTGGTTCTTCAAACGAATTTGCAGATTGGATTAAAATATCTGGATTAAGTTATCTAAGATTACTGCGCATTCTTGTGTTCCCTGAAGAGGGCAGATGTATCGATACTCGAAACCACGATCAGCAATGCAGCGATTGGCTGGCGGCAAGACAGCAACGTAATGACATCATATAATTAAAAAAGCCACCTGCCAAAAAACGTACAAAAAAATGACACACAAAAGCCCCACGAATTTCTGGACCTTTATAACGAAACAGCCAAACGACCAAACCAACATAAAAGTTATAATAGATAAATGATAAATGTAAAAAAAAAACATGATTCTCAATTATTTATATTCACGATTTTATAGTATTTGTACACCCTTTACATTTTTATTTCAATGTTGTAATTAGCAATTCATTTAATTTAAGTCAATTTGAAGCAGATTTGTTACATGACAGTTTCTTAAGGGTCAAGGTCAAATTATCTGCATCTCTTGCGCTGCATCAAGCAACTCCCATAATATCCGTCATCACTCAAATTAATGCACGGCTCAGATTAACATTACAGCATGTGACTCCAATAAAATTATAAAGTAATTATTCCATATAAATAAATCTCTTAATCAAGTGGCTGTGTCTATAGTATTATACACCTTTTACACAACATTATAATATTATTTTCAAATACATTTTCATAATATTATTATTATTATTATTATTATTATTATTATTATTATTATTTAAAATTATTATTGCCCCAGGTTCAGTAATGAACTCTTGTAATAAAGTAGCAGTGGCTGGGACAGATTTTAAGTATGATGCAAGCAAAAATAAGATGCAATCTAATCCTGTTTACATGAAATAAGCCTGCTCCCGAGCAGGTTTGATCTTACGGACCTGTTGCTATGACAGCAAGTCCAGGATAAGCTTTGAAGAACCAAACAATCCAAGATCATGCCAAAGCGTCAACAATCAAATCCGGGCTAACTGAGTTATCGACGTACGAAGAATGGACCCCATTCATCTACGGAACACAAATAAAGATATTTAAAAAGAAATCTGAGAGATTTCTGTCCTCCATAGACAGTCCACACAACTACCACTTTGATGTTTCAAAAAGTTCATAAAGAGATCGTAAATATATTAATCGAGCTGTTTAGTCAATTTTCTGAATAGACTTGATTACTTTATATGATGAACAGATTGAATTTAGGATTAAAGATGAACGAAAGTCTTACGGGTTTGGAACAACACGAGGGTAAGTAATTGATGAACAATTTTAAAATCTTTGGATGAATTAACCCTTTAATTTATTTTATTTTTTTACTACTACTACTAATAATATGAATATAAAATAATATTAATATTTATAAATATTTGCTTGATGTACAAATATGCCATTTATTAAAATAAAATGTATTATCATAATTATCTTAAATTAATATTTGCTTGGTACAATCATGCCATTTGTTTATTATTATTATTATTATTATTAATCTTTGCTTGATGCACAATTATGCTATTTATTATTATTGTAATAAAAATAAGATTCGTCTTTAAAATTCTTTATAATTAATATTTGCTTGCTGTACAATATTTTTTGTACAGCAATAGGATTATTATTATTATTATTAGTAGTAGTAGTAGTAGTAGTAGTATTAGTAATAATAATAAATAATCTTTATTATTAATCTTTGCTTGATGATGCTGATGATTATTATTATTAGTAGTAGTAGTACTACATATAATAATCGTTATAATTAATCTTTGCTTGATACCATTTTTGTCATATCTGTTTTTGTCTATGTGGACAGGATATTTTGACCCAAATTCCCAGAAGAGCAAGACTGTAACATTTATGGTTTTCATAAGTGTAACAGAGATGTCAGGATTTACATTGCATGATCAGTCCCTCCTCTCAATCTCTATCTCTATCTCTCTCTCTTTAACTTCAACTGTTTCCTATCTCTGCAGTTTGCCCTCTCTGACCGTCTCCCCCTGAATTTCCACTAGTATACTTAGAAAAGCATTTCAAACAACCACTTATGACCTCTTTTACCAGTTCTATTTACAAGCATCAGTGGAAATCTCCCCAAATTCAAATGTTACCTTATTTAGAGCTAATTTTTCACTTCCGCAATAGACAACATCCTTTTTCTTATATTTATATGTGCTATATTCAGAGAAGCAGCTGGCTGTTTTAGCATTCCAATGAATAAAAGGTCTTGTCGTTTTAAAAAAAGGTTGGTTTGATGTACCATGAAACCGTACTCTAAATTTAAGAAGTTAAAACATCTTGTTCAAAAGTTAACAGCTTGTTCGTCTATCAGAAGAGTATATTTTCTCATACAAATATGATTTCGTATTTGCACTCTGTATTTACAGTGGCTCACTTCAAAGTCTAGCTTACACTGATACAATCCAAGTGTCCATTACAGTTCTTTTAAAAAATTGCATGGATCACAAGGCTTCAGCAGCAGTTGTCAGATTCCTTTAGATCTGAAGGCAGTTGAAGACACTTGAGTTTATATGGAATCAGTGATGAGGTATAATGAAGGCAGAAAACCGTAACATCACCACGTATGACTGGTCTGCTGATTCGAGAATGGAAGTTTTTTCAGAACTGTTCTCATATTATTAATTCAGAACACATTTCTCATTAAAAGCTACTCTGAATAATGCACACACATCCTCTTTCTCATACACTCACGTATACATCAGTTTTTTTTCTGGCTACTGTTTAATGCTTTTCCAGTGTGCTTGGATGAATTTCTGAAGACTTCAACATTATTATCATTATCAAGAGCTGTGAATCATATTCTAAAGGCGAATTAAAATAATGAAGTTGGGTATTTTACCACAGTTGTTTTGGTAGCATTAAAGGGATAGTTTACATGGAAAGTAAAATTCTATTATTTATTTACCCTTGTGTCATGCCAAATTTGCAAAAAAAAATTCAGTTTGGTCCAATGTTGCATACATCCTGTATGATTTTCTTAATATTTATGAAAGAAGCAGAGCCGTAACCACCATAGACATTGAGGGGGACAAGTCCCCCCGAATAATTAGAAGTGCCCCCGATATTTGATATAGTCTTGATGCTGTTCTGCTGTATTCCATTAAGCACCGCTCTGTTTGTTGCTAGGATGACAAAAGTAAAATGTAAAATTGTTTAGGTTGGTCTGACTCAGCGCTCTAACAGCGCTCGTCACTGATGGCCAATCAAATGAAAGAAGTTACTGTTAGCGCAAATTCCAACACAACACTTTAGTTATAGCAGTGAAAGAGTGTGTCGTAAGATGTAAGTAGCTAAACATTTAATATTTGACAACTGTTTTATGATAAAAACGTTCAGCGACCAACAGTAATATCAAGTGATGCAAACTACGTGACATTTTTTATAAAATTTCACAATTTGACAATGTCAGATGTCATAATTTGACATTATTGAAGTAAATCATAACTGAATTTGACGTGACAAGAAACGTTGTGCATTTTTACATATTAGGCAGGCGAAAATAATAGTGAATGTGTGCATATTTAAAGAAATATTATTTGCAAATAGTTTACTACAATAGAACTGGAACTTTTTTACTGTTCTTATTTATTTTTATTTCTTCAAATCCCATTTAATCCTTCAATAAATTAATTCCTTTAAATAAACCAATACGACCAAAATCATCGTGTCACATGATCCTTCAGAAGTCATTCTAATATCCTGAGTTGGTGCTCAATGTTGAAAACAGTATGGAGACCATGATACAGGATTTAGGATTCTTTGATGAATAGAAAGTTTAGCAGAAGAACTTTTATTTGATTTTTTTTTTGTTGTAACAATATAAAAGTCTTTTAATGTAAGTTTTGATCAAATTAAATGCATACTTGCCTAATAAAAGCATTAATAAAAATAAAAAAACATACTGAACCTTTCAAACAGTCTTGGCAAAACCAGTCTGTTTATTTGTCTGATCCTAAGAATTAAACAGGCTGTTTTTGCCATTGTAACTCTGAGACTTCTGAATGTAAATAACTTGCATAATGATTTGCTAACCTCGTGTTTAGTTGACCATTATATAACCACAATGCAGAGTGTGGAAATGAGTACCAACTCTTAAGTGCTGTGAACGTTAGACTCTGTCTAGATATAACACTGTACTGTTCTGTTTTAGAAGAGCAAGGGAAATCCTTTTGCCGTAATGTATCCTCAGAGCACACTGGAACACAGGGAAGGACCTTTATGCTGCCGATTTGTCATGTCCAATAATGATTTGGTCTCACTCAGCAGCACTTCAGTTTGAGAAGCGGGTACCGCTCATGTCTGATGGCCGACACAGCTAAAACATCTGCAGAGCGCCACTGCAGCCTTCTCATAAAAATATGGGTAGCTTGAATATAAATTATTTTGCTTTATTACTACCTCAGATGTCCTAAATGTAGGGGTAACGGTACACAAAACTGATGGTTCGGTACGTCCCACGGTTTTGAAGTCACGGTTCGGTACGGGTTCGGTACAGCAGGGGAGAGAAAACTAAATACAAAATTGCTTTTTATTTATTTTTATTAGTGAACTACCAGCTCTGGACACTGAATGACTTCTGAGGTAAATGCTACGTGACATTGTTTACAAGCTGTTTTATTGTCTTTCCGCCGTTAAAACGCTGATTGAGCGATTACATGACATATGATACACACGTGCACTGTACCGGAAGCCCTGTACCGAAACAGTTTGGTACGAATATGTGTACTGTTACACCCCTACCTAAATGTGACCTTGTGTTTTCCTAAGGCCAGTATTATTGCAATGTTTGTGCTTTTCCTGGTTGTATGCTGTCATGGGATAATTAAAAAGTAATGTGGTTCATTTGTTCAGAAAATTTTATTGAAATTTAGCCTTAAATATCGGTGACGTTGACAGCATATTAGCAGTTATTACCTATGACACCTACATTTATTGATTGAGTTAGATACAATTAGACTAATAGTACACAAAGGCCAATGTTGCTTGGTAAGTAAAAAGCTGTATAAAGAATTTTTATTGTGTAAACATCCTCAAACACTAGACGTATTGTAATATTATGAAGCTTTCCCAGCTAACAAAAATATGTTCTAAGAATGTTTTGCTAATATTCCCATTAAATTATGAAAACATGTTTTAAAAAAAATTTTTGGTTATGGGAACAATTTTGCAAACATTATGGGAACATTACTTTTGAATGTTCTCTGAACAAGTAGTAACATTAAAAAAACAGACGAACATCCAACTAAACTTTGCTTTCTGTAAAAAACATTCCATGAACGATGTAAAAATATTTTTGTGCTAATATTTTGAGAACATTATTAGAGACCAGATAACTCAGAACAAATGTTCTATTAACATAATTGGAAGAATGTTTGTTCATAACTTTGAGAGAACCTTGCCAGAACGTTATAAGAACATTCCCTGTTAGCTGTGCTCAAAGTGACAATGGAAATGCATCTTTTAATATGCACCTTAAAACCCCAAAGAGACATTTTTAATAAAAGACAGACGTTTCCACTGAACTACAGGAAAGTGTTGCATTCATACAAATGATCCTAAATCCTTATGTAGCATTGAATGGGCTTAAAGGGATAGTTTCAAAAATTAAAATTGTCATCATTTAGTCATGCTCAAGTTGTTCTAAACCTGTATACATTTCTTTGTTCTGCTGAACACAAAGGAAAATATTTGTTTGAAGAATGTTTGTATACCAAGCAGATCTCTGCAGCCATTGACTACCATAGTGGGAAAAACATTTTTGGGAGAACTATCCCTTTAAACCAGACCTTTAATTAAACTACTTACCACAATGAGCCTTTCTTGGATGGTTCGGTCCTTCTAACAACTATGAAAAGCTGTTGGCAACAGTGTAAAATGCGGTTCCCTGTTGCTCTGTTAAATGGGGAAAAGCTTTATTACATCTTTTTGGCAGTCAAACATATTGAGCCATATTGAGGATTAACAATAAAACCCCTCAGATAATGTTTGTAAAGTGTGGCTGTGAATCACGAGGAATGGTTGTACTGTACATGCCTTTATCATATCCATGGCTGTACCCATCCTCACATGGCATATGTGTTGGTAGGAAGAGTACTAATAAACCAGAGTACTCAGAGGAATGAAGGTGAAAAATTGTGTCCATTTGCAGGAGCCCTTGTGAATTGGGAATCAGACTGTATGTGTGCTTGTTTGGTTGAATGTGTGCTTTCTTGGTGGTAAACTGCTATAGCTGTGACCACATGGCACCAAAGCAGATTTATTGCAATCGGTTTATGAGTCAAAACCCCTCTGCTGCCTTCCGCCGTCAGTCAATAAGCTTTAAACAATTGAAGAATAGATAAGAGTATTTCATGTTTATCACAAAATTAAGCTACACATGTTTTTATTTTTTATGAGAATGTATTTGGGGTTTTATTGTGTAGAAAACCCTTATGTATTTTAGGGCTTAATTCAGTTCAAGGTTTATTTTCTGCTACAGAAATGTTTGATAAGATTAACTCTTTAGTCTCCTGTTTAAAGGGATAGTTCACCCAAAAGTGAAAGTCGACCGGAAGCTAGTTATTTTAGTTTGTAAAGTTTTAAATATGAATATTTTTCTTACAAAAACCCATTGCTTCGCTTCAGAAGGCCTTTATTAACCCCCTGGAGTCGTATGGATTACTTTTATGATGGATGGATGCACTTTTTTGGACTTCAAAATCAGTTCCGCCATTTACTACCATTTTAATGCTTGGAAGAGCAATGATATTTTTTAATATAACTCCGATTGTGTTTGTCTGAAAGAATGTCATATACACCTAGGATGGTTTGAGGGTGAGTAAACCATTGGATAATTTACATTTTTGGGTGAACTATCCCTTTAAGCTCGAAGTCTCAGTAGCCCAGTGTGCATTGAAGGTCAAATCTCCAGGTAAAAAAAGAGTCACAAATGATCTTGTTTTTACGCCAGTCAAATGAGATGTACAAAAGCATTGCAAATGACTTTATTTTTTATGCCAGAACCAGGATAATTGGTTAATGACATCAGAACAGCATGACAACTGGGTCACCATTGACCCAAAACATCTCATTATGAGATCGTCTCTGCATTTCTTTTGGACAGAATTTGATTACAGCTGGAGTCAATAAAATCAAGGGTTTGAAAGAGGATGAAGCTTTGATGTAATAGGACTTTCCCATAAACAAAAAAAGAGAAGTACTTTTTCTGTCCATTTAACTGCAGTGAAGTTAATACTGAAAATGAAATCGCATCAAAAACTATTAAATCAAATCTTTTATTTGAATGCCTCACTTTGAAGTAGTTAGTATTAACACGCTTCTACTCAGGAAATAACTTTGACCTCAGAGTACCTCTGAGTGCAATTTGAATTAATATTTTAACAAGTTTTCCCTGCATGAACATGAAAGCTTCTAAAGTTTTGACATCTTCTAAATTCTTAAGATTACTGGAAATTTTAAAGACTTTATAGCTTGATTGTTGTGTTTTATTGTTTATGATCACACACTAAAATATACTTGCTAATAATGCCTCAAGATTTTTAATTTCATTTTATTTTACAACTTGCTACACCAGCCCTTCTACCCTTCCGTGTCCTTTACTGGGTGGATTGGAGGTATGTCTTGCCATCTGCAGTGACCTTATAGCTTGACCTAATTTTAAAGACTTTATAGCTTGATTGTTGTTTTTTATGTTTCATGTTCACACACTAAAATATATTTGCTAATGATGTCTCAGGATGTTTTACATTTATGCATTTGACAGACGCTTTTATCCAAAGCGACATTGCATTCAAGATACACATTTTACATTTTGTCACAGTTCTTGCTTTCCCTGGGAAACGAACCCATGACCTTGACATTGCTAGCGCCACGGTCTGTTTGAGCTACAGGAAAGCCCACTGTAATAAATAAAATGTATAAATTACATTTTATTTATTTATTTATTTCATTTTATTTTTTATTTTATACCTTGCTACACCAGCCCTTCTGTGTCCTTTCTTCTGTGTCCTTTCCTGGGTGGATTGGAGGTCTGTCCTGCAGTGATCCCCCGCTGTCAGCTCTCCGTGCCAATGCGGCAGCATCATGTCAACTTTGAAGCCTGTGCTAAAAATAGCCTGTGTGAGAGTGAAGAAGGGATGGAGGAAAAGGGAAAGAAAAAGTAAATGGATTAAGCTGACTAAAATGAAGAATGAAAGACTATAATAGGACAGATAAGAGGAAAGGTAGAGGATTATCCCTTGGATTATTGTGTATTCATGTAACTGCCATTTACAGTGTTTGATTCAGTTTTGAGTCTCATTGCATTCAAGATCTTATGGTAGAGTGATGCATCACCTTCACTGGGTGACAAACATATCCAGAATGTTTTTTTATTGTGAAAGTCACATGAATATTCACGTTGCTCTTACCAGTAATACCAGTATAATAAATGTAATTGTCATTTCAAAAGGCACCATATAATGTTTCACATATATTTGTGTACACCGATCAGGCATAACATTATGACCTAATATTGTGTTGACAGCAGATCCTTTAAGTCCTATAAGTTGCGAGGTGGGGCCTTCATGGATCGGACTCCCACAGATGCTCGATTGGTACGAGATCTAGGGAATTTGGAGGCCAAGTCAACACCCCATACTCATTGTTGTGCTCCTTAAACCATTCCTGAACCATTTTTTTGAACCAAGGCGCATTATCCTGCTGAAAGAGGCCACAGCCACCAGGGAATACCGTTTCCATGAAAGGGTGTACATGGTCTGCAACAATGCTTAGGTAGGTGGTACATGTCAAAGTAACATCCACATGGATGGCAGGACCCAAGGTTTCCCAGCAGAACATTGCCCAAAGCATCACACTGCCTCTGCCAGCTTGCCTTCTTGCATCCTGGTGCCATGTGTTCCCCAGGTAAGCAAAGCACACGCATGTAACACGTGATGTAAAAGTAAACGTGATTCATCAGACCAGGCCACCTTGAGATGCTCTGACCCAGTCGTCTAGCCATCACAATTTGGCCCTTGTCAAACTCGCTCAAATCCTTACGCTTATGCTAATCCTAAAACATCAACTTTGAGGACAAAATGCTCACTTGCTGCCTAATATATCCCACCAACAGGTGCCGTGATGACGAGATAATCACTTCACTTCACCTGTCAGTGGTCATAATGTTATTCCTGATTGGTGTATGTATGTGTAGATAAAGAGAGTAAGTAATATTCTGCTTAAATGCAGAACATAAACTTTGTTACTGGTATAATGAACGGTATTATTTATATGATCTCTCTATGCTGTAAATCTCTTCAAAGTGTAAAAGTGCCTCATTGCTATTGGTTGGTTGCAAAACCTATCCTGTTTTGTTTGGCTAAGTTTGTTTGAGTCGGTAAGAGGTTTCCGCAGGATTTTTCTGTCAGTGGGAGTAACGTGGAGATTACAGTTAAAAAGTGAAGGAATAGGAAAGGTTTTGCATGACTTTAGCACGGCTTGCTTTAGTTCACCATAAAGGAAGTTCAAGGGTGACTTTAATATGTCACCATACAGGAAGTTCTGTGCATGAGTAAAGTTTCTCCATCTCTTGCACTGATTGCTTCATGGATTATCCACATTGTTGTTTGCTGTGGCATTGCACTGTGTTTATGTAAATGCCTTCTACCTGTTCCCTAGACTCAGCTGGAAGCACAGAGATCCACACAAGACTTCCAGAGGGCCACGGAGGTACTGCGGGCGGCCAAAGAGACCATTGCCCTGGCTGAACAGAGGCTGTTGGAGGACGACAAGAAGCAGTTTGACTCTGCCTGGCAGGAGATGCTCAACCACGCAACACAGCGAGTGAGTGAAAGTAGTGGGATGGTAGAATGAGGCGTACCAGAAAATACTCAAACATGCTTGTTTTGGTTTATAGGTGATGGAGGCAGAACAGATAAAAACACGCAGCGAGCTACTGCACAAGGAGACGGCTGCCAAGTACACTGCCGCCATGAGCCGAATGAAACAGCTCGAGAAGAAGCTCAAACGCACCATCAACAAGTCTAAGTATGCACCGATTCATTTGTTAAACACATAAGCTTTCAGTGGAACCATTTAGGCTAGTAATAGTATTTGCTTAACCTGTCTTATGCATATTGCACATAAAAATGGCAGAAGGATCCTCAAACAGCCAATGGATGGTTGCTATGTTGTTTGTTTAAGGGTACTGTAGGTTTTACTTTGTCATAGTTAATTTACTAGCGATTCCACATTTACCCACCCCAAGGCCCGAAACAATCTCTATGCAAGTATGTGAACACAAAGAGCCCTATTTTAATGATCTATGCGCTGGAAAAACAAAAGATGATAACACGCCAAATCCACTTTTGCTAGTTTAACGACGGAAAAAACGGTCTGCGTGCCAGGAGCATGGTACATGGTTCATGGTGCCTAGTTTCTTATTGAGTCATGGGTGTGTTTTGGGCGGTTCAGACTTCATGTATTTATTGGATGGATTTGATTGTGACAAATAGTAATAATGTTATACTAAGGTTAGGACTTAATATTTGTTTCAGAAACGGTTTGATGAGATAAATCGTGCAGAACCACTTATGTTTATTTAAGTTATGCAGTCAACATGTTTATAGCTACCTAACAAATTTATATATTTTTTTTAGCTATCCAATTTATACAGTTTTAGCCTCATTTTAGCCCCCCAAGCGCTGAACGCAATCAAATTCAAAAGCAAAACCAAAAAGCAAGCGCGCAATCAAAAGCGATTACAAATATAGCACCCCCCGATTTATATGCCCTGTCGCCGGCAAACGCAAAAATTAAACGCAATTTCAACTGTGGAGGGCTTTGGATACCCTAGCTATGGCCCTGCCCATGGAACACGCTTACGGATAAGGCTCAAGTCACTTTGGATGAAAGCGACTGAATAAATGTAACATAAATGTTGCTGCCACAGATTGAAGAGGTGACTGCGCACTTGCAATGCATTGGCTAAGCATTCACATCTGTGACTGTCTATTTTCATAGAGTAGGTTTATACTCGAAAGGTCTCAGAACAAAAAAACAAACTTAATAAATGTATATGTCGGTCAGATAGCATCTTTCATTCTAAATAGGCAGTTTTTGTCCATTATTAGTATATGCTGAGATTCAGCCATCTGTGAGACTAAATATCAGAGGGGAGCTTTAGTTATAGGTGGTTTCTTACATGTGATGGTAACTCAGCAGGCTCAACTCTATCACTGAACCCTATTAATCCTCTCACTCATCATTTGATTAATGTGTCAGTGTATGTGAATGGTTGCCATGGTAATATGTGCAATGCTATTTATAGGCCTTTACATTAGCTCTAATCACTTTTTCTCACTTTCTCATTCAGGCCCTACTTTGAAATGAAGGCAAAATATTACTTGCAGCTTGAGGTACTTATAAATGACTTATGGATGTTTCATGATAAGTGCTACATGATAAATACACTCTGAAAAAAAGAAATATTTTAGTAATTTTATATTTCAAAATCTAAATGTACTTAATTTATTCTTAAAACGAGATTAAAAAAAAAAGTAAATGTTAAGAACTTTTGATAGGGTTATGTTTAAAACAAGGTAAAACTTTTTTTTGTATTATTTAATGTTTTTATAATTTATTTATCTGTATTTGTATGTCCTTAGTTTTTCAAATTTTAAGGCCATGCTTCCATGTTTCTTTTTCATATTTTGTTTAATGTCAACTCAGTTTTTTTTTTCTTAAGCAACTGAAGAAGAATGTGGATGACCTCCAGGCCAAGCTGACGCAGGCTAAAGGGGAATATAAGTCAGCCCTTAGGAACCTGGAGATGATCTCAGATGAGATCCATGAGCGCAGACGTTCCTCATGCATAGGCCCGCGAGAGAGAGGCGTGGGTGCAGAGGGTGATGGTGTCATTGGTGAAGACTTGCCTGGCTTCAAAATGGAGTCTGATGGAATATCAAGTGAGTCTAGAATATCTTGTATGTATGTATGTAGTAACTCTTTATGCAACGTACTGTATCTAGACAGCACTCTGGGCATCATGGATGCTGAGTAGGAAGCAAAATGATGTTGCCTTTAAAGAATCATTGTGGGCAATTATAAGGCCCCATTTCCAGAATGCTTTGCAACAAATTTAATTGAAGATGCCAGACAGAGTGAAGGGAAATTGATTATATTTTATACTGAAAAGTAATGCTAAAAATAGTTTAATTTCAAATGGATAATTTCACTAAATAGTTGTTTTTAATATAATTTAAATTCTTTTTTTAATATATATTTTGTTGATGGAATACAGTAATCGTGACTGAGAAGTGAGTTTTTTTGTTTTATTCAGGTAAATTCAGTATTATAGGTCTTTTCTACCCTTTTCTGAAGGTTCAGCACAACGGTTAATGCTGTCTACCTAGGCTCTTATCTTAAAACAACTCATCTTTTTGACCAAGACTATTGAATGAGATCCATTTTTGTTTTATTTTATTATTTGCTGACTCATGTCGTTTTGAATCGGTTTGTTATTTTTTTCTTTTGAACCTGATTCAGATTAAGACCTGATTAAGACGGTTTCATGTGGTTCGTTGATTTTAAAAACCTTTGGATATAGAGGTTTTATTTTGGTGTCTATTATAGTACATTTAGTAAAAAGTATAGGGGCCCTATTTTAACGATCTGAGCGCATGGTCGGAAGAGCGCGGTGCAGGTGCACTTAGGGCGTGTCCGAACCCGCTTTTGCTAGTTTAACAACGGAAAAATCGGTCTGTGCCCCAGGCGCATGGTCCAAAAGGGTTGTACCTAGTGTCTTAATGAGTCATGGGTGTGCTTTGGGCGTAACGTGCAATAAACCAATCAGAGTCTCATCTCCCATTCCCTTTAAAAGCCAGTTGCACTTGCACCATGGCGGATTCACTATTTACATGGTGGAATCTAGACACCCTCAACCTGATGAGTCAGTTTAAATACATGTGTGTATTGCCACGATTGGTTAAATAAGTAGCCAATTTCATTCATCATTACTGCAAATAGGTAATTCTGATACATGCAATGACTATCCATTTTTATCTTTATGTACACTAATAATCTTTTACATTTGTAATCCTTTTATTTTTTATATTTGGCATGTTTGTGTGCTGCTGCACGTCCCTGTGTGTGTAATAAGAAGAGTGTCCTATAGGCGCATATTACTAACGCGCCCTTTAAAAAACACAAAAAATTCTGCGCTGTTGACTTTAGACCAGGTTTTGTTGGTCAACGGCGCAGTCTATTTCAGTTGCCTCAAAATAGCAACGCACCAACAATGCGCCTGAACACACTTTGTTTTCAGACCAGCACGCCCATGGGCGAACAGATGGGCGCAAATGCATTTGCTATTTAAACAACGTGGTGCAGGACATGAAACTGATAACTGCGTCGGGCTGAAACTAGCAAAAAACACTTGCGTATCACCTGGCACCGCATTGCGCTGGGTGTATGATAGGGCCCTAAGTGTCTAAATAAAATGTCTATTTATATAAAAATTCAAAACCACCTATATGTTTCAGAATCTGAATTTTTCCATTCTGTCTTCCTGCAGTGGCGTCTGGGTCCTACGAGGATGAAAACTGCAGCACGAGTGCCATGTCAGAGGAAGACTCTGAGACGCAGTCCAACAGTAGCTTCAGTTCTGGGTTGAACAGCCCACTGGACTTGCCTTGCCCTTTCTCCTCCTCATCCTCCTTTTCCTCTGTCTCTCCAACCTCCACCTCCCCCACCCCCTCCTCTCGCCCCTGCAGTCTGGACCTGCCCAGCACTGTCTCTTTGTCGGATTTTAGCCTGATGTCTCCCATCCTCGGGCCACGCAGCGAATGCAGCGGCGCATCCTCCCCCGAGTGCGACCTAGAGAGAGGTGAGATATTCTTAGATGCGTTTGCATTGATGGATGGGACCCAAATAACACTGCAGTTGCACGTGATGGATTGTATCAAGGCTTGTTCTTGTTTCTCCTGTGAGACAATGCCATTTTTCTTAGTTTCCTGCCTGCTTGCACCTGTGCCCTGTAAGGGGGTTCATTAATCTCACTGATGGATAACTTTTCAGTGCGTAAATAAGTGCAAAACAAATTTATCTGCTAAAATTTTATGTTTTTTAAAGCAGGGCTGTTAATTTACACATGAATTTAAATATCTAGAATAATTATAAAATATGACACATTTATTTTTACATTTATAACTCATGAGTACATTTAGTAAAATTATTGAGAAAAAATATATATAATATCATAGTTACACTACCGGCCTCATTTAAGATTTCATTTGTTAACATTAGTTAATGTATTAACTAACAATTAGAAATACATTTGTTACAATATATATTAATCTTTGTTAAAGGTGCACTATGTAACTTTTCCGTCCGCTAGAGATCGCCTATTCAAAACAAAGGCGTAGTTTGATGACGCCAAGTTTGAGCGCAGAATCTTGGGACGTGGTCTTCACGTCACAGATGGTGGAAAAGAATCGGAATAGGACTCGGGCAGAAATCTTGTTCATGGATGTGATTATTAACATTACTGTAATATGAAGCAGAGCAGGACCGAGTGTTGTGGGAGCTAAACAAGGACGCTGGAGCGATTGTTAATAAGATGAATGCAACACATGCCTTGCGAGCTGCGGAGCTTTTATTATGCCACAGTCGCCGGCGCCATTTCTGCTTTTCCAGTCATGAGTATGAGGTAACGCAACTCTGTTTATCATATTAGATACATTTGAGTGTGTTAAAAATGATGTTATGACGTTACTCGCTCGGCAGCTGCTATGACACTTGTTGCACACTGCAGTAAGAGTAAAGCGTTTCTGCTAAATAAAACCAGAAACCGAGGGTAATGCAGATATGACGCAATTGACAGGCGACTCCCTCACACGCCCCGGTTCCTTGGTTAAAATAGCTTTTTTTTTTTTTCACGATTTACTAATAGTTGGAAACATTTGGGATATTGTAAGTACTCAACTGAACAAAATGTATAACACTGGCCTAGTGGCTTTTGGATATTTTACTGAAAAAATGTTACATAGTGCACCTTTATTGTTAGGTAATAAAAATCCAGATGTTCATTGATTGTTAATGTTAGTTCACACAGTGCATTAACTAATGCTTACAAATACAACTTTTGATTTTAATAATGTATTAGTAAATGTTGAAATTAACTAAATAAATGCTGTAGAAGTAATGTTAATTCTTAGTTCACTAACAAATCCTCAATGTAAAGTTTTGCCAATATCATCAATATAATATTTTATAATACAAAAGAATTAAAATTGTTATTATATGTATATAAAGTATTTTACCAAAAAAATTATATATTGCATTATATAAATGTACTTTATTATGATTTCTGTAGCTCAAACAGTAGAGCATGGCGCTAGCAACACCCAAGGTCGAAAGTTTGTTTCCCAGGAAATGCATTAACTGATAAAATGTATACTTTGAAGGCAACGTAGGTCGCTTTGGCAAAAATTTACATCTGCCAAATGTGTATATGTAAATAATAATATTTTGCACTTTTAATTACTGTGGTTGATTAATCAGCTTCATTGTGCACAGGTGATAGAGCAGAAGGTGCTGAGGCCATACTGGACAATGTTTTCAATAACAATAGCATCAGCAACACCAAAACAACCTTTGGCTTGGACAGCCGTTTCCGCCTGCTATCTCTAAAGCTTAGCCGAAATGAAAGCAGGAAAAATGCTGGGCGAAACCCCCTGGGTCTGGCTCAGCAATCCACAATCCTGCTTGACGGTATGTGACTGCAAAGGCTGCTACACCGGCGTTGATGTATTCATCCACATTCTGTGTGCTATCGAGAGGCACTGGCAGCCACTCGTCCTCCACTTCAGTGTCATCCCAGCTCATTCCTCTCACTGTCTAGAATGTTCCGCCAACTTTCAGACTGAACTTTCACTCGTTCTTACAGGTGTGAGAAAAGCAACCCATGACATGATGTGCTGAGGAGACAAATCTGCCATTTGAAGTGGCATAGATCTAGGTTAAACTTTGAAAAGAAAAAATGTATCTATAAAATGCATCTATTTTGAGATCAACATTCCCACACGTTCCAGTTAAGATCTAAAGAGTCTGAAGACACTTAAGGATGACGTTAGCACTTGTTAATTATGGTGCACTTTTCCTTTTACTAAAGAAATGCAGATTAGTTATGTTGTAGATTTATGCCACTTGTTGTAAAATCTGTGTAACTTTCATGGAAAATATAGTCATTTGTGTGGCAGTATAATGTTACAACTGTTTGAGTTACTGTATATCTAGGACATCTGCGCATGAACAGACTCACCTGCATGTCCTTCATAAACTCAAAATCGTCTGAGGAACCTCTGCGCTGCATTGGTGAGTCTTGAGGAAGTGAAGCCAACCAGCTGCATCACAGGTCACCTTCTCTGTCATCCGGAGACCTGCAGCAGCAACTGGCTGATCCGTACAGGTCACTTTAACCTTCACAAGCCAAAAGTGTGAGCTTCCCTACACGGGTGGACTACACGGGCATGCCGCTCCATTTTTCTCTCTCTACATAAAGAACAATCATTTTCAATATAAATAGAAACGGCAATAGAGACCGATTCACAATGGCTTTGTAGTTCAGAAAGTAGCATACAAGGCTGGATCTACTGTACTTGCACTGTTCTGAGGGTGGCAGAAGGCTTACGGGAATCATTTGATGGGTCTCGGTGGGGGATGTACAGCACTGATGAAGAAGACAATTACTGAATGTTCCATCCAGTGCAGAAGGCACTGATTTCGACACAGATGGCACAGCTTCAGGTCTAGTCATTTTTGTGTGACCTTGTGTCTAATTTTTTTTTTTTTTTTTGCCTTCTCACACGTTAGTTCTTTTGATATGTTGCCGTTTTGACAACCGATGGTAAGAAAAGAAACCTTGCTAGTATTTGTGATTTATGGTGTTTAGTCTTTTGTTGTTTACAAAGCTTGTGTAATTGTTTTCAGACTGAAATAAAATACTTGCAGCATAATAATTAGTCAAGTAAGTCAAATAATCAACGTCATGTGCAATGCTCCGACATGATGTAGCGTCGTTCCGATTCGGGCTGACCTGAGACTGATAAACCCGCAATTCTGAGGGGGGAAAAGGCAGAATTGCGAGTTTATATCTCACAAATCTGACTTTATATCACGCAATTCTGACTAACTCGCAATTGCGACTTTATATCACGAAATTTTGAGAGAAAAAGAAATCTCAGAATTGAGAGATGAAGTCAATTACCTTTTTTTTTATTTTATTTTTTTTTATTCTGTGGCTGAAACAGTTCCATACATAATAGCTGTACAGTTACAGCATGACATATTTAAACCTGTAACATATTATATAGGTAACATTTAAACATAACATTTTTAGGCCTATCTCACAATTCTGACTTCTTGGGGGGGATATAAACCCGCAATTCTAAGGGGAAAAAGACAGAATATCGCAAAAACTCGGAAATATAAGGGAAAAAAAGTTAAAGGGGTGATGAATTGAGAAATCAACTTTCCCTTGTGCTTTTGATATATAAAAGGTCATGATAATATAAGAATATCCTGTAAGTTTCAGAGCTGAAAACTTCCTTGTTAGTCAAAGAAAAGCTTTTATAGACACCAGGCCCAGCAAACGACAGGTTTTTCAAACTGGGGGTCTATGACGTCAAATGGAGGCAAGCACCGCCTCAGCAGAAGAATATTAATGCCTACTTCATCACTGCCTATTTAGCCCCGCCCACCGATTTGCACATGTAACATAGGCCTAGTGTTAAACCATCCAGCTACAAAGCAATAAACATGCCGTTGAGGATTACAAAATATTGTGCAGTGACTGGGTTCAACAGTAATGCAACATGTAAGTAACTGTGTTCATTCTAATGCCTGATCTGAAATGTGATGATTCATGTAGTCAGATGTTCTTTGACTGTGTGTCAGTAAATCAAACCAATGACTAAACATCAACTTGCGTTGTTTCTCTTAGTAACAGTGATTAAATTCTATAAAGAAAGCGATCAAAGAAAGCTCCCTTTGCAATCGTTGGTGCAGCACGCGCTGAACCTGTCAATGAGTTTATCAGTGACGCGTTTATCAGTGACTCCAGTTTTATTCAACGAATCTCTTAACTATATCACATTTGCGCTGTTAGTGAAGATGAAAGCATTCGTTAGTGTACAGAAACTGAGTTGCAATGACGAGATCACTGCTTTCATGCACTCAACATGTCTGTGATCGGCTACAATGCTCATCACTGCAACCTTCCATGCCACGATCTTAATATAATGCCATATATCTTAATATAATGCCATATATCTAAATGTAATGCAACACTTTTCACGATTAGTTAACCATGAGAACTGTAATAGTAAAAACGCGCTAAAAGAGAGTAATACTATTTCAAATGGAAAGACGGTAGCCAATCACAGCAGTGGGCGTTTACACTGAAGTCTCCCAGCGGACACGCCCATTAAAACAGAGCGCTCAGAGCAGAAGGCTAAAATCAGGGTAGGAAAAATGCCTTTTATTTATAAATAATGACAATGTTTGATGTAAAAAGCATTCTAACATTATAAGTGCACCCCAGGAAACATCATAAAACAACGCAGTTCATGACCCCTTTAAAATTGTGATATAAACTCAATTACCTTTTTATTGTGTTATTTCGTGGCTTCGTGCAGAACTGCCACCAGGTAGGCTCCGCCCACAAAACGCCGATGTTTGCTAACGCCCAAATGGTCTAAGGTCTTAAAGTGACAGCAGCTTAATATTTCTGCTGCTGTCTGTGTTTTTAATGTTAATCAAACAACGAAGGATAAAGAACAAAATCATTCACAGCTCTTGACTGAATAACTTTTGTAACTTTAATAAGGATAATTTATACAGTGAAGACTGTCCAGTGTTATTTTACATTTGATTACTTTGTTCAATGTCTCTACCTGAAAACTACTGTAATTGTCTTTACTTGTTTTAAATGTATATTATTTAGGCTAGTAGTTTTAGCTGTGGTATCGAAATTGGTATAGGGAATTGTCAATTTTCACTGGTAGGCTATTTAAAACGTTGGCCTCTAACCACCTGTTTCTGCAAAAGCAGTTTCATGGTCGGTAAAAAAAAATATTTATGGCTGGTAAAATAGTCACCATGTCAGCAGCAGGGCAGGTGTGGTAAAAAGTTAAGTTTCCTGAATGTAAATATCTAGAAATTAACCAAGAAGAATAAATGCTGTAAAAAGTAGTTGTTAGTTCATGTTATATAATAAAAACTTGTTTGTGTAGAGTTACCATGGTAATTCGGTTATAAAAATGGGATCATGTCTGATGAAATGTACACCTTCATTTTAATCTCTGCAAATAAATACATCAGAGCAGATGAACATAAATCAAAAAGCATGTTAGATGGAAGAACTTTAAGCATTTGTACAATACCCAATACGGAACATCCCCTTCAATCATGCATGTCCGCTTATGATGTAATTACATCCATGTCATCATATTATGTTCTGTAAACATACAGTACAGTGCTGGTAGATAGTGACTGATAAACAAATCAGGGGTGGTGGGAGCTAAAAAAATATGCTTTAGATAGATGCATCTCTCTCTCTCTCTCTCTCTCTTTCTTTTGATAAAAGTGCACTCATTCTCTACCCACTGAAGAGAAAAGCCCTACAACTGATAATCTTTCTACCTAAACATCAGCAAACAAACCAGAGGAAGAGCCCTTAGTATGAAGACACAGATTTCTGTGCACGACATATCCCTCTGATCTATCATCAGACATCATTAATATACATCCCTGCTTTAATGCAAGTCTCCTGAGTGAAAAACAGTCATTTCAGGTCAAGTGTACACACACATCATTGTTTTTTGAATGAAACCTCGGACTGCAAAACTAAGAGGAGTGCATTTTTGGCTGATTGAACACACTTCCTCTGGGCATGGCACTGTCATGAGCAGTCGTACGCTATCTATCACACGCTAACATGACAAATATGGCATTATGTCAGGTACCATCTGTGGGTGGTGCTTATTTATTTTGGCAAGCAAATGTGTCCATGCCATAGGGAGCAATGAGCGTTGGCTAAAGCATATTCAGGGTCTCATATCTGCAGAACAATCCGGTGGGCCGATGATCTCGAGCCGTTATTGCAGCTGAGATACGCGCAGTGGAGTGACACTGCTGAAGTCCAGAAAGAATGGGCCTTCTTGTTTTGGCAGGAAGGTAGTGGGGATGACATTGTAAATCCCAGCAGGGAAGTTCTCAACCTCCATATAACAGAAACCGCATCTGAGGATAAAGAGATCAGATTCTGTTATATAATGTAGGATTAGGATAATGAACTGTTTTGAATCGATTTTCGATTTTGATTCGACATTATAAATGCGCCTTAATCTTTGAACTATTTATGCAGACCATCAACAAAGCTAATAACCATGCTACTGCTATCAATATGAGACTGGATAAACCATGAAATATTTTCTTCAAATATGTTTTTCAGTCATATGACTATTTTACAAATGATCAACTACTGCATGTCTGACCTAGATTTCTTTGAGAGACAAGGTTGTGCTTTTCAAGCAATTGCATGCTGATGCTCAAGTGGAATTATCTACACAGTTGTGCAGTTTTATCTATGCACACACAGGAGGACACAGGCCAGATCACTGTTAGTATACAGAAATAAAAATATACCAGCCTGTGTTCGTAATAGCATGCTATTTCTGCAGTAGCTAATGCATATATACCAAGAGTTTTCAAGGGAATGCCAAATGGGTCAAAGGTCTTATGTGGGTATGGAAAATTTTATAATTTACTGTTCAAAAGTTTGGGGTCAGTAAAATATTCAGCAAGAATGCAAGACAATGTTACAAAAAGTTCTATTTCAAATGAATGCTGTTCTTTTAAACTTTCTATTTATCAAAGAATCCTAAAATCAGCATAACAGAATGATTTCTAAAGGATCATGTGACACTGGAGTAATGGCTGCTGAAAATCCAGCTTTGCCATCACAGATATTATACGTATGTTATATTATAAAAGTATATTATTTTTATAATAATATTTCACAATATCCCTGTTTTTACTGTATTTGTAAATGCAGCCTTTGTTGAGCATAAGAGACTTCTTTCAAAAACAGAAAAAAAATCTTATTTTAAAATGGTACATTTTACAAAGGGAGGTTCGTCAAAAGGGAATCATCATATTTGTGGACCTTGGCATCTAAAATCTGTATTATACAACTAAGAACAACTAAGATTCAGTCTCTCTAAAACCCACCTTTCCGAGAGCCTACTCTGCTCTGATTGGTCAGACGGCCCAGTCTGTTGTGATTGGTCTACCGCTTGGCAGTGTGTGTCGGAAGTGAAACGGCCATTACCATATCTGAATTTCAGCTCCGGAGGCGTCCTCAGCGCTTGATACACAGTGATACGAACAGTAACAATGGCATCAGTTTTACTGTATCAGTTTGAGTCCTCATACTTTTGACGTGCATGCAAAGTGGATTTGCTTTTGCAGTGCAGGAAACTGTGTTTTATTGACATGTCGACAACACAAATCAAACTCTTTCAGTCTCAGCTACAACTACAGTGTTTAAGGGTCAAAGTAGATGTTGTTTGCAGGCAGATTATGCAAATTTGTTAAAAACCTACGTAGGTTCATGCACGAAGTAAGACTGGAATTACTGACGACTCGTTTCAGACAGTTCAGAATCGGTTCTTTCTTTTGGGAGACAATAACTTAATTTATCGTCCACTTTGATTTTTGAAACTTTGCAGACCTTTACCATTCACAAACAGCTATACACTCACCTAAAGGATTATTAGGAACACCTGTTCAATTTCTCATTAATGCAATTATCTAATCAACCAATTACATGGCAGTTGCTTCAATGCAATTAGGGGTGTGGTCCTGGTCAAGACAATCTCCTGAACTCCAAACTGAATGTCAGAATGGGAAAGAAAGGTGATTTAAGCAATTTTGAGCGTGGCATGGTTGTTGGTGCCAGACGGGCCGGTCTGAGTATTTCACAATCTGCTCAGTTACTAGGATTTTCACGCACAACCATTTCTAGAGTTTACAAAGAATGGTGTGAAAAGGGAAAAACATCCAGTATGCGGCAGTCCTGTGGGCGAAAATGCCTTGTTGATGCTAGAGGTCAGAGGAGAATGGGCCGACTGATTCAAGCTGATAGAAGAGCAACTTTGACTGAAATAACCACTCGTTACAACCGAGGTATGCAGCAAAGCATTTGTGAAGCCACAACACGCACAACCTTGAGGCGGATGGGCTACAACAGCAGAAGACCCCACCGGGTACCACTCATCTCCACTACAAATAGGAAAAAGAGGCTACAATTTGCACAAGCTCACCAAAATTGGACAGTTGAAGACTGGAAAAATGTTGCCTGGTCTGATGAGTCTCGATTTCTGTTGAGACATTCAGATGGTAGAGTCAGAATTTGGCGTAAACAGAATGAGAACATGGATCCATCATGCCTTGTTACCACTGTGCAGGCTGGTGGTGGTGGTGTAATGGTGTGGGGGATGTTTTCTTGGCACACTTTAGGCCCCTTAGTGCCAATTGGGCATCGTTTAAATGCCACGGCCTACCTGAGCATTGTTTCTGACCATGTCCATCCCTTTATGACCACCATGTACCCATCCTCTGATGGCTACTTCCAGCAGGATAATGCACCATGTCACAAAGCTCGAATCATTTCAAATTGGTTTCTTGAACATGACAATGAGTTCACTGTACTAAAATGGCCCCCACAGTCACCAGATCTCAACCCAATAGAGCATCTTTGGGATGTGGTGGAACGGGAGCTTCGTGCCCTGGATGTGCATCCCACAAATCTCCATCAACTGCAAGATGCTATCCTATCAATATGGGCCAACATTTCTAAAGAATGATTTCAGCACCTTGTTGAATCAATGCCACGTAGAATTAAGGCAGTTCTGAAGGCGAAAGGGGGTCAAACACAGTATTAGTATGGTGTTCCTAATAATCCTTTAGGTGAGTGTATTACACACTACATGAATGGTATTATTATCTGACAAAAGCATAATAGGGACACTTTAAACATGCATGTAATGAGGCCATATGACGACATTAAGGGCCAGACTTACTAACAGCTTGCGCCAGCGCAAACCCTCTTTTGGCGTTAAAAAACTACTGTCAGGATTTACTAAAGACACGCAGTGAGAAATTAGCACTGAAAAGGTGTGGACGGGGTTATTTTATGCAGCTGACCTTATTGCATAAGCATTTGTAGGAGTTTCCCTTTCAGGTGCAAAGTTTATGTGGAGGAGAGTATTTAAATCAGTATTTAAAGGTTTGCGCTAATCGATTTACTGGTATTTGCGCCATTATTTAACGTCCAAAAAAACATGTCTTAAACCAGACGCTAATTTATGCTGCTCTTGGTAGATTGTGTTGGTCATTGTGGAAATGATCCGGCTGCGTCTGTGTTCTTTCATTTGTGTGTGTCGTCAGTAGCTCACGCACAGAACTTTCCACTCCCATCGCCGCTTTTATGGGATTGCGCTCTCATGCTAATTTTCCCTAATTAGTGAATCTGGCCCTTAGCCTACTATTGATTGAAATGTGTTACATAATGCCCACTGTTTCACATACTAATTCTAAAAGCATTGTAGGCATATTTAAGCGTATACTACACAGTATGCAATACGCAGTACACTAGCATTCCATCCCAAACATAGCCAATGTGCCTAATGCTGGAGAATGGAGAGGATTTCAGACAATATAATTATCTTTAAAGCAATAAAATAAGCATTTAATTTTCTTTATCACAAAGAGAGTATTTCTTTACCGGTAATCTCCACTACCCCTCTTCTGAGAGCCTGATGATCCAGAATCTCCTGCAGTAGAAACAGTCACCACCTCAAAGCCCACGCTGTA
Source organism: Rhinogobio ventralis (assembly GCA_039654625.1). Classification (NCBI taxonomy): domain Eukaryota; kingdom Metazoa; phylum Chordata; class Actinopteri; order Cypriniformes; family Gobionidae; genus Rhinogobio; species Rhinogobio ventralis. The sequence goes on from CM077201.1 coordinate 11,221,992, forward strand.
CTGCCTGCAGTGAGAAAGCCAAGCTCGTTTATATTCACAGACATCACGCTACATCATACATCCGCACATTACTGAGAAAACACTCTCACACTCAAGAGACAGACAGAAGGGTTCTGAATGTGCGTAGGTGTTTCTTCCAGGATGGAGTGATTACAGAGGACAGCCCTCTCCGCATCGTTCCTGGTGTCAAGGGAAATCTGACAGCCTGTAAAATCTCACCCCCCTTCTTATGGCTAAAATAACCTTTTTGGGGCATGTTATAGCAATTCATTTTATAGTAATCTTATTTAACAAAATACAGCAATTAATAACTTTTATATTATCACATATATTACATTACATTAAATATACAGTATACATCAGTAAGATGTGCTTAATGTTTTTAAAAAGAAGTCTCTGATGCTCACCAAGACTACATTTAATCAATCAAAAATACAGTAAAAAGAGTAATACTGTGAGATATTACAATTTAAAACAACTGTTTTCTATTTGAATATATATTAAAATGTAATTTATTCCTGTGATGGCAGAGCTGAATTTTCAGCATCATTACTCCAGGTCTCAGTGTCACATGATCCTTCAGAAATCATTCTAATATGCCAATCTAGAGCTCAAAAACATTTCTTCTTATTGTCAATGTTGAAAACAGTTGTGCTACTTCATTTTTTTATAACAGCATTTATTTGATACATTATACATATTGTCGATTTTGATATGTCGATATTGCTAAATATGTAAGTATACATTTCTTTAAAAAAAAATTTTTTTTAATCTTACTGACCCCAAACTTTTGAATGGTGGCATACAAAAATATCACATATTACATTCTAAAACAGAAACACAATTGGAATCAATCAGTCTTTCTTTGAGTGTTCAGCTTGCTTACAGTTAACATAACCTATGCAAGGTATCAAAGCAAACCTTTGTGGAAATGCAGAAAATTACATATTTAAAAATACCATATTTTCCTAAATGATAAAGGCCTTCAGATCATATTTTGATGCTCAAGGTGTCAAAGGGCATACATTTAGTACCCACATTGTTATCTTTGAAATGTAATAAAATAAGGGAAAATAAAAAGCAGTCTGACCTTGAGCCGCGGAGTTCGATGAGCAGAGGGCCTGTTTTCTCCATGTTGAACTGGTATATGGGGTTGTTCTTGAAGCTATCTTTGTAGTTTCCACAACCTCCTGCACTGGCCCCCTTCCACTGGCCATTTATCTAAACAGCAACAAAGAGAGAGATGATAAACAATCTGGAAATAGCTTCCAACAATAACCACCACCACAAACACTATACAAAAGTGGTAGAAGTTTGAACTCACTCTTTTGGTGTGGGTGAAGGGTGTTGGGATTTTGGAGAAATTAAACTTGCATACTGAGTACACCTGGAAAGGGCATATTCACAACCACAGTTAATAATATGATTAAATTAATATGAAAAAAAAACAAAAAAACATTTGATTGCGTCTTACCCTTAGTGTGTAGTTGATGGTGTTTTGTTTCTCATACTGTGAGACCACCAGTGTAAAGGTGTGAGTTCCAGGACTAGTCAGCTTGATCTTGGTTAAGTAGTGAGGGCTGTTGATCCTGATGCCATCAATGTAGGGAGGAGGTTCAGCTTCAGAAAAACACAAACCAGGGCACACAAAATGTAAATAATGAACTATTAAAAAATCAGATTCACACAACTTCTTCAGTGTCTAAAAGATACATTGTGTGCTTATTTACCTGGATAATAGACTTTCTTTCCATCGGTCTTGTAAACTACTAAAGTAATAAACTCCCGGTTTTGAGCAAAGTCATCCTTGAATGAGAAAGTAATAACATTATAACAACAAGTAATAACAAGAACTAGTACCCTCAATCTGATTGTAGTGCACTGCACTGTAATATGTTGTTTTACCTTATCAGTGATGTGTCTGGTGAGTAGTACCCATACTGCAGCGCCCCCTTGAGGACACTGCACCTCCAGCTTGTACTGAGGGTTATTGGCCAAACTGTAGACGTCCTTCACAGGTCCCTGTTTGCCATCCCAGCTACTGCAATAGCATAATGCTCATATATTTTCTAATCATTTGATAAGATGTCTAAGTCTAAGACTTGTTATCAATTTTGATTTATTGCTCAGATCCTTTTTTTGTTTGACTGTTGACATTATTTTTTTTTAAATGTGGTCAATATCAGATTCGTATGGAAGCTTGTTTCAACCATCCATCGAGCCATCAATTACCATAAAAAAGGTAATTGTGACTTTTTTCCTCTTACAATTATGACTTTTTCTTGCAATTGCAAGTTTATATCTCACAATTCTGAGAAGAAAAGTCAGAATTGTGGGATATAAACTCGCAATTCTGACTTTTTTCTCGCAACTGCAAGTTTTTAATCCCACAATTCTGACTTTTTTCGCATATGCGAGTTAAAAAGTCAGAATAGCGAGATATAAGGTCCGAATTCTGAGAAGAACAATAACAAAGATGGAACGCTGTCAAATATGGAAGGCCTCTGAATTCAGTGTTTATGCCTTCATTTGTAGGGAAGCAAGTATGGAAGCCAGTGAATTTGTGTGCAGGCGATAAAGAGGATGAAGACAAGAATATATAAGGAAATAATATTTAAATATTTATGATACAACCCCTCAAGATTTGCTTATATAGAGCTGTCACCGTAATACTTAGAACTTCTAACACCTTAGCGGTCTTCCATATTTACCTAGTGACCAAAGAACTAGTGATATGCAAAATCTTTAGAGTGACTCCTGTCAGCGCAGAAATAGAGTAAAATTCGCATGAATTTCAATATGACTGTTAAGACTGAGGTCACACTGCAAAACATCAGACCTGTATCTGATCTAGGACCATATATGGAAGTGGCCCAAATGTGCTGTTTACACTGTTATGAAAAAGAAAAAGCCCAGATCTGAGTCACATATGAGCAAAACAATTTGGGCCACTTTTTCCCACAGTCTAAACATAGCCTATCAGACACCAAAGACTTTGACAGAATACTATTGATGATGAAACAAGGAGTCGGACCTGTGTATACATGAGGATTCTTTGAACAGTGCTGGATTCCAGCTCAAGTAGATGACATCGTAATACTGGCACAAGTCTTCCCAGATGATCCAAAACACCCCTTAAAGAAAAACACACAGGTGAATAAGAACTTTAACAACATTTGTCTTGTGTCATTGTTAGTAGAGATGCACTAATACTAAATTTCTCAGCCGATACCGATAGCCGATTATTCAGAATGATATCGGCCGATACTGACAGTTTGATTTTTCCTATGGGAAAAAAAACCTCTCCCAAATAATGCTGCAACCTATACAGAGAAACCTCTCATTTGGTACACAATAATATTGGTTGCAATTAACAACAAAGGTACTATATTAAACTGCTTTTTTTTTCAGATATAATAGGCTAATAACACCCAAATAATAAAATCTGAAATGTTTGTATACAACTCACTAAGATTACACTTCATTACACAAGAATTGCACATATAAGGTATTTTTCGTAAGCACTTGTCTTAATGACAAATTTATTCAAGCATACATATTCAATTAACAGCAAGTAAGCTCCCGTCTGGTGTTTCTTTATTGCAAACTGTGACAAACTGTGAACATCGGATGACTTTCCTGAGATAGGCTAAATACAATGTTAAGTGACCTATTGCTTACAAGTGGTTTTATTGACGTCTTTCTGTGGTTGAAACACTGATTGAGTGATTACATGAGTCATGATTTGGATTTCGGTAAGTTGTACTGCATCTCTCAACATACCCTTTGATATTCATGGGTGTTTTTCAAGATATAACTTGTATTAAAGGAAGAGATGACTCACGCTCCGCTCTGCCACTTGAACTGAGGCACTACAGCATCTGATGTCACATCACATTTAGGAGCGTCAAAACGGCATTATTTTTTTTTTTGAACGATTTTTCAGAATTTTAAAGATTACACTTCATTACACAAGATTCAACATGAGACATTTTCATTACACACAGTATGAGTTGCAGTCGGACACATTTTTCCGCACCCTTTTGATTGACAGGATGCCACCGGCCCTGATCATTGGCTGTTTTTAAACAATCAGCTGATGACCGACTGAATATCTTTAATCAGCCGATACATCGGTCTATCTCTAATTGTTAGTTTAGCACTGGCTTACCATTGTCAAACTTCTGTGCGGTTTTGGGGTCAAAATTGAGGTATTTGAGAAGATCTGGTGTCCAGTTCTTTTCGTCACGTTCACTATAGCGGCCTTTCCACCTGAGATGGCTCCACGGGTTCTTCAGCTGGAGGAAGCGTTTACCCTGTGAGAACAAGGAGAGGAGATGATGATTTTATTTGCAGTCATGAGACCCCTCTAAGCAGAAGATATTTAACATAGACCAGTGATAGATGATAGATGAGTGTCACCTTGTATTCCCTGATGTCTAGGACAGCATAAGCATGTGTGGGCACTAAACCCCACCTCTCCCCCTCCTCCTCAGTCATGACCCCTGTCGCTGTGGTGATGAGAACATCTCCTCTGTGAAACCTGCCAGAATAGATCAGTATTTTTATTGTTAACTAAAACTGAAAGTATTTATTTTTAAAAATTAAAAAATTGGTGATTAAAATAAAACTAAAACTAAATAGAAATATAAAAAACATAAATATTAATATTTTGAATTAGCTTTTATTTATATATACTATATTAATATTAATGCTGTCAAACGATTAAATTTTTTTCTGTAATTAAATCGCAATTAAAAACATTAATATCTTTATATTGTAATAATTTCACAGTTACTCTCCAAATTAATATAGAAACAACTTAAAGACAGTTTATTTTAGATATTTGTTGTAATGGCATCTTTTTAGGAATGAAGGCCAGTTTCACTAATACTAATACTGCTACTGATGTCTGTATGATTTTTTTAAACATTAATGATAGACATTCAACATTACAGTATAATTGAAAGCTATCAATTTCAACATTTATTAGGTTTAAAAAATAACAATTTTTATTTCAAGTGAACGTAACAATCTTCACATAAACCCATTATAATAAATGTCATATTTACCTGTGCCTTCCTACCTGTTAGAAATGTAATAAAGTTATCAAACACATTTCTTAACAAGCTTAACACGTGACATTCACAAGCTTGAGCAAGCTTTTGTCAAGCAAAAGCAGCCTGATTTATGTGAAGATTGTTTTAAGTTCACTTGAATTAAAAGAGAACTCTATTCTGGCGCACTGTATGTGTCTTTCTCTACGTCATGTGTGTGTTGGGGCATTCTCTTTTGACTTGTCGCGCTTAAATGGTTTAAAAGCATTTGCATGAATAAGAGCGTGATCATATAATGTAACGCTAGCTAAAGGATGATAGAAAAACCGGATGCTGCATTAATTGCGTTAAATATTTGTAATGCGTTAAACTGAAAAAATTTAAATCGCATGCATTAATGTGCTAATTTTGACAGCATTAATAAATATAAATAATATGAAAATAACACTGTAATATACAAACTATTTATGCACAGAATTAAGACAGGCAAGTGGAATAAGGCCAGTAAAGTACTTAAGTAGCTACATCCTACAAAATCTAAAGAAACCTTACAGTGGTCAGAAATCAATAAACACTAGTGGATAGGGTGTACTGTGAATGTGTGCTTACCTCTGGTAAAGCATGCGGAAAGTGTCATCTTTGTTAAAGGACTGATTGTCTGAATGCATAGCAATACGCTCTGGGATCCAGCCAGTGAGAGCATGCAAATCGATATTCTAAAAATGAAAAACATGAGGGGGAAAGTGTATCATTCAGAATAATGCAGAATACAATTTCAAAGTTTCATGTTGCACAAATTCACTTGTAGTATGTAAAATGATTGACTTTAGTGTGTATTAGTGTTGTTAGTGTTTAATTATACAAAATAGTACACACCACCGTTCAAAGGTTTGGGGTCAGTATGATTTATGACAGAAATAAACACTTTTAATCAGCAAGGATGCATTAAACTAATCAAAAGTGACAGTAAAGACATTTATAATAATTAAAAAGATTTATATTTCAAATAAATGGTATTCTTTTGAACTTTTTATTTATTAAAGAATCCTGAATTTTTGGGGGGATTTTCCACAAATATATTAAGCAGCACAACATTTTCAACATTGACAAAAAAAGGGAATGTTTCTTGAGCACAAAATCAGCATATTAGAATGATTTCTGAAGGATCATGTGACACTGAAGACTGGAGGAATGATGCTGAAAGCTTTGCTATAACATGAATAAATTACTTTTTAAAATATATGAAGATAGTATATATTTATTTTAGGTTGTAATAATATTTATCAAATAAAAGCAGCCTTGGTGAGCAATAGAGACTTGGTGACAGAAATGTTTTGTTTAGAGCAGCATCTGAGTCTGAAGTGAACTCACAGAGTTGGAGCCTGGGAAATCATATCCTCCCATGACCTTCATGTAGGCCTTCTCAATGAGTGACACCCAAAGTTCGTTGCGATTACTGGAATAGGAGCAAAGCAGCTCGCCGTTGCGGTCCACGGGTAGGAAATCATCAATGATCACCTGACAGAGAAACATGCACCTGAACTATAACAATAGTCTCAAGAACCTGTTCATCTTCAAACAATGATGAAGGCAGCATATAAAAGGCAGTTTATTTGTGGAGGTAGGGCTTAGAGAGGTTGAGTACCTTTCTCGGGACACCATTAATGTGCAGCTTCACCATGTACTTTCCACAGGGGTTATACTCTGGCTCGCCTTTCCTGTTCTGTGGGTAGATGATGCTACATACAAACAAAAACAGACATTTTTATAGCATTATGGGAACCTCCCATTGAATTCTTGTTAAAATTACAGGAAATTAGAGTTGATTGTTCATGAATTTTTAACATTTCAGCCTGAGGACACCTGACATTCACAAGCTGGATTCAGTCCATGAGCAATCCAAAAAGCAGCCTGATAATCCAAGAGTTACAGTAACACATGAGTCAAACTATCAGTGTAAACATCGCTGTACCTTGTGATTAACTTCTTGCTGTAGCGTCTCTCATATGCTGCACTGATGGCCAATGACGCAACGAAGGAACAGTCTGACACAACCGTCTGTAAACATGAGCAAACGAAACAACATTACGCAAGCTAAAATTACAAACAACAGAGCTTTTTGAATGACAAAACTGCATTAAACTATAGGCTATAACTATTGATTTGTTTCCAGTTAACAGCAAAGTTTTAATGAGAAGCAAGCTTAGTCAATGATGCATAAAGTGAGACCTGCTTGATGCTGAAGCTGGACACAGTGAAGATCATGGTGGGGTTATTGCAGATGTCATCAGGACGAACCCAACGTGAGAATATGGCTTTTTGCTTCGGCGACAGAGCCAGTTTCCCACATTTGTCCCTATGTGTAAACACAATCATGCCACTGAGGTCTTTTGACTATGCCACATTTCACTTGTTGTATAGGACTACTGCTCTTAAAAATACTAACGCTCAAAAGTAAAGGGATCAGTAAGAATTTAATTAATTTTTTTTTAAAAAAGTCTCTTATGCTCATGAAGGCTGCATTTATTTGATAAAATAAATACAGTAAAAATAGTAATTTTGTTAAATATTATTATTGTTGTTGTTTTTGAGATAGAAATCTTCTGTAATATTATAAATGTCTATAAACTGTCACTTTTGATCAATTTAATGCATCTTACTGACCCCAATTTTTTGAATGGTAGTATAAGTGTAAGTGCAAAGGAAAATACAGCTGTAGCAGAGTACAGTGGATGTGAGTGAAGCAGCTGCACTATAAATCACGCTCAAAGAATATAAATACTCACGAGAACGGAACAGGAAAAGCAAAACGTTCCCTCAGGTCAACACTCATGAATGGAACATATTCAATTCCATTTATCTTGGAGGTCTTTCTACAAAACACACAAAAAAGGAAACATTTATTATAATTTAAAACACTGTAAACAAATTTCTTTTTCCTATATGCATTGTTAAAATAATTCTTTAAAAAAAAAAGTGTCTAATATCAATAAGCCAATAATAATTTTTCATGTTATGGCTGATAACCAATAAATTAAAACCAATAAAATGTATGTAGTATTTTGTCCAAACAAAATTAAATTGCTTTATAGATTAAATTAACTAATTTAATAATTGATGATCTTTACGGAACAGAACTGAATCAACACTGAACTGACTTCAGCTGAACAACAACCTGAAAAACCACGTTAACACAAACAATAACCGTCAAGGACTGAACAGAACAGGGAGTATAGAAGTATAGATAGGAGTATAGATATAGGACAAACAGAAACCATAGCAACTAATGAGAACATCATTGTGATGGAAACAATCTGTATTGTATAAAGCGCTATATAAATAAAGGTGACTTGACTAGTGAATTTAGCCATCACATCATTATAAATGTGTAGCATGAACAGATATTAGTTTTTTTCATTTAACAGTGTAATTACATTTGTAGTGCTTCTGTGAGATTAACTTTAGTGACCGTTAGATGCCAGGTAAAGGTGATCAAAATGTAAACAGGATATGAGCATGTACAATTAAATATCTGACATCATGTTTGCTCTGAGCCTACCTGAGCACCTCGATCTCCTCCGCTGTGTAACGCTGACCCTGCGGCTCACTGGACTGCACTGCTCGGACCGGCTGAGATTTGTCATGGAGGGAGAAGTCTGGGCCTAGCGGGAAGAACTGCCTCACCTGAGCAGGGCCTTTGGACGCAGAGGAGATGGGCTTGTCCTGGTTTGCTGGTTTACTAAGAGAGTCTTTCAATCCTTCTGCCCTGGATGAGGAAAAAGAGATGAAAACAAAGGATTATAGGTAAAATGTACATCATACTTATTGTACATCATTCTATTTCCAAATGCGTGATAGTTGAGAGTCTAATAATTTTCTATGTTAAACAGTGAAGCACCTGTCCAGAGCCTGCCGAGCAAGCTGCTTCAGTTTCCCCTGTAGTGCTTGATCTGACGTCTCATTGGACTGTGTGGGAGAGAGAACGAGTTCAAAGATTACAGGGCTGCGGCTCCGTTTCTAATTACCAGAGGAGCTTGTATAAGCGTCAGTCAGAGATATGAAACCAGAACAACCAACTTAACACCACCACCTGTTGCAAAGACTGACTACTATTACATTAGAACTGCTGCTAGTATCTGAGTCAACACTGTATAGTTATGATGCAATTTTTATTCTACTGTTCAAAAGTTGGGGTTTGTATGATTTTTTTTAATGTTTTTGAAAGAAATCTCTTATGCGCACCAAGACTGCATTTATTTGATCAAAAATACAGCATCAATGTTAAAAACTGTTGTTTTCCCCCCCAATATTTTTGAAACTCTGGTAAATTTTTTCAGTATTTTTTAACGAATAGAAAATTTAAAAGAACATTTATTTGTAATAAAAATCTTTTGTAACATTATACATGTAGTTTTTGATCAAATTAATGTGTCCTTGCTGAATAAAAGTTTCAAACTTTTACTTTACACTAATGCACTTTTTCGTTATATGACGACTCACCGCTTGAATGCACAATTCCACAGCCTGAGTGTAGAGCTCAATGGCCTCATCTGCGTTTTGCTTCTCATCCTCTTCAAAAGCCTGTGTCACCAGAAAGTACGCCCTCTCCAGATCCAACTGGTGCTTACTCTTCAGAGGGTCACTGCTCTGTGCTTGAACTGATCACAGAGATTCAGTCAGTTAACTGAGGGGTTCTAACAGAGATAGGCCTTACAGGAATAGTTCATCCAAAAATCAGTGCCTTTATTTACTCAACCTCATGTTGTTACAAACCCATGTGACTTCCTTCCTGTACACAGGAACACTAAAGGAGAATTATGAAGAATCGTTCTAAAGGTGCAGTGTGTAGTATTTATAAGGATCTATTGACAGAAATTGCAATATAATATACATAACTATGTTTTCAGTGGAGTATAAAGACCTTACATAATGTACCGTTATGTTTTTATTACCTTAGAATGAGCTGTTTCTATCTACATACACCATAGGTCCCCTTACAGTGAATTTGCCATTTTGTTTCTACAGTAGCCCTAAACGGACAAACTTCTCTACAAAGCACTAGACACTCTCTGCTCTCTCCGATGACATTTTTGTCCTGTGTCGGCCCCCGTAGCTTCTCTATGTGCTTCGAAAGGGAGGGGTGAGCGTTGGGTGATTGCAATTCACAACCTCACCACTAGATGCCGCTAAAATTCACACACTGCACATTTAAGCTTGCACGCTTCAAAAAATATTTAAAAGCACAATAAAAGTGACCCATAAGACTTGTGCACTACATTCTGAACCTTCCGAAGGCATAAATAACTTTGTGCGAGGAAAAAAAAAAAAAATTAGGTTGCTATTCTCTAAAAATTTTAATATCTGCCTTAATTCTCCATGTGAACAAATTCAGAGCAGCAGTTCTCAACCTTTTAGATTTGAAAGCCCTCCATTAGAATATTCAAGATATATTTTCTCTGATATTTCTATTTATGTTCAATTATGTAATTATGACAATGCTGCTGGTTTTCAGAAACTGGGAGTATTAACTAAAACTATTAAAAATTAATTAACCAAATTAATTTTGTAATTCTAGAAGACCCAGGATTCTAATTCTGCATGTTCTTCAATAAAAAAATAGACATTTTTTAGCATTAATTAATGATCTTTTTAATGAATCCATTGATGCAGTTCACAAAACTGGTCTGAGATCTCACATTCAACTCGATACTGTTGCAATGGTTAACAGATCACTTGAAGTGAAGATTATCAGTTAATAGATCTTTAAATTCTAAAACATATGGTTTCTAAAGACTTGGAATACAGAGCATATGTTGTTTAGGTCACTTTGTGACACTTTTATGGTGACTTTTACATCCATTTTGAAGCTTGAACGCTCCAGTGCCCATTCATCATTCAGATACTGGAAAATAGCAACCAGTACATTTCTTTAAAATTTCTCCTTTTTCGTTCCACTGAAGAAAGCCATAGTTTTGGAATAACCTAAAGGTGAGTAATTAAAGACAGAACATTAATGTAGATTACTCAAACATTAGGTTGTTCTCAAATTACATAACACAACAGAACAAGGAAGAGAATTCAATTTAGCTGTGAATTAAAAAACCTGACAGCATTAATTGACTGCATTAGTCACACCACTTTCAAATAAGGTATGACCTAAGTAAGCTTTTTAAAGGTTGGGCTGTGGAAAATATGCAATATGGAGGAGGAGGTTTCACTTTTTGTTGACCACGGAGAACAACAGTCAAAATTCAGCCCTATAGAATCAACTTAAAAGGTGTAAATCTTGATAAAGAGTATTAATAGATGAAATCAGCTTTTTGATGAGGTCATGTTGGTATTAGTTCATGTAAACTGACCAGCACTGAGTAGAGTCTGTACTCTGTCCAGGTACTCGTTCACCTTGTCTTGAATGTTCTCTAGTTTGGATCCAGCCATGCCTGCATAGATGAGAGCCTGGGCAGCTTCCTAATCAGAACCCAATATACAGTATGATCAAATATGAGTTTTACAGAACATCTAGCTCAAAGTGCATGGAATTTGTTGACATTTCTATTAAAGAATAAAGCCTTTTCAGGAAGGTTAAGGTAAATATTATATTAAATCAGCTTTTAATGACAAAAAAGGAGAGCGTGTAACGTTAGCTTACCTTATAGTAGAAAACAGCTTCATTGTATTTCCCCTGCTGATCATGCAGTACAGCTGATTTAGCAAATTTAACAGCATCGAGTTCAAGAGCTGTACAATCCATTATTGACGATTAAAGACGTTTAGCGGGTATATGGCAAATCATTTTAATCTGTTCTTCATTATAGGTTGCTGTTCCTTCCGAGAATTTGCGTTTCTTTCTTGAGTTGTTCTCGTTACGTGAACTTCCCGACCTCTAACTCCGAACTAAAATGAGGCAAGGCTGAAAAATATTGATTTCAAGGAGCTTTCAAACTTAGTTACTCTAAATAAGGTGCGAACACACAACGCTTTAACTTGCTATTATGACAGCAAAACAAATGCTCAAGCCCACAGTACTTCCGGATGCGATGGGCGTGTCCTGCTGTTGTCACGACACGTCATTCATTGGCTTTCAGAGCGGACGCCGAATCGGTTCCTTCAAATAGTTCATTTCAAAGAACCGTTTAAGAAAAACGTTCAGTCCGATTTTGTAGCAAATCCACTGAAAAGATCCAATCCAAAGAACGATTCTTTTACGAATCGGACATCGTCGTGATTCGCGTAGCTGAGTTTGGGAAAATCCACCACTCTCGCCAATTCTCGTAATACTTAAAACTTTCCCATGTGACTGGAAACATTACGCTCATGTTGTACTTGTTGAAAAATAACTGTACACACAAGCATGCGCGTGTAAGTCACTTAGTTTATGCCCCATAGAAATGTATAAAACCGAAGTGTACAGTGTTTATTTCTCAGATGATGCCTCCAGCTTCAAACTAAATAAAATCTGAACGAAAATGTTTTTGAACATACAACAACTGGCATGATTTATGGTAGCGTATATATATATATTTTTTTTTTTTTTTTTTTTTTTTTTTTTTTTTTTTACAAAGTAATATTGTGTTGTAAATAATATACGTATATTGTGTTATAACTCGCCAAATAAGAAGTCTGCAATGATGAGCGATTTAGGCCCAGTTTACATCTGGTTTTACTTTGTTCACCTGTGAACACGCATATGAACTCATCTGATGCTGTGTACTTTTAACCTGAAGCTTTTGTTATGAAGGTGCTGTTGTCCATAAAATGTTGTTTAATAGTGAAAGGACTTGTAAACCCTGACCCCTAGTGTTAGAAAAATGTTAATCAAGTCTGAACTTTGTCATCCAGTTGTTGATACTTGATACTCCTCCATGTGGCTTTCGTGCTTTTCATGAGGGGGGCAAAGGAAATTGCATTGTTTGACTGTATTGCTTAGGGCAAAAAAAACTATCATAATAAACAAAATACTTTGAACTTTCATACTTCGAAAAACCAGATAACACCAGTACGTAACAATTATCAATTTTTGAATACTGCTGATTAAGTGTCAGATTTGAGTCCATCTGCTAACATCCACAGCAGATGGACTCACTTAAAGGGCTGTCCTTAGAGTGGTGCAACTAATGCAACCGCACTGAGCCCTGTACTTTAGGTGCCCCATGGCGAACACAAAGGGGCAATCATGAACGGACCTACCAAAGGGGGCCTGGCTTCCTCTAACTTGCACCGATGGCCCTGAGCCATGCTTGGGATAGCTCTGCTCACTTAGTCTTTAATCAGCTGATGTCTATTTCAGATAAGACATTAGCTGTCCATAACAGCTGGACATTAAAGTCTACAGTGAATTAAATGCAGACAGTAAAAAGTGTCTGTCCTAAGACTGTAAACATGTCACTGAGAAAAAATGATTTGTATACATTTCTCCCCTGACTTAAGAGACATAACAATGATTTGACATGTTTTAAATGTCAAAACATTCAGCCTTTTTTTGCACTCAAAGACACAAAAAACGAAATGTAATTGCTTTTCACAATCCATTGTGCATTTGGTAAAAAAAAATGCTGTTTTGGTCTGTGTATCCTAATTAAAAATTGCCGCAAAACAAAAAAGCTGTATTTAACTTTGAGAAACATCAGATTGCCCGGAATTTGTTAGCACCACATAAATCACAGCTAGTTGATTAGGCATGAAAATCACTTTGGCAACCCATTGGGTGACTTTCTCAGTAAAAACAGAAAGATAGCAAAGAGTGACTGAGAGGGGAGGATTGTCTCCAGTCAGTGCCTCCCCTAATCTAGAACAGTTACAGCACCATATGGTCAACATCTTGGATCCTTTCTGTTAATAGGAACTCTCTGGGTGGCCTTAAAGTGTGTTAGAAATACATCACCACCATACATTTACATTTACATTTATGCATTTATCAGACACTTTTATTCAAAGCGACTTACAACTGAGTACAGGAAGCGATCCATTATGAAGAGGCATAGAAACGCAAGAAGAAAAAAATCCATATTTTTTGACACATTAGAGCCGCTGTGTGGATGCAAACGGCATTGTGAACTTTTTGAAATTCTTCACTGATGTCATTGCAAAAAATTAACTCTCAGTTGCACCACTGAATAAGAGACAAACCGTAGCCAATCGTCTTTATAAAGATTTATTTTCTCGCAAAAAAAAGTCAGTCATACAGCCATCCTGAATGTCTGTAGAGTGCTAACTGAAGACATAACAGAAGCTGCAATCTCTTATACCCCCCAAAGTGTAAACAATCCTTCTCAGTAGTTTTCCACACATGGTAAAAGTAGGAGGAACAGCACACAGATTTAGAATTAGTTCTGCCCGACACCTTTGGTACAGGAGAGCCCTCAAATAAGGTGTCCCGCATGGCAGAAACACGTTAGCTCCTGTATGATCTTAAATATATGTCTTAATTAATCTTCCTCTATGATTAAATTTTTCCACCACACTGACAGTATTTTTTCTTCCTTTTGTGAGTATTTCAGCCATTGCCCCTGGGAACTATTTTTCTTCCTTTCTATATTTTTCTCTATAATTCCTTTTTTTCGGACACTTTGCAGTGTTTTTTATTTTAAGATTTGGAAATCCTTTTTGAATAAACTTTCTGCATACATCTGCATACATTTTTTTAACTTGTAGCGAATCTGCATTACGGTACGTGGTTTTTTTGTGGAAAAGACTGCCTTGTCTATTCGAAGCGCTCACGTGGATGCTATATTTTTTGGGGGGATCTTCTCTGAACTGTTTTTCTTGTGTTTTGAAAAAGGAAAGACACTTTATGTTTTTGAACAGGTTGCCATTTGTTGATTAAATTACCCTGCCATATCTGGACACTCCAACTCCAGCTCAGTTCTACTGTGAGGTAAAATTTAATTCTGGGTTGTGAATCTCACTCCGGTATGTGGACTGACATGAAAACATATTTGATGTGGAATGTAAAGTCTATAATGTATTTTTGAGTGGACTGAGTACCATTTGAACGTTCTATCAGAACTGTTGTTGTTTTCCTATTTCTGTTTGGTTTGAGAATAATTGAAGAAAAGAGACTGAACAAGAGAGTGAATCTGAACAAAGCTTTATTTCTTTTTGTTTGTACATTTTGTTGTGGTGAAACCACAAGTGAAGTGAAACAAGAGTTTATCTCATGACTATGTTAATAGATAATATGTTAATGTTAATTCTTTACTGAACATTTAGGTAAATAAGTCTAAGACTACTGTCTCCTTGGAGTAGGGGCATTCCTCCTGTCTTGTAGGCTGGTAGTCGGGAAAAGGAAAATTAACAAACTCTAAGAAGCTACCGTGTACATTTTGAGTCTTGGAGCCTTCTCCTCGCCAGTCATCACTAAAAGAGAAAGACATAAACAATCAAGACAGAGAAAAACATACTTAGACAATAAGTGTAGGAATTAATTGTACTAGGGGTGGGGACCTAGATCCTGTCATTTCCCTAGTCGTCCAAGGTAGAGCAAGAAAAAAACACTTACCCCTACATTGTAGCGAAATTTCCTGCTACACATGGAAACGGTATTCCCTGGTGGCTGTGGCCTCTTTCATCAGGATAATGCGCCCCGCCACAAAGAAAAAATGGTTCAGAAATGGTTTGAGGAGCACAACAACAAGTTTGAGGTGTTGACTTGGCCTCCAAATTCCCCAGATCACAGTCCAATCGAGCATCTGTGGGATGTGCAGACCAAACATGTCCGATCCATGGAGGCCCCACCTCGCAACTTACAGGATACACCTGATCGGTGTATATATGCTGTGTTTAAAACTTTCTATTCATCATCCTAAAAAAGTATCACAGTTCCACATAAAATATAAAGCAGCACACGTTTCAACATTGATAATAATAAGAATTGTTGAGCACCAAATCAGCATATTATCTTAATTATTGAAGGATCATGTGACACTGAAGACATGGCTGCTTAAAATTCATTCGACAGGTATTCACATTAATAAATTAACTTACATTTAAATTTGACATATTTGGCCTTATCCCTCTTTCATATGTATTATTTATACTTTATGTGTATTTATACTTTATGTATTTATTTTTTTTTTTTTTTTTGCCAGATTGCTCAGATTCAGACTCAGATTGCAAATCTGTTCTGTGGTACCTGTAATCTATTTGTTCTAAAAACTAGTTGTCTGACCCTGTTTTTGGAATTATGATTCTGTTTTCTGTTTTGGTGCTTAGTTTGGACCAAGTTTATATTCAGGTTATATAGTTATATTTAACTTTATAACCAAATCATTTGCTTGAAATTAGAGGAATAAATCCATAAAACTGAACAACAAAATGAAAAAGCATTCCATGTTGAAACAGTTTGTATTTATTACAAAAGTAATTTAAAAAAAAAGTAAAAGTTAATTCCCTTTTTGATAGAGGTCCATGTCAATACTGTAGAACACAGAAAACATCCAGCCCTCTGTAGACTATGAGAAATACAAAAATAAATTATGAATAACTGTTTTCTTATGTCACACATCTGACTCACTAAACTGTGAGAGAGAAAACATGTTAGATGGCATGCAGGACCTCAAGTTCAGGTATCCACAAGTTCAGGTTAAAAAACTCTAAACTTAACTTTATTTTCAACACAGGCATTGGATTTGATAGGTCATTTCATCGGTCTAACTGACACAATGTTATTGCATTGTCCAAAAACCAAAGCCAAGATCAACAGATGCTGCAATCAGAGAATATTTAATGCTAAAGGAATTGCTCCTTTTAAAGCAAGTTTCAAGACTTAAGTATTTTAAGAAAGAGCGTAATTGTTATGACTTCCTAATCCTTCTAAAGCTCTCAAACATGATTTTGTACTTTATTAAAACTTCAGACTGAAAACATTAAAGTATTTAGTCTATTCACTGTAAACTGTAAATGTAAATAAAGGGAAGTTTCATGGCCTTTTCAGTGTTTATCCCTTAAGTTGGGCAGTAAACAAAGGAAACTCATTTCCGCAGTGGATAATTTATGTAATTAAGCCATCTTAAAGCCAGGGTAGGCTATTTGTTCCAGAAACATTTTTTGTTAAGCTGGTTGAAAGTCTCTTTCACATCCCAGTAGCAATCACTAAGTTAAATACATGTATTTACACTCACCTAAAGGATTATTAGGAACACCATACTAATACTGTGTTTGACCCCCTTTCGCCTTCAGAACTGCCTTAATTCTACGTGGCATTGATTCAACAAGGTGCTGAAAGCATTCTTTAGAAATGTTGGCCCATATTGATAGGATAGCATCTTGCAGTTGATGGAGATTTGTGGGATGCACATCCAGGGCACGAAGCTCCCGTTCCACCACATCCCAAAGATGCTCTATTGGGTTGAGATCTGGTGACTGTGGGGGCCATTTTAGTACAGTGAACTCATTGTCATGTTCAAGAAACCAATTTGAAATGATTCGAGCTTTGTGACATGGTGCATTATCCTGCTGGAAGTAGCCATCAGAGGATGGGTACATGGTGGTCATAAAGGGGTGGACATGGTCAGAAACAATGCTCAGGTAGGCCGTGGCATTTAAACGATGCCCAATTGGCACTAAGGGGCCTAAAGTGTGCCAAGAAAACATCCCCCACACCATTACACCACCACCACCAGCCTGCACAGTGGTAACAAGGCATGATGGATCCATGTTCTCATTCTGTTTACGCCAAATTCTGACTCTACCATCTGAATGTCTCAACAGAAATCGAGACTCATCAGACCAGGCAACATTTTTCCAGTCTTCAACTGTCCAATTTTGGTGAGCTCGTGCAAATTGTAGCCTCTTTTTCCTATTTGTAGTGGAGATGAGTGGTACCCGGTGGGGTCTTCTGCTGTTGTAGCCCATCCGCCTTGTGCGTGTTGTGGCTTCACAAATGCTTTGCTGCATACCTCGGTTGTAACAAGTGGTTATTTCAGTCAAAGTTGCTCTTCTATCAGCTTGAATCAGTCGGCCCATTCTCCTCTGACCTCTAGCATCAACAAGGCATTTTCGCCCACAGGACTGCCGCATACTGGATGTTTTTCCCTTTTCACACCATTCTTTGTAAACTCTAGAAATGGTTGTGCGTGAAAATCCCAGTAACTGAGCAGATTGTGAAATACTCAGACCGGCCCGTCTGGCACCAACAACCATGCCACGCTCAAAATTGCTTAAATCACCTTTCTTTCCCATTTGACATTCAGTTTGGAGTTCAGGAGATTGTCTTGACCAGGACCACACCCCTAAATGCATTGAAGCAACTGCCATGTGATTGGTTGATTAGATAATTGCATTAATGAGAAATTGAACAGGTGTTCCTAATAATCCTTTAGGTGAGTGTATATGCATATACAGCTCTGGAAAAAATTAAGAGACCACTTAACATTGAGAAATCCATTGAGAATTTTTTTCCAGAGCTGTATATCGTCTGTGGATGGCATATGACCATAAAATAATTAGTCCAATCATTGCATTCAGTCTGAATGTCCTACCTACCTGTCAACCTATGTATTTCCATACCTCCATGCACCTGCTCGCACAGATATCACACATCTTCAGCACATTTCATGCTATGCAGAGTTATGTCAGTCACTGAGCACCACATTTGAAAAAGCAGCCGCCTTTTACAGTTTTTCCTGAACTAAAACAACAAGATTATGCTGCATTCATGCCATAACTACTGTAAATTGGAAGAGATGGAAACCTGTGACGTTATACTCGAAGTGGTTCGTGACTCAAATTTGTGTTTCAATGGCAACACTATCAACGCCAAAATGAATCTGCAGCAGTCAGGTGGTACAGGTCAGTGTTGTCTAAGTTGTTTGTTCATTGTTATTGTAATGTTATGTGCTTTGAGACATGAGGTAGTTTCATGTCGTCTCTCTCATGACACTTTGCAAACTCTGCTGTGTGCGTTCATGTGTTTTGGAGAAGGCGTGGCTTTGGAGATGCTCTGAAGGGAGGGTGGGATCTCATGCTTTCAAAGCTAACCTGCTATTGCTAGCCACTCCCGAAAACTGCCTACTGTAAAAAAGTGATCAGTTGACAACTTTAAAAAAGTGAGGAAACCCGCTGCCTTAAAATTAAGTAAATAAACTTCATGCGTTATTAAAAAAATTAAGTTATGTGGAATTGTCAAGTTCACATAACTTATTTTTTTCAATTACGCATGAAGTTTATTTACTTAATTTTAAGGCAGCGGGTTTCCTCACTTTTTTAAAGTTAAGTCAACTGATCACTTTTTACCTTTAATCAAAAGCTTAAACTCTTTCTCATCTTCAAAACCACCCCAGTCATCTCTCAGTAGTCTTAGGTGCAGGCTTTAAGTTTTGTCACATGGAATATTTCCTCTTATGTGCTTGTGCATCACCCTATTCGTTTTGCTACATAATTAAAATCACTTTCTGTTACTCTTTTCAACTATAATGTTTAAAGTTTATTTCCAACCTTCTGCAGCTCTCCATCAAAATATCACATTTCACTTTTATCCATGTTTGGCTTAATGTGGAAATTGGGACATCTGGACAGGGGCGTCGGACTGGGGGTAAAACCAGTACTGATTACCAGGGCCCTTGAAATGTCAGGAATATATTTTAACATGGAACATGGGGGCCCATTAGGACTGCCTATGCATAGAGCCTGGGATCTTGTGCTACACCCCTGCATCTGGAGTTCAGTGTAAATACATGTCATTCCTCATGTCATTTCAAATCTGTATGACTTTCTTTCTTTGGTATAACATAAAAAAATATATTTCAAGGAAGTGTAAAACAAAACCATTTGAGTGATGGTGATGGCCAGATGGTGCATTAGCAAAATTCTGAAGAATCACAGCTAGATTCTGGAAACAGTGATTCATCCCTCACTGTTCTTTTGGCTATGCAGGGATGTTATTTTACAAAGGACTTTCAGTTGTGCAAGTCAAGTCAAGAAGTCAAGTCAACTTTATTTATATAGCGCTTTTTACAATGCAGATTGTTTCAAAGCAGCTTCACAGTGTTAAACAGGAAAATAATGAACAGAATTTGATTCGGCTGTACAGCCGCTCTGGAGAAAACGGTGATGTCATCAGCTCATTTCAATTATCATATATATTCAAGTAATGTAGTTGATATAATTTAGTTTAGTAATTAAATTTATTTGGATATTTATTTGAAAATTTTGTGTCCCCAACTGAGCAAGCCAGAGGCGACAGTGGCAAGGAACCAAAACTCGATCAGGTGTCCTAATGGAGAAAAATAAACCTTGGGAGAAACCAGGCTCAGTCGGGGTGCCAGTTCTCCTCTGGCCAATTAACAAACAGTGTATGTTTATTATTTTGGCAGCCTTATAGGTCAGAAGTAATATTAGATCGGATTATTCGAAAGATCGGAGGCATCACACCGGGTTTAGAAAAGAAAAGAAAAGAAATGCAACAAGACTCCATTGGCATCCCGAGAACCCAAGAATGATTGCACAGTACAGTTGATAGCTAGTAACCAGAAGCGACTGTAACAAGATAAAGAGACATTTATTTCAATATTTCCCTTGCCTCCTGGGGGGTATTCCAGAAAAGTAAGGTTAACGTACAGTCACACATACCCTGAACCCTCGGTTGATTAACCCAAACCTTACTTACTTGAGGTATGCTGGTTCCAAAACTGCGATCTGGAGTAAGTTCAGTCAACCCGGAGAATGACACTGATGAAACCCCTACGGGGCAATTGTGCAATAATTTTTTTATCTTCTTTTATTCTTTTTTTTTATATATTGTGAACAAGGATTAAAATATTGTTTGTTTAATGCGAATTATAAATTCTTGCATAATATGGACGTACAAGTTTATTTTTGTTTAGCCATTTTGCTTCCACGTTTCTTGTAAGGTGAGATGCATCACATATGTATTTTTTATTACAAATACATTATAAAGAAAACGTTCTGTTGCAAAGAACAAAACAAAAACTTTTGAGTGCAGATCCATGATGTGTGAGAGGAGAAATAGAGTAAAATAAACATTGCTGTATGTTATAATAGTGCTTTATAATTAAATATGTATGCATGTTTGTTAATATACAATATAATATTGCACAAAATCTGTCACAGCCACTGGGGCCTCATCAATAGGACACACATTTGCTGAATACCTCTTAAGTAAACTAACCCTGGAACATGGAACGTGTTCGGAGAATATTTTACATACACAGATCAGGCATAACATTATGACCTATTCCTAATATTGCTTTTCCAGCAGAACATTGGCATGTTACGACCCCGTCTAGGGTGAGGCCGCAACATAAACAGGAATTGGAAACCAAAGATCCTTTGTACACTTTTATTTACAGGACCACAAACGAAAGCACAACTTCAGGGGTGAGCATAGGCCAAAACAGACACCACACAAACTCCTAACAGGAAAAACTAAATTCCCTAACAAAAGAAAACATTAAAAAAAAAAACAGTATTAAACAACATCTAATGAAAAACGGGAGAAAACAGTATTTACAAAAGAATGGCACTCACCCCCTACAGCTTTGAAGTGTGGAAAAGATACATTTACAATAGCTTTACAAAATATACAAAAAGGAAATGAGATTGACAGCAATTTATCAACTCAAAACCAAAATTCACACTGCGCACAACAGGCTAGCTAGTAGTGATGTTCGTTTCTTGAACGAATCGTTCTTTTGAGCCGGTTCCCAGCAAGTAACCGGTTGAGCCGGTTCATTAATCGAACTGAATCGAACTTTAGTTCCGGGTTGATGACGCAAGAGAAGACGCAAAATCCGAAGTAGCACGTCCGACTAAAAAAGAACCGAAAGAGCCGTTCAACCAGCTGTCGAAGATTGCCGAGGATTACCGAGGATTCTGATGATTGAGCTGGTGACGCAAGTCTGAGGCACGTCCTGGAAATATGCTTATTATGACTACTGTTATTAAATAACATTTTATTAAAACCTTTCTGTCGAGAGATTTAAATACATTTTACTGTAGTTTATTGTGCGTGCAGATTATATTTTAAGTTGTTAAGCGAAATTTATTTATAAGACTGGTCTATTCTTTATATATAGGCTACTTTAGACATGTAACATATCCGCGTTTATCCATGTCTGAATGTGTGCTGCATGTGCGAAACATTTAGGAATCTTATCCAAGATGGGCTACTCAATATTGGTCAGTCGACATCCGCGAATGAAACTGTGACCACACAAACACTATTAACTTAAGTGAACTGGTATATTAATTAAACTGGTTTATTAATTAGGCCTTCGTTTTATTAAAACATGTTTTTTACTATGGTTTTGCGCGTGCAGATTATATTTTAAATCAAGGAGTTTATAAGGACAATAACACGGAGTTGGTTTACTCGTTCTATGGTATACTTTAGACATAAAGCACATATCCGCGTTTGTTGATCAGTGCCTGTAATGTGTGTTGTAGTTGCGCAGCTTTCAGTCGAATCCAACGTGAAGGATAAATGAATTAACTGTGAACACAAACACCATTAACTTCAGTGAATGAAAGGCAATAATCAGCAACATGCACTCACGCAAATAACTTTATTCGATTGTTTCAATATGCATCGACACAGATTACTTTATTTTAATGTTTCCTTGATATAACATGACACCGAGAAATTATAAAAAAACATAAAATAAATGCATAGTGACATCTTCACAATGTCATAATCCAGACTCTGTTCAGTTGATAAAGCAGAACACACTTCCTGGGCCTTGCCTACAAGCTTGCACCGCAGTAGCAATGCCCACATCCCTTTAGGCCATCTCAGGGTAGCTGCCACCCGCTCAAAGGCAGTGAAGTATGTATCCACCTCAGCTTCCCTGAAAGTAGGCAGCAATTGAATATGCTTACTAGCATCAAATACAGATGGAGGACTGGTACCATGCATTGATGTGGAAACTCCAGAGAGGGTAGAAGTAACATCTACTACAGGCTGAACAGGGTCAGAAGAGCTAGGTCTTTCATGTCCATGCAATTTTGCAGTCTCCAGCTCCATCTTCCGCAAACACAACAGCTGGTTCTCAAGCTCTTGCCTTTTTATCTGCAATTCAAATTCTTTTAACCTGATTGCCAACAAGGGTTCATAACGAGCAGCTAAAGGACTCATGTCAGAGGGAAACTTCACATCAGCCACCACTGAAGCAACAGCCACCTTTTCAACACCACGGTCCACTTGCTCGGCTGGCAAGATCTGCATGTCCAGCAATCTATTGTACAATTCAGCCTTTAACAGTTGCTTAGAGGCAAACACACAACAGCACATGTGCAATTGAACAACAGGAAATCACAGGTTGAGCAGAGCTCCCTCTTCAGACACTGCAGATCCTTTTATTGTCTCTTGGTCCCATTAGCACCAATCAGATCTGGAGTTCACTTTGGTAGGATCCAATCCTGTGAACGAAAGGGCGGGACAAAAGAGAGAAAGACAGCACCAGCAAAGCAACACATATACACAATATGTCTCAGGACATAACAGCCCAAAGCATCACACTGGGTGTTTCTCAAACGGAAGGTCTCCTACAGAGACTGTGTCCTTCCTAGTCCAGTCCTTCTGAGGAGGCTTGTAGGCTCGAGTCCTCCTCAGCAATTAAACACTAGAATGAGACGGTCTAATAAGTGTGCATGGCTACGTCACACATGTTTTCTGCCCCCATGGTCACGGCACGAAAATGAACTTAATTTTGGAAAAATACTTTATATTACAAATCTTTATATTAACTGACTTTCTATTAATGCAATACAGTGAATGACAACCGTCTGCAGTCTCCCAGTGACTTACATTATTGTCAGTTTAGTGTTAGTGATAAATGTACAGCAAAACAAAAGATAACATGCTTTCATGTCCGAAAACATTATTTTTGTCTTACATTTCATAATAAACTCAGACAAGCTCAGAACGACTCGTTTTCCATCAGTTTATTTTGTGAATTTAAATGTGTGCAAAGGATTGTTAATGATTTAAGGCTGCGAAGGATACATCTGATGCATCCTTCAAAATTAAGGACGAATGAAGGAAGCAAAACGAAGGTTGCCTTCCAAGGATCCTTCAAATTGAGATGGTCTTCAGCGACTTTTGATGATGTGACAGCCGAGATATGCAGCCTTCGTAGGATGCAGCCTTCCGTTTGAGAAACACCTACTGCCTCCGCCAGCTTGCCTTCTTCCCATAGTGCATCCTGGTGCCATGTGTTCCCCAAGTAAGTGACACACACGCACCTGGCCATTCACGTGATGTAAAAGAAAACATGATTCATCAGACCAGGCCACCTTCTTCCATTGCTCCATGGTCCAGTTCTGATGCTCACGTGCTTTTTTTTTCTTTCACGTTGGCGCTTTTGGTGGTGGACAGGGGTCAGCATGGGCACCCTGACTGGTCTGCGGCTATGCAGCCCCATACGCAATAAACTGCGATGCACTGTGTATTCTGACACATTTCTATAGCACCAGCATTAACTTCAGCAATTTACGCTACAGTAGCTCGTCTGTTTGATCGGACCACACAGGCCAGCCTTCGCTCCCCACGTGCATCAATGAGCCTTGCCACAGTTTTTTCTTTGACACAGCCACCTGTAGCTGCTCATTGGGGCTCAAAGAGAAATTTCTTGATTTAATGCTGATTTCCCTGTTCATTAGGTCCCAATGACCCTAACCCTAACCCAATTGTATTTGTAAAACATGCATTTTATGTAAAGCTGCTTTGAAACTATATGCATTAAGGGAGGAGAACACACTTACCATGATGATATTTTGGCATAAATTAATTTCTCCCTTGGAAATGAAATTATACAATGCAACCAGCATGATCATGTTACGTGGCACGCCTCTAAAAACATTTAACTTAAAGAAATGCAACCCAGACTTTGCAATGAGAATAAACATGGTCCAGGATTTGTTTTGTGCAGTGAATTACTGGTGACCACCAAAGTAAAAGAAGAAAGAAAGAAAGAAAGTAAGAAAGAAAACATTTAGAAACTAAACATTCAAACTATAAAGGCAAGCCTGGTGGACATTGAAATCATCAGAATAAAGTAACTGTTTACATTTGAATGATAAATTATTTTGGGACTGTGTAAAATATGGTTATTGAAGCAAAAACAACCGAGAACCACTGATCAAGAACAAATTCAAATGAGCTTCAGAAAAAAAATTATGACTAAATGTGTATCAGAGTCGATGTTGCCTTTCTAGCTCTTGTCTAATTTTCAGATTTTGGGACAAGCTATTATTTAACCATCAGATTTAATTAGTGTCCATTCAAGTCCCAGCCATCTTCAGACAAACATTACTTGCGTATAAGAGATGAACTTCCAAATTCTGGATCTCTGGCCAGAAATCTCATTTGCACAGAGAAATTCACATTCGAACATTAATAGCATACTGTGGCTGCGTCCGAAAACCTGGGCAGCTGACTTGTTTCCTCGCTGCCTTATCAGGCAATGACTTCTGAGGCAGCGTAACAGTTTAATGATCTACAGCGAAATAAAACGAGCTTTGGTGAGAACTAAGTAGTAATTTCTCGCTAGAAATGACATCAGAAATTGAAAGCGCATTTACACACAAACTGACCAGCAAACGCAACTTCCAGACGGCATCTTTCTTTTTCTAGCTCAACCGTCACCGAATGGAACGCATAGGATTGTGGGATATCAAAGTCAGCAAAGGATACATCTATGCTGCCTTCAAAAATCGATCAGATGAAGGTCTCTCAGGACATTCGGATGTGCCTTGATGCCTTCCTACCTTGAAATGTGTCCTTCGAAGGCAGCATTTTCCAGTTTTCGGACACAGCCAACATCTGAGATCTACAAAGCAATTGCTTAGCTGTGTCATGATCCCAGCCTGTGTTCCCCTGTCTTGTGCCATCTTTTGTAGTTCTTTGTAGTTTTTCATGTTGATAAGTCTTGTTAGTTCCCTTGGTTACCCTTGTGCGTTCCCATTATAATTTACCACACCCCCTTGTTACCCAGTGTATAAATTGCCCTTGAGTTTTTCTTGTGGTTTCTTAGTTGTTGTTTGCTGTACCATGCTCCTGTCCTGAGTTTTTTTGTTTGCCCTGGATTTCAGTGTTTTGAACAGTGTGTAAATGGTTGCTGATGTAGTATCAACTGTGCTGTAACTGTACAGTAAAAAAACTGCACATTCTTGTCCAAGGATGTTTGAAAGGAGTGTTATCCTTTAGCTGCCAAGTAACTTTTGGCAGTAGACTCTAGAGGGGAAAAGTAGTGCACAGTGCCAGACTTTGAATGATTAACATTCTGGTTCTCCAATCAGACACATTTAGAGTATTAATTAATTCAGTTGGCTTGAAGATAATCTATAAATTATGGGCTAAAGCCAAAAGGACAAAAGAGAAAGTCTATGTACAGAGACACATTTTGGGCTTTGTCTGGAGGTTAAGGACTTTACAATTTGATAAGGGAGTTCAAGAGTAAATTTCCAGGAACTGCTCAGCAAGCAGTGGCTGAGAAAGAAAGACCATGAATAACAATGAACAACAAAGCTACAATGACAAGGGAGCAGAGAAAAATATATTTAAAAAATACTACTGTAAGATAAATGAGCGTTGTGCACTGCATTATTTTTAACAATATATCATTATTATGACATCTTATTAGTTCTGGCACTTTACAACCTTGCAAGGCCTCGTGCCAGACAGAAAAATTCTCTGGAAGACACAAGTAATTTAATTTGAGTGATGTGTTTATGAGCTGTATGGCAGGGAGCTGATAAAGCGTGATATTAAACACACTGGTTGAACACATCATTATTTTTGATGGCAGTAATTTACTAAAGTGACATTTACTGCTAAATCAGAAACATACTTCTAGGATCTTCTTCCTCACATGCTTCCAACTCTGTGTGAGAGCTACAGTACAATTCCCATTTTATGAGACTAGAGGAAATCCGCTGTCAGACATCAGGTCTATTTTACAACTGTTACAGCCATGAATTAATAAATTATATGAAGTCTTTTACGGCAATGGTTAAAGGAACACGCCGACTTTTTGGGACTTAAGGCTTAGCTTAGCGCAATGATATTACGATATTAGCCTAATGATATTAGGCTAACTTCCGTCAACATAACCAACGTGACAACCTGCTTGCACAGAGAGCGTGCTGGGGACTATTTTCAGGTGCTGCGTAATATCACTGCGCCTGCTGCACCCATGGTACGGCAGCAAAGTTCTTTGATTATTACACAGGAATGAGAGTGTAGTTCCTAGCCATATTGGTCTAGAAAATTGCAACTTTACATTTTCCATCGGTCTTAGTACATGATGTTACTATACACATCACAACATGTAAATAGGAAAATGTTGGTGTTATTTCGTCACTTATTGACCAGTAGGTTAGATGGAGCCGTTTACCTCCAGTCTTTGTGCTAAGCTAGGCTGGCGGTGGGTGCGTCAGAGTTATGGCACGCACAGAGATGAGAATGGTATGTATGGACTTATCTAACTCTGGGGGATACGGTGAATAAGCTAAGGTCCCAAAAAGTCGGCGTGTTCCTTTAAGGAAGGAAACCAGAGTACTCATTTTTACTTATTTACAAAACATTTTTGGTTTAATCAGTTTTATCATTGTTGTTAACAAGTATGTTCAGTTTTTGTACACATGTATTTTGTGTATTTTTTTTTCAGTTAAAATTTTGCTTGTACAGTCCCTATACAAATAAACTAATAATAACTGCATTAAATGTCTCATTTTTGGGTAACACTTTACAATAAGGTTGTATTAGTTAACATTAGTTAATGCATTAGTTAACATGAACTAACCATGAACAACACCTCTGTTCAGCATTAGTTAATCTTTGTTAACGTTAGTTAGTAAAAATACAGCTGTTCATGGTTTGTTCATGTTAGTTCACAGTGCATTAACTAATGTTAACAAGATTTTGATAATGCATTAGTAAATGTTGAAATTAACATTAACAAAGATAAATAAATGCTTTATAAGTGCAGTTTATTATTAGTTCATGTTAACTAATGTAGTTAACTAATGTTAACTAATGAACCTTATTGTAAAGTGTTACCCATTTTTGTGTTAACTACATACAAGCAATCTTAAAATAGATGTATGTTGTATGTGAAAACTGTCTACTAATGGTTTCTTAGTTTGTCCAGAGGGTTTCCCATGCCACAAAAACAACAAAATAAAACTATAAATCAAGGAAACAATGATTAAGGAGATAAAAAACCTTCCCTTTCCCAAATAAACAATCCTTCCAGACAATCTTTTTTTTCATGTCTAATTATCTTCTACATATAATGTCTATTTTAAAACAAACTGTTCTGAATTCTGATGAGGTGCATTCAAAGCTGTTAAAAAATATCCAAGTTACATTCACTGTCGCTGCACATCAGTTGAATTCTACTATGCAGGAACTTTTGAACATACTACAGTTTAAGGTGCAATGTGTAGTATTTATGAGGATCTATTGACAGAAATGCAATATAATATACATAACTATGTTTTCAGTGGTGTATAAAGACCTTACATAATGGACCGTTATGTTTTTATTACCTTAGAATGAGCCATTTCTATCTACATACACCTTTACAGTGAAGTCGCCATTTTGCGCCGTCATTTTTCTACAGTAGCCCTAAACGGACAAACTGCTCTACAGAGCCCCAGCTACTCTCTGCTGTCTCAGACAACTACATATTTGTCCTGTGTCGGCCACCGTAGCTTCTCTATGTGCTTCGAAAGGGAGGGGTGAACGGTGGGCGGTTGCAATTCACAACCTCACCGCTAGATGCCACTAAAATTTACACAGTGCACCCTTAAGAACGATAACTATAACCTGTTCACACCATGGACGATAACTATAATGATTAAGATTTAGTTTTAAAATCATTCTAAATTTAAAAGAATAATCCACACCACAAAGATAATGGCACAGAGAAACTTGAGCTGCATCCGAAATCGCATACGTCCCTACTATACAGTAGGCGAAAAACAAGGCTATGGCAAGAAGTATGTCCGAATTCACAGTAGGCCTACTCATGAAAGAGCAGGCTAAAAGTACCCGGATAACCTACTACTTCCAGGGTGATTCTGAAGTGTGCATATGATGGACACTTCATTATCTCATGAGGCCATGGGAGAAGATTTGTGTATGGCAGTTATAATGACAACATGGTGAATGTAGTACATCCGAATTACATTCATACTATTTAGAGCATACTTTTTTAGTGGTTGTTAAGTATTTACTTATTAAAAAATAAGTGCCTACTGAAGAGAGTATGCGATTTTGGACACAACCTGGAATCACTTTCAAAACGTTTCAGCTGACGAAACGTTTTTGTTTCAGCTGACGAAAGAATAAAACATTGACACCCAATCGGAATGCTTTAAAGCTGCAGACGACAGAGCTGCAGTGCATACTTGTAATAAACAAAACATTAGCGTCCGTTGGTGTGGTTTGTGTTATCGTTATAGTTATCTTTATAAAGTTATCCTCTTTGGTGTGAATAGTCTTTATGCTAAAGAGCTCAGCGAAAAGGTAATAATTACTGCTAAAAAATGCTGTTTAGTTAGCCAAACTTAAACTCCCACCAGACATGTATGACGTTACTTTGTAGGCCAACCAGCAGTAAGCATCACACTGGTTCTCTCGACAAAAACCCAATAGGATTTTTCCATAGGCTTAGATTATCGCAAAAAACAAGCTCTGTGATCAACAAAAGTTTATGATACTTACACGTTTTGTCCATCACAGATGAACACAACTTGAATTTTGGAGCCTAAATGCAGGCGCCAGAGGTAAAAAGTAATGAACTAAAAGTAGATAAACTAAAGGTGGGCTATAAACGGACTATAAAACAGGTAATACTGATGTATTTTATGTCGTAGAATAAAACATAAACGTGTCTTGAGCTTGTGTTCACCACAGACCTTATTTCAGCAATTTAAACAAAATCCCATTAAAAAAACCCATTGACTTCGGGACGATGGAACAGGAAGTGCTAAAATGCTAACTCGTTTCCATGTTTGGCCTACAAAGTGATGTCATACCTGCACCACTCTATTTACACACGGCTCTCTTTCCACATGCTTTGCCGCGGGATTTTTACCTGTCAAGCAGAAGCAAAGCAAGCGCATCTGTTTTCAAACATTTTCGGCACATTTCACCAGTAAAAAAGCTTCATAATGTTCAATGTTCACAATGTTTTAGTCTCTTCATTTTCTTTGTTTTCCAGTTCCTTTTAGGATAGAAAAACGCTTCAGGTTCATCTCTCTCACAGCTTCCAGCTTATAGTCTATGAATTGATACACAAAATGGTTGACAGACATCTTTTAGTGAGTAGGCAGATTTTCTGCATAATAGATAACGCTGACAGTATCCTGCTGAACAGCGATGTTCACCACTTACATGTAAATTCACTGTAACACATGGCCTTGAATTCTTTATACTGATTGGTTGAAAGACGTTTCTTAATAACTGCACAATTTTGGGGTTCATGTAAGTCTTGCAAAACCGAATATAACTGAACCCACTTAACTAGACTGAAACTAATCAGATGCTAATTAGAGAGGTTTTTGCAATACACTAAGATACTTCATTTTACAATCAAGTTTGGGGTTATGTAATGGGTGTTCATATGGCAATGATTAGCTAGTGGTCTGGTGTTATTTTCTATCCCTTTTTTTCATTGCAGTAAATGTAGGTTGTGGTTAAAAGTGGACCAGGTGCACACCCAAATATGCAATCAACTTGACGTAAATAAAATGCTTTAGAAAAAATTTACAACTTGCATATTACCAGTTACATTTAGGCTACAAGAGGAGTTAGTATACATACACATACACACACTACAGACATAAACACATACGTTTTGACCCTAGTTGACACTAACCAGTACCCACAGATGTGTGGGAGTTTCTGTGGGGGGAAAATCAGGGAATGTAATGTAATAACTAGTAAATAATACCATGACACCAAAGATACCATGATACCATATTCAATACCAGAGTAAAAATGTAAGATGTAATGTAATGTAAGATCAAATAAGGGGAAATGAATTAAGCATTGCGCTAGCAACACCAAGGTTATATTTGATTACCAGGAAATGCATTTTAACTGATTAAAATGTTAAGAAATGATGAGTAATCTGAAATCTGAAGAAGACACATTAAGCCTGATCCATTTTAAATCACAAGATTTTTTTTAAGCTTTCATACTTTAGATGCTTTATGCTTTTATGACTTTGATGGATATTTTATCTAAATGATTTAACTTTCTAAAAATGTCCTACAGGTGGTATATAATTGTCTTAGCCAGTTTCATAAATCAGTGAGCCCATTGCTTATTTTTTTCCTGATATAGCCTATTGGATGTCAGGAGGACCGTGAATGTTGTGTGTATATATGATAAGAAATGCATGCAAATATACAATTTATAGTTTATTCAATATATATTTGGCTTTCAGTGCTTTAAACCAAAGACCTTGGTACAGTTATCACCATTCATTGAACTACAGGGACTGATTTGAAATATTAGCACTAGAACAGGGGCCTTGCTAATTTCAAGGAATTTCTGAGGAACTTAGAGTTCCTTAGAATTTTCCTTGAACTTAGATCTTTGAGAAACATCTGCTTGTCATTGCAACCCTCTGACAAGAATGGATTCATACAAGGCACGTCACGGGTTCAACAATCTTTTTTTGTTCCTGGAACAGCAATACATATTATAGACACCTGGAAATGTTATAATTTGGGGTATATAACTGAACCAAAAAAACAAACAAACAGGAAATGATAAATGTTAATGTTACATACTCTTCTTTTTAAAAATAGGAATAAGATGTTCCAATTCACCAATTATACATTTGCATAAGCACTTTTCATATTGGCTTTGTAATGATAATATGAAGACTAAACCCATAGACTAAACTACAAACAATATACACAGATCAGGCATAACTTTATGACCTAATATTGTGTTGGTCCCCCTTTTGCTGCCAAAACAGCCCTGACCCGTCGAGGCATGGACTCCACTAGACCCCTGAAGGTGTGCTGTGGTATCTAGCACCAAGATGTTAGCAGCAGATCCTTTAAGTCCTGTAAGTTGCGAGGTGGGGCCTCCATGGATCGGACTTGTTTGTTCAGCACATCCCACAGATGCTCGATTGGATTGAGATCTGGGAAATTTGCAGGCCAAATCAACACCTCAAACTCGTTGTGCTCCTCAAACCATTCCTGAACCATTTTTGCTTTGTGGCGGGGCGCATTATCCTGATGAAAGAGGCCACAGCCACCAGGGAATACCGTTTCCATGAAAGGGTATACATGGTCTGCAGCAATGCTTAGGTAGGTGGTACGTGTAAAAGTAACATCCACATGGATGGCAGGACCCAAGGTTTCCCAGCAGAGCATTCCCCAAAGCATCACACTGCTTCCGTCAGCTTGCCTTCTTCCCATAGTGCATCCTGGTGCCATGTGTTCCCCAGGTAAGCGACGCACACGCACCCGGCCATCCACATGATGTAAAAGAAAACGTGATTCATCAGACCAGGCCACCTTCTCCCATTGCTCCGTGGTCCAGTTCTGATGCTCACGTGCGCACTGTTGGCACTTTCGGCGGTGGACAGGTGTCAGGGTGTGGTACAAATGAAAAGGGAGCAAGGACTCAAGTGCAAGAAGTGGGTGTTTAATTAACAATAAAATAAAACTCAAAATACCAAACCAACTGGAACTGAACATGAAGCACAACGGGGGAAAACAGGAGACATCAAACAACGATCCGACACAAGACTGCCAACACGAGGAGACTATAAATGGTCATAATCAGGAGGGAACAGGTGGGGTTAATTAACCAATAATGAGGTAACAAGAAGGGCGGGGTCCAGACAGAAGACAAGAGCACATGGCCCAGATACAAACCAAAACACCACATGTGTAAAACAAGACAGGACAGACATGTGACAACAGGGGTCAGCATGGGCACCCTGACTAGTCTGCGACTATGCGGTCCCATACGCAACAAACTGTAATGGACTGTGTATTCTGACACGCTTCTATCAGAACCAGCATTAACTTCTTGAGCAATTTGAGCTACAGTAGCTCGTCTGTTTGATCGGACCACACAAGCCAGCCTTCGCTCCTCACATGCATCAATGAGCCTTGGCCGCCCATGACCCCAAGCTGCAGTTTTGGAGATGCTCTGATCCAGTTGTCTAGCTACCACAATTTGGCCCTTGTCAAACACAATTTGGCCCTCGCTCAAAACCTTACGCTTGCCCATTTTTCCTGCTTCTAACACATCAACTTCGAGGACAAAATGTTCACTTATTGCCAAATACACTCACCTAAAGGATTATTAGGAACACCATACTAATACTGTGTTTGACCCCCTTTCGCCTTCAGAACTGCCTTAATTCTACGTGGCATTGATTCAACAAGGTGATGAAAGCATTCTTTAGAAATGTTGGCCCATATTGATAGGATAGCATCTTGCAGTTGATGGAGATTTGTGGGATGCACATCCAGGGCACAAAGCTCCCGTTCCACCACATCCCAAAGATGCTCTATTGGGTTGAGATCTGGTGACTGTGGGGGCCATTTTAGTACAGTGAACTCATTGTCATGTTCAAGAAACCAATTTGAAATGATTCGAGCTTTGTGACATGGTGCATTATCCTGCTGGAAGTAACCATCAGAGGATGGGTACATGGTGGTCATAAAGGGATGGACATGGTCAGAAACAATGCTCAGGTAGGCCGTGGCATTTAAACGATGCCCAATTGGCACTAAGGGGCCTAAAGTGTGCCAAGAAAACATCCCCCACACCATTACACCACCACCACCAGCCTGCACAGTGGTAACAAGGCATGATGGATCCATGTTCTCATTCTGTTTACGCCAAATTCTGACTCTACCATCTGAATGTCTCAACAGAAATCGAGACTCATCAGACCAGGCAACATTTTTCCAGTCTTCAACTGTCCAATTTTGGTGAGCTCGTGCAAATTTTAGCCTCTTTTTCCTATTTGTAGTGGAGATGAGTAGTACCCGGTGGGGTCTTCTGCTGTTGTAGCCCATCCGCCTCAAGGTTGTGCGTGTTGTGGCTTCACAAATGCTTTGCTGCATACCTCGGTTGTAACGAGTGGTTATTTCAGTCAAAGTTGCTCTTCTATCAGCTTGAATCAGTCGGCCCATTCTCCTCTGACCTCTAGCATCAACAAGGCATTTTCGCCCACAGGACTGCCGCATACTGGATGTTTTTCCCTTTTCACACCATTCTTTGTAAACTCTAGAAATGGTTGTGCGTGAAAATCCCAGTAACTGAGCAGATTGTGAAATACTCAGACCGGCCCGTCTGGCACCAACAACCATGCCACACTCAAAATTGCTTAAATCATCTTTCTTTCCCATTCTGACATTCAGTTTGGAGTTCAGGAGATTGTCTTGACCAGGACCACACCCCTAAATGCATTGAAGCAACTGCCATGTGATTGGTTGATTAGATAATTGCATTAATGAGAAATTGAACAGGTGTTCCTAATAATCCTTTAGGTGAGTGTATATCCCACCCACTAACAGGTGCCGTGATGAAGAGATAATCAGTGTTATTCACTTCACCTCATAATGTTATGCCTGATCGGTGTAAATATATGCATTAGCTAAACCAAATCTGATCAACCTGCTTGCCTGGTCAATTCTGTATAATCTCCCTCATTTTGTTTAGCTTTGTGTAACAGATCTGTGGGATATTTTGCAGAACTCTTACAGAAATCTTGATGCTGATGAGTCAGTGTTTTCTTTCATTGAGAATGTCGATGGTAAATAAATGCCAAACAGCAGATTATTAGCTGTATTTTTTATAGTCTACAAAACATGCTCTCATATAAAGATACGGCTGAATCTGATCACATTCTGTACTTTCATTGTGACAGAAGAAAAATCCTAGAATATAGGGTCATCTCAATGGCAAAAAGTGTTCCAATCACCCTGAATTCACCCTATGCCAGAGGCAACATGAGCAAATTTTCCTCTAAACAGGAACCCTGCTAGTTTTAAAGAATTCTTGAAGAACCTATACAATTGTATTGAATTTAGAACATGTGAGAAACCACTGCTTGATCTTGCTAATGTTTAATGCAAAAAAGGTTCATTGGCTGTCTGAAACAGCAAGCTGGTATGGCATGTTAACTATGTGTAGGGGATGTCTGTTCTCAAGAGCTTGGATTTAAGACAGCGGTTTTAACAGATGGAATTAACAAAGTTATGGTTTTGTGTGTGTGTGTGTGTTTTGGGTTTTTAGCTTCATTTGCTCTTCATTTACTTCAACTGCTTATGCAATGTCAAATTCAGGTGCACCCAAAATTACAATTTAAAATCAATGAGGGCTATGTGTCTTTACACAATATATACAAATAACCTGAAACTTAATATTATGAGTAGGCTGTTCTCTATGAACTTATCTATGAACTCTCTAAACTTTTTGACTTCTTTCATGGGGATCCAAGAACCTTTTTTTAAGTGTTTGACTCTACATTGCTCCAAGATAACTTCCAGGGCTGGGTTTGGGAGTTGATTAAAGCCAGTACAGCTTGAGGTGAAGGCCCATGTGTGGCTGTCTGGAATTGTTCCCAAGATATATGGCTTAAATTGGGGAGTGTGAGAGGCGAAAACTGTGTTCTCATCATGTAACTAAAATGTGGTCCCTGGTGACAAAACCATATATTCATTATTGTGTCACCAGATATCATATTAATTCCTTACATCTGTGTGATTTATATTGTTGTAACATGTAACATGCATTACAATGATCTTATTTTTAACAGATTGCTGTGTCATTGCATACTCAGTTGCAGCTGAATCTGAGCAAATGTCACAATACAGAAGTGTAATACTTTTCTAGGTAACACTTTAGTTTAGGGTCTAACTATTAACTAGCTGCTTATTAGAATGCATATTAGTAGGATAATGGCTGTTTATTAGTACTTATAAAGCTCATAATGCCTTATTTTGCCTGACCATATCCTTTCCCAATACCTAAACTTAACAACTTCCTTACTAACAATTAATAAGCAGTAACCTAATTAGTATGGTGGACGAAACCTGCAAAAACAATAAATTAATATATAAATATGCAAATAAATAAATAAAAAAACAAATAAATAAATCCACAAAATACTACATAACTATATATAATATAATATAAATAAATGTTCAAATAAATACATAAATCCACATTGTTCTAAATTCCCTTATATGAGTATACATGAAAGACTTTTATTATGAAATGTCTTATTGTGTATGCCACTAGGTGATGTTAGTTTCCACTATTTCGCTATTGTGTTTACTTTACCAGCCGTTTGCTCCGCCATTTCTACAGGTGTTAATGTGCGTGATTAAATACATAGAGTTACGCTACTCCACTCCTTCGTGCACGGGATGGCCCACCTTTGAGAGGAACTAAGGAGTCAGTCTTGTCCAGCCTCAGGAACACTGAGAAGCGTCTCAGCAAAGACAAAGAGAAAGCTAAAGTGTATGAAGCTGAAATACAGAAACTCCTCAATTCAGGGTACGTTGTCAAGGTACCACCAGAGAATCTGCAGCCCAATGAGGAGTCATGGTTCATACCACATCACCTTGTACACCACAATGGCAAAGACCGGCTGGTTTTTAACTGCTCCTTCGTGCATCTGGTTGTCTCCAGCAGCTGCTTCCTGGTCCCATTCTTGGTGCCTCATTGCTGGGAGTTCTCCTTCAGTTTCGGCAGTATACGGCTGCCATTAGTGGTGACATATGCAGCATGTTTCACATGTGAGACTCCTATCCAAAGACAAACCCCTGCTGAGGTTTATTTGGAGGAACATGCATAGAGAGGATCTGCCTGACATCTACGAGTGGCAAGTCTTGCCTTTTGGGACAACCTGCAGTCCCTGCTGTGCCACCTTTGCTCTACAGACACATGTTCGCAACCAGCAGCCCGGAAATGAAGAAGTGCTGCAGTCCATAGAGCGAAGCTTTTATGTAGACAACTGTTTACAGAGTCTTGCCACTGCTATGGAAGCTAAGCAACTGATTGACAAGATGAGACCTTTTCTAGCCTCAGGGGGCTTTGAAATAAGACAGTGGGCTTCTAATGTACCTTCAGTCATCCAGCACTTACCTTCTACTGCTCATTCAGAGAGCATTGAACTGTGGTTGCAGCAGTATAATTTGGATCCTCTGGAACCGGCTTTGGGTTTGATGTGGCACTGTCTAGAAGATCATCTGGGCTACCGGCATCGTGCAATGGGAGAGCACCCCCCAACGATGAGACACATCTATAAGGTCTTGGCGTCACAATATGACCCCCTAGGGTTTATCATTCCCTTTACCACACGGGCCAAGATTCTTGTCCAGAAACTCTGGGCCAAACCAAGGAACTGGGATGACCCGAACCTTCCCAAAGACTTGCTAGAGAAGTGGAAAGTGTGGGAGGAGGAGTTGCCTGACCTCGGCAAGATCAAGCTTCCCAGATGCTACATGCTTTCGAACTTTGATGTGGAGACATCAAGATTTAGCTTGCATGTGTTCGGTGATGCATCAGAGGTGGCCTATGGATCAGTAGCTTACCTCCTGGTTGAGCAACATGGAGAGATCCATACCTCCTTTGTCATGGCCCGCTCTAGGGTAGCCCCCAAACGGCAGCTGTCAGTTCCACGTCTCGAACTATGCGCGGCCTTGACCAGTGCCCAGCTCGCCAATCTCCTCAGTCAGGAACTGGCCATCGCCATAGAGGAGGTGACATTATGGACTGACTCTACTACTGTCCTGACCTGGATACAGTCAGAGTCTTGTAGATATAAGGTTTTCGTTGAGACAAGAGTGGCGGAAATCCAAAAGTTGACTGAGCCTCACTCATGGAGGTATGTGAAGTCCTCCAATAACCTGGCGGATGATATTACGAGAGGGAGGACACTTACAGAGCTGGCGAATCCAGGCAGGTGGAGTCAGGGTCCAAAATTCCTTCATGAACCACCAGATCGCTGGCCAGTTATGCCCTTGATAGAGGCATGTTGGTGTTGAGGTGTTGGAGGAAGACTGCGGAAACTGGATGGCTTAAGTCAAGCTGAGATCCACCCAGTAGTTTTACACCCGCACCATAAAGTGACTAAACTTATTATAAAGCATTTTGATGAACACCTTCTCCATCCAGGACCTGACAGGGTTTTTGCAGAACTCCGTCGCCACTACTAGATCCTGAGAGGCAGACAAACAGTAAGGCAACATCAGAGAGAGTGCGTGGAGTGTCAGAAGTGGAGAGCCAAGCCGACTGTGCCTATCATGGCTGACTTACTTTTAGCTTGTCTGCGACTGTACCAACTGCCTTTTTTCTCAACTGGAGTTGACTGCTTTGGTCCCTTCATTGTGAAGATCGGCCATCGCACTGAAAAGCGATGGGGAGTCATCTTCAAGTGCTTGACGACCAGATGCATTCACCTTGACCTCCTCAACAGCATTGATACGGATGCATTTTTGTTGGCACTTAGACGCTTTACAGCCCGTAGAGGAACCCCATCCGAAGTCTTCTCGGATCAGGGAACCAATTTTCGAGGAGCAGAGACCGAGCTAAGGGAAGCCTTCAAAGTAATGGAACCCAAACTGCAAGAGTTGCTTGCTGGTTATCAGATCAACTTTAAGATGAATCCTCCCGCCGCACCACACTTCGGAGGTGTATAGGAAAGGGAGATCAGATCAGTAAAGTCTGCCCTGTGGGTAGTTGTTGGAAGCCATTCTGTTCCAGAGGAAGTACTACACACAGTACTGATTGAAGTAGAGGGCATCCTTAACAGCAAACCATTGGGATATGTCTCATCCGATGTGGCAGACATAGACCCGGTTACCCCTAACATGCTGCTTATGGGGCGGCGAGATGCCTCACTCCCCCAGGTAATCTATACTCCCGAACCACTATCCAAGCACCACTGGCGTCATTCTCAAACCATTGTTGACCACTTCTGGTCATACTATATCCGGAATTACCTCCCAAGTCTCCAGACTAGCCAGAAGTGGCAGCGAGAAACCTGTCTCCTGTCATGCTTCTTACCGGAGCCCCGTAGTGGATGAGCATTCAACTACCTATATTCAAATACAGTCCGCAACACACATATTCCTGCATAAATAAATGTATAGATAATTAAATGTGCGAGGAGATAAATAATTAAATAAATAAAACGAATGTTGGGGGAAATAAATACAAATTTTAAAGGAAATGCTAAACTGAAAGTTTTTCCTTTAACATTTTTTTATTTCCCCCCCAAAACATTTTATTTATTTAATTATTTATCTCCTCGCACATTTAATTAGTTATATATTTATTTATGCAAGAATATGTGGATTTATTTATTTGCACGTTTATTTAAATATGTATGTATGTAGAATTTTGTGGATTTATTTATTTATTGTTTTACAGGTTTCGTCCTTCATAAATTAGGAGTTTATTGAGGCAGAAGTCGTAGTTTATAGTTAGTTAATAGTGAGAACTGGACCCTAATCTAAAGTGTGACACATTCTAACACATGGATTACAAGCCCCAAAACTGTCATTTTGAATGGTCTATAATGAATGTTGATGGGCTGATTCAATATAATCTTACTATATTATTATATAATGTTGTTTATTATAAAGTACAATTACAAACGTATTTTAATATGTATTTTCTTTTATTATATGTTAGTTGTATTTTCACATCTCATTAAATAAAACGTGAACAATAAAAGGTTATGAGGTGTTCTGGTGGGATTTTTTAATATAGTTTGAAAATAATATTCCAAAATATGTTTAAGAACTCAGTGTGGAAATAAACTAATGCATGATGAATATATGGCGGGGGGAGGTGGTTCACTGAGGAGTGGTCACACCATCCATGTACAGATGTGCTCGTGAAGTGCTTGTTGTCTCGTGCTCCGACAGATGCACAGTAAGTACACGCGCTTCATTCTTGTGTGCAGAGGGATTAAGCTACATCATTGTGTTGTTGAATATTTCTGATGTTTTTTTGTTGTTGTAAGTGTTGCAGCAGGGTTGTCGTGGGTGTGTGGTGTGTGGAGAAAGCTAAGAGATATGAAAGTTTAATGTAGGCGACATGTAACCGTTTAGTTTATATCAGCGTAAAACTCTCTATGCCATTGTTCTATTTAAAGTCATCTTTAAAAAGTGTCAATATTAATTTTTTGGGAGTTAGCGTTATATACTCGTATAATTAATGATAATAATAACATTACGATCTTTTCAGTAGTTAAATATTTATTTTTAAAGGTTATGACCCACAACCTGGCGCGTGTCCGTTTTCTGAGGGCTCTTAAAAAATATTTATGACTTGAAAGGCAGCAGACAAGGAACACATACATTTCCAAAAGATGTAATGAAGTAGGCCTATTTGCATTACACACACTAGCCAAATACATTATTTCCCTCATAATAATAATAAAAAAAGGTATTTTATTCTGAACATTTTGGTTCAAATCAAATGTGATAAATTGGGGGAAATATTGGAAGCTGCTGAAAAAGTAGGCAAAAATTGTTGAGCTCTGTTGAATGTGGTTAATAAACCTAAATTCAACATTTAATCGACTTTGGGTGCATATGCCTGTAAATCCTCAGTATTCTCATCTTTATTTCCACGCTTTTTATAAATGGTGATGTGTTTGCTTGTTCAGCAATGCTCTAAGATAGCAGGAATTTCCTTAAGTCCTGAAGGCTTGCATAGCAGTGCCGCCAATCAGATAGGGTCCTGGTCTGGTTTGGAAATGAGGGGGGAAATTAAGTGTTGTTGTAACAGTTCCTGAGGCACGCGACTGAAGCTCCTCTCATACGAAATATATTCTTCATTTGTTAGGCTTGTTATTCTGAGTGGTGACTGATGATCCTAATTGGTAACTAAGGTGTTCAGTGGAGTTTCGGGTGTTAGTTAGTTAGCTAGTTAGTTTGGCGTATGGGTTTAAGGATTTTACAACCCAACATAATTGCACATCTGGAGATTTAGTTAGAGATGATCATATCCATATGCTTTATTCTGTCAGGATGCTTGATCATACAAAAAGCACAGCACAATGAATTGTTTATATGTAACATATGTGGCATGTTATGCACACAGGTCAGACTCAGTATGTAAAATAAACCAGAGTAATTACAGAAGAGAGCATCAAAGCCGTGTCTTTACCCATATGCATACCCAGATTTGTTATGCACTGCCACATGTAACTGACATTGGGGAATACAATCCAGATCAAGGTCTAGATTGCACCATTGAGGAAGGTAAGTGGTTGTAAATTTGGTTTTGACATACATTTTTGTTGGTATTCTCTGTGTCTTCATCCATATTGTTAACATTAAAACTTTAGCATAATGGCACACAATTCCTGTCTCTCCCTTATCACTTGTTTGCCAATGTTTATTTTCCATATTCCAGTGGTGGCACGCATGATAATGTTTTTGATGCCTGATCTAGTGGCATGTTTCCTATCTCCGAAATCAATTTATTTATCAATAAGTAAATACATTATAACATGATGAGGGACTTGCTATAAACATTCCTTTACTATTAAAAAAACTAAAATGCTTTCAGTTGCTCAGATTAGTGAAATGTTACAATGGGGTGATCTACAGAGTGTGGTATTTGATATGTTTGATTATTTGATATGATAAGATCATAAGGCAGGAAACAAGCTTGAAATAAGTGCACTCAAAGATTTGCCTCAATAAAGTGACCTGTCATGGCCTCTGGCTTTGGCTTCTCAATCTGTCAACTCTCTTTTCACAGTTTAATTACTTCCATGTGCACATTATTTGATCCCCCTTTCCTGTTACATATGGGCCTCACAAAAGGTTTACACTCAGTGTTATTTGTTCTCTCAAGTTTTTTTTTTAATAAAAACTGTTGATGGCATAAAACGTCCATAAAAATCCAATTGTCTTTTGATCTCTGTGCTGTATTTCCTCTTGAACTAGGGCGTGGTTTAGTGTGGTTACCACAGTTTGCAGTGAATTGGAGCAAAGACAAAATGATAAGAGAAGCATTTGGAATCTAAATGTGCAAACCTTATTTTGCAGAATTTATTACGATTAAGTAATACGTTTTATGTAAGTTAGTCACAATATGTACGATTTTTGGATTAAAATATCCAAAAACCACTAGAACAATGTTATATATTTTGTTGACTTGTGTACTTACATTATCCCAAATGTTTCCAAGAATGTTTAAATCCAGAGAAATAAGCGATTTTAAACAGTATAATAATAAAAGCTCCACTGCTCTCGAGCCATGTGTCGCGCTTGTCTCTCATTAGCAATCGCTCTAATCATTAGCAATCGCCCCACCCTGCTTCATACTACAGTAACGTTAATAAGTCTTTAATACACTGCCCGAGTCCCATTAAATTATTTTCCACCGGCTGTAGAGGTGAAGACAACAACTCCCATGATTCTGCAAAATCAAGGCGTCAAGCTACGCCTTTGTTTTCAATTAGCGACCTCTAGCGGCGAAAATTACATATTGTGCCTTTAAGTAAATTAAAATAAGCAAGATCTTTTTTTTTTCTTTGTGATGAAAAACAACTTTGCTTTTATCTAAAAAAAAAAATAAAATCTGTCGGAAATGTTCTTAATTTTCATCTTCTTTATATTTAATGCAAAGTGTTTCAAGAACAGCAGACCACATCAAAGTAACTGCACCGTCCGGCTCAAATGTGCAGCTCATAAATTAATTAAACAGGTGACGCGGTGCTTAAGGGTTATTGAGTTTGGCAGGCAAACAAACCGACAAACAACTTAATTAAATACATATGAATGCATTTAATATTATCCTTTATTAATATCAATGCTCCACGTGCCTAGGTTTTCTACTCGGTAGAGGAAGTGAAACACAAGATATATAAACTTGTCAAGGGCCGTATTTGGAAATCCTGGAGGAAATTCTTAATGAAAGTGTTATAGAGCAAGTTTCTCTGTTAGAGCGCCTGAAACCGATATGGACACCATGTGTGTCTCATGTGTGATTTTATTATAGAAGACCATTTAATTAGTATGAGAGAAAGGAGCAGACTACAGATGTGATTTCCTTTGATGGCAGGCACATTTGGGATTTTGTCTGCGTAGGACATTTGTACCGTTCACAAACATGCGTAGAGATAGACAGAAGCAGATGGGACAGCATAATGTTTTGACATTTTATTGAGCA
The DNA here is from genome assembly GCA_039654625.1 of Rhinogobio ventralis. Lineage (NCBI taxonomy): Eukaryota > Metazoa > Chordata > Actinopteri > Cypriniformes > Gobionidae > Rhinogobio > Rhinogobio ventralis. Next base: position 11,265,210 of record CM077201.1, read on the forward strand.
TTATTTCTCTCCCATTCTGACCAGCCCAGTAATGTTTGAAAAACCAATGGTGTGAGTTAGGGCAGAACTATGTGCTGTTTAACTAATGGCAGTGTTTGAAACCTGTTTGCAAACCATCAGTTTGTTTGGTGCCTAGGGATGGGTATCGAGAATCGGTTCCCCAGAACCGGTGATTCGATGAGAAACTCGCATTTCGGTTCCACTTATGCCGAGTTCAGACTACACGATTTTCAAACTCGTCGGATCACTGCTCTTTTCACACTGCATGACTATCTGGGGTAGCATTCAGTCACTGCTGTGTTCACACTGCACGATCGCAAAATCTGCGCAGAACCGATCACCGGTGATCAGCGCGAGATGCATGCCGGTTAGAAATGTGTCCGAGGGCGGTCCGCCTTGCTCTGATGTCATGCTGACGTATGTCAAAAAACTCTCGCGAGCGAAAGGCAAATGTGTCGGATTCTGCAGTCGAGCGCAGTTGCTCTCCACTAACTGCGCTGAGCAAAAGCATGATGGGAAACGACTTGCTGACGACACAGCTTAATGCTCATTGGTTGCGAATGTCAGCTGATATTTTTTCCCCCTTATTTCTAAGAAGTCCATTACCTATAGCCTAATACGATTTACTTTTTCTATAGTACTTTATTAGTAATTAGGACATGTGCTTTATTTACCCTTTTATTTTTATTTTCTAGGTTTGAACTGAAGTCCTGTTTGTTTTAATTTTCTCTTTATTGAGATGTGTATTCTCTTTATACATTGACATTTTTGTACAACATTATTCCATTAAATAAATTAGTCAATCCATCATTACATGCATACATCTATTGTGACTGTTTTACAATTAGGCCTCATGTTTGTGTTTTTATCTGAGATCTTTATTTGGATATGTCTGATTCCAGGAGTGCAGTAAACAAAACCCACACATGCATGCTCATTTCTTAATTTAGAATGTGTTTTTGTTTCATATTATTTTTTAATAATAATTTGCAGCACACACTTTTCCTAATTATTAAACACGAATTCAAACTTACATTAAGGTGACAAACAATAATAATAATGTGCTGCTGTTGCGGCTGGTCGAGCAAATGTTTGTGCTTTGCTTCTGTTTGATATATTAAAATACTGATATTCTGGTCTATAACTCCTCTATTACTATCGGTTCTTGTGTGCGCAAAAGACTGTTTTCCGTGCTCTGCAAACATCCAAAATGTGCGCACAGAAAAGGTGATTTTAAACATTCTGTGCCTCTCACACACACACACACACACACACACGTGCGCACAGAACGGCTTCTCGCAATAATGAACTGAGTTCGCTTCTTCGTCTTTTTTCACAGCACACGAACGGACAAATACACACAAAATATGTCAAAATATTCTCGTAAACATAGTTGGTTATGTCTTAAGACAGAGAAGAAAAGATGAAAACGTATGTGTAATCCGCGTGATCTTTGCACTGGCAGATTTTCCGGATGCCGTCTCTATGACAACATTAATCAAACAAAAGACAACGATATTTGACAATTGAACTATTTGTAATGTATAGCCTATATTTTATTAATAAAGTGCAGTGTTATTTTACATTTGATTATACAGTTTCTGTACCTGGATATCTGAAAATGTTTATTTCTTTCTATATTTATATCTTTGCTCAATTGTATTTATTTGTGCAATTGATAATTTATTTGTTGTTTTTTAATTACTGAGTGTCTTTAATAATGCTTGAAATGTATATTCGTTAGGCTAGTTGTTTTTCCTCTGGTATTTTTAAACCATAGGCAAAAGTCCCTTGTGTAAGTGTTCTTAGCCTGTTGAATTTTGTTCGTGGTATTCAGCTCATATGAAATGTTTTACAGTAAGACTTAGAATAAATGTGAATGATATCTAAGGTTTTTTTTTTTTTACCTTATTGGAATCGAAATTAGGAATCGATAAGAATCGAAATCGATTAGCAGAAACGGAATCGGAATCGTTCAAATTCAAACGATACCCAAACCTTGGTGCCACTGCTGCCACCTGGAGTCAGAGTGTGGCATCACATAAAGGATGGATTTTTTTTCTAAACATTTATTATATTTTGTACTAGGGGTGTAACGTTACACGTATTCGTACCGAACTGTTTCAGTACAGGGCTTCCGGTACGGTGCACGTGTATACCGAATGGTACAGAATGCAATCTTTAACAGTTAACTGTAGGATTGTTTTACGCGCGGAGCATACTTAAATCCGAGTTCCCACACTAACATATTAAGTATTCTGTCCATTTGATCACGAAATTCAAACGATATATATGCATTATATTTTACTTAACCTATTACTGAATTATTCTCGATTATTTAATGTATGTTTAAATCTTTCATGAAAATGACAGCCACTGTGTACTAAATGATTATTTAACGAATTAGAGTAAAAACATAATTTTATAATTAGATTTAGAAGTTAATGCAAAAACTGCCTTATGTGAAGTTTACATGTTTGCATACAATGTGTTATTTGAGTGTTGATTATTATATCTAAAAATAAATAGCAACTGAACTTAGGCTCATTTGGGCTCTGTTGTTATATTATAGTAATGTGCAAGTAAGGGCTTACTATATAGTTTACACTTTACAGCATGCAGAGATAAAAAACTTTTAGTTATAATTGAATTCATTTAAGGACATACACAATTTGTTCATTAAACCACTGTTTAATAAAAAATAAAAAAAGAAGCAATTTTATATTTAGTTTTCTCTCCCCTGCTGTACCGAACCCGTACCAAACCGCGACTTCAAAACCAAGGTACGTACAGTCAGTTTTGTGTTCCGTTACACCCCTATTTTGTACACATTTTGCTGAACAGAATAAGACAAAATCTTAGCAATTGAAATCATCAAATTGGACTACGGGAAGTCTGACATTTATGTGGTTGTTGGGTTTTTAAGGTTTGAGGTTGTGTTCTTCATTCCATGAAAAGATTGGTATTCCTTTCTTCTCACCACATGAAAGAGTTTGTGTCTTATAGGCTATGAGAACTTGATGGTCTAGACAGGCCCTCATTTGACCTTAAATTTCACAGCTGGTCCGTGTGTGAAACATGCTCTATGCTGTCAGTCCAACACAAACATTTCTTAACAGGACTTTACTTCACTGCAAGTAGATCATTTATTTGGTCATTGTTATGTTTTCAGTTCATTTGAGTAGAAGATAAAACAGACTCATTTCAGCACAATGCTTTTCTTCATTTTGACATTTTTCTCTGAATCAATTCAATCAGAAGAATTTGTAATTAGTGAATCAAATTTTTTGACACTGTTTATTAGTGATATGGGAACTTATATCACATAGAATATATTAATTGGTTTCTTTAATAATACCATAAATAAAATTACATGTAGATTTTTTTTAATCTTTCTTTATTAATACTCACTGTTACTATTCTATTGCTCCTTGTTTTAAAATATGTATTTTAAGGAATAATTTTATCTTTCTGCTGTATTTCTTTGACTGACTGACTTTGATTCACATTTGTAAAAATCAGATGTTTGCTGGTATAACTGGACTTCTTCAGAGGTCTTCTTGCACATGTTAGAGGTCATCAGGTATTACTGAATTGATGTCACAGAGACAAACTCTGCGATCCCCTCCACTGACCACCAGAGAGCCCCATCGCCCAAGTATTAACTTGCCATCTCCCTAACTACATTTCCCATCAGCCCCGTACCCGGCACTGATCAGCCGTTCCAGCTGCAGCCTATTCTCTGGTCTATTTAACCTGACGCTCTCCTTTTCCCCACTGCAAAGTTTTGTTTTGTCACGGTGAACACTACTGAGTGTTATTTCCCTGTCTTTGTCTGCCTGTTTTGACCCAGTTGTAGAAATTCGACTACGAACCTTTGCTGCTTGCCCTTTTGACTCTCTGCTCTGTTTTTGGACCTCATTGTTATCTGCCTGACTTGACCTACTGCCTGTCCTTTGACCACGGTTGTGTACCCTCCGTTTGCTGTGTTTGCTAGTTCTTGACCATTGCCTGTATGACCACGTCTTCAATAAAGTTTGCACATGGATCCCACTTCGAGTGATGAATCATTACAATTGACTGGTATTATCATGCAAAATTGATTTCTGTTTTTTTTTTTGTTAAGGCTTTCGGGACTCACTGAGGCAATGGGGAAGACACTGACATTTCCTTCTGTTTTATTCATTACATCATGTTTCCTTGCAAGCACTGCACAGCAAACAGGTAAACACTCAGGTGACAAATATGTGCAATTATTAATTTACAGAATAATATGAGGCAAACAATGTTTTTATAATGAAATATATAATGAATAGGCTTGTTTATTGCTATTATTATTCTGCCTATTAGGTGCAGTGTGTAGTATTTATGAGGATATGTTGACAGAAATGCAATATAATATACATAACTATGTTTTCAGTGGTGTATAAAGACCTTACATAATGAACTCTTATGTTTTTATTACCTTAATAATAAAAATATTTTTATTTGAATGAGCCATTTCTATCTACATACACCGCGGGTCCCCTTACCGTGAAATCGTCTTTTTGCGGCGTCATGTTTCTACAGTAGCCCTAAACGGACAAACTTCTCTACCGAGCGCTAGCTACTCTCTGCTCTCTCCAACGACAACATTTTTGTCCTGTGTCGGCCACCGTAGCTTCTCTATGTGCTTCGAATGGGAGGGGTGATGGTTGGTGATTGCAATTCACAACCTCACCGCTAGATGCCTCTAAAACTCACACACTGCACCTTTAAAAAAGGAAGAGTTTTTCCAAGTCTTCTGAAGCTGTACAAAATAATTAACAATAACTTCAATAACTTCTTGGATAAAGTCACTTTTTGAATAGAATATTATGGCCAAAAGCCCAGATGTAATAGATAGCTTACTAATGTTGAATGTTTTGTGCTTTTAAAATTAGATAATCATTTTGTGTTGTAATTTTTTATCATATTTATTCTACCGTTCGAAAGGTTGTGGTTAGTTATATTTTTCTTTTTGAACCAAACAAATTTTTTTTTAATTGTTACGAAACAAATAAATGCTGTTCTTTTGAACTTTCTATTCATCAAAAAATCCTGATAAATTTTATCATGGTTTCCACAAAAATATTAAGCGGCTTAGCTGTTTACAACATTGATAATATTAATGTTTCTTGAGCACTTAATCAGCATATTAGAATGATTTTTGAAGGATCATGTGACATTGAAGACTGGAGTAATGATGCTGAAAATTCAGCTAACTATATTAACTATATGGCTATGAAAAAACTTTAAATGGTAATAATATTTCAGAATATTACTGTATTTACTGTATTTTTTATCAAATAAATACAGTCTTGGTGAGCATAAGAAACGTCTTTCAAAAGCATTAAAAAATATTACCGACCCCCAGAATGATATTAATTTATGACCATTATATATGTCTAGACTGTCATGTGTTGTCTATTGTACTCTCATTTATAGGATGCCTGAATGAAAACCCGGCATATGACATTGTATTCCTCGTGGATAGCTCTAGCAGCATCAGTACTCGAGACTTCCGGGAGGTTAAGACGTTCATCCACACTTTCGTGGATGGTTTGGATATTGACACTAAAAATGTACAAGTTGGCCTTGCTCAATTCAGCATCGATCCCCACAAAGAGTTTGTGCTGGGGGGCTATGCAAACAAAGCAGAGCTGTTAAAGAAAATAGATAACCTTCCATACCGAACAGGAGGCACATTTATGGGAAAAGCCATAAATTTCCTTAAGGACAATTATTTCACGAGTGTGGGTGGAAGCCGCATCAATGAAAAGGTGCCTCAGATTGTTGTGCTGATCACGGATGGAGACTCAGCCGATGATATAAAGGGACCTGCCAGAGATCTGCGACAGAAGGGTATTATTATCTTTGCTATTGCTGTCGGTCCCACCAATATGACTGAGTTAAAGGCCATTGCCAACAGCCCACCTGAGCGTTTTGTGGTTAATATCGACAATTACCGAGCACTGCAAGGTCTGATGACCACCATGAAAGAGACAGTCTGTGTCTTGATGAGGGATCAGGGGCAAGGTAAGTTAAGTTTTGAAGCTATGTTCATTAAAGTCAACAAGCCTCAGTCTCTATCACACAAGTGGTCATGTGAGATCCTTGTATTATTTATATACTGTTATAGGATTTATTCATGTTTTAAATTAGTTTTTTTTTTTATATTTTAAGTTTGCATTTGAATTTTTTATTAGTTTTAATATTCCTATGTAGCTTTAATTATTTTTTTTATTTTGGTTTTAGTTTTAGTAACTTTAGGCCTGGTTCCACAGACAGGGCTTAGATTAAGCCAGGATTAGGCCTTAGATCAATTGGGACATTTAATTAGCTTTTATAAACGTGCCTTAGAAAACAACATTACTAGTGTATTTTGGGACAAAACAATGGCACTGACATATTTTAAGAGTTGCTTTCAGTTAAAACAGCTCAAACATGCACTTTAGTCTGGGACTAGGCTCAACTTTTTAAGTCTCAGGTGTCCTCAGAAGGTGACTGTGAAGTTTCAGCTCAAAATACCCCACAGATCATTTATTATATCATGGCCAAAATGCCCCTTTTTGGGTGGAAGCAAAACACGCCTTTTTCAGAGTATGGGGTCTCTGCGGAACAAATGTTGCGGTAACTTTACAGTTTATGCCTTGGATACTCCGGCAACAACAAAACAGGAGAAACAGCAATGGGCTGTATCCACAGAACAGGTTTTTGCATTCCATTGTGCTGCCTTTACATACTATTTCCATACTATACTAGACGGACCTTACATCCATTTTTTTAAACTTTTTAAAGCGCGTTTACAAAAGCAATAAAAAAGTAGTGCAGTGGAATGTAATGATTCTGTGATCATTGATACAGCCAACAACAGAACATTTAGGCCCCATTTACACTAGTGCTTTTTTATTTTAAAACGCATAAGTTTTGCTACGGTTACGCCTGTCGTCTACACTACTCTGGTGTTTTCGAATCTTGAAAAACACTGCAGACCCATTACGCTACCTGAACATGTCAATAACAGACCAGGGCTGTGTTTCCCAAAAGCACTGTACGCCTAACTTGATCGTAAAAACCATCGTTGGCTATTGTATCAAAATGCTTTTGGGAAATGCAGCCCAGAACTGCATGCTTTGCTGACTTTGTGGTCCTTTTTAACAGCCATTGTGCAGTAAAAACATAATAATACTGCAGCTGCCTACATGCGCAAGAGGCAACTGTTTACACTTGTACATGCATGCCCAGTGTGCATGAACGGTCATGTGACGTGCATTTTCAGTTGTGCAGTGTAGACAGAGATCGTTTCTAAAACGCAATGAAAACACCAGTGTAGACGAGGATCATTTTCATTTTAAAACGCTGTTTTCAAACGAAAATGCACTAGTGTAAACGGGGCCTTAGACTGTTGTTTGACATTCTTACGTGTCCACTAGCTGTTCTAGTGAGGAGCTAAAAACATGACGGACTGTGTACAGCTCACTCGGGAAGATCTAAGCTAACAGGGCAGATTTTGTCACCAGTTATGGGCAGGGCCTGTTACATTGTGACGCCACAATGTATAGAAATTTTGAGACACTGTTTATGATTATGGGGAACAATTTTTTTTTTTACCATTATATGGTGGTTGTGTACACACACAGCTGACCCACATTTATGTTCACTCAACATGTAAAAGTGAATTTTGCTAATAGGTCCCCTTTAAACTTACTAATTTTAGCCAAGGCAATATTTCTCAAGTTTTTCATCTAATATTTATATTTTATTCTGATATTATGACTTGCATAATTTATGTCTAACTGATATCACCACTCTACTGTGTTACTGTATGTTGAAAGTGCACACACCCACAAAAAGTAAAAAGGAAATAAATAAACACAATTTAAATTTACATCAGGCATGCCGAAGAACCTTAAGTTTTTATTGAAAAGCTTATTTTTAGTCTGAGCTGTGGCATAGTGGGCTGTACACATGCTCAGTAGAAATATAAAAAGCCCAGAAATAAACTAAACTAAAAAAATTTTTTGTATACACTCACCTAAAGGATTATTAGGAACACCTGTTCAATTTCTCATTAATGCAATTATCTAATCAACCAATCACATGGCAGTTGCTTCAATGCATTTAGGGGTGTGGTCCTGGTCAAGACAATCTCCTGAACTCCAAACTGAATGTCAGAATGGGAAAGAAAGGTGATTTAAGCAATTTTGAGCGTGGCATGGTTGTTGGTGCCAGACGGGCCGGTCTGAGTATTTCACAATCTGCTCAGTTACTGGGATTTTCACGCACAACCATTTCTAGTGTTTACAAAGAATGGTGTGAAAAGGGAAAAACATCCAGTATGCGGCAGTCCTGTGGGCGAAAATGCCTTGTTGATGCTAGAGGTCAGAGGAGAATGGGCTGACTGATTCAAGCTGATAGAAGAGCAGCTTTGACTGAAATAACCACTCGGTATGCAGCAAAGCATTTGTAAAGCCACAACACGCACAACCTTGAGGCGGATGGGCTACAACAGCAGAAGACCCCACCGGGTACCACTCATCTCCACTACAAATAGGAAAAAGAGGCTACAATTTGCACAAGCTCACCAAAATTGGACAGTTGAAGACTGGAAAAATGTTGCCTGGTCTGATGAGTCTCGATTTCTGTTGAGACATTCAGATGGTAGAGTCAGAATTTGGCGTAAACAGAATGAGAACATGGATCCATCATGCCTTGTTACCACTGTGCAGGCTGCTGGTGGTGGTGTAATGGTGTGGGGGATGTTTTCCTGGCACACTTTAGGCCCCTTAGTGCCAATTGGGCATCGTTTAAATGCCACGGCCTACCTGAGCATTGTTTCTGACCATGTCCATCCCTTTATGACCACTATGTACCCATCCTCTGATGGCTACTTCCAGCAGGATTATGCACCATGTCACAAAGCTCGAATCATTTCAAATTGGTTTCTTGAACATGACAATGAGTTCACTGTACTAAAATGGCCCCCACAGTCACCAGATCTCAACCCAATAGAGCATCTTTGGGATGTGGTGGAACGGGAGCTTCGTGCCCTGGATGTGCATCCCACAAATCTCCATCAACTGCAAGATGCTATCCTATCAATATGGGCCAACATTTCTAAAGAATGCTTTCAGCACCTTGTTGAATCAATGCCACGTAGAATTAAGGCAGTTCTGAAGGCGAAAGGGGGTCAAACACAGTATTAGTATGGTGTTCCTAATAATCCTTTAGGTGAGTGTATATATTCCAGTATAGGTGAGTGGGAGCTGCTTTTCCACTGTTTTTTTTTGTAAACATGCACTACAAATGTGTTTGACCCATGTCTTTTGCAGCATCTTGTGCATGATGGTTAATTTGTAATAATTTACTGCGTAATATGTTTAATATTCATGTATTCATGTGCAAATACATAAAATAATTGTCAATTCTTTATTGTCAATTCTTTCTGTTTCAGCTCTTGCCCCAAAGTTTGCTGATGTATTTGTTCTGGTGGATAGTTCATCCCAGGTAGAGACACGGCAGATAAGGGAACTTCTCAACCGACTGGCTGTGCAGCTCAATGTGGGTGATGGATCTCATAAGATCGGGCTGGCTCAGTTTGGCGAGAACGTTGTCAAAGAGTTCCTGTTCAATGATTACCAAGCCACGAAAAAAGCCATTGAGTACATAAATCGGTTTGAGCCCAGGCCAAACGGAGAGCGAAAATTAGGAAAAGCCATAGATTATGTTCGCACTCACTTTCTTAACACGGCGTCCGGCAACAGAATTGCTAAAGGCTACAAGCAGTATCTGCTGGTGCTGAGAACAGGGAACTCATATGACTCCGCTGTGAAGGCCATGCAAACAATGAAGAATGAGGATGTAACCATTATTGATATCAGATTTAAAGCAAATTTACGCTACCTGTCACCTACTCTACGTACTTACCAGATTGACCAGAATATTGTGAATGTTGCTTCAGACATCACAAAAAGGATTCAGGAAAAAGAAGTGTTCAATGTTACAGGAGGTTAGTTTGCCTTTATTTTAACTATTTAATTATGAATTATAGGTTCTTAAAGGTGCATTAAGTAAGTTTGATATAAGAAATATTGATACATAAGAATAGTTTTTTAATTAAAATGTCTCCAGTCATATCAGTGACATAGAAGCTGTTTTAGTCTTCATAAGGTGGGTCCGCTCATGGTGGCCACCATGTTAAGAATATGACAAGCCATGCTTTGCAGTTCAACCGTATAATAAACACACCTCAACCTTCTGTCATACTCACTCTCTTGTTCTAAATCATATGAATTTCTTTCTTCTGCTGAACACAAAAGAAGATATTTAAAAAAAATATATGGGTACCAAACAGTTGATGGGCCCAGTTGACTTCCATAGTATGGCACTGTAAAAAGTGATCAGTTGACTTAACAAAAGTAAGGAAGGAAAGTAAGGAAACTCGTTGCGTGAGCCTTTGTGCGTAATTGAAAAACATAATGTGGAATTATCAAGATAACATAACAAAATCAATTACGCATGAAATGTATTACTTATTCATTTTAAGGCAACAGGTTTCCTCACTTCTTTAAGTTAAGTCAACTGATCACTTTTTACATGGATGTCAATGGGGCCCATCAACTGTTTGGTAACCGACATTCTTCAAAATATCTTCTTTTGTGTTCAGCAGAGGAAAGAAACCTATACAGGTTTGGAACAACTTGAGGGTTAGTAAATGATAACATAATTATATTTGCATACCAGTCAATCTGTGGTAATATCTTATAAACGCCAGAGCTGATAGGGGCAGCAGAGAGTTGCTGCATTGGTTGTTTAGGAAAAAGAGAGTGAAAAATAATTG